>JAHRHZ010000249.1:49369780-49430963 GCA_024137785.1 Ginglymostoma cirratum
AGACCCGAAACGTCAGCTTTCCTGCTCTTCTGATGCTGCTTGGCCTGCTGTGTTCATCCAGCTCTGCACCTTGTAATCTGAAAGGACGGTTGTTTTTACATGTTCCCAGGTTGGTCATCATGTGTTTGCTATGTTAAGACACTGACGTCACTTGAAGATTGACACATTATGTTTGATTGAATAGAAACTTCAAAATAGCTAAGACCAGAGATGCTAATCCTTAACAACAACAGAGATTTAATTAATTAAAATTAAAGTCCATAACAACTGAATATAATTAAATATATAGCTGAAGGAACGATTATGTAAAATCTGTCTTTTTCTGAACGAAAAGGTTAAAATATAATAGTTATCCAATTGCTGTAAACACACTGAAGGATATGTTTCAGGAATCCTAATGTGTGAATTTATGTTTCAGAATAACACGAGCAATTTGCATAATAACTTTGAGCTTTAAATCGTTGAAAGTAACTAAAAACCAAAAGAACTGCGGATGCTGTAAATCAGGAACAAAAACAAAGTTGCTGGAAAAGCTCAACAGGTCTGGCAACATCTGTGAAGGAGAAAACAGAGTTAACGTTTTGGGTCCGGTGACCCTTCCTCAGAACTTCCTCAAGTTCTGAAGAAGGGTTACCAGACCCAAAATGTTAACTCTGATTTTTCCTTCACAGATCCTGCCAGACCTGCTGAGCTTTTCCAACAACTTTGTTTTTGTTCTTAAAATGTAACTACACTTGGATCAAATATTTCAGTAGGCCAGGTCAGCTATTTGCACTTCTTGTTGGGTCCAATCTTTTAGAAAAGGACTGGATACAAATGTCATATCCAGTGCATAGGCCACATATGGTCATGCAAAACTGCAGGTGCCTAGTTACCAAACTAAAACACTATTCATGAAAAATCCAAACCCCATGCTCCCCAAACCCCACACAAAAATTCAAATGCATCCAGTCTAACTTTGCTCTTTTAACAGTCACCCTTTGTACATGCATGCTCTGCTGGTGTTCATGTGCTCCAAAGTTGTTATTCCTGACTGGGATCTCCTACCCTATACATTTTACTTGCATTTCCTTCCTTATCTGCTACCATCTGAAGTTAAAAACATTGACATTTCACCCTTTGCTTTCTGGCAACGCCTTATTACCAATTGACGTAATAAAGACTGCTCTTTCTGTGTTCAAAATCTACCAATCATGGAGAAATCCAAAAGTTCAGGTTGAAAAAAAATGATAGACAAGAAAACATGAGTCAAATATTAGGAGTCTTTTGTTGGATTTGAACCGTGGGCTGTATTTTGCCATCCTAATTTAATCTGATTGACCTGGATAAAATTTTAATACCTGCCATTACAAGAGGAGTTCTGAAATGTGCAGAATTGTTTCCTACTGTATTCAATTGAAACAATAACAGTTATGTTCATTCAAACTGCTTCTTTATCTGTCACTATTACAGCATGGCAATTACCCCGCTTTAAAGAAATAAATTAAACTGCCTTTTTTTCTCTCTTTTTCACCATCTTGTGCTACTCATAAGGCCAGTATTTATTGCTCATCACTCATTATCCTTGAGAAGGTGATGATAAGATGATTTCTTGAACCACGGCAGATGGTTTAATGAGTAGGGGCTGTAGGGTTTGCTGTTAGAATGGGAGTTTCAAGATTCTGCCTCAGCGATAGTGACAGTGCATGGAGACTTTCAGTATACTGCTCCTCTCCTTTGGTAACAAAAACCTTCAAATTACCTTGGATGATACAATAATGCAATAATCTCTCTTCATCATTTCAGCATAGGCACCAAACTATGTCAAATGATTGACCAAACACCACTGCTAAAATGATGGAGAAAAGAATCTCAAACCAGCTGCTTAACCAGTTGTATGTCAGTACAATGGCAGTGTTACCCAGGATTAAGGTGCTATAAGTGACTTCTCAAGGGTACCAAGGAGAGAGTCATAAGGGCGTGTCTTGCCACATCTCAAGAATGACTTTGTTGAAGAAATCAGGAGAATTCCCACAGAAATTTAAGGTCAAGTTTTACAGCAAGCACTTTGTAGAACACGACAATTTATTGTCACCTGTATTTATGAAAATACAGCGAGGTGTGTGTAGGTCACCACAACTCAGCACCATTTTAATTACAACAGGACAAGCCCAGCAGCGGTGGTGGCACAGTGGTATATAATCCTGAAGAAATTGCGCTAAGTGTTCTCAACATTGACTTTGTACCCAGTGAAGTCTCATGGCAGTATGTTAAACATTGTCAAGAAAACCTTCTCTTGATTCCCAGGTAACACCCATGCCAGGCCCCAAACTTGGCTGATGAATCAGTCCTCCTCCATGTTGAACAGAACTTAAAGGAAGCACTGAGAGTGGCAAGGGTGGAAATTGTACTCTGGATCAGGGTGTCCACCACCAAAAGTGGCTCAGTAATGGCCAATGGTGACTGAACTTGTGAAGTCCTAAAGGACATTGCTGTTGGACTTTGTCTGCAGTAGTTGATAATGGATCCAAAAAGATTGAAAAACTCGACCTCATCCTTACCATTTAGTCTGCTGCAGATGCATCTACTGTGAAAGTATCACGAAGTTTGACCACTGGCTAAAATCCTTGTCAAGAGGAAGTTCCAACTTCACATTATGATTACCCTCCATCATGTTGTGTGGGACTGTCACTGTGCTAAATAGTATAGACTTCAAACAGATCTAGAAACTCATTCCAAAGAAGAGTCACATTGGCCTCAAATTTCTGTTTGTCTCTTCTCAGATGCTGCCAGAGCTGCTGAGTTTCTCCAACACCTTCTGAGTTTAGTTTAGCAATTTAGGGTTGGTCAGCCTGAGCTAAAAAACAGCACCAGAATTGCACTCTAACACAATCTGCAACCTCATGGTCTGGAATATCCTCCACTCTACCCTGATACCATGAAAACAGGATTAGAATAACAATGGTTAAGAGGCATCTTGTGATAGACTGATCTAAAGGATTCCACAACCAACAAATCAGGTCTAAATTCTGCAGATCTACCATAACAGTCATGAACGATGGTGGACAATTTAACAACACATTGAAGCAGACTCCATAATTATTCTCACTCCATGAGAGAAGCAAACAATCAATGCAAAAATAAGGCTTAAGTACTTACAAAAATCTCAGCCAGAAGACCCTATTAGATGATCTATCTCAGCCTCTTCTGTGGACCTCAGCATCATAGATACCAGTCTTCAGCCACATGATATCAAGAAACAACTGAAAGTAATGGATACTGAAAAGGCTATGGACCCTGACAGCATTCTGGGAATAGTACTAAAGACGTGCACTCCAGAACTAGCCATGCCCCTAGCCAAGCAGTTCCAATACAGCTGCAAGACTGGCATCCACCCAAAAATTGGTAATTGCCCAGGTATGTTCTGTTCACAAATAGCAGGACAAATCCAACCCAGCCACTTACTGCCCCATTAGTCTCCTCTCAATCATCAGTAAAGTGATGGAAGGTGTCATCAACAGTGCCATCAAGTAGCACCTGCTCAGCAATAACCTGCTCAGTGACACCCAGTTTGGGTTCTGCCAGGGCCACTCAGCTCCTGATCTCATTACAGCCTTGGTTCAAACATGAACAAAAGACCAGAATTCCAGAGGTGAAGTGACCGTGATAGCCCTTGGCATCAAACTGTATCTGATTAAGTATGACATGAAAGACCCCTAGCAAAGCTGGAGTCCATAGGAATCAAGGAAAACTCGCCACTGGTTTCAATCACACCTGACACAAGGAAGATAGCTGTGACTGTTAGATGTCAATCATCCCATTTCTAGGACAATTCTGCAGGAGTGCTTCGGGGTAGAGTCCTAGGCCCAAACACCTTCAACTGCTTCATCAACAATCTTCCTTCATCATCAGATCAGAAGTGGGAATGTTCGTTGATGATTGCACAAAATTTAGCACCATTCATGACTCCTTAGACACTGAAGCAATTCATGCCCAAATGCACAAAGAATTTGACAATATCCAGGCTTGGGCTGAAAAGTGGCAAGAAACATTCACGCCACACACATGTCAGGCAATGACTATCTCCAACTAAAGAGACTCTATCCATCACCCTTTGACGTTCAATAATGTTGCCATCACTGAAACCCCCTATTATCAACATCCTTCCTGTTACCATTGATCAGAAACTGAAAAGCACAAGCCATCTCGCAACATGTAGAGCTGGATGAACACAGCAGGCCAAGCAGCATCATAGGAGCAGGAAAGCTGACGTTTCGGGCTAGACCCTTTAGGCCCAAAACGTCAGCCTTCCTGCTCCTCTGATGCTACTTGGCCTGCTGTGTTCATCCAGCTCTACACCGTGTTATCTCAGATTCTCCAGCAACTGCAGTTCCTACTATCTCTGAAGCCATAAAGCAACTATGGCTTTAGGAGCAGGGCAGAGGCTACGAATCATTTTGTTTTCTTTATTCATTCAAGTGATGAGAATATTGCTGGCTAGGCAGCATTTATTATCTGTCCCTAATTGCCCAGAGGGTAGTTAAGAATCAACCACATTGCTGTGGGTCTGGAATCACATGTAGACCAGACCAGGTAAGGATGGCAGTTTCCTTCTCCAAAGGGAACTAATGAACCGGGTGGGGTTTTCTGACAATCGACAGTGGGCTCACGGTTATCATTAAACTCTTAATTGTAGATATTTAATTGAATTCAAATTCCACCTTCTACCGCGGTGGGATTTGAACCCAGATCCCCAGAATGTTATCTGGGTCTCTGGATTAACAATCCAGCAATAATACCACTACACCATCACCTCCCCATTGCCTCCTGCAGTGAGTAACTCACTTCCTGAATTTCTAAAGCCTGTCTGCCATCTGGAACACACAAGTCAGGAGTATGATGGAATACTCCCCACTTGCCTGAATGAGTGCAGGTGCTTCAACAGTTAAGCAACTTGACACCATTCATGACAAAGCAGCCTGCTTGACTGACACCACATCCACTGCTCCCATCATCAACACTCAGTTCCAGAAGCGTGTACCAGATGCAAGAAGCATCACAGAAATTCACTAAGGGCTCTTAGACAGCTCCTTCCAAACTCAAAAATCACTACCATCTAGAAGGACAAGCATGTTTCCATAAGTATGACTATGTCAGGGTGTTGCTTGGCTAGACTGTTGGACAGCTCTCCCAATTTTGTTGCAAGCACTCAATTAAAAGGAATGACTTTGTAGTGTTGCATTGACATGATGTAAAGTTGTTTCTAGTTCCTTGGTTGATACCTGGTGGTCAGTCCAGCTTTGTTCCTGTTGAACTCCTCGCAGCAGTTTAGCGCTAGATCATTTCAGAGCACAATTAAGAATTAACTGTGGGCCTGGAATCACAAACTAGTTAATGAATTCCCTTTCCTTATGGGCATCAGTGAACCGGATGGGTCTTTACGACATTCCAGTTTTATGGTCACCATTACTGAGAATAGTTGTTCATTCCACATTTCGTAATTGAATTTAATTTCCACCAGCTGCCATGGCTGGACTTGAACCCAGAACATTAGCCTTGACCTCTGCATTACTAGTCCAGGGACATTAGCTCAACGTCACCATCCCCCTCTTAGCTAGTGTTGGATTCCTCCATTGACTCCAAGTATGTTTTTTGACCCATTTTTAGTTCAATCGCATTCACCACTCAGTTTAAATTCATATTTATTCACAGTTTGAATTTCCATAGTAACTCGCTGAGTTGTTCAGGAACACTAAATGCACACAGAGCAATGTTTTAAAACACTAAAAACATTCTCTAGCTTAAGGTTAGGAGTTCCACAAAATTTTTCACAATTTTCTCTGGTTCTTGATTATTTAGATGAAATTTAAATTGAAAAGTTCTGTCCTTTCTCATTGTAATCTTTCCGTGTTGTTTTGGATTGGAAATAATTCAGACTGAAACGTGATTTTAGTTAACTATGTTATGACATATTTTATTTGCACCTTCCAAAAATGAGGACAGTATGGCCAGTTCTTGGCTCTTTAGTACAGGATTGGCTCAGGTCTTAACCACAATTTGCTAAACACACCAGAGAGTTTCATAACAATATACTAAAAGGCATAAAATTTAAATTAAATGTTTGCTTCTGGCTTCAATATTTTGGTATAGACATTCTCTGATTTCTATGCAATATGTTGTACACCTGCAGAAAGTAAGTTCCAGTTGCAAACAGGGAACATATTTAATTACATTTAATCATTTACCATTAAATCTCAGACATCATCCATTTGATTGGCAAACAGGAAGGCTAACATTACATTTCATACTGTGCATATCAATACCACAACAAAGGGAAAATAACAAAAGAAAAATGTGGGAAGTTTTTATCAGGTATGAAAATATGTTCTATGCCCAAAAGAAAAACAACCAATTGTAAATGAATTGCATTACTCAAAAGAAATAAAACAGGAAAAGGAGAACCAAGCAAGCAAACCCTGAGAACACCCAACGAACAACTCAGTTTTATATATTGCAGTTCCTGAGAATACCTCATGATTTTGTATGAGGAGACAGAATGGTGATTTGTACAAGAAATAATTCTTATGATGTCCAATATTAGACCACTGATGCATTGAAGCAACATATGAATAAATAATTTACGATATTGTTAACCTGAACATGCTAATCATATTTGTTCAAAGATGTCCCCTCCGCATTCATTGTATTATAGTTAACCCTTTAAAATGCTGGGAAAGATCTTTTCACTTTGTGAATGTAAGTTTAGACTTTTATGTCCCTACCCCTGGTACAGTCCTTTGCATGATTGGAATTCACTTCAGGCATGGAGGTCAGCCAGCCCACAAATTCTTGCACATTGCAAACAGTCACATTTTGGGTCCAGTGACACTCCAAGCTTACCTTCTCAATCTTCACACTCATCATATCAAGCTTTAGGTAAGGAAACTGGCTTTGTTCAGTCTGACATATGATGTCACATGCCTTCGTGCTGTAGAATCCTTTCTGCTATCAAAATGTGAACCTGTGAACCAGCATCTGCTGTATTTCTACCTTCAATCACTCTGTTTGGGTAGTTGAAAAGAGACTAGAATTGCAGTGGTAACGGTAAGTCACTGGTAAACTAACCATTTTTAATTGTTTAGCAATGCATGGCATGGATTAGCATGTGAGCAGAAGGTCTAGTTTTGGACATTTGATCATAAAGCCACTTCAAACAGGTTTACAGCAGTAATACATGAACATACTAATGAACAAAGGATCTGCCGTTACTGGTTCCACAAAGTTATCGATCATCATTCATGACAAATTAAATGATCCAATTGGATGTCAAATAAACTTATTCAAATAAATTAAACCAAAATAAATGACTTCATCCAAGCAAATAACATCATTATTGCAATGGTGGCTGCAAAAGTGGAAAATTATTTTACAAGTTTTAGGTGATCAGATTTGAAAGAGACAAGATTTTTAGTTTTACGGTGCAGGGAAATGGGCGAACTGATCTTTGAAATTGCAATATTCATAATAAAAGTATTAAATGGATAAGCAAAGGAGCTTACTCATGTAGGGGGATGTAACAAAAATGAAAAAAGAAAAGAATTAGAATGCAATGAAAGTGAACAACTGAGGAATTGTGTCTAAACATTATCTTTCAAGGCTTGAGGAGTTGATAGTTCAACTGTTCAAGCTACAAATATCTTGGCACATTGACATGACGGCAAAAATGTCTATTACATGATGTTTTCTGGATACAGCCAGATGTACACTGACATGACCATATTGTATATCCTTCTGCAATTTGGCTGGGTACTATTAGCAAAGCAGGTTTGCTGTCTGGTCAATCTGCTCGCTGCTCCACAGCAAAGCCAATAGGTTTCCTTCCCATAGCTCCAGGATATTCTTGCTCAATGTTTTCCGGAATCCTCAGCAGGCCAGGTTGCTGAGTCTGTGAGTCTGCATCAGTTTTTCAGGAGCTGCTCTGCCACCTATGTTGTAATTTTGTTTTTGTAATAGGACACAGACATGGGGAATAACAAATGTGAATTTTAATCAATACAAAGAACTTTCACTACTATTAGATGCTGTTTTACACGTGTCGCTGCTGTTAGCTCCAGTGCTGTCTGACCTGGAGCAGCACTGTCCTGTGGTGTGGATAATCTGAAATTGGCCAACACATTCTTGTATCTGAAGGACCATCCTTTGAGTTATCAATGGTCTCAAAAGCTGGAAGCTAGGATAAGGGAGGTGACGGCTTATTGGTATTATTGCTGGATGGCAAATCCAGAGATTAATGATAATGTTCTGAGGACCCACATTCAAGTCCTGCCACAGCAGATGGTGGAATTTCAATTCAATAAAACTTGGAATTAATAATCTAATCATGACCATGTGTCGATTGTCAAGAAATCCCATCTGGTTCACTAATGGCCTTTAGGGAAGGAAACTGCCATCCTTACCGGGTCTTGTAAGAAGAAGTGCTGAGAATTCATTTTTGTCTGTGACTTTTTTGTAGCATTCAACAAGATTAGTTCATTATTAATAGTTAAAAGTACGTTAAAAATACACTTTACCTTTTAGACGTGTAACAATGTAATAATAATAAGTGACACCTCCATCAAAGTCCCAAAGATTGTTGGTTGCAATGAAGACCCACCCATTCCCCAACACAACTTCAATCCAGTACAACTCAACGTGGCCATGACCTGCTGCCTGCTGGTTGGGAAATGCATTGATTGCCTTCACAGACAGACTCAAAATCAGAGACAGGAAAGCCATCACCCTCAACAGCTATATACAAGAGCTCCTTATTAAAAATGCCTTCATCCATGCCACTATAGAGCCCTCAATATGTTTTCTTCTTTCTCCTCGTGACCAGCATGTCTCGGTGCTCTACCAGGTTCCACAGCAATGGTGGAGGGAGCCTGTTCTGATGTGCAGCCCATTGGCAGTAGAAGTTTGGTGAGGTGACCCTGGAAAGGTGCTTGTTTTGAGATGGGTCAGACATGCCAAGAGACTTCTTGCCTAAGGCAAGTTGAAAGTCCATGGCCTGGGCTTCCGAATATCACAGAGAGCACAGGCAGGGTGAAGGTGGAGGGCCTAGCCACCTGTACAGTGTCTGAATGCAAACCATCAAGAGTCCTGGCTGTGGTTCCACCTCTGGTTTGATGTGTCCTGGCACTGCCCTGTCTCTTTTTTTAAATTCATTAACAGGATGAGGGCATTGCTGTCTTGGCAGCATTTATTGCCCATCCCTAATTGCCCAGAGGGCAGTTGAGAGTCAACCACATTGCTGTGGGCCTGGAGTCAGACCAGGTAAGGATGGCAGTTTCCTTCCCTAAAGGACATTAGTGAACCAGATGGGTTTTTCCAACAATCGACAATGGCTTCACAGTCATCATGGGACTCTTAATTCCAGATATTTATTGAATTCAAGTTCCACCATCTGCCATGGTGGGATTCGAATCTGGGTCCCCAGAACAATATTTTAGTCTCTGGATTAACAGTCCAGTAATAATACCATTAGGGCATCGCCTCCCCAGTTAATTGTGAGGAAGGGGCACCTAAACAGGGGTCAAGGTTCCCTTTATCCCTGAGGCCCAGTGGGTGGAACAGTGGAGTGCAGGTCTGTGCACATCTCTGGCAGCCCCAGAGGATTCTAGGCCTATATCTCCATAGCAGCTGCCAAATGCATCCATGGAGGCAGACAGGTGATCATAGGATTTGTTGCATGGCTGCAGCTCCTGGGCATTGAGGGCCACTGAGTCCTAGAAGGTTGTTTAGTGCTCCTGTTCCTCCCTGTGCATGTGGATAAAGTCCCTGATCCATGGAGTTGTCTCCTTCCTGAGACTGCACAGCTGCCTGGTCTCCAGCAGTCCTCCGAGTGCTAGTTACCTCGGGTGCTTCTTCCTCCGCCAACTGAAGAGTTGTCGCTGTGAGGTACTCACAGTCTCTCTTCCTATGGTTTCCACCAAGATATCAATATTTGAGCTGATGGAGTTTGCAGCACACGACCGTACCAATACTTCCTTTGAGATCTTGGTACTCAGGTCCCCCCAGCACCAGGAATGTGACTCCTCCAACGACCATTTGTCGGCAATCATCATTACGAACGTTGTAGAAGCTGTGCGACAGGAGAAAGAGAAAGCTTCATGATCAGTGGTTGGATGTGATGTTCAATGACTGAGAATGACAGCAGAGTTAATGGGAAAGTGGTAGTGGCAGACACAGTGATACTTATTGATTTCATGGGACAGGGGTGTTTTAACATGCGCTAGAGCAGTCTCTGGTTTCCCTCTCAAGGATGAGGATTCTCACCTCATGGGGGGTGCAGATATGAATGTATGGGCTTTCTCTGTCCTGTTATGGGCTGTCTTCTCTTGGAACAAACGAAAGGGTTGGAATGAGTGAGAAAACAGTGGCCCAGCTGTTACAGCTTGTGCAAGTGGGTGAAAAGTGATGAGATTTTCCATGAACTGAGGAGGCAGTACAGAGGACATGTAAGGTTAGTGGTATGGGAGGCTGAGGGAGAAACCAGGTAAAGGTACACATTGCAGGCAACAATGATTGAGGTAGGGCATTAATCATGGTGGACGATGGATACGATAGCAGAAATAGAGTGAATTTGAACATAGAGAAGAATATGACACTTACCCTGGCAGAGCAAAGAATGTGATCTACTTTCTTTCTGCAATAATGCCCATTCTTTGACACTGTTAAGACAGAATTGGCCCGAATGGCAACCTCAATCACAAGACAGAGTATAGGTCGGAGATAGATAGCTTAGTGACATAGTGTAAAGACAACAATCTCTCCTTCAATGTCAGCAAAATGAAGGAGCTGGTCATCGACTTCAGGAAGCCGAGTGTAGGACATGCCCCTGTCTGTATCAATGGTGCTGAGGGGGAAGTGGTCAAGAGCTTCAAGTTCCTAGAAGTAAATATCACCAATAATCTATCCTGGTCCATCCACTTTGACACTACAGTCAAGGAAGCACACCAACACCTCCACTTTGTCAGAAGGCTAAGGGGATTTGGCAAGTCTACAATAACTCTTACCAATTTTTATAGATGCACCATAGAAAGCATCCTATCCAGGTACCTCACAGCTTGGTTGGCAACTGCTCTGCCCAAGTCCTCAAGAAATTACAGAGAGTTGTGAACACAGCCCAGTCCGTCATGAAAATCAACCTTCCTTCCATTGAATCCGTCTATACTTCCTGCTTCCTTGGGGAAGCAGCCAGCATAATCAGAGACCCCTCCCAACCTGGTTATACTCTCTTCCATCCTCTTCCATCAGGCAGAAGATACAATAGTTTGAAAACACATTCCAACTTCTTCACTACTGTTACCAGACTTAAGGAGAGACCGCTCCTATATTATTGCTGATATTTCTCTGCACCTTCTCTGTAGCTGTAACACTGTGTTCTGCATTCTGTTCTATTACTCTGATGTACTTATGTAAGGTATGATTTGTCTGGTTAACACGCAATGCAATACTTTTCACTGTATCTTGGAAAGTGGCAATAATAAATCTAATCAAATCAAACCACAACAGAAAGGTTCGGTACAAAAACAGACATTGCTGGAAAAGCTCAGCAGGTCTGGCTGTATCTGTGAAGAAAAATCACAATTAACATTTTGGGTCTGGTGACCCAAGGTTCTGAGGAAGTGTAGCTGGACCCAAAATGTTATCTCTGATTTTTCCTCACAGATGCTGCCAGACATGCTGAGCTTTTCCAGCAACGTCTGTTTTTGCTCCTGATTCACAGCATCCGCAGTTCTTTCGGGTTTCTTTTTCAGAAAGTTTTGGTGGCTTGATCCCATCTTGTCCAGGAACAACACTCCTCTCCTTTGCACCACCTCATCCACCAGTATTCTGATGCTGTCTGTCAATGGGGACGGTAGTTTCAGAATGCCAAAGCCCAACTGGATGCACAGCTGTATTATATAGATTGTGCGGCATCAGGAATACTGGTTTCAGCAGATTTCTGTTGAGTAGTGAGTTGTTGTGAGAACGGCACGTGGTAAAATGGGGTGGAAATTAGAAATGGGAAATGCCACAGAGGCATGATTGATAGTCAAGGAAGAGATTTGGTAAAATGGAGTGAGAAATCTTGCTAGGCATCAAAGTGAATACCCCTCCAAAAAACTCAATGAAGCTTCATCTTAGTGCCCCCAAAAAATGGAAGATTCAGGCATTAATGTTTGTCTTCAATATGTTTGGAGTTTGCTTTGTATAGCCACATTGTGATGTACTATACAGCTTTATCTATCAACATCCACTTAGTCAGGATCACTGCAACGGCATACTCTTGCAAACATCTAGTTCTTTCATTCTGTGGAACCTTTAGTTGCAGGTCTTGTTAATGTAGGGAAGCAGTGGTTGGCTGGGTTAGGTGTTGCCATTCCAAAATTTGAAAGTATTCATCATGGAGTAATCATGCAAGTTCTATTTATGTCCCACCCTACTCAGAACAACTCTATATGTCAATGTCATGGAAGCATGTTTATCAGAGACATTTATGTACCTATTACCAAGCACAAGCATTATTCAATAGTGCTGTTCTCTGACAAATGAATGGAGGATGCACCATGCAACGAAATTGCTTCCAATGTTAGGTAGCTTTCAATGCATAAAAGTATAAAAGTGGCAGTATACTCATGGTTTAATGCTACTCACACTTAATGCAGAGGAACTCCAGTTGCATGTATTGTGAAAACTTAGACTTACCTTTTTTAATGCTATCTATGAGGAAGGGTGAATTAATTATGCAAAGTAGAATGTTTGGACAAGTGTCATCATACACAAACGTTCAAAGCTCACTGTGATACCCCTCCCCAACCCCAAGCCCATTCAGCAGCACATCTTGCCCCTGCCAGCTGCATGGAGCATTTGATGGTCACATCTCTAAGTATGGCTAAGAAATGTTGTGAATTACACAGGTTACTTGAAGCCTCAGGGGCAATTTTTCAATTACTTTCTAAAATGTGGCACAGTTTTCTTTTTTTCTGAATGATGTTTACTTCCTCAGGAGACTGCAGAGGGGTCACCCAATCTCACTGGAAAAGTGAGTATCAATGGATCTGATGGTCTTACCATCACTTTTCTTTTGTGCTGTAACACTACAATGGAGGTGGGCATCAAAATTAATTTGTCATTCTGTTTCCGAATGCAAGTTTATTACTGTTGAGCATTTGTAAACAAACGTTATTGCACTTTTTTTAAGTGTACTATGCCTCTTTAAAAATTTATGTTTAATCTTAAAGCAAATTCTGGCAATATTTGGGAAACATCTGAAAATTGGTAGCATGGGAATGAGAATGGGGAGGGGGGTTGGGGGTTCATAAACTTACATCTAAGATTTTCGAGATCAGCATAACTTGGTAGGAATCCAAACATTCTAAGTTGCTAAACGTCATTCAGTTTATTTCTCCTTAGCAGTTCCAGTATTTATAGTTCATTTGGGGGATAATGGAAAATTCTAATCTCGTATTATTGTTGGACACATTGTAAGCATCTTGCAGTTTTCAGCGAATCATCTTGCAATACCCAGCTGATTATTACTTGTTTTGCTTGTCGTTTCTTTACATTGTGGGAGATAAATCCATAACGGTAGAGAGATTTAAAGATGAAACAATGGCACCATTTTTGCAGACGAATCCAAGAACTCTATGAAAGGCTTATCTCTCTCCTCTGATATTAAGCAATGATTACAGGTAATCATTGGTTGAATCAGACCTCCTTTGTAAAACTGATACTGAAAGTGATGATAACATTCCTTCCTTTTCTTTCTACAGTCAGGAAGACTCATGTCCTATTGATGTTGAATGTTTTTTCTGATTTTAACAATGATACATGGTCTCTTGAGCTGATAACTTACACCCAGCTCATTTACTCTCAGAGAAGAAAGGACAAAGATATCTACCTTAATTATCGCACTTTGTTTTGTAATTAATTCAATTGTTAACATTTTGCCAGTTTTAAAACGTAATTCAAATATATTTGTTAAATTATTTGCTGGCAACAGGAAAAATAACCATGAAAGCTGTTGGATCAGTGTTGAAAACACAAATGGGCCATCAGTGAAAGAATCTGCCACCTCTCCCCGGAGTAAATACAAGCAAAATACTTTGGATGCTGGGAGTCTGAAATAAAAAGGTAAAGTGCTGGAGAAGCCCAGTAGGTCCAGCAGCATCTGTGGAGCCTATGTGATTCCAATCCCATAATACATGTATGAATGTATTAAAACTGAAACAACTAAGATGATCAGAATTATAAGTGCCATCACATACCAGCCACAAATCATCATACAAACAAATGAAACTAAGTCAATAAACTGAATGCCACTTTTTCTGAAAATTGTAAAATGAGAAAGATCCAGTAGCAAGTAGAGGAATCAGCTGCAACCATTAAGTCACCAGGAGTGGTTCCCTCTAGACGATCAGACAGAGGCACTAAATAATAATGGTATTAAACAACATAGCCAGGCGGCAACTCTGAAACAAAATCAACGTGGAAAGTGTAATGTTTCACCATAGCTGTGTGCAGGTGTGTGTCTACTGCATATAAAAACATATACTTAGTGCAAATTAGCATTGTAAGAAAATTCAAATCTGAAATCGTCTGAATTGAACAAAATTGGAGTAATTAGTAAATTTGGGACATATTGAATTACAAAATTGTTTGAGCACATGCTGTTAATCATTGTTACAATAATTGGTACACAGATTTATGTTCATAAATGAAGTCATAGCACTGTCTCACATGAATGCAGGAGAGGACGCGTGGATAAGGACTTTTGTTATTTCTCAAGTGGATGCTTAAGTGGTACTTTTTGAATGAGAGGAGATTCAAACCTGAATATGAATATTTAACTACTAAACTTGCACTCTTTGAGAATGAGGACTCATTGTGGACGTAAAATCAAGGGCAGCAATGGTCTTTCAGCCCAGAATAATTGTTCGTTGCTTTCCATTCATACTTTTCATTGTTTCCAAAGGCAAAATAGCCACTGATGTGTTGTATTAGTGCTAACATCATTTGCCTTAATTTGGCTTACTCTAGACTGTGATTAACATTAGAAGTCAACAGGGAGTCATTGTCTTGTTTGGCTGCCAATGCAACGGCTAAAGCAACCATTCCCTCTGATTGTAACTTCTGATTTGAATTATCTACTGCAAGGGAGAGAAAAATAATATATTTGTTTTTTTTCTGATTTAAAGTTGTTTTCACAGAGGTAAGATTTCACTTGTGGCTCACCACGGAGAGCTTGTAAATAGAGACCTGCTGTAAATCACAGTGTAGCTCAGGGAGCATAACGTTGATGCTGCCAGCCAGCTTGTCAGCTGCTTTACATACTTCTGATGCTTAACGTGATCGTAATTTGTGTTTATAAATGCCCGAGACCGAGACATTAAGTTAAGGACAGGTTGAAGCAAAAATCCATTCAAAACACAAAGTGAAGTGACGCAATTTCAGTTCAAAGTTTCTTTTTGAATGGATCAGTGGAGCATTTAATAAGCCAAACAACAACAAAAGAAAACAAACACATGCTAAAGCTAATGTAGGAAAAGTCATTGACATAGACATAAACACATTGAGCTTCTTCATGAACTGTCATGGTTTCGTGCATATGGTATCATTCAGGGAACAGCTGTTTCCCTGAGACCAGTTGAATAGTTGTAGCCAGTAAAGAACTAGTAAAAGAACATGACAGTGAATAATAAACTCCCCCACTTTGGCAAAAATAAACCCTGAGGGTGGGGTTTCTAGGCATATATGGTGCAGGCACGTAAGCAACACCCACTCTGAACCACTAGTGGAAAGTCAAGGTGGCACTATGCCAATCTGATGGCAGGGAAAGAAGAAACATCTCATCTTCTGTTCAGCTACTGTCCGAGAGGCAGGTAGGCCTCTAAGAGAGAGTAACCAAGTCCCACCGGAATCAATTACCTTTCCCTAGCAAAGTTCAGGGGCCTTTTAGCTGGCTTCAGTTGGACCAGTGCCAGCTCTCAGCAAAGTGTGAGTAAAAACAATGATCTTTCTGCACACAAATGTCAAAACCACAGGGCCTGTGTTTCTGCATGTGGGGTAGTTTACACATCTATGGGCCAATTTTGAGCAGCCAAGACTTTTAGCCATTTAAAAAACACTAGCAAAATAATGCCACTGACTATGGGGTTGGGAGCCAGAGACTTTTTCAAGTAATCTTTGCTTGACAGCTCTGGCTAAAGTCTAGCTCTGTGAGGAATTATTTGCAATCCTGCTCTTGCTCTGGTGCAACCGTCCCTTCTCCTCTTGTTCTGATATGAAAGAAATGGATTGTAGCCAAGGAAAACAGAATAGAGCCATAAGTGTCTGGTTAGTATCATGGTGCCTGTTTTCTTTGGTCACACGAAGGTTTAAAATGCATTAAGACTTCTATACTTGCAAGGAATGTATGTTTCGCTAACAAGGTGAATGAATAACATTTGTGTTTCCAACATCAGAGTCCAAATGGTAATTCAAAACAGCAACAGAAAGTCTTTAGATTTGAGCATTCTGATTGGCACAGCTTGCAGAATGCAAGAAAAGAACACTATATCTATCTTACAACTTGTAGATGTAGAGGAGTACAAAATACCCACAGTATTTTTCACGCACAGTGTCAGAGATAGCTTAATCCATCACTTGCAAGTTTTAACTTTTTATGTAAATAAGCATTTATTAAGTTGGACTTTCATCTGGACTGGGTCCTCTAATCACATTTCCAAATTCTTAACTGGATTCAATCTTCCTTAACTGAGAAGAGACTCATCATACATTTTCAGTTTATTTTAGGTTTTTAATCACAGTGAAAGAAAACTGGTTGGCCTCACATGACCAATTTTCCATTACAGAAGTGCCTTTCTGTCTTTTTTCCCACTGTTCTTAAGCTCTGTTTCTAATCAGGGTAATTATATGGTGGTATTACCCACTGCACTACTAATTTCTTTATAGTTCCAGACATAAGGATCATTATCATTTAAAGGAGAAGCTTAGAGGAATGATTTTCAAACATTCCTGCACAGAAAGTCTCTTACAAATATCGGCATTGCAGTAATCTTTGGTAAATCTTGACACATCTCAAGAACTTGATATAAATATTGGCTACCTCCAGTTACCACACTTCAGGCATCTAATGCACATATTAACGCACTCCAAGGACCTGATGTAAGTATTAACACATTCCAGTTACTTGACAAAGACATTGATACATTTCAGTAATGTGACTCAATCCGAGAGCTATCAATAACCTGACTCCAGTATTGATAAACTGCTATTACGTGCCATGAATATTGATGTACTGCATTTACCTGTTGTAAATTTGACACAGTCTGGTGACCTGATTCATATAATGCCACAATTCAAGGATCTGGCACAAATATAGACACACTTCAGGAATCTGATGCCAGTAATAATACACTCAATGGATCGCACAGCATGGGCACAATGTTAATATTGACATATCCCAGGGCATCCACTGTCAGTAATGACAAATTCAAGGGGTCCAGTGAAAATATTGACATCATCCAGAGCCCTGTGGCAGATATTGACACACATATACAGAAAATCCATGATAAATATTGACAAAATTGAACCTCATCACGCCCATTGTTTGCTCCAAAACCAAAGGCAAATGGTACTAATTTCAGGAGGTTATATCCTGTCTTCCAAAGAAGTGTGAAATCCTCTGATCCCATATTGAGTCAGATTCCTGAAGAATACCTAAACACATAGGGAGTGAGGGGACGAATTACTAACTTTAGGCTGCACTGCAAAACTGCCCTGAGCAGAACAAATGTCAGGTCACCCAAAAAAGGAAAACAAATTACTACCAATTGACTGTGTGGAGCTGGAGGAATACAGCAGGCCAGGCAGCATCAGAGGAGAAGGAAAGTTGACGTTTTGGGTCAGGACCCTTCTTTCTGCTCCTCTGATGCTGCCTGGCCTGCTATGTTCCTCCAGCTCCACACTGTGTTAGCTCTGACACCAGCATCTGCAGTTCTTACTATCACTACCAATTGACTCCCTTTGTGTGAGCTGCCAGATATGGATATCCTTGGGTACCTCTTATCTAATTTGTTATGTGATGTGGCACAAATCTGGTTGGGCCAGCTAATGTTGTCCGTCTTTAATTGTGCTGAAGTAGATGGTGGTGAGATGTCTTCTTGAAATTAATGCATGTCCCACAATGTTGTTAAGATGGGAGTGCCAAGATTTTGAACCAGTGACACCAAAGGAATGAGTTCCAGATCAGAATAGTGTGTGGCTTAGAAGGAAAATTGGGAATTGGTGGTGTTCCCATATGCCTTCAGCTCTTGTTTTCTGAGGTGGCAGAATTCACAGGTTTGGAAAGTGATGTCAAAAGAACTTCAGTGAGTAATTGCAATGTACTTGACAAATGGTACACACTGCTGCCAAACACACCAGTAGAGGAGGGAGTGCATGTTTAAGGTCATGGACGGCGTGCCAAACAAATGGAATGCTTTTTCCCGGAGGGTGTTGAGTTTCTTGACTGTCACTGGAACTGCACTCAACTCAGCTAGTGGAGAGTATTTCATCACACTTTTGACTTGTGCCTTGTAGTTGCTGGATTGCTCTGTGGAGACAGGAAATAAATCACTTGTCATAGAATTGCTAACCTCTGACCTACTCTTGTAGACACAGTATTTTTATGCTAGTTGATTCACTTGCTGGTTAATGGCAACCCCAGAATGTTGATAGTGGGGCATTAAGTGAAAGCAACACCATTGAATGTCAAGGGCTAATGGTTAAATTCTCTCATTGAAAATAGCCAATGACTGGCATTTGTATGGTGTGAAAATGTGCATACCACTTGTCAGCCTATTGTCTAGGTCTTATCATGTGTGGAAATGGACTGCTTTAGTATCTGAGAAGTTACGAATGGTGCTGAACATTGTGCAATCATCAGTGAGCAGCCCAAAATCTGACCTTATGTTGGAGAGGTCATTGATTAACCAGTTGAAGATGGTTAGGCCTAGAAGAATTGCCTGAAGAGAAGTTCTCGACCTGAGATGATTTGCATAGAATCATAGAATCATAGAATCCCAAAAACGTGGAAGCGTGGAATTCAGCCCGTCATGTCTACATTGACCCTCTGAAAAGCATCCAAGTCAGACCCTCAATAAGGTCACCCATCATTCTCCTGTGTTCCAAGGAATAAAGTCCTACCTGGACAACATTTCTCTGTAACTCAGGCCTACTAGTCCCCTGGCAACATCCTCGTAAATCTTCTTTGCGCACTTTCCAGTTTAACTATGTCTTTCCTATAACAGGGTGATCAAAACAGTGCACGATACTCCAAATGTGTTCTTACAAACAACTTATACAGCTGTAGTATAACGTCCTAACTCCTATACTCAATGCCTTGACCGACGAAGGCCAGCATGTCTAATGCCTTCCTCACCACCAGTTCACCTGTAACGCCACTTTCAACAAACTATGTACTTGTACTCCTAGGTCCCTCTGATTCATTACACTCCTCAGGACCTTACCATTTACTGTATAAATGCTACCTTGGTTTGACTTTCCAAAGTGGAACACGTCACACTGTATTGAATTGCATTTGCCAATCCTCAGCTCACTTCCCCATCTGATCAAGACCCTTCTGTAATTTTTGATAACCTTCTTCACTATCAACAATACCTCCTAATTTTGTATTATCCGCAAACTTACTAATCATGCCTTGTGCATTCACATCCAGATCATTTATGTAAATAACAAATAACAAAGGTCCCAGCACTGACCTCTGTGGCACACCACTAGCCACAGGCCTCCAATCCAAGAAACAACTTTGAACCATCTTAAGATTGCAAGGCTGCAAACCCCTCCTCTCTGGTAATATGTATGTGGTCCAAAACATCCCCACTTGTTTCCCTTATTTCCTTAGCATCCAAGATTCTCTCCTCAGTAAATGCAGAGGAGAAATATTTATTAAAAATCTCCCCCATCTCCTATGGCTCCACACACAGACAGCCTTGCTGACCTTTAAGGGGACCTATTCTCTCCCTAGCCACCCTCTTACTCTTAATATAGCTATAGAACCTCTTGGGATTCTCTTTAACCTTATCTGGCAGATCCATCTCATACCTTCTTTTTGCTCTTCTGATTTCCCTCTTAAGTGTGCTCCTGCACTTTTTATAGTCATCTAGTAAATGTCAAATTGTTTGAAACCAATCTCCAACATGAGGAAAAGGGAAGCAGATGCTAGAAACCAGTGTCTACAGGTGTGAGGCTGGAAAAGCACAGCAGGTCAGACAGTATCTGAGGAGCGGGTAAGTCAAAGTTTCAGGCCAAAATCTTCTGTCAAGACTGTGGAGGGGGAGGGGAGCTCAGAAATAAGTAGAGGGAGGCGATTAGGTCTGGGGAAAAGTGTAGGAGATATTGCGGAGGATATTGTAGGAGGGTGGAGACCCTCTTTGACTACAAAAAGCTCTTAATTGAGATTGTTAACCTGGGACGGTCAGGAAAGCCTTGGCTGACCAATATAACTAGGAGATGAGAATCTCCTCAGTTGAGGACTCACTCTAAGCTGGCTGGCCACAACCAGAGTACTCTGCAATGGTAAATAAAATGTGACTTGGTGAATTGGTGACAGCTTCTGTGCAGTTATTTCAGGGAAGAAGAACAGAAAATGGGTAAATAACTGCTGAAGCAAGAGCAGTGGTGAGAAACATTGTTAAGCTTTGTGTTACTAATCTTTGACCAGAACTGAGAAAAGGTAAAATGCAATAGCTTTAAAACAAATGGAAAGAACAGGAATGGCATGAAGAACAATTGTAGCTTTCATCAGTCAAGGCATTCAGAATAGAAGTTGGGAAGTTATGTTGCAGTGTTATATGGCATTGATGAGGTTGCACTTGGAATATTGTGTTCAGTTTTGGTCACCTTCCTATAGGAAGGATGTCATTAAACTGGAAAGAGTGCAGAAGAAATTTACAGGGATGTTGCCAGGACTCAAGGGACTGAGTTATAGGGACAGATTGAACAAGCTAGGACTTTTTTTCTTGAGAGTGTAGGAGACTGAGGGGGGATATTATAAAAGTATATAAGATCATGAGAGAATGGATAGAATGAATACACTCAGTCTTTTTTCCCGGGGTTGGGAATCGAGGACCCAAGGACGTCTGTTTAAGGTAAGAGGGGAAAGAATTACATGGGAACCTGAAGGACAACTTTTTTACACAGAGCATGCTATGCATATGGAATGAGCTGCCAGTGGAAGTGGTTGAGGTGGGTATAGTAACCACATTTAAAAGGCATTTGGACAAATAAATGGATTTCAAGGTTTAGAAGGATATGGACGAAGTGCAGGGAAATGGGGTTAACGTGGATGGACAGTTTGGCCGGCATAGACCCATTTGGGATGAAGGGCTGTAGGACTCTATGACTCTATGAACAAAGAACATCTGTAACAGGGTGGAGGGCAGGACAAGTGAAATTGTAAGAGCTTTTGTGGTTTTAAAAACAAGACAAAATGGAATTAAAATCTGTGAAGAAACAAAAGATGTTTCCTGATGAATGGAAAATGAGGAAATAAAGACAGAAAGAATAAACTCAACCAGTAACAAAATGAAACAAAATAGAGGCAGAGTTTACCACCTAAAATTGTTAAACTTAGTACTGAATCCTGAAAGCTGTAAAGTGGCGAGATGAAAGATATGATGATATTCCTCCAGCGAGGAAAAGAGATCACAGTTTTCAGCAGGTAAAAGATTCACTCAGGTCTGACGCTGAGGCTTCTTGTTCTCATTCATAACCATCAACACCATGGTATCAAATCAAACTTTCATACTACAGCAGGTTCCAAAATGTTTCAGGGACGGGAAAGGGCTGCTGAGCTATGGTGGACCAAATAAAGTTTCCTCTTTTTACCTGTCTTCTCATGCGCAATCATACAGTAAAATGCATCCATTTGGCTTATAATTTTTCTATTTTCAAAAATTTGTGCAAATCACTATAATTGGGTTTTTCAATCTTTCTCTTGCCTAAAAAATCAATACCAAAGGCAACGGTCAGTGTCTCCCTAGTTATGTTCCTAATTCAGTGATTTTGACTTACGAAATTACCTTGCAGCTGTTTTTGAAATATGTATTTAGAATGATTGCTTTTGTTAGTCACTGGGAATGTTAATAATTCAGTTTGATCGGTTCAAGAAGTGCTGTACAATAGAGTTGAATTTATGCTCAAGGTAATATTGCCTACAAATAAAAAGAAGATTAAAATAATCCAATAACTGATTTATAAAATAAATGGATGATTCTTCGATCAATATGTTTTGTTAACTTTCCCTTTAAAACAGTAGTCACAAAGAATATAGGGGTTTTACTGCATAATGACCCTTGAGGGTATATCACATCCTCTGTGAATAGCTTGATCTTGTAGTTTGATAAAGGGTCAATGAAAAACACCTGAGGCTCGCTTGAAACACAATGTAGCTGATTAAGTATTTATTGGTCACCGTCCCTGAAAACATATTCTAGAGGCACACTTTAATTTCAAACATTGTTCATTTTGTCTCAACAACACTGCTATCCTTTCTCATTGCAGGCAAGAAAATCATTCAAATATCATTGTGTGTTTGTGCCTGGATGTACCGGACATTTATGAAGGCAGGCACTACTCATGATTTTTGTGATATGATTCAAATTTGTTTTATCAGCAACTCATCCGAAATTAAAGATATTGAACCTGACTGTATCTTCAGCTGTCGATGGCAGAAGAAGTTGGGTCTGCCTGAGGTGATGGATGTCTGGGAACCTTGGAGAAACTTCTTACCATGGGCTGTTGAAGAATGATTTTCAGCAGTAACCTGCTTCACATGGCACTGACAGCAGAATGGCAGCACATTGGCTCAGTGGTTAGCACTGCTGCCTCACAGTGCCAGGGTGCCAAGTTTGATTCCAACCTTAAGTGACTCTCTGTGTGGAGTTTGCACATTCTCCCTGTTTCTGCGTGGGTCTCCTCCGGGTGCTCCGGTTTCCTCCCATAGTCCAAAGATGTGCAGGCTAGGTGGATTGGCCATGCTAAATTGCCCATAGTGTTGGGAGATGTGTAGATTAGGTGGGTTATAGGGGGATGGGTCTGGGTGGGATGCTTTGAGGGTGGGTGTGGACTTGTTGGGCTGAAGGGCCTGTTTCCACACTGTAGGGATTCTATGAAGGGGCCTCTGTGAAAGGCCACAAAATAGGCTTTGGAAATGCTGGTCAATTCCTTGCCTCACAGTGCCAGGGATCCAGGTTTGATTCCATGAGGGGTATAGATAGGGTTAAGGATATGTGTCTTTTCCTTAGGATGGGGATTTCAAGAATGGGGGTATATTTTTAAGGTAAGAAGAAAGAGATCTTAAAAGACATGAGGGGCAAATTTTCACACAAGAGGGTGGTTTACATGTGGAATGTATTTCCTGAGAAAGTGACGGATTCGGGGACAGTTACAACATTAAAAGGCACTTAGATAAGCACATGAATAGGAAAGGTTTGGAGGAGATTTGGACCAGCAGCAGACAAAGAGGGCTCTTATAGTTTGGGGTTATATTCGGCACGGACTGGTTGGACCAAAGGGTCAGTATCCATGCTGTATGACTCTGTGACTCTGTGACTGTCTTCATGGAGTTTGCACATTCTCCCCATGTCATTTGGGTTTCCTCCAGGTGCTCTGGTTTCCCCCCACAGTCCAAAGTTGTGCAGCTAGGTGGATTGACCATGCTAAATTGCCCATAATGCCGAGGGATGTACATGCTGGATGGAATAACCATGGGAAATGTAGAGATATGGTTAGGGGGTGGATCTGCGTGGGATGCACTTCAGAGAGTTCGTGTGGACTCAATGGGCTGAATAGCCTGCTTCCACCCTGTAGAGATTCTATGATTCCACGATCCTAAACCTGAGAATGGGACATTTTTGGTAACTACATGGAAGTCTGCTCCAAAAAGTAAGAGCCCATGGGATCCAAGACAAGTTGCCAAACTGGATCCATGGCAGGCATACAAATAGGGCATACAAATAGGGGCCTAAGGGTGATGGTAGAGGGCTGATTTTGTGATTGGAAACCTGTGAACAGTGGTGTAGCACATGGTGCTGGGAGGCTTGTTGTTTGTCATAATCATTAACAACTTGGATGTAAATATAGGAGATATAATAGCAAGTTTAAAGATGACATAAAAAGTGGGCACAGTGTTGATAGTGGTGAGGGTGGCCTGGTATAGTTGGTTCCAATATCCACCTGATATTGGTGGAGGCAAGGTGGTGCCAGAGAGTGGTGACTCTTTGTTACGGTGAAGCGCGGTGGCAGCAGTGTCATCTCTATAGCAGCAGGGACTCGAGGAATGGGGTGGAGTATCCCAGATCCAGGCCAATGGCTGAGTTAGAAGAGTGAGATTTTCCAACAATCACCTAACTTTATTGGGATAAGACTATAAGATGAACTGTATTTCTTTTATGTTCCTGGCTTTATGTTCTGTGTTTTTGTTTATCTTCTGTGCTTTAAGAAGGGGCTGGACAATGGCAACACTAAACAACACTTTTCACTGCATTTGTAATAAATACACATGACAATAAATAAATCAAATCAAGTCTTAAGCACAAAAATCAAGACTGACACTTCAGTATAGACAGATGCATTGTCGGCATCACTCTTTGTTGACCAAGACGTTAAATAAAGCCTCATTCTGCCATAATAGGTGGACACAAAAGATCCCATGACGCAACTTTAGGGAGGCAATGACCGAGTGGTATTATCGCTGGACTGTTAATCCAGAGAGCTAGATAACATTCTGGCGACCCAGGTTCGAATCCCGCCATGGCAGATGGTGGAATTTGAATTCAATAAACGTCTGGAATTAAGAATCTAATAATGACCATGAATCCATCGTTGATTGTTGGAAAAACCCATCTGGTTCACTAATGTCCTTTAGGAAAGGAAACTGCCATCCTTACCTGGTCTGGCCTACATGTGAGTCCAGGCCCATAGTAATGTGGTTGACTCTTAACTGCCCTCTGGGCAATTAGGGATGGGTGCTGCCTAGCAAGCGATGCCCTCATCCCATGAATGAATAAAGGAAAATACAACTTTGAAGAAAAATAACGGAGTTCTTCCCTGTGTTCTGCCAGTCAACATTGCAAAGAAATGTTAGCTTGTCATACGACATTGTTATTTGTGGATGTTTGCCTTGTGCGAATTGGCTGCCTGTCTTTTCAATTTGACAATCGTAACCACGCTTTAAAAGTTCGCTGTTAAGTTCTTTAAGACGTCCTGAGGTTGTGAAAGGTGCTATATAAATGTCAATCTTTATTTTCTCAAGAGACCACCTCCAGCTGTGTGTTCAATCTGTTTCTTTGACACATAGTATTTGTTCCCTGTAAACTGTTAACTCGTACAAAGTCGTTGAGCCACCTATGCATGTGAGGATCTTATATCGAAAAAGTACCAGTTATAATTGTGAAGGAATAGGCATTTTTCAGGACAGAATTGCAAAACCTTTCTACTGTCAATTGGCTCAAGACCCATGGCCAGTCCAAGGGAGATACACCCAAGAGCACAATTGGAAATTATACAAAGCATTTATAGCCAATTTACAGGAGAGCCTTGAAGTGAGGGAAGGTTCGGGCATTCCTTGAAGGATCATGATTGTGAGAGGGGATTGAGAAACGTGGTGCTTTTTACCCGAACTTCACCAGGATCTTATGTATGATCGGTGTAGTCAGATCATAGTCCAGTGAAGGACCCAGCTGCACATGTGTAGACTACTGACGTGTCCAAATTAATTACTGCCTGGATTCCCAAAGACTGGCAACAAGCTGTACTTAAACCTTTACAATGATCTTGTAAAATGTATGTATTTCAAATGCCTCCTTTATAGGAAATCTGCAGGATGTAGCATACCTTTTTTTTCAAAGGGGCCGTTGACACCTTGTGGCCTCAATGCCTGCACAAGACTGACATTTCTACAATGGCGCGCATTCTCCATGAGTCCCCAAGTGACACTTAACCTGGTTGTGGTGGAAGTGAAGGTACATCTGATCCTGCAAAAGCTGCTCAGCTCAGGGCCAGGCATCTGGGACAGGAACAAGTCAGCCTCTTACACTGAGATATTCTAACCTATGAATATCTGGAACTCGATGCCTTTGGAACCTTCCATCAAAATGTCTGGGCATTTGTAAAGTCAGTCAATATACTGTAAGTAGATCCATCAAACACCCCAACAATGCTCAGCCTTTAAGCAAACATTGTGTCCCTCATTTCAAAGGACTAGGGAAGAAAGACAGAGGGAATACTTGACAAGAGATTTGGAGTGAATCTGATTTACTGCTTTAATCTCAACATCTTTCAGGACATCTCTGTCCTGTGTTCTCAATTACAGAATATTTTCCTGAATCCCTTTTCTCCTATTTTCTTTTTGAGCTCAAATAAAAGAAAATGGGATCAAGGCAGAACACTTGTTTGAACCATGAAAGTTGTGTACCAGTTCTAAGTTACAAACTAATGGAGTGCAACCAGCTAGCTTACCTATCAATAAACAATTTAGGCCATTAAACAGTGGCCTGTTCAAATAGTTGCATCTGCATTGTTAGAATATGATTCAGGAACTGCATATTCATTACTTGTGTACACAAGTATTCACTCTCCATTGCATGGTAATAATGTGTCAGTCCGTAGTACATTGTGTGCTCTGACTAATACACTCAATAGAATTCCAGTATTTGAATATAAAACCATGATTATTTTGAACTTCTGCAAACACGGGACAAAACCTAAGACCATAAGATATAGGAGCAGAAATGGGTCATTCAGCCTATTGAATCCATTCAATGAGATCACAGCTGCTTTGACAATACTCAATTCCACTTCCTCGTCTTTTCCCCATAATCCTTGTCTGTCTCAACTTTGAGCATACTTAACAACGCAGACCTCAACAACGCTCTGTGGTAAAGAATTTGACAGATTCACCACCATCTGAGAGAAAAAAAGTCCTCTTCATCTATGCCCTGAATAAACAACTCCTTCCTCTCTGATTAGGGATGGCTTTGTGCATGGGAAATCATGTCTCACAAATTGACTGAGTTTTTTGAAGAAGTAACAAAGACAATTGATGAAGGCTGGGTGGTGGACATTGTCTATATAGACTTCAGTAAAGTGTTCCACAACCTTCCACATGGAAAATTGGTTAGCAAAGTCACATCATACAGAATCCAGGGGGAGCTAACCAATTGGATGCAAAATTGTCTTGAAGGTAGGACACAGAGGGTAGTGGTGGAATGTTGCTTTTCAGACTGAAGGCTTGTGACCAGCATGGTGCTGCAAGGATGGTGGGTCCAATATTTTTTGTCATTTATATAAATGATTTGGATGTGAATATAGGAGGAATGGTTAGTAAGCTTGCAGATGACACCAAAATTGAAGGTATAGTGGACAGTGAAGAAAGTTATCTTTGATTACAATGGGACCTTGATCAGATGGGACAATGGGTCAAGGAGTGGCAGATGCAGTTTAATTTAGGTAAATGTGAGGTATTGCATTTTGGTAAGGCAAACCAGGGCAAGACATATACACTTGAGAGTAGGGTCGTAGGGAGTGTTGCCAAGCAAAAAGACCTAGGAGGGGCAGATGCACAGTTCCTTGAAGGTTGAGTCACAGGTAAACAGCATGGTGAAGAAGACATTTGGCATGCTTGACTTTATTGGTCAGTACAGTAAGTCTAGGAGTTGAGACGTCATGTTGCAGCTGTACAAGACATTGGTGAGGCCACTTTTAGAATACTGCAGACAATTCTGGTCTCCTGGCTATAGGAAAGATGTTGTTAAATATGAAAGGGTTCAAGAAAGATTCACAAGGATGTTGCCTGTGATTGAGGGTTCGAGCTATAGGGAGAGGCTGAACAGGCTGGGGCTATTTTCCAAGCATCGGGAGCTGTGGGGTGACCTTAAAGAGGGGCATGGACAGGGTGAATAGCCAAGGTCTTTTTCACAGGGTAAGGGAGTCCAACACTAGAGGGCAGAGGTTTAAGGTGAGAAGGGAAAGATTTAAAATAGACCTGAGGGACAACTTTTTCACGCAGAGGCTGGTGCATGCATGGAACGAACTGCCACGGGAGGTGGTGGAGATTAATATAATTACAACATTTAAAAAGCATCGGAATGGTTATATGAATAGGAAAGGTTTAGAGGAATATGGGCCAAATGCTGGCAAAAAGGACTAGATTAGTTTAGGATATCTGATCGTTGAGGATGAGTTGGACCAAAGGGCCTGTTTCCATGCTGTATAAGTCAACAACACTATGAGTCTCTTAGATTATGCCTTCTGATCTTAGACTCTCCCACAAGGGGAAACAATTTTTTTGCTTTGACCCTGTCAAACTCCCTAATAATCTTGTATGTTTCAATAAGATCTCCTCTAACTCTCCAAAACGCCAATGAGTACAAGCCGAACTTACTCAGGTCTCCTCATAAGAACATCCCTCCCTACCTGCGATCAACCTAATGAGTTGCCTTCAATGCCAAGTTATTCTTCCTTAGATAAGGCACCAGAACTGTTCATAGCATTTGAGCTATGGCCCAACTGGTGCTTTGTATATTTTTAACAAAACCTCTCTACTTTTATATGCCATTCTGAAACAGATTGTGTAAAACACTAAACACATTATTAGGCCCAATAGTAAATTGGAAATGTCCTTCTAATGCATCCATAAATAAGTCATTCCTTCTAGGAATCTTGTCTGAAACTAGAATAAGCAAAATGCATTAGTTGGCTAAGAAGCTGTATGATTTATCAAGTCCAAGGCAAGGAGTTGGATAGATATATTTATATAGATCCAGAATACTGTGAAATTCTATTTTAATTTCATTTGGAACATCTCTGAATCTCTTTAAATTGAATGTCATGTTTAAACCCAGATATTTTGACCCTAATTTATTTTTTAGAAGATCAGGCTATCTCATTTGTGAACATCATGCTTTACAGCCTCTATGCTACTATAATTTTGGTAATTTCTCGAAGAAAGTGAATAGATATGGTTACATAACTGAACTAGCCGTCTAAAAGCTTGAACAAAACTCTAAACAATATAAATGAACAATTCTAGATTGGCAATTTAAGATTTTACTTTATTTTAAAACATCTGAACATAAAAAGCAAGCGAGAGCAAAAATGCCCATACAGTTAGCAAATTGTCATTGAAATGCAACAGGTTCAATCATGACCTTCATGTAATTATTTATAATTCCAGTCCCACACAAGCTTGGTTAGCTGTTAAGTGCCCTTTAGGAGTGGCCTATTAAGCAATGGGATTGTCATTCAGTGTTTAAGAACATTTATCATCATTAAGAAGGTCTATCATCACCTTCTCGGGACAGCAAGAGATGGGAATTAAATACTAGTCTTGTCAATTATACACTTGTGTTGAGATCTTTTATTTAAATATGAGAAAAGAACCGCCAGTATTTTCATCATGCTATAATGTACAGTATGGCCTCACCCAACATTGGGAACACTATGGATGGCATGAGGGCACGTTTACTCATTCCTGTTTGAAACTTTATTTTTCTGTGGGAGAGCCCCTGAAATTTCACTCCACACCATGAAATTTGGAAACAGTTCCTAATTTTCCCTTGGTAACTGCAACATTAGTTTGTGAATTGTAAAGAGTTTTAGGTTACTCATTTTAGCTGCAGGGGATAATGGTACATTCCTCTATATTGTTGCAAGGTCAGGATACTCTTGTACCTAGATTCAGTGCTGATTAGAAACACCGCCAAGCCGAATTCACAGGAAAGATTTCAGAGTGCAGGGTGCTTCAAGCAGACTATTGTTACACAAAAATGTAGAGAATAGTCCAAAAGTACACCTAGTATAAATGCAGCAATATGCATTTTCGTACATTATGCTGTTCTACTTTCCTGTCTTTATTGTACCTATGTTAAAGCCATACCTGGTTAATCTAAACCGAGTGCATCTTTATCATTGCATCCAAACAGGAGGTTATTGTGCTGTGGTTTTATTTCTTTTGATTTTAATCCATAAAAATAAATGTTCATTAAAAAGTAACGCATAAAGGGAGCGGCATAAGTTCACAAACAATTATGTCACAATTATGTGATTTAGGCAAGAAACATTCTTGATGAATTGCCAAACTGGTCAGTGCACTGCTTGCTAATGAAAGAGATTCATATCTACCCTTGCACAACAATTCGTAAAAGCTGCTTTGTTTTTGATACATAACAAATGAAAGCTTACTGACTTACACCATGAGGAGACTTGCATTTAAAAATCTTAATGCAGTAGTACAATAGTTCTGACGAGGTCATTGGCCATTTTTTGACTTAAAACAACACAATAGTTTTAGTTGTACTGAATATACAATTTGCTTTAGCAAAGTTATTAATCTTTTACTGACCTTAGAATGAATGAGTGCAGAGAAAATCAGAAGACTGTAGAGGAATAAAATGAGCATGGACTAGATGATGTTTGCCTCTGTTTACGCTGTTTCCATTTTAAGAGAACATTGGACATGCATTTACTTATGCAAAGAACAGGAATTTGAACTGCTGATGTTAAAGTAAATTGCTAATTCAAAGAGCTTAAGTGTATTTTACTTCTGTTTGTAATATTTGTTGACTTTCCAAGCTGTCTGATCACAAAAGATATTTTTGCTCTTTTACTGAGCCTGCTAGGTCCAACACCAAGATAGCTTTTGTGTAAATAAGCAGATGATGCTGTATTGATTTGCTAACCTTTCAAAGCAATCTTTGGAACAAAAAGTACATTATGAGGTGAGTTCTACCTCAGGCATAATTATCTGGTTGGAAGATATCTTCTTTCCATTATCAAGTGAAGAAAAGCTTTAACCCTTTGAAAACTCTAACTCTTTACTCATCATCATTTTGCATCTGACTGCAAAACTATATGTCCTTCCTTTAATTCTGCTCAGAGGTCTTTTATATTCAATTGAACAACAGTTTAATGTCATACCTGAATAACGACATCTCCAACAATGCAGCACTACCTCAGTCCTGCACCGAATAATGAAGTTTGTCATAAAAACACACAACTTTCTGACTAAGTGACAATACTGCTACTGACTGTGATAAATCAACACAAATAGAAACTCATGGTGATTGTGGACTGGAAACACAGATATTTGGTCCAGGCTGACAGGACACTGCGTAAGGAATCTGAACCAGATTGTTTGCTTCTTCAGTGTCATTTGTCAACCTGAGATAAGCTTGGAACAATATATGTGCTTTCTCTAAGGCCCCCCTATTTCCAATATCATCATGTCAGCTGTTCTGCTAATGGTGTCCGCATTCAATCCTTTGTTACCTCTGGACTAATGTTCCTTCTAAGCTGCAGACCCATACACCCACTCCAAATGTGTTACAGTTCCAGAACTCACTGCTGCGCACAAACCTTCAATGTACATGCAGTAGCAAGAAAGATTAGACACAGTTTTGATCTGGACTTGACGAGTTTAATGGTATACTGACCAGGCTCCTACATTTTATCTTTCACAAACAGGAAGCTGGAAGAACACAGCAGGCCAGGCACATTTGGAGGAAAGGAGCAGTCAATGTATCAGGCATTACCCTTCTAGTCCTGAAGAAGGGTAACACCCAAAAAGTTGATTGTTCCTGTCCTCCAGATGCTGCCCGGCTGCTGTGTTCTTCCAGCCTCCTGTTGGTCTACCTTGGATTCCAGCATCTGCAGCTTTTTTTGTTTCACAACCTTGCTTTTTTCACAACCTTGAGCTTTTCTGTCTGTGTCCTAACTCATCCCAAACCCCAATCTCCTCAATCCTGTGCTCCCTGTTGTGTAATGTCTCAAGTTTCAAATTCTCACCCTTTTTCTCAAATGTTTCTATAGCCTAAGTCCCCTTTTAAAACACTGTTTATTCTAAAACATAGCCTTCAATTGTTTGTTCTGACAACCCCTTATGTAGTTTGGTGACATACTTTGGAAAAAATATGAAAGGACTTGCATTGATATAGCACCATTTGTGACCATCAGACGTGGCAAAGCACTGTACAGCCAATGAAATACTTTTGAAATGTAGTTGCTATAGCCATAAGATATGCAGCAGCAATTTCCTTACAACATGTGCCTACAAATAACAATGTGATAGGACTTGGTCACTAGTTCCTGTAAAATTTTTTGAAAGATTAAGTATCAAGCATGACGTCAGGGATATCTCTGCTTTTCTTCACAATACTGCCGTGGAATCTTTTAGCCCACCTGATAACTAGGGCACATTGCACCCTCAGATTAACACGTCATCTAGGGGATCACACTTCCAGCAGTGTAGCAATGTTAACATTGATTTTTGCCTTCAGGTCTTGGAATGGGACTTGACCTCACACTCTCTGATTTAAAGGGGAGGGTGCTGTCCGTTGAAGTCCATTTTTGAGAACCAACATCACTCAGCCAGTCTGATATTGTGTCAGGCAGTTTTTCAGGTATCCCTAGCAACAGCCTAAAACAACAACATACATAAATAGAAGGCCCAACATCGGCCATCTAACTACCTATCTACTATAATGGACATTGTAGTTTGGAGAAACACACTGCTTGATTTTGTTTTATATTTATTTTTCTTTTTTTTAACTTTCATTTTTAAACACTTTACTGTGTCAAAGATAAGCTTCTTAAGGACCTTCGTTGTGCTTGAAATTCATGCCACATTTATATCAACACAAGAAGCTGGATGTCCTTCAGATGATGGAATGGAATGGAATGCGCTGCCGGCAGTGGTAATGGATTCAGATACATTACAGACATTTAAGCGACTCTTGGATAGGCACATGGATGATAGTAAAATGTAGGGTATGCAGGGTAGTTTGATCTTAGAGTAGGATAATAGATTGGCACAACATCTTGAGCCAAAGGGCCTGTACTGCACTGTACTGTTCTATGTTCTATGTTCTATGTTTTATGATTTATCTAAATATCCTTTGAGCATAGGAATTTAATGCCTAAACCCCTGAACGTGATCCTCATTGCATTCATTTTTATGTTTATCAATGTGTGAAAAGATGGTTCCATTTTAACCAAAGAAAAGAAGCTTGCAAAATTATTCTGACACAAAACACCAAGAACAGGAGTAACCAAAGTTAATTACTATTGCGAGGTATCAGACGATGCCTGATTTTCACATATAGAATCCCTTTAGTGTGGAAATGGGCCCTTCAGCCCAACAAATCCACACTGATCCTTGGAGCATCCCACCCAGACCCATTTCCTTATAACGCACCTCATGCCTGAACACTACAGGCAATATAGTTTCGTTTTTTATTCATTCACGGGATGAGGACGTTGCTGACCAGGCAGCATTTATTGCCTGACTCTAATTACCCAGGGGGCAGTTAAGAGTCAACCATGTTGCTGTGGGTCTGGAGTCACATGTAAGCCAGACCAGGTAAGGACAGCAGTTTCCTTTCCACATTAGTGAACCAGATGGGTTTTTCCAACAATCGGCAATGGATTCACAGTCATCGTTAGACTCTTAATTGCAGATATTTTATTGAATTCAAATTCCAACAACTGCCATGGCGGGATTCAAACCTGGGTGCAAAGAATGTTGTCTGGTCTCTGGATTAACAGTTCAGTGATAATACCACGAGGACATTGCCTTCCCCCCTAGCATGGCCAATTCACCTAGCCTGTATATCTTTAGACTGTGGGAGGAAGCCAGAGCACCCAGAGGAAACCCACGCAGACACAGGGAGAACGTGCACACTCTACTCAGACAGTCGTCCGAGGGTGGAATTGAACCCAGGTCCCTTTCGCTGTGAGGCAGCAGTGCTAACCACTGAGCCACCGTGCCGCAAATTCTGAAAGTCCATTCTGACTTGAAAGCATATTACTGTTTTTTCAAAGTTGCTGGTTCAGAAACTTGGAAGTCCCTTCCCAAGTCTCTTGTGTACCTACACCAAATGGACCGCAGTGATTCAAGGAGGTATCTCACCACCACCTTCTCAAGGGCAATTAGAGATGAGCGTCAAATGCTGTCATTGCCAGCATCATTCAGAAACCATGAAAGCATTAATAAAAATTACACTGTACCAGGTGCAGAATGCACAGCATAAGGTCGACTCATCTTCAACAGGCAATCCAACTGAAAAGGAGGGAAGTTATGGTTTGATTTATTCAGCATGAAGGTTAACACCATTGAGTAAACCACTGAATTTGTGGCATTGTTAGTGTTTGTGGGTTCAATTGATCGAGTCTCCAAACTCATCAACAGAACTGCATCAAACAGAATATCCAGAGTGCCACGGGATTATTTATTTAGCAAAATGCAGTCAGTGTAAGATAGTCGCATAATACAAGTTATGCATGATACGAAAAGCAGAGATGTCCCAGAGGTCATACCTGATACTTAATCCTTCAAAACAGTTCACAGAAACTAGTGACCAAATCCTATCACATTGTTATTTGTGGGTGCTTGTTGTGAGGAAGTTGCTGGTGCATATCTTGTGGCAATAGCAACTGCATTTCAAAAGTATTTCATTGGCTGTATAGTGCTTTATCATGTCTGATGGTCACAAAACGTGCTATATCAATGCGCGCCTTTTCATATCTTGTTCAAAATATGTCACTTTATGATAAGTTATAACCAATCAGCTCAATCGGACATATCATGGCATGTCACTCTATGCAAACTAATTTAGTGAGACCAGGAGGTGTTCTTCTGAGCCCCATTAAACCATTCTGGATTGCTTAGCCCGTGACCTACCTTTTGTGACAAAATGCATGGCAGGCAACAGTCAGTGGTTGACACAGGGGACACTCACTAACCATCCTACGGGCCTCTGTGAATAAAGGAAAGGCCCTGACGCAAAACTACTGAACAGCCAACTGGTTGAACAACATTCTTGTTTAGATGGGGTGAAGTGAGTGAGAATCCATCTCACCCCCAAAGGAAGAAATAGTAATAAAGCGGAAACATTCAGAAATGGTCAAACTGGAATTTCGTTTTAAGTACAAGACAAGTCAAAGCCGTCTGTGCCATGACAAGTTATACAAGATTGACAAGGTTGCCATTGACAAGATTCTGGGCTGCCCTTCTTCTGGCTCCTTTTAAAAAATAATGTTTTGATAAGAGTGTGCCCACTTTGAGAAGACCAAATTTTGAGTCCCAAGAGGCAGGAAAATGATTGCTGGACCCTAACAAAGACCATGTGAGGGAAATGGGAAGGGAAACAGCAGTAGAAAAACTGAAACTATAAAATGCTCCAAATGCTCAACAAAAATAATGTGGATGCTGGAAATCTGAACAAACAAGTTTTGGAAAAGCTCAGCAGGCTCAGCTTCAGTGAAGAAAGAAACAGGGTTAATGTCTTGAGTCCAATCTGATTCCTCTTCAGATTCAGTCTGTACTTTTAACTGTGTCAATAGAATTTATCCATGGCAGGGCCCATGCAAGCCCAATTTATTTTTGCATTGGGCCACCCCTGCTCATGTACTCAAGCTGCAATGTGGACAGCAGCTATAAATGCAGGCTTAAATGAACTGTTAGAGTCCAGGTTCCCAGCCTATGATGCACTGGGAACTTCACAGAATCTCTGCAGTGCTAATAGAGGGCATTCAACCCATCAAGTCTGCACAAAGCCTACGAAGATCATTTCACCCTTGAATCCCCATAACCTTGCATTTATCATAGTTAATTCAACTGAAAATCCCTGCATACAATGGGGCAATCCACCTAAACTGCACATCTTTGGACTGCAGGAGAAAACCTTACTACCCAGAACAAACCCACAGAGACACAGGGAGAACATACAAACTCCATACAGACAATTGCCAAATTTAGAATCGAATCCAGCTCCATGGCACTGTGAGGCAGCAGTGCTAATCATTAAGCCACTGTGCCACCCAAATCATTGAGGTAATAGTGCCCAGCATGGAGCTCAAGCCTTTGATGCTGAGATTAAGAGTTGTATGATCTACTAGCTATGCATCACAACAAATCAATAAGTGTTTGGAGCATAGCATACCCCAGACTTATAAACCTGACAATGTGGAAAATGCTTCATTACCACCGCAGCTAGCCAAACACCAAGGTGTCTTTTCCAGTCCAATTTACTGATTTTCATTTTCTGATAAAGGCTGCATATCATGTGCACATTGATGGTGTAATAACATTTCTAACTGATGCCTGCCACACAGTTGTTGGTAAACAGGTGAATGATTGAAGGATACAGGCAATAACCCACTGCACTGTAGGAAAACCATTAATGCTGCCAATTGCATGACTGCTTCAGCTGGTGCCAACCCTTTGCTTGGTGTTGTGGTATGGCTACAAGCAGGTAAGGAAAAATGATTCAGTTCCTCTCTTTTAATCTCCCTCAGTTCGTTACAGCAAACATTTTTATTCCTTGTGCATATATCAAACATCAATTGAAAATATAGTGAACTAGATCAAAATAACTACAATGTTTATTGAGTGAAAGAAATAGGAATTTTATTACCTACTATTCCCAAAGGAAACAACAAAACACAATATTAGACAATTACACAAACACAGGTAATAGTTTTTGCAAGTTTAATGAGAGGGTACATGTACCGACAGAAAGGTTAAGATTTGTGCAGTTTAAACATCCTTAACACCACAGAGGTGTTTGATTTTTAACATGAGGTAGTAGTTGTTTAATTGTTGACCTGTAGAATGATAGAGTCATCCAGCACAGAAACGGATCCTCCAGTCCCACTCGAGTGAGACAGGAGGAGAGAAAGAGAGAGAATTTCAGTTGTTGTTGTGTATTCATTTTACCTGCAGTTTTCTGCCAACTAGCTATTAAAAATTGTTTGTTTGTATATTGTTAAGACTGGCTTCACTGCCTTTTTGAGCTGTCTAACTGACAAGCGAGCATTTCAACTCCCATTATGTGAAATTATTATGCAAGGCTAAATTAAACAAGAGATGAGAATTTATTGATGCTGACTCAATAGTCTGGTTTGAATGTTTTTAGTTAAAATGATAAATTCAGCAGAGACTCCACATTGATCTCCTAGACTTACCACAATTTATGCTCATTTGCTTATCCCAGCAACTTTAGGTCAGCATTTGTCCTTTTTCTTTAAAAAAAAATGCATGCTAGTTTATGAATTGTCTCCATTGGAATAACTAGATGATGGAATTTGAACTAGATAGTTGGTCATTGTCACTATCATAACGGTGTATGAAAGTGAGTGCAAGATGCTTAAAGGAAACTATTACTTTTATCAAAAATAGTACTTGCTTCAAAACAGCTGAAGTCCTGTGGTATGCTTAGAACAACTTTGTATCATGCACAGTCTGGTTCATTTATGTCTCCCTGCGCAATTTTGCACTAGATTCTCATGACAGATCAATTATAACCTTTTTACAATCTTTAAAGGAGTTTCTTCCTGATAATTTCCTTTCAGATATTCTAGGAGTAAGTTCCAGACACCAGTGTTAATAACAGACAGAATGTCCATGGCTGCATTTTGTTGCTCGGGCTCATTTGTTTACTCACGTCTGCTTTTTCGTTAAATTAACAACCAGAGAAAACAGCTCCCCGGTGGTTAAGGAAACACATTAAGTGGAAATTGTCAGTTGCTGATGATAGATTATTGTGGCCAGTGGGAAAACTCATATTACTGAGGAAACAATCCAACTAATTAATGTAATATGATGTAAAAATAAGTGCTAGCAAAAAAATCTACTTTTTCTGCACTTTGACAGGGAATAAGTTCCTCCAGTTAGTTATAATTCAACCTGGAAAGGTAATATTTAATTAATTTTGTTAGTATTGTTGCAGCCTTCGCTATGGCCCCTAGAGTGGTGCTTTACCACAGACATAAGACCTAAGCTTTCATTATAAGTCATTTTTCATTATCCATTGTTTGTCCTCCATTATGGTAGTTTATGGACATCCATTGTAAAAGGCAGCAGCAATAAACCAATAAAGTTCCAAGAGCTGAAACTGCAAGCACTTGAAATCTCTTAACTCTCTGGAAAAAAATGTTGTGAAATTGCTCGAGGAGAGCAGAGAACCAGAGCTCTCAATCAAGCAATGCTTTCCCTAGGGCTCAGGTGTTTCAATACTCTAATGGATGTCTGGGAGATACAACCAAAATTTTGAGGCTTGGCTGAGAGGCTAGACATTAATTCCTCTCTCGAGTCACCTGACTCCCTGCTTGATTGATAGTTCTGAATGTACGATTTCTGCAGCCAATTACACAACATTTATTTATACAACGTTAAATGTCTCAAGTGCTTGCTGTTTCAGTTATTCAAACATTAAGGGGTCTGAACCATTTCGACTTCCTTTTTCATGTAGCAAAAGGGAGACTTTTAACATAGAGCAAGTATGCAATGAAGTGTTATTATTTTAAAGGGTATCAGAGATAATAGGTACTGCAGATGCTGGAGAATCCGAGATAACAAGGTGTGGAGCTGGATGAACACAGCAGGCCAAGCAGCATCATAGGAGCAGGAAAACTTGACGTTTCGGGCCTAGACCCTTCATCAGAAATGGAAGGGTCTAGGCCCGAACCATCAAGCTTTCCTGCTCCTATGATGCTGCTTGGCCTGCTGTGTTCATCCAGCTCCACACCTTGTTATCTCTGCTATTATTTTAAAGTTTTTTTTTAAACACATACTACAGTCACTATAGTGTGTGTCTATAGTTCACAACCTCTCTGAGATTCTGCAAAGCACAACAATAAAGTTGGCTGGACTCCATGAAAATTGCAGAGCAATAAGACATGGAGCGAGCCAGGTCAGAAGTGCCTTGTTCAGACTCACAACCTGAACCAGCCCACACTATTAAAAGGCCCTGGTGAATATATGAAAGCCCAGGAATGAGGTCAGGAATCTTAGAAAAGGACCCACCCTACATTTTTAAAGAGATGTCAAGTCATCCTGACTGAGTGAAAGTCCAGACCAAAATGGAAAATCACTCAGGTGTGACCTATTCACAAAAACAAAAGTTAGAGCTGTAACATATTAGGTAACCTCATCCTGGCTCTAGTCAGAACAAATTGACAATTCTTACCACAATTTGATGGGTGAAACAAAAGAATTAGAATGGGTAAATTGTTGCTTTGAAACCAATTTTGAAGAAATAAACTGCAAAAAACTTTCTTGAATTTATATCGCTGAAATATAGAAACGCTTGTATTCAATGCTAACACATTTTAGTGAAGTTAGGGCAAGTTATTATGAAGATTTAAATCTTCTGACATTTAAACAGTTAATTGATTTAGTAAGATAATTAGGGCTAGAATTTCACATGGAAGTCAGAACACCCAAATTTTAAAAGAGGATGGTCAATAACTTACAGGTAGAAACCAATGATGATGAAAAGGATTGTGTATTGGTCATGGCAGAGAGATTAAAACTGGAACATAGAAATTAGAACATCAAAGGAAAGATCAGGAACCCTACTGTGTCCCATAAGACACTGGCTCAGATTTGAGGGCAGAAGCAGAATGTAGTTTGCACATTTAGTTCCTAAGTGGAGGAAGAAGAGGTAAAAACTTTCTTTATCTCTTTCAAGTGAGTGGCCAGTTCAACACTATGTCTTCTTTGTGTAGAGTAAGCTTTTGGTGAGAGTGCACATGGTTTACTCTCTCTTGCCTAAGCAATGTATCACTGATTATCAGGCAGTTAAAAAGGCTTTATTTTTAATTCATTAATGGAATGTGGATGTCTCTAGCTGGCCAGTATTTACTGACCTTTAGAAGGTGATGGTGAGCTGCCTTCTTGATTCACTGCAGTCCATGTGCTCAAGGTAGACCCACAATTTCATTCGGGAGGGAATTCTGAGATTTTTATAGAGTGACAGGGAAGGAATGGCGATATATTTCTAAGTCAGGTTTGATGAGCAGCTCAGAGAGGAATTTTCAGTTTGTGGTGTTTCCATGTATCTGCTGCCCTTGTCCTTCAAGTTGGTCGTGTTCATGGATTTGGAAGATGTTATCTAAGGAGCTTTGGTGAATTTCTGCAGTGCATCTTGAAGATAGTACACACTGCTGCAACAGACTGTCAGTGTGGAGGGAGTAGCCGTTGGTGGCTGCAGTGCCAATCAAGTGGGCTGCTTTATCCTGGATGGTGTCAAGCTTCTTGAGTGTTATTGGGGCTGTACTCATCCAGGCAAGTGGGGAGTATTCCATCACCCTCTTGACTTGTGCTTTGCACATGGTGGACAGACTTTGAGGAGTCAGGAGTTGAGTTACTCGCCACAGTATTCTTAGCCTCTGACTGGCTCATATAGGCACTGTACTTACATGGTTAGTCAAGTTCAGTTTCTTAACTGCATACTAGGAGTGTTACTACCAAAAGTTCATTGTGTCAGGAAACAGTCTGATCAGACGTAACTGGAATTTGAAAGACTTCAGCAGTTGCTTTTGACCAGTGCACTTAAGATAGAAACCACTTATGGAAAACCCTGGAATAATTTTCCTTGAGGAATGCAAAAATTCCTTTACCTTACCTGTAAGAATGAGGAACAGCAAGTGACTGGGTGCAGGCAGGCTGTCACACTGACTGATAATTAAGAACAGATCTGCAAATCCTTTTTGCAGAAGAAACTGTTCCTTAGTTTCCCTCCAATCAGCTGGAAAGGAACGAATTGGTGAGAGTGATGAGAAACTAAGTACCCATGGGAGAGAGGGAATTGCTGGGAGCCCTCCTCAAGACAGAAAGTGTAGGACTGGGATAAACGATGCAGCCAAGAACTTCAGTGGATTGAATTATCAGATTGAGACGGGAAGAAAAGTATCAAAATGAGAAACAGGTACAACAGTGGAGAAGAGAACAAATGGGTAACAGACTGTCCCATTGCCATCAACCTAAAGGATAGGGTAACAGAGGGGAGGATTTGGAGGGAGAAATGTGTGAGGGCCATATTAACTCCTTAGTATCCAGCTTACCAATACAAAAATGCTACTTTTCTGAAGAAGGTGTCACTGGACTCAAAACCTTAACTCTGATTTCTCTCTGCAGATGCTGCCAGGATTGCTGAGATTTTCCAGTAATTTCTGTTTTTATTTCTGATTTACAGCGTCTGCAGTTCTTTGGGATTTTTGTTTAGAAATGCTACTGAACTTAAACTCCTTATTCTAATATAAATAATACAGCGGATGCAGGGTTCTGAGGAAGAGTTGTATTGGGATCAAGACTTTAACTCTGTTTCTCTCTCCACAAATGCTGCCAGACCTGCTTAGTTTCTGCAGCACATTTTATTTTAGTTTTAGATTTCTTTTTCACTCACCTTGGTGTCAAACAGCAAGCAGACTTGACAAGCCTGCTCACTGCATTTAAGGGTTTGTGCAGAGATAAGGCAGGCTGCTCCACTTCAGCTGTGGACCTGGGAGAGACCCCTGCCATAAGACAACATCCTTTTCAGCTAAGCTCAGAACAATTGGCCCAGGTTCAGGAAGATGTCGTCTCAGGGCTGTTGGTGGACTAACGAATGGAGCCTAGCAGCAGTAGCTGGAGCTCTTCAATTGTGTTTGTGCTCAAAATGGACTGCTTCACAAGGCTCTGCACTGACTACTAAAACGTGAATGCAATGACCAAGACCCAATTCCTTCCTGATTCCCCAGCTGAAAGACTGCATAGAACTGGTAGGTAAAGCCACTCATCTTACTAAAATAGATTTACTCAAAGAGTGTCAGCAGGGCTTCTTTGAATGCCCATGCAAAAGAAACCTCTGCCTTACAAATCCAGAATGTTTTTCCCAGTGCTGTGTTATGCCATTTGGATTCCAAAATGCCCAGCCACCTGTCAAAGGCTAATGAATATTGACAAGCTTATTGAATTGCATAGTGTACCCAGATGACTTCCTAGTGTACGGCAATAGCTAGGAAATAAATTTAGAGCAACTGGAGGCCCTCCTCTGGAAAATGCAGTCAGTTGACCTTGTGGTCACTTTCACAAAGATCGAGTTCACTGAGCCTGAAGTGACCTATCTGGCATTGTCATGGATAAGGGATGAGTATTACACAGAGGTTGCAAAGAAATAAGCTGGAACATAGATGCCTATTCCTACAGCAGTATTCGAAATCATCAGGTTCTTGAGAACATGTGGCTTCTACCAGTTCACCTACACTTCAATACAGTAGCTGCACCAGTGACAGACCTACTACAGTATAAAAGCAACAGTAGGAGAACATGGGAAATACTAAATTACTTCTGGAGAACTGAAGGCCATTTTAATCAGTGAGCCTGTGCTTGCAGATCCAAATTTTGATCAATTTTATTTATGTAGCCTTCAATGGGGGCAACACAAGGATATGGGCTGTTATCCTCCAGGAAGATGATTCTAGGATAGAGAGACAAATCAGGTGCTTCTCTTAAAATAAAAACAAACTTCAAAAATGATACTACTCAATCGAGAAGGAAAATCTTGATTGATTATTCTTGTCAAAGACTTTTAGATATATGTCCGATTACAGCTTACGCTGACCACAATCTGTGAACTTTTGTTGATATATTTAAGACTCAGCACATCATTAGATCTTGTGCCTTCAACCATACTATGAAAAAATCGCCCACATTGCCATGAAATCAAATGTACTTGCAGATATCCTATCCAGAAATTAAAGAGACCCAGTTCAAATTGAAAATATGGCATTATCTGAGGCGAAGAGAATGAGTGTGTGTATAATTGTGTCTGTTGTTTTGAATACGTTCAGTTCTTTTTGATCCTTTGTAATGAAATATGAATGGATCTCATTTCGTTCACCCAATGGAGAACTGTTACAACAAAAAGTCACAGCATTGAACCACTGTGGACATTTTCAGACTTTAATTCTAAAATGTATTCTTTTGAAGGTCAGCTACAGAGAAAAAAGAACCATAGATATAAATTCAGTAGCTGGCTGGAAGAAATTCTGTGTGGGACTGATGAGAAGTAACACTAAAGGTGTCAAAGAAACTAGAGAGAGAAAGTTACTTGAGGATAATGAGGGGATAATAAAGGACATTCACTAATGTCCTTTACGGAAGGAAACCTACATTTTATCTGGTCTGGCCTACAAGTGGCTCCAGACACACAGCAATGTGGTTGACTCAGCTGGGCAATTAGGGATGGGCAATAAATGCTGCCTAGCCAGCAAGACCCTCATCGCGTGGATTAAAAAAAGGGATAAGTTGTGGTCCCAACACTGGCCCTAGTGGAACACTACTTGTCATCGGCTATCAGCCTGAGAAAGACCCTTTTAACCCTGCTCTCTGTTTTCCACCACACAGCCAATCTTCTATCTATGCTAGTACCTTGCCTGTGACACCATTGGCCCTTATCTTACTCAGCAGCCTCCCGTGTGGCACCTTGTCAAAGGCCTTCTTGAGGTGCAGGTAGAAAACATCATTGACTCTCCTCGGTCTAACTTGCTCATTACTTCCTCAAAACAATTCAAACAGATTTGTTGGGCATGGCCTCCCCTTGATCAAACCATGCTGACTTTGCCCTTTGCTGACCGTGCACTTCCACGTATTTAGAAATCTCTTCCTTCACAATGGACTTTAAAATCTTACCCACAACTGAAGTTAGGTTAATCAGCCTGTGATTTTCAGTCTTTTGCCTTACTGCCTTTTTAAACAGGGGTATCACATCAGCGATTTTCCAGTCCTTGGGACCCTCCCTGACTCTAGTGATTCCCGAAAGATCGCCACAAACGCTTCCACTATCTCTTCAGCTTTCTCCTTAAGAAGTCTGGGGTGTAGTCCATCTAGTCCTGGTGACTTATTCACCTTCAGGCCATTCAGTTTATTTTTTAGCACCTTCTCCTTGGTGATGGCCACTATACTCAGCTCTGCCCCCTGACTGTCTCGATTTTTTGGGATAATACCCATGTCTTCCACTATGAAGACTGACGCAACGTAATTATTCAGTTCCTCAACCATTTTCTTGATCCCCACTACTGTCTCTCCAGCATCATTTTCCAGTGGTCCAATGTCCAGTTTTGCCTCTCTTTTACCCTTTATATATCTAAAGAAACTCTTACAGTCCTCCTTTATATTACTGGCTAGCTTACCCTCATAATTGTTCTTCTCCCTTGTTATTTTTTTTTTGTTGCCCTCTGTTGGTCTTTGTAAGCTTCCCAATCTTCTGGTTTCCCACTGTCCCACACCACATTATATGCTTTCTCTTTTGCTTTTATGCTATCCCTGACTTCCTTAGTCAGCCATGGTTGCCTCATCCTCCCTGGACCATGCTTCTTTTTCCTAGGGATGAATTTTTGCTCCCAGAAACTCCTGTCATTGCTGTTCCACTGTCTTTCCTGCTAGGCTCCTCTCCCAGTCAATTCTGCCCAGCTCCTCCCTCATGCCTCTGTATTTGTCTTTATTCAGCTGTAATACCACTACCTCTCATTCTACCTTCTCCCTCTCAAATTATAGAGTAAATTCTATCATATTATGATCACTGCCTCCTAAGGGTTCCTTTACCTTAAAGTCCCTTATCAAGTCTGCCTCATTGCACAACACCAAATCCAGTACTGCCTGTTCCTTAGTGGGCTCCACCATGAGCTGCTCCAAAAAGCCATCTAGTAGACATTCCACAAATTCCTTTTCTTGCAATCCACTACCAACCTAATTTTCCCAGTACACCTGCAGATAGTGATCCAAACTGCAGAGTTTGTGAGTGTTACAGTCAAAGAACTTTCCTGTAGTTATTCCTGTGTTGCAGGTAAAGACTGGATCACCTCTGGTCACTTCACCATCTGTTCCTCACTCTTCCTCAACCTCTGTCAACAGGCTTTTCCAGCTCTTCTCACTTCTGGACTCTGAGTCTTTGGACTCAAAATGTTAATTTCATTCCTCTCTGTCTCTCCATTGATACTGCCAGGCCTGTTGAGTTTCCTTTGATTCTCTTAGATCATGTCAGGCTGTCCTTCTATAATAACTCTCCGTGTAGCTTTCTATCATGGCTTTCAGCATCGGGAGTGGTGAGAGCGCAAGCCACGGGGCAGCTGGGAAGGTAAACTTTTCTTCATAAAAACTTATCTCGTGAGTCAGCTGCCTGTTTGCTTTCACCGTCGGGAGTGGTGAGAGCGCGAGCCGGGAAGTGAACTAATATATTCAGACATTGGCTAAACCCGAAACACTACACTTGTAGTGTCTCCCACCCATCCTCCTCCTCTAACCAAAAAAAGAATGTGTGGAGGGTCAGTAAGGTAAGGTTTTTTATTTCTTTATTCTTCTGGAAATCTAGAGTAGAGGGAATGGAAGCTAGGGCAGTTGCACGTTCCTCTTGTAGGATGTGGGTCACTGCTGGTGTCCCCTCTGACTTCACCTGCGAGAAGTGCACCCAACTCCAGCTCCTCACAAACCTCTTTAGGGAACTGGAGCTGGAGCTGGATGAACTCCGTGTCATTCAGGAGGCTGAGGGGCATATAGAGATGAGTTGTAAGGAAGTGGTCACACCCAAGGTACAAGGAACAGGTAGCTGGGTGACTGTCAGGAGGGGGAAAGGGAATAGGCAGACAGAGCAGGGATCCCCTGTGGCCGTTCCCGTCGATAATAAGTGTATTCTTTTGGGTACTATTGGGCGGGACGACCTACCAGGGGAAGGCCATAGCAGCCAAGTGTCTGGCAGTGAACCTGGCCCTGTGGCTCAGAAGGAAAAGGGGGAGAATAGGAGAGTGATAGTGATAGGAGATTCACTGGTTACGGGAACAAACAGGAGATTCTGTGGTACCAAGCAAGACTCCCAGATGGTATGTTGCCTCCTGGGTGCCAGGGTCAGGGATGTCTAGGATCGGGTCTGCAGGATTCTTAAGGGGGAGAGAGAGCAGCCAGAAGTCGCGGTACACATCGGTACTAATGACATAGCTAGGAAGCAGGATGAGGACCTGAAAGGTGATTATAGGGAGTTAGGATGGAAGCTGAAAGCTAGGACAAGTGGAGTAGTAATCTCAGGAGTACTACCGTTCCCATGCACTAGTGAGGCTAGAAACAGAGAAAGAGTGCAGCTGAACACGTGGCTACAGAGCTGGTGGAGGAGGGAGGTGTTCAGCCTTATGGATCATTGAGATACCTTCTGGGGAAGGTAGAACCTGTGCAGGAAGGATGGGTTGCACCTGAACTGGAGGGGCACCAATATCATGGGTGGGAGGTTTGCTAGAGCTCTTCGGGAGGGTTTAAACCAGTTTAGCAGGGGGGATGGGACCAGAGCTACAGATCAGAGGATGGGGTAGCCAGTGTACAGACAGATAGAGCAAGCAGAGAGTCTATGATGAAGGATAAGCAGTAGATAGAGCAAAGCGGCAGTCAGTGCGACGGGTTGAGGTGTGTCTACTTCAATGCAAGGAGTGTCAGGAATAAGGATGATGAACTTAGAGCATGGATCAGTACTTGGAACTACAATGTTGCGGCCATTACGGAGACATAGATAACACAGGGGCAGGAATGTTTGTTGAATGTTCCGGGGTATGGATGTTTCAAAAGAAATAGAGATGGAAGTAGAAGAGGTGGGAGAGTGGCATTGTTAATCAGGGATGGGATCACAGCTGCAGAAAGAGAGGTCGTGGAGCAGGGTTTCTCCACTGAGTCAGTATGGGTGGAAGTCAGAAACAGGAAAGGATCAGTCAGCCTTTATTGGGAGTTTTCTATAGACCCCATGATAGCAACAGAGACACTGAGAAACAGATTGGGAGACAGATTTTGGAAATGTGTCGAAGTAATAAGGTTGTTATCATGGAAGAGTTCAAATTCCCTGATGTAGACTGGAACCTTCTAAGTGCAAATAGGATGGATGGAGTAGATTTTGTCAGGTATGTCCAGGAAGGATTTCTGACTCAATATTTAGATAGGCCAACTAGAGGGGAGGCCATATTGGATTTGGTGCTTTGCAACGAACCAGGTCAGGTGTCAGATCTCTTGGTGGGAGAGCATTTCAGTGATAGTGATCACAACTCCCTGACTCTTACTATAGTCGTGGAGAGGGATAGGAGCAGACTGTATGGGAAAGTATTTAATTGGAGGAGGGGGAATTACAATGCTATTAGGCAAGAACTGTGGAGCACCAAATGGGATCAGATGTTCTCAGGGAAATGCATGATAGAAATGTGGAGGTTGTTTAGGGAGCAGTTGCTACAGGTACTGGATAGGTTTCTCCCACTGAGGCAAGGAAAGGACGGTAAGGTGAAGGAACCTTGGATGACCAGACATGTTGAACACCTAGTCAAGAGGAAGAAGGAAGCTTACTTGAGGTTGAGGAAGCAAGGATCGGGCAGGGCTCTAGAGGTCTACAAGGTAGCCAGGAAGGAACTGAAGAATGGACTTAGGAGAGCTAGAAGGGGGTATGAGAAAATCTTGGTGGGTAAGATCAAGGAAAACCCCAAGGCATTCGATACTTATGTGAGGAACAAGAGGATGGCCAGAGTGAGGACAGAGCTAATCATGGATAGTGGAGGGAACTTGTGCGTGGACTCAGAGAAGGTAGGAGAGGTTCTTAATGAATACTTTGCTTCGGTATTCACCAGTGAGAGGGACCTTGACTGTTGTAAGGACAGCATGAAACTAACAGATATGCTCGACCAGGTTGTTGTTAAGAAGGAGGATGTGCTAGAAATCTTGAAAAACATGAGGATAGATAAGTCCCCTCGGCCAAACGGGATATACCCAAGGTTACTACGGGAAGTGAGGGAAGAGATTGCTACCCCTTTAGCAATGATCTTTTCATCTTCGCTGTCCACTGGAGTAGTGCCAGAAGATTGGAGGGTGGAAAATGTCATTCCATTGTTCAAGAAAGGGAATAGGGATTATTCTGGGAATCACAGACCAGTCAGTCTTATTTCTGTGGTGGGCAAATTATTGGAGAGGATTCTGAGAGATAACATTTATGATCATTTGGAATACCACAGTTTGATTAGAGATAATCAGCATGGCTTTGTGAGGGACAGGCCTTGCCTCACAAGTATTATTGAATTCTTTCAGGATGTGGCAAAACACATCAATGAAGGTAGAGCAGTGGATGTGGTGTATATGGATTTTAGCAAGGCATTCGATAAGGCTCCACATGATAGGTTCATTCAGAAAGTAAGGAGGCATGGGATTCAGGGAAATTTGGCTGTCTGGATACAAAACTGGCAGTCCAATAGAAGACAGGGTGGTAACAGATGGAAAGTATTCAGCCTGGAGCTCAGTGACCACTGGTGTTCCACAGAGATCTGTTCTGGGACCTCTGCTCTTTGTGATCTTTATAAATGACTTGGATGAGGAAGTGGAAGGGTGGGTTAGTAAGTTTGCCGATGACACAAAGGTTGACGGAGTTGTGGACAGTGTGGAGGGCTGTTGTAGGTTGCAATGGGACATTGACAGGATGCAGACCTGGAGAAAGAAGTGGCAGATGGAATTCAACCCAGAAAAGTGTGAAGTGATTCATTTTGGAAGGTCGAAATTGAATGCAGAATACAAGGTTTATGGTAGGATTCTCAGCAGTGTGGAGGAACAGAGGGATCTTGGCGTCCACGTCCATAGATCCCTCAAAGTTGCTACCCAAGTTGATAGGGTTGTAAAGAAGGTGTATGGTGTGTTGGCTTTCATTGGCAGGGGAATTGAGTTTAAGAGCAGTGAGGTTTTGCTGCAGCTCTATAAAACTATGGTTAGACCACACTTGGAATATTGTGTTCAGTTCTGGTCACCTCATTACAGGAAAGATGTGGAAACTTGAGAGAGGATGCAGAGGAGATTTACCGGGATGCTGCCTGGACTGGACGGCAGGTCTTGTGAGGAAAGGTTGAGGGATCTAGGGCTTTTTTCATTGGAGTGAAGAAGGATGAGAGGTGACTTGATAGAGGTGTACAAGTTGATGAGACACATAGATAGAGTGGATAGTCAAAGACTTTTTCCCAGGGCGGAAATGACTATTACAAGGGGGCATAATTTTAAGGTGATTGGAGGAAGGTATAGGAGAGATGTCAGAGGTAGGTTCTTCACACAGAGAGTGGTGGGCATGTGGAATGCGCTGCTGACAGCGGTAGTGGAATCAGATACTTTAGAGACTTTTAAGCGACCCTTGGATAGGCACATGGAGGATTGTAAAATGTTGGGTATGCAGGGTGGATTGATCTTAATAGGATAATAGGTCAGCACAACATTGTGGGCCAAAGGGCCTGCACTGTGCTGTACTGTTCTATGATCTATGTTTCTGAGTAGTTGTTTTTTCCTGAAGTTGCTTATGTTGTGCTGATCGAACTTCATCGTTAACCTTCAGCAAATCTTCCACCTCAATGTCTATACTGTCTACTGAGAGTCCGGTAGAATTACAGCTTTCTTATTCACAACAGGCAACCTCCTCGGTGTGTCTGACATATCCATTTTGGAAACAGGTTTGCAGCAGATGTCAAAGTCGTCCCTATACTTTTACCAGACGTCATTGTAATCTAGCTGGGGCACCTGTCAGACAAATCATTTGGACCAAATAATTTCCAAAGGTTTGTGGTATCCACAGTGAATTACTGACTGAACATGTACGTGCTTAATCTAGTGATACCAAATACCAGAGCAAATGTTTTACCCTGTATGAGGGAATAATTGGATTTCCCTTGTAACAGACTTTTGCATCTAAATGTTACCATCTCACACAATGTACCCTCCTTTCTAAGATGCATCTACTTTTAGGATTGTCTTCTTCTTTGGATCATGGTCCTGGGATGCAATGTTTGTCTTGTGATTTAAGTATATATTGACGGCCCTCCTGCTTTGCATATGGAATGTCTTTACTTAAGAGATCTCTTAATGATGATGCTTTGTCAGAAAGGTTTAATATGTATGGTGCTAGTAAAAGCTGAGGCATCTGTGGGTTTTCTTTGTTTTGGCATGTGTGGGTTGGATGCATGCCATAACCCGAATACACAGAGCCACAATTTTAATCTGACCTACATTCACCTGGCACTATTTTATGTTGAAGATGAGTCTTCCATGATAAGCTGCCCTTCCATCTGTAAGTGTAGATTTTGGTCATTCCCTTCTTTCATTTTGCCCGTTACCACGATGGCATTGGCAATTTAGTAACATCCAAGGATTTAGTTCTGCCCATGTGTTCCTGGAATAGATCCGACCTGAAGGATAAACTGAAAGATGGTCTCAAGGAGCAACATTTTCCAAATGGTTTCATAAAAGTAATGATTTGTTGAGATACCATTGTCAAGTAAAGCAACAAATATCCATTTTTGATAACCAGCTTGGAAAAGACTTTAGCTCCAGTAAATTTGGAATTCAATTCCTCAAATGTTGGAATTTTGTATGGACATCTCTTTAGGCTATCTTGAATCCCAACATATCCTGATTGTGCCAATTTTCTTTAGTTTACAAGTAAGAGACCCACACACGTCTTTGTGTAAATGTACACAAAGGAAATAAAATACAGTCCATATCATCCAGGTCATCTTAGGTTTCTCTGATATGTCAATGCAGCTTTTTCACTGGGAGAATTGATCGAGGGAATTACACCTTCTGTAAGGTGCAAACCAACACTGCCTTTGAGGTTTTGTGTGGTATCGAAGCTGTCTGGTTGCAATTTTTATAAATGCTAAGCTGACTTAATATGAGAATTCTTACTCATTTCTGCTATGACTGGTATTTTGTTCATTTTGTAATGGTTCCAATATTGAGTTTCATATTAGAGATAACAAGGCGTGGGGCTGGATGAACACAGCAGGCCAAGCAGCATCACAGGAGCAGGAAAACTTGATGTTTCGGGCCTAGACCCTTCATCAGAAGTGGGGGAGGGGAAGAGGGTTCTGAAATAAATAGGGAGAGAGGGGGAGGCGAATAGAGGATGGATAGAGGAGAGGATAGGTGGAGAGGAGGCAGACAGGTCGAAGAGGCGGGGATGGAGCCAGTAAAGGTGAGTGTAGGTGGTGGGGGAGGGAGGAGATAGGTCAGTCCAGGGAGGACGGACAGGTCAAGAGGGCGGGATGATGTTAGTAGATAGGAGATGGGGGTGGGGCTTGAGGTGAGAGGGAAAACAGGTTAGGGAGGTGGAGATGAGCTGGGTTGGTTTTGGGATACGGTTGGGGGAGGGGAGATTTTGAAGCTTGTGAAATCCACATTGATACCATTGGGCTGCAGGGTTCCCAGGCTGAATATGATTTGCTGTTCCTGCAGCCTTCGGGTGGCATCACTGTGGCATTGCAGGAGGCCCAGGATGGACATGTCGTCTGAGGAATGGGAGGGGGAGTTGAAATGGTTTGCGACTGGGAGGTGCAGTTGTTTGTTGCGAACTGAGCGCAGGTGTTCTGCAAAGCGATCCCCAAGCCTCCGCTTGGTTTCCCCGATGCAGAGGAGGTCACAACGGGTACAGCTGATGCAGTATACCACATTGGTAGATGCGCAGGTGAACATCTGCCTGATGTGGAAAGTCTTCTTGGGGCCTGGGATTGGGGTGAGGGAGGAGGTGTAGGGGCAGGTGTAGCACTTCCTGCGGTTGCAGGGAAAAGCACCTATCCCCTCCTCCCACCTCAAGCCCCACCCCCATCTCCAAGCTATTTTGCAGAAAAGCACCTGTCATCTTTGTGAGGGAGTACTATAAACAGATATCTGATCAGGAAGGCTGAGCTCCCTAAACTACGAGAACTGTAGCAGGAAGACACTAATTTATTCTTTTAACATTGGTTCATCAAGCATGTTTGTGTTGCTGGCAAGGCCAGCATTAATTATTTAACCCTAATTGCCTTTGTAATGGTAGTTGTAAGCTGCCTTCTTAAAGTGTTACTACCCTTGATTAGGGACACCTACAATGTTGTTGGAAAGGAGGTCCAGGACTTGACCCAGTAGCAGTGAAGGGACAGTGATATAGCTTCAAGTCAGGATGATGAGCGGAAAATGGTGAGTTACTTAATGCACGTTGTAGATGGTGCACATATTATTTACCACTTATCAATACCAAACCTGGATATTGTCTAGGTCTGCTGCATTTGAACATGAACTGCTTCAATGTCTGAGGTATCATGAATAGAACTCAACATTGTGCATCATCAGCAAACATTCCCACTTCTGACCTTATGATGGAGGGAAGACCATTAATGAAGCAGCTGAAGATGTTTGGGCCTAGGACATTGAGGGACTTCTGCAGAGATGTCCTGGGACCAAGAGGATTGACATTTAACAACGCAACCATCTCCCCTTGTGCCAGATATGACTCTAACCATCACAGCATTTTAGCCCTGACTCCTATAGATTGGGGTTTTGCTAAAGCTCCTTGAGGCCATGCTTGATGAAATGTGGCCTTGATGTTAAAGTTAGTTGCACTCACCTCACCTCTGGAATTCAGCTCTTTTGTACATGTTTGGACCAAAGCTATAATGATGTCAGGTGCTAAGTGATCCTGGCAAAACCTTATACTGAGAGCATCAGTGAACAGGTATTGTTAAGCAATTGCCACTTGACAGCACTTTAAACAGACCTTCCAACATTTTACCAATGCTCGAGATAGGCAGCTTTGCTGCTAATTGGCCAGGTTGGATTTGTCCTGTTTTTAATGTACAGGATATACTTGGGTAATATTCCACATAGTGGGCTGGATGCCAGTAATTTAGATGCCCTGGAACAGGTTATGTAGGGGCACTGCTGTGTTCTGGACCTTCAGTCTTCAGTATTGCAGGTGAGTTACCGTCATTGCTCATAGCCTTTGCAGTACCCAGTGCCTTCAGCCACTTCTTGATATCATGTGGAATGAGTTGAATTGCTGAAGATTGGTATCTGTGTTCTTGGGATCTCAAGAAGAGACTGCCATGAATCATTCACTCCACGCTTCTGGTTGAAGATGGGTGGAAGCATGTGTCAGTTTTGTCTTTTATGTTACTGTGATGGTCTTGTTCATCGTTAAGGATGGGAATATACACCTCCTGCTGGATATATAACAGTCCACCACCATTCATGACTAAATGCTGCAGGACTGTTTGTGGTGATCACTCCTGCAGGTGAACAGACACATGCGTGACAGGTAAATCAGTGAGCACAAGGTCAAGTATGACTGACCCGCTTGTTGGTTCCCTCAATACCTACCACAGTCTCAATCACAAAAATGCCCTGGAGTGTTCAGGGGTGTGCAGATTAGATAGATCAGCCTTGGTAAATGTGGAGTTACAGGAATAGGGTGGGCCTGGGTAGGATGCTCATCGGAGGGTTGGTACAGACTCAATGGGCTGAAGGGCCTCGATCTGCACTGTAGGGAATCCATGATTCCATGGCTCTATGACTTGGCCAGCTCTATCAGACTTGGGACTTCTGAGTCACTCTTGTTGACCGAGATTGAAGTGCCCCACCTGTAATACATTCTGTTCCCTTGCCTCCCTCTGCACACCTCCAATTGGTGCTGAATATGGAGGAACACTGATTTGTCAGCTAAGCAGGGAAGGGTACAGGAGTGAGTGTGTGCGTAATCAGCAGGTGGCAATTATTAGTATTGGAAATTCTATTGGTTCTATTTTGTGTTAAAGTGTATCTTGCCCAGTAAAAGACTGTTGTTTTTGCCAGTTTAAACTGAAAATACTTGAGTAGATTATTTCCTGATCAATGCAGAGACAGCATTAGCAACCAATAAGTGAGAAAGTGCCTTGTTTAGCTTCTTTTTGAACATGTGACCGCTTTGTCCTATCCTTTACAAAGATTGCATTATTCCTGCCTGAACTTTTGGTGACACATCCTGTTACCTGTACCATTCTCAGGTTTCTTTCTCCAAGGATGGAATGGAAATCTAAATGCTTTCCAAAAACCTTTCAGACTACACTACGACGTACACCTTTGGTTTAAAATATCTTCTTTTTCCTTTTTTATATACAGCATCAATTTACCATGCTAAATATAGTCAGCATGGTATAATTTTTTTCCTGTTTATTTCCAAGAATATCCCACTGCTGTTTCTTGTTCTCAAGATTGATCTTATTGGAAATTAACAAAAGCTGATTGTTCCCTATTTATTCCCCTGTCTGTACCTTTTCAGTTTGTGTCATTTCTGTAAGGGGTCTGAGCAATTTAATGTTTTTGGAGCTGATTCATGCTGCCTGATATTTATTTGTTAGACAGAGAAACTCAGAGACAAAACATTAGTGTATCCTTGTGATCTGCACTGGAAGCTTGTATCTTTCTACTTTGTATTTTTCTTCAGTCTAGTCCAAGGTGGAACAAACACTGAATAAGACAAGCTTTTGATGCAACTTTTTAAAGGGAGCAAATGTCCATGGCAACTGTGCTTTTATCAGATTCACTTTTAACACTTGGAAGAGCACATGATAGACATTAACCAAACCTTCCTATCTCAAGCCAAGGAGTCGGGGAGCAGTTAATATTGACCAGTTGACCAAAATCCCACTTGGATCCCAGCTCTCTGATCTTATCATGACCTTCTGATAGAGGCACCCAACTGAATCCAATGATTTTTTTTCTTTTAACTTACAAATTACAAATTTCACTCAATTATTTAAGAAAGTATGGGGAAATCAAGTAACTAGAGCTTAGACAACATCAGTTATGGGGAACCTACCAAAATATATCATTGGAGATAGAGTGACCAGCAAATTTGACAAAAAGATCTAATCGTAGAATTTTTGCAAAGATTTGAAAAGGGCGACTCGTGTCTGTAACCTAATTTTTTTTTCAGGTCATTGGCATGGTGGATAGCAGGGTGAATATGAATATTTTCTATTTAGACTTTCAGAAGGCATTCAATACATTTCTGTACACAATGAGTTAGGACAAAGCTAGAACGAGTGGGCAGAAATATGATAGACAGAGTTTGATGAGGCAAAATATGAGGTTTTGCATTTGGTTTCAAAAGAGAAAAGGTAAAATATTTTCCCAATGGGATGAGATAAGGACAAGGATGGTCCTCAGGTCAAAGTACTAAATTGGGGGAAGGCTAACGATTGCAATATGAGACAGCAATCAGGGGATATAGATTGGGGGCAGCCGTTTGAGGGTAAATCCACATCTAGCATGTGCAAGACCAGTTGATTAGAGTTTAGGACCAGCATGTTCCTGTGAAAATGAAGGAAAAGGATGTCAAGATTCGGGAACCATGGATGACAAGAAAAATTGTAAACTTAGTCATAAGGTAAAAGGAGGCATGTATAAGGTTTAGGAAACTGAAAGCAGACAGAGACATTGAACAATATAAATAAGACAGGAAAGAATTTATCAAGGAGTTAGGAGGGCTGAAATGGGTCAGGGAATGTCCTTGGGAAACAGGATTAAGGAAAATACGTCTTATACGTATATAAGGAGCTAGAGCATAGGTAGGGAAAGGGTAAGTCCGTCCAAAGACAAAGGAGGGAATTTATGTGTGGAGTCAAAGGAAGTGGTTGAGGTCCTTAATAAATACTTTGCATCTGTATTCACAAAGGAAGGGGATATGGTAGATGGTGAGTTTAGAGACGGGTACATTGGTATTCTAGGGCATGTTGATATAAAAAAGGAGGTTTTAGGTCTTTTGAAAAGCATTATGGTAGACAAGTCCCCAAGGCCTGATGGGATATATCCCAGAATACAGAGGGAGGTAGGGGAGGAATTTGATGTACCTTGTATGAAATTTTTGTAGCCACGTTAGTCACAGGAGACATCCCAGAGAACTGGAGAATAGCAAATATTGTTCTTTCATTTAAGCAGGGCGACAGGTCTAGCCATGGAAATTATAAATGGTGAGCCTTACATCAGTAGTAGTGAAACTATTGCTGAAGGTTCTTAAGGACAGGATTTACTGGCATATGAAAAATAATGTACTTATTAGTGATAGGCAGCAAGGCTTTATGCAGAGGGAGAGGGTCATGTCTCACAAACTTGCTTAGGTTTTTTGAGGAGCTGACAAAGATGATTGAGGGCAGAGCAGTGGTATTGTCTTCATGGACTTCAGCAATGCCATTGAAAAGGTCCCATGGCAGGCTGATATGGAAGGTGAAGTCACGCGGGATCCACGATGAGCCGGTAAGATAGTTATGGAACAGGTTTGGTCATAGAAGACAGAGAGTAATGGTGGAAAGGTGTTTTCTGAATGGACATCTATGACAAATGATGTTCCACAGGGATCAGTTGTTTGTAATATATATAAATGATTCGGAGGATAATGTAGGTGGCCTGACTAGTAAGTTTGCAAATGCCACAAACATTCGGGAGCTGCAGATAGTGAGGAGGGTTGTCAGGAGATACAGCAGGATATAGAATGGCTAGAGACTTGGGCAGAGAAAAAGATATAGGGTATAGACAGCCTGGAGAAATGGCAGATGGAATTTAACCCAGAAAAATGCAAGTGATGCATTTTGCAGGGTGTAGTGCAGGAGGGAAGTATTCAGTAAATGGCAGCACCCTTAGAACTATCAACATACAGAGGGATCTAGGCATACAGGCCCACATTCCCTGAAAGTGGCAACATAAGTGTGTAAGATGGTCAAGAAGGCATACGTCATGCTTGCCTTCATCGATTGGAGCATAGAGTATAAAAATTGGCAAAACATGTTGCAGCCAGGTAGGATGTTAATTAGGCCACATTTGGAATATTGCATACAGTTATGGTTGCCAGACTACCAGAAAGATTTGGAGGCTTTGGAGAGGGTACAGATGAGGTTTACCAGGATGTTGCCTGGTTTGGAGGGTATTAGCTATGAGAAGAGATTGTACAAACTTGGTTTGTTTTCTCTTGAATGTCCAAGGCCAAGGGGCGACCAGATCAAAGTTTACAAAATTACGAGAGGCGTAGACAGAATGGATGGTTGGAGTCTTTTTTCCCAGGGTAGAAATGTCAATTACTAGGGGACATAGTTTTAAGAAAAAAGGGAGACAGTATAAAGGAAATGTGAGAGGCAAATATTTTACACTGAGGATGGTAAGTGCCTGGAATGCACTGCAGAAGAGGTGGTAAAAGCATATACAACGGCAATGTTGAACAGGCATCTTGACAGATAGATGCATAGGCAGGAAATAGAGGAATACAGAGCACGGGGAGGCAAAAGGATTTTAGTTTAGAAAGATGTCATGTGTCAGTGCAGGCATGTTGGTCCAAAGGTCTGCTCCTATACTGTATTGTACTTTGTTCTTTGTTCTTGGAGGTTAGGAACTATGCAAAAGCAAAGGATTGTAGGTGACTACATACACAAATCACAATGAGCTCAGTGTACAGCTATGAAAAGCATCAAAAAAGGCAAATGAAAGATCAACATTTATTCAAGTGGGTTGGAAAACAAAGAGGAGGAAATAATGATTCAGTTGTTCTTTTTACTGGTCAGATCCCATGTGCATTTTTTTTGGGCCCTAAATCTCAGGTCTTAAAGGAAGTAAAGTTTAGATTCACAAACATGGTCTCAAGCTTTTCAAGTGTTAATAAGAGGATGGTCATATAGCCTTGGCTCATATTTGTTTCACTTTATAAATTCAAGGAATGATCCAATCGAGATCTTTAAAATCAAAATGGAATAAAACAGTAAGTGCAGAAAAAGTATTTCCTTTTTTGGGATTATTCACAACAAGGGGTCATAATCATAGTTTTAGCTAGGCCAGTTAGCAATGTAATCTGGAAGTATAAATGGGTTGTCGAATGTGAAATAGTCTTCCCTAAAAGCCTGTCATTGCTGAGTCAATTGAAATTTTTAAAACTGCAATCATTAGAATGGCAATGCACGTGGAGTAAAAATAGAGGTACAGTGCAGAAATGACAGAACAGATTGATTAACTGTTCCTATGGAAATGGATGTTAACAAGCCTCTACCAATGTGCATTGGGAAGATGGCTGTGGCATTCCCACCTGGGTGATTTGTATCAGAAGAGGATTAGAAGAAGAAAAAGAGGCCAGCCAAATTATTTCTTCTGTTTCGTTGTTATTTAGTTGACCTTCACAACAAAGAATGGAATAGAATTAGGTTAATAGTCAAGTGTACTCAAGTTCAGAAGTACAAGAGTTCAGTGAAAAGGTTACAATGTCACCCCACACAGCGCCTATATAGGCACAAAGCATCTAGGTACAAATCTTAGATACAGATACTGAGACATAGCAATTACAATCACTGTGGCCTCATTCTGTCTTCTGGAAAGGAAATCAGAAACCAGCTCATCTTCCACACCCCTATACCATGAATTCCTAATTTGCACAATATTATTTTATAAAGCATCTTGTGAAATGCTTTCTGAACCTCCAAGTACACTATGTGCACAGGCTCTTCATCATCCACAACAGATGTTTTTCTCATAAATTGGATAAACATGAATTTCCTTTCACAAAACCATGTTGACTCTTCCTGATATTCTTGAGTTTTTAACTTGCTATAAACTCCTTTTGATCAATTCTAAAACCTTTCCCAAACAGTAAGCTAACTAACCTATTATTTCCTCTTCGTTGCCTAGGTCTTTGTGTTTGCCTAGTATTTCTCAGCCACTTCCCCCTTCAGCCTTTGCAAAAGTTATCAATATTTGAAATGTTTTTTTCAGTCAATTCAAAAGCTGCAGTAATTTTTGTCTACTATATTTCCACTTTTACTTAATTGTCTTGATTACATTAAGTTAATTTGCCGTGCGATTTTCATTCCACTCTAACAATGTCCACTCTAACAAAAACCGAAAGAACTGTGGATGCTGTAAATCAGGAACAAAAACAGAAGTTGCTGGAAGCTCAGCAGGTTTGGCAGCATCTGTGAAGAAAATGTCAGAATTAATGTTCCAGGTACAGTGACCAATCCTCAGAACTGATGTTCTGGGGAAGGGTTACCGGACCTGGAACGGTAACTCTGATTTTTTCTTCATGAATGTCCACTCTGAGCTGCACAGTCATTCAGCTGTTCCAAGAGTTCACACACATTGATTGGCATGCCAAAGTGTTGACTTCTGATTTCGGAAATTGCTGCTGTGTTTGTACTGCATAGATCCATGCAGGAAAAAAAGTAAATTAGAAAGAATGAAGCTTCTAGCACTAGTTTTAATATTCACCCCAGAGATGTACAAAATTATTCCAATGAAATGACTCACAGAGAATGTGCTATGAACACTTACGCTTCTGTCAAGATCAAAACCTTTAGAACAAACATACAGAATTTTTTAAAAATGGAGGCCCCATTCTGTGTGCCCAACAAATCCTTACAAGAAAACGCACAAACAGCTATCAGAGCAGAGAAAATTATTCACAAAAAAAAATACAAGTGAAGATGGTAGTAAGAAGGAGGTACAAGTTCTGGAAGGAATGTTATGCTGAGTTCAAACTGGATTTACTCTTAAAGTCATCAGAAGTAAAAATACATTCATGGGATGACCTCCAAGCTGTCCGAATTAATTACGAAGTCAAAATTACAACTACAGAAGCAAAAGCACAGTCCATTACTTTCAGGAAGGATGGGGAGACACAAAATTAATCAAAAATATAAATATGTTTGTCAAAGCCCTACCAATTAATGCAAACAAAATCTACTAAGAACAATTTCAGAGCAAAAAGATGTTGCCAAGATTCATTTGTACAAATCAAATAGGCCTTCACCAACTCAATGCAATATCATGATACTCTACTGCAAAAGAAAGATAAACCAACTTTTGGAATCCAACAGCTATCATGGTACATAATTAAACATTAACAGTGTCCCAGAGCTAAACTAATGCACCTTAAATCATTAGATCTAAAGAAACAGACATGAGAATGGAAGGTAATTCAGCTCCTTGAAACTATCCCACCATTCAGTAAGATCATGAATGATATAATTGTGGCCTAACTCCACTTTGCTGCCTGCCCTCATAATCCTAACTGTAACCTAACTCAGCCTTAGATATATCTTCCCCGCTGGTATCAGATTTATGAATGGATGTCTCATGTTTTAAAGCTGATCTTTCTCTGCACTTTCTCTGTAGCTGTAACACTATATTTTGCATTCTGTTTTATTACCCTGAAGTAGCTATGAAAGGTATGATTTGTCTGAATAGTACACAAAACAATATTTTTCACTGTATCTTGGTACGTGACAATGATAAAACCAAATCGAATTCAATGACCCAGCCTGCATGGCTCTCCATGACAGAGAATTCCATGGACTAATGACCATCTAAAAGACAGGATTGTTCCTCATCTCAGTCTTAACAAGAGAGTAATTTTAAAACTGTTGTTTCTACATTCCCCCTCAAAAGGAAACATTCTCCTGGCATGTATTCTGTGAAACTCTCTCAGAATCTGGAGTGCAGGGTTCATAGTTCCTTGAAAATGGAGTCGGAGGTAGATAAAATAGTGAAGAAAGCTTTTAGTATGCTTATCTTTACTGGTCAGTGCGTTGTGTATGGGAGTTGGGAGGTCATGTGCAACTGTACAGGACCTTGGTTAGGCCACTTTTGGAATACTGCATGCCATCTGGTCTCCCTGCTATAGGAAGGATGTTGGGAAACTTGAAAGAGTTCATGAAAGATTCACAAGAATATTGCCAAGGTTGGAAGGTTTGAGCTAAAGGGAGAGGCTGAATAGGCTGGAGCTATTTTCCCTGTAGCATCACAGGCTGAGGGGTGACCTTATAAAGGTTTAAAAAATTATAAGGGTCATAGATGGAGTGGAGTGTGGAGTCCAAAACTAGAGTGCATTAGTTTAAGGTGAGGGGAGAAAATTTAAAGGGACCTAAGGGGCAACATTTTCATGCAGGGAGTGGTGCGTGCATGCAATGAGCTGCCAGAGAAAGTGGTTGAGGCTGGAGAAATTACAATACTTGACAGACATCTGGATGGGTACATGAATAGGAAGGATTTGGAGGGTTATGGGCCAAATACTGGCAAATGGAACTAGATTTTTCTAGGATATCTGATCGGCAAGGACGAATTGGACTGAAGGGTCGTTTCCATGCAGTACATCTCTATGACTCTATGACTCTAAACAAAAATTACTGGAGAAACTCGGCAGGTCTGGCAGCATCTGTGGAGAGAAAGCAGAATTAACATTTTGGGTCCAGTTACCTTCCTTTGTGCTTGGCAATGAACTGGGCCAAGTGTTAGACCTGTTGGTAGGAGAGCATTTTGGCGGTAGCAATCATAACTCTGTTACTTTTACAATAGTCATGGAAAAGGATAAGTACATACAGCAGGGTAAGGTTTATAATTGGGGGAAGGGTAATTATAATTCTGTTAGGCAAGAACTGGGTAACATAAAATGGGAACAGATGCTGTCAGGGAAGAGCACTACATAAATGTGGAGATAACAAGCATGGGGCTGGATGAACACAGCAGGTCAAGCAGCATCATAGGAGCAGGAAAACTTGA
>JAHRHZ010000249.1:49431363-49459794 GCA_024137785.1 Ginglymostoma cirratum
TCAAGTTTTCCTGCTCCTATGATGCTGCTTGACCTGCTGTGTTCATCCAGCCCCATGCTTGTTATCTCGGATTCTCCAGCATCTGCAGTACCTTTTATCTCTGACATAAATGTGGAGATTGTTTAAGGAATGCATACTGCGTGTGCTCAATATGTTTGTCCCTAGCAGGCAGGCAGTGAGGGAGCCTTGGTTCTCAAGAGGGGTCGAATGACTGGTTAAGAGGAAGAAGGACGCTTATATAAGGTTGAGGAAACAAGGATCCAAAAAGGCTCTAGAGGGATACAAGTTAGCCAGGAAGGAACTGAAGAAAGGGCTTAGGAGAGAAATAAGGGGGCATGAGAAAACCTTGGCAGACAGGATCAAGGAAAACCCCAAGGCTTTTTACAAATACGTGAGGAATAAGAGAATGACCAGAGAAAGGGTAAGGCCGATCAAGGATTGTAAAGGGAATTTGTGTATGGAGCCTAAAGAGATAGGAGAGGTCCTTAATGAATACTTTTCTTCGGTATTCACAACTGAGAGGGAGCTAGTTGTAGGGGAGGACAGTGTGAAACAGGCTGGTAGGCTAGAGGAGGTGGATGTTAGTAAGGAAGATGTACTAGGAATTTTGAAAAACTTGAAGATAAATAAGTCCCCCGGGCCTGATGGGATTTATCCAAAGATTCTATGGGAAGCAAGGGAAGAGATCACAGGGCCTTTGGTGATGATATTTTCCTCACTGTCCACCCGTATAGTGCCGGAAGATTGGAGAGTGGCAAACGTCATTCCCATGTTCAAAAAAGGGAACAGAGATAACCCTGGAAATTACGGGCCAGTTAGCCTTACTTCAGTGGTGGACAAATTATTGGAAAGGGCTCTAAGAGATAGGATTTATGATCACTTAGATAGGCACAGTTTGATACAAGATAGTCAGCATGGATTTGTGAGGGGTAGATCATGCCTCACAAACCTTATTGAATTCTTTGAAGAGGTGGCCAAACACGTGGATGAAGGTAGAGCAGTGGATGTGGTATACACTGATTTAAGTAAGGTGTTTGATAAGGTTCCCCATGGTAGGCTCATACAGAAAGTAAGAAGGCATGGGATCGGGGGAAATGTGACAGATTGGATTCAGAATGGCTGACCCTGAGAAGACAAAGGGGGTAGTGGATGAAAAATATTCAACATGGTGCTCAGTTACGAGTGGTGTACCACAAGGATCTGTTCTGGGTCCTCTTCTATTTGTGATTTTTGTAAATGATTTGGATGAAGGAGTGGAAGGGTGGATTAGTAAGTTTGTGGATGATATGAAGGTGGGTCGAGTTGTGGACAGTGCAGAGGGCTGTTCTAGGTTACAAAGGGACATTGATAGGATGCAGAGCTGAGCTGATAAGTGGCAGATGGAGTTTAACCCTGAAAAGTGTGAGGTGATTCATTTTGGAAGGACAAACTTGAAAGCAGAATACAGGGTTAACGGAAAGATTCTTGGCAGTGTGGAGGAGCAGGGGGATCTCGGAGTTCATGTCCAAAGTTCCCTGAAAGCTGCCACCCAGGTGGATAGAGTTGTTAAGAAGGCGTATGGTGTGTTAGCTTTCATTAATAGAGGGATTGAGTTCAAGAGCCATGAAATTATGCTCCAGCAATACAAAGGCCTAGTGCGGCCACATTTGGAATATTGTGTCCAGTTCTGGTCACCTCATTACAAGAAAGATGTGGAAGCGTTGGAAAAGGTGCAGAGGAGATTTACCAGGATGTTGCCAGGAAGGGAGGGAAGGTCTTACAAGGAAAGGTTGAGAGAGCTAGGGCTTTTCTCTTTAGAACGATGAAGGATGAGAGGTGACTTGATAGAGGCGTACAACATGATCAGAGGTATAGATAGAGTGGACAGCCAGAGACTTTTTCCTAGGGTGGAGGTAGCAATTACAAGGGGACATAGTTTTAAAGTGAGTGGAGGTAGATATAGGGGAGACGTCAGATGTAGGTTCTTTACTCAGGGAGTGTTCGGGGCTTGGAATGCATTGCTGGAGAGGGTAGTGGAGTCAGCCTTATGAGGGGCATTTAAACGGCTATTAGATAGGCATATGGATGATAATATAAGGTAGGGGCGGAGGTTAGATAGACCTTTGGTTTAGAGTAAAAGTTCAGCATAACATCATGGGCTGAAGGGCCTGTGCTGTGCTGGACAGTTCTATGTTCTATGTTCTAGAACAGACTGGCACTTCTGGTCCCACCGGAATCTCATGCAGACCTGCCTGATTCTTCTAATCTAGTGTTTGATTTGAAATCTATCTGCATGCCAAAAATTGTTTTCTCGAAGAAGCCCATTCCAGTATTCTGTTAGACCCATGTCTGACTTTGAATGCTTTCAGAAGCATGAATTCTCCTTTTTCTTCTTCATGTGTTTTTTGAGTCTTATTACCATAAAGTTCTTTTAAGTCTGCACTATCTCAATGCTGTTTGTAATCTACTTTTTCAAATGTGTTCTTAAGCTGAATCAATGCAGTAAAACTCCTGTTGTCTTAAAGTCTCTTCAAAATTTTGGACTGTAGATTTTAGTAGTGGTGAGGCATTTTCTTTGCAAGCTTTTAAAATCTCCACAATGATAATACTCTATGGATTTCTTCCAGAAAGGCTTGATAGTTGGTTAACTGGCAAATCTGTATTTTGTTACAATTAAATTGCAATGAGTAGAATGACAGAGGGCCCACCCACAAATTCATGTTAATCATAGAATCCTGACAGTGTGGAAACAGGCCCTTCAGCCCAACAAGTCCACACCAACCCTCAGAGAATCCCACCCAGACCCATCCCCCTATAATCCACCTAATCTGCACATTCCTGAACTTTACAGGTGATTTAGCATGGTCAATCTACTTAGCCTGGATATCTTTGGATTGTGGGAGGAAACTGGAGCACCTGGAGGAAACCCACACAAGCATAGAAAGAATGTGCAAACGCCACACAGACAGTCACCCAAGGGTGGAGTCGAATACAGGTCTTTGGCACTGAGAGGCAGCAGCGTTAACCACTGTGCCATCATGCCACCTATAGTGAAACTCCTTGATCGGGAGTTAAGTGGAGATTCAAGCTGGCCACACAAGTGCTGTCAGAAAAAAAGCAGATACAAATGCAGCAATGCTGTAAAAATTTGAAAAATTATTTGTTTTTCAAACTTGCTCATACCTTAGAAAGGTCTGACCTTGTACAGTAAAAGCCATTGATCAATGTTGGGAGTTAGCTCTGGAAAACCTAGCAATCTTTTTTCTGTTTAGAATGCTGTTTTGGGCCATTCATCAATGCAGTTGAAAATGCTTTCCTTGCTTGATGCTGCAGAGCAAAATCCCAGAGTTTCCCAGCTGGGTCAAAAGGTGAGTGTGTGATTTAGCTTTTATCAGGCATTTCAGTGTCATCAGGATGAAAATCTTCATTATCCTCCATTGATACATTTTAATCTACTGTAGATACATTTAAGTACACTTTGTCTATTTTTCTGATCCATGCCTCAAAAATGCTAACGGTCTACTGAGTGGTTTTGCTAGCCTCGGCAATGTCTTGACATTCACAACGCAACTGGCTTCTTGCCCTTGCTTATCACAAGAAGTGTTTGGCATCATCTGTGTTGGTCGTTCGGAACTAACTACAAGACTCCTATGACCACTGGGCATCAGAGTGGCACACAAGCCCACATCAACCCTACGACAACTGCTCACCCGAACTAAAAACCCACTCCCCGCCTTGGACAGGACCAATGTCGTCTATAAGATTCCCTGCAGAGACTGTAAGAAACACTACATCGGCCAAACAGGGAGGAAACTAACAACAAGGGTACATGAACACCAACTGGCTACAAAAAGACGCGACCAATACTCACTCATCTCAATCCACATGGATAAGGAGAACCACCAATTTGACTGGGACAACACCAAAATCCTGGGCCAAGCTAAGCAGAGACAGGCACGGGAATTTCTAGAAGCCTGGTACTCCATGAAGAAAGCCATCAATAAACGCTTTGAACTAGACCCCATATACATTCCACTACGAAGGAAAACCGGAAGTGAGGCAATCCAGCTCAATGGACCCCAGAGTTTAAAAACCAGGCGGGAAAACACACCGAAGCTTCATTGGAGGTTGCACTGATGATGTTAGCCAGCAGAGTAATGAAATGCCCTTGGACCAACAAACCAGTTCGGCGAGCCAACCAACCTCAAAAAATTGAAGGTGTTGTGTTTTTTCTTCCCCAGTCTGGTCTCTGTAACACTGTGGTAATTTTTTTTCCATTTTGTCCAAAGTGATCTTTAGCTTTAGCTCTCAACCACTCTCACAGAGACTTCTCCAATGACTAACTTCCTTCCAATACATTGCAAAAAAAATTCTCCATCCCCTTTGTAATAGACACATGAAAAAGATTAATCCCTTTCATGAGAGCCAGAATCTTCACCATATTGACTCAAGTGAGTACTATTACACTCCCTTTCAAGAAAATATTTCACTTTATCCTGGATATTTGGATACTAAACTATCTGTGACTTGCCATTAGTATAACACAACCATGGTCGGAAACTATTTCAATTTCCAAAAACAGTCATCTCCAGAGCTTCCTTTTCAACAGTGGAACTCTTCCAAGTTGAGTGAAAGTATGATGGAGATGTATAGTTTGATGTGCAATTTTCTGAGAATTTATGAGGAATATACCAATTGTCATTTGACTTTTGATGATACTTAATGTTATATTTTATGGTTGTGTCTTCCTTTATGTATCTTGAGTCTACATTACGTCAGTGTAAAGAACTTACATTTCTGTAGGGATTCCTCATGTCTTATAAGAATATCCCAACACTATCTAATGTGAGTAAAACTAAACATTTGTGATTACTGAGTGACATACGGAGATTGTCTGCTGACAGCAGAACTTAAATTGACTTGGAGCACAGCCAAAGGGATGAGCACATCAAAGGTTAAGGTGCAGTACTGTGATTAATGTTTAGTTACCTGGTTTTGTTTGTATGTATCCAAGTTGACAGAACAGCGATATCCTTATTTATTCTAAGATACATTTTATCATCAAGTTAAAGGACAGTGCAGTGCCAGAATTAATACTGTAACACATCTATATCACTTCTTGTTGTGAGTTAAATTTGACAGTTATCAGATGTCCTCAGTCAATGCTGTTAAAATTATTCAACTTTTCCTCTTCCGTTTTACCATGGCTCGAATATATTCTTACCTGTTAGATTCTTATCATCAGCTGTCTTCTCCATTCTTCATGATTTTCTGCATCTGGCCATTCTCAAACAATTGAATTTTAACATAAACAAAAACAGAAATTGCTGGAAAAACCCAGCATGTCTGGCAGCATTTGTGGAGAGAAATCAAAGTTAACATCTTGGGGCCAGTGACCCTTGTTCAGAATGGGTCTGAACTGAGTTTTGAAGAAGGGTCACTGGACCCGAAATGTTAACTCTGATTTCTCTCCACAGATGCTACCAGACCTGCTGAGTTTTTCCACTAATTTCGACTTTTATTTCTGATCTCTAGCAACTACAGTTATTTCACGGTTTTTAGAAGTTTACCATACATCTGCAAGGGATCCAAATATTAAATGGTGATAATGAAATCCCTATACAATGTTCACTTGATAGAATAAGTTAGTAATGTGCCGAAATAGACTTATGGAGTCTCTAGTGTGGAAGCAGGCCATTTCGCCCATCACACCCATACCGATCCTTTGAAGAGCATGCCACCCAGAACTATCCCCTAAACCTATAACCCTGCATTTCCCATGGCTGATCCACCGAGCTTGCACACCTTTGCACTGTGGGAGGAAACCCACGCAGTCACAGGGAGAATGTGCAAAAATCCACACAGTCACCCAAGGTTGGAATCAAATCCAGGTCCCTGTTGATGTGCGGCGTCAGTGCTGACCACTATGGCACCATGCCACCCCACATGTAGATGGAAGATAATCCCACCATCATGTCCACAGTTATAGAATAGGTAGTTGGCCACTATTAAAGCTATGATGAAGAATATATTGGCCACAGGTATTTGATGATCAGATAATCATATGGGCAATGTAGACAGGTTTGTGTGTCAAGATCATGCAGACTCTATGAGAATTTCCTGGGAAATTCAAACTTCCAATGGATAACTCCCCTGCAGCTGAAATACTCCAAAATATCTCCTTAAAGTCAGAAACATTGGAAGAAATCAACTCACTTTTGGCTTAGCAAATACCTCAGGGACGTTAAAAGATTAAGAACTTATTCTAACTCCTAGGTAACTATTAAACTGACAGCCAGACACACCACTACATCCCAACAACTCTGTACCTGACCTGTGACACATTTCCCAATCCTGGACAATGCCAACCAACATGAACCAACCCAATTTCCCTCACCCAACTTCTCCATCACCATAGCTCAGATCTAACGCCCACGTACCACCTCATAGACATGCCATCCTTAATATGACCCAAGCATCCACCTGCGAGGCCCAACACACACCCACACTCCAACCCAACTCTGACCACACCCAGCCTGGCATCTCACCTACAGGACTCCAATCTGCCCACAAAACCAACCCGACCAGGACCAATTCCAACACTCCTTGACCTTACCCAATACCTCCTCCAACATGGCTCCATACCGACCCACACCCTGACCCTGACCCAGCCTAACAACTTGCAACCCATCTGAATGTCCTATCAACATGAACACACCCCTGAACCCACCCTGACCCACCCAGTAAAAGTCACTGTCCAACGGGACCCCAGCCTAATTTCCCCAGACCTGGCCTGACCTTGGCCCACCAACCCAAAGAGACCCAAACCCAGATCAGCATGACCTGATGCACCCCAAAGAATCCCAACCTCCTGCCTGGCATGACCCATCCCAGCCTGAACCTAGCCCAACTCACTCCAAATGGACCTGATCCCAGCTGGACAGGCCCACTCCCAGGCCCACATAACCCTACTACAAAACCCAAACCTAGCCCAATAATCCACCAACTCAACCTCACCTAGACCTAACAACTTGCTCACTCAAACGCAGGCCATTGACAACAAATTTCACCCAACCCAGCCTAACACCAACCTACCTAACAGTCCCCGACCACCAGACACAGCAACTGCTCAAAGTGACCAACTGTCCAACAGTTCTCTCACATTCATTTACCTGATACCCTGATATCCTATTCACCTGGCACCATCCACCCCTCATTCATCTGGCACTCTGCCCACCTCATGTTCCTGGCACCTTAAACACAAGCTCACCTTAAGTACTTATCCTTTCACAGCAACTATTAAAGAGGCTAGGTGAACTGCTTGGCATGTACATTTCAGAACACATTACCTGACTGCTACGAGATGTGACGAGGTTTTTATGAAGATACCCTTTGCTGCTGGATTCTGGGATTCCTGCATAGCTGTGTACCAGCAGGCCCCTTTCCAGGAACTTTCACTGCAGATGTCAGGGAACTGCAAGTACATAGTTCCTAATTCAATCAGGGCTGGAAATCCAATTTCAGAACAAAACGGCCAATAAAATGCGTGCTGATCCAGAGTGGATGCATTGGGTTTGGATTAATAACATGACGTTGTACATGGGAAATAACGAACTGGGAGGCTCAGTAAAGAAAACGGGTATGGGAAAAGTTTGAAGAGTTGCAGCAAAATGAGAAGGAACAGATCTGTCCAGGGAACAGATCCAGGTGGTCTGACCATGTTATTGGAAACAGAGAAAATAGGAGCAGGAGTAGGCCATTTGGCCCTTTGAAATTGCTCCTTCATTCATTATGATCATGGCTGTTCATCCAACTCAGAACTCCATTCCTCCTTTCTTCCTGTACCCTTTGATCCACTTAGCCTTAAGAACTATACCTAATGCCTGGATTAGACTCTCCTGCCATGGGATGGTTCCTTCCTGTGTTTATTCTGTCTGGTCCTGTTGAATTTTTTAGGTTTCTATGAGATCACCCATCATTCTTCTAAGATCCAGTGAATATTGAGTCATGGAGTCACAAAATTCAAACAAATACTGCTTCTCTTCTTACTTCACTCCTGCCATTCCAGGAAAGTGGTGTATGGGTTGTTAATCAAATAAGCTGTTTTCTCTTGGATGGTGTTGGTCTGCTTGTTCATTGTTGGTGTTGTGCTTAGCCAGGATGTGATGTAGGATGTGTGATTGATATATACATTAATAGCATTTAAGTTCGAAGTGTGTTTTTGTGTTTCGAACTGGTGGCAATGGGATTTTTTCGTCTCTGGTCGTTAATGTGGTTTGAGGAGTTTGGAGGTAAGTTATTAATGACAGAATTCCTAGTTATTGGCCTCTTATACCCATATTATTCACATGACTGGTCCAATTAAATTTCTGCTTAATGGTAACCCCAGGATAGTGATTGAAAATATTAACATCAGAAATGATAATGATATTGAATATCAAAGAGAGTGGTTAAATTCTCCCGTTTTGGAGTTGAACATTGCCTGATACTTGTATAGTGTGAACATCACTTGACATTTAACAGCCCCCTAAGCCTGAATGTTGCAAAATTCAAGCAGAGTGTGCTTCAGTATCTGTGAAGTTGTGCATGGTGCTGAATATTGTGCGATCATTAGTGAATATTCCCACCTTTAACCTTATGTTTGAAGGAAAGCTTCCACAACACTCAGGCCACACAGTCCTAATTATTTTATAGAATCGCAGCATCCGCAGGATTATCACAAGACATAAGAAGGTCATTTGGCCCATCAGGTCTCTATGAATGAGCATTTCACATTGTGCCTTTCTCCCACCTTCTCCCCACAACCCTGCACATTGAATTACATTTACTTATAGAAAACATTTCTTCTTATTTCCCTTGGAAATTTTACCATTCAGCTAAACTCCATGTCCTCTCATTCTTGATCCTCCTTTCAATGCGAGCGATTTTTCTTGTCACTCTGAATAGGCCCCCATGAATTTTTGTGCCAAATCATATCTTAATCTTCTCCAAGAAAAGCATTCTTAGCTTCTCCAATCTATCCATGTAACTGAAGTCTCTCATCACTGGAGCTATTTCAGTGAATCTTTTCTACATTCTCTTTAACATTTTCATATCCATCTGACAGTGGGATACACCATATCAGTGTAGCTAGCAGTAAAGGTTCCGTTTCATAGGTTCATAATGGGAAACAAAAAGATTTCTTTTCGATATATTGTAGAAATGTTCGATAAATGTGCCTTTTTTGCACGATTGAAAATCTGTCATATTTATATCATATTGTGGCCTGAGGTCTTTGCAACTGTTTTTCATATCTTCATCTCATGTATTATCATACAAATGTATGCAAGTCATCTCAAAATAACACAAGCATTTCATGCAGTAAGTGAGCCACAGTGAATATTTTACATTAGAATTATTTTTGTCATCAAGAGCTTACTTACTGGGATGTTGTCCATTTGTGTAATTATTTGTCATAACACAACGCTGCCTGTGATAAATACTCTGTTTGTTATTATTATTCAAATGGGGTAAAGTGTTTGGTGATTTTTGGGCAGATAGAGCCATTAATACAGTCCTTATTCAAACCATTATCAGATAAGCTTTGTCTTGAATGCTTTAAAACATCTTTGAATTTGAATCAAATTCAATACTGAAGAGGTTTTTAATAACACACATGTGATGGTAAACGTGCCAGTTTTCTACCATAGCCAGCAAAGAAAATAAAATTGGCCAACAGCAGAAAATTCCTTTATAAACTTGACAGTTTTCAGGGTACTCATTTCAAAAGGCCAGCTAAAGTCTTTTCAAGGATTTAGCTATGACAGTGTCAGTAGTACGCAGAGATTTACACAAAAGCCAACAGCTGCTTGGCTCCCAATGCACTCAGTTTGGAACAAAAAGAAACTAAAGTTAAAATATCTTTTATAAATTTTTGTGCATGGACACATGAATGATTCAGGGACTCAAAATCATCCACTTCTCCGGAAACAGGAGAAAGGCACAATCCCTTGCAGCAAATTAACTAGAATTTTTAAAAAATGTTTTGGGACAATAAGCAGAGCAATACCAAACAAGGACGAGTTAGAAGTAAGGATCCAATTGGCCTCTTTAAGGTGTTACTTGTGCAGTTGCTCAATTTTGGAACAGGTCACCATAAAATGTTTTCACAGATCTCACAGAGAAGAAAGTTACAAGATTTTATTACAGCAATCAAATGGAATTTAATCAAAACTGACATTCAAAAGTTAGAGAACACACCAAGTTAAGCAGCAAATATTAAGGTACACTCCACCCCTCTAAGGCAAAGCAAATAGATTAACATTGTTTGCCGTCCACTAGAAAATAAGTGGCTGGACGGTATTTAGTGTTGTTTCATTTCAGTAACAATTGTATTCATTCCTTTTAAAATAAGTTAATACAAATATACCAGTCTTGTAGATTTGATTTTTATTCTGCGTCATAATTTTCTTATTTTATATTGTATTATTTTCATTCAGTTTTACAGATTGTTGCTTTCTATGAATAAATAATATTTCATTCTTAAATTGATGTGAAGCAATTTCATCTGGTTTAACAATATAGGAACATAAGAACAGGGATCAGCAATCTGGACATTCAACTTGTCCCATCATTCTGTCAGATCATGGTTGATCTGTACATCAACACCATTTGCCCACCTTTAACCCATATCCTTTTATATGCTCTCAGTCTTGGAAATTTCACATGACACAGCGTTCACTTCTTTTTAGGGAGACAGTTTGTAATTTCTGCTCTTGTTTGTTTCAAAGCAAAACACTTTCAGATTTCACCACAAAATAGGCAAGCTTAATCTGTGAGATATGCTCCCATGTTCTACATTCTCTTGGCAGGGAAAGTAGTTTAGTCTCTGTATCCCTCTCTCCATCCCATCACCACCATGCACACACCCCCTCACCCACCAACCCTTGTACCCTGGGAGCATGCTGCAAGACAAGTGGGTAGATTCTTGTGGAAATACATAAGGTGCCTTACTTGTCTCTTTACTGCCTCTGCTTGTACTGTACCAGCAATGCAGTAGCACTGGCAGAGTGTCTGCCTTACTGCAATTGACGCTCTTAAGTGTTCAAATAATGGTCCATTCCCCTATTGTCCAAGGGTTACTACAGCTGTGAGAGCTGCCCTTAGTGGAAATGCCCCCTTGCAATTAACTCCCACTGTTAGGTTCCTTTTTGAGACCTGCTATATTGGGCCTAATGAGCCTGACCTGACTGATCAACACTCTGAGCCTGGAACATTTTCATCAGTCCCCGGACTGGAACAGTGCCAGCAGCGGCCACCACTCCCATCGGCGTTGCTAGTACTGAAGAGCTGCTAGCCCTTTTGAAGATTCTACCTCAAAGGGGCAAAAGTCATGACTGTGGGAACTGTTGCCTGAGCAGCATTAAATTGGGTCATGGTTTCCAAGCTGATGGATGCATGCTCATCCCCAACTCTCCACTCAAAGGATGGGGCCATCACCTTCCTGTGAAATCCCAGCATTTGCTATCCTACTGAAGCATGTAATTAATATTCTCAATCAGATCACCCTAAAATATTCCACACTGAAGGGGGTACAGCGTAGTTTAATCAAATGCATTTTCAGTCACAGTCTTATTCTTGATGAATCTACACTGCACCTCTGCAAGTCTTCCCAGAACTGAATGCAATACTCCAAACAGTGTTCGACAAGGTGTCTGTACAACTGGAGCATCCACTTTTCCCCTTTGCAGTCTAGCCCTCTTGATGTAATGACCAATATTCCATTAACTTTTTTAAAAAAAATTAGTCCTTGTATCTGCCAAATATTTTGGATTGATTCATGTTCATGGGCACCCAAATCATTTTGTTACTCCACAGTTCCTAGTTTCTCACTTGAGAAGACTCTGGACAGGGAGGAGAGATGTCTACAAGATTGCACTTGGGCTGGGAGACTTGCAGGAAGGGTTAATGTACATAATCAGTCAATAACATAACTGATAATGGAAACAAGACATCAGCAGATGAGGCTGAGATGGAGACTGAGTGGGAAGTAACACGATCTGAAGAAACATGGATCTAACCGAGATACGTATCATGTGAATCGAGAGTTTGAAGTGCTTTAACATACCTACATTCAGATTACTGGCACAGTAGATCAGAAAAGCAATTAAACCAGCACTAAAGGGACTGGGACATATCAAGCCAGACTTAGAGAACCTGGAACACAAAAATAGCTGTAACGAGTGGCCTGCATTATGGGGAAAGGTAAATAGGTTAGGCCTGTATTCTCTGAAGTTTAGTAGAGACGGAGGTGACTTAATTGAAACATATAATATTATCCTTTTTGGGAGTTGACAATGTGGATGTGGAATGGACCTTTCCACTTGTGGGCAAATCATAGTTTGACTGTCCTTTGCACTGTCTCCAGTACTATCATATCTTCTATAACATGATGACCACAACTGGCCACAGCACTCCAGTTAATGCCTAAGCAACATTTTATACACTTCCAGCGTAAATTCCTGGCTCTCGTGTTCTATGCCTTGGCTATTAAAGGCAAGTACCCCACATGCCTTCATAACCACTTTATCTACCTGCTCTGCTACCTTCAGGGATCTGTCAATATTTACACCAAGGTCCTGAGATCTTCAGCACTTTCCAAAGTCTTTCCATTCATTGTATAATTCCTTGTCTTATTAGTCCTCCCCAAATGCATTACCACAAGCTTCCGGGATTGAGTTCCAATTATCACTGCTCTGCTCACCTGACCAGGCCTTTAAAAACTTCCTGCAATATCCAGCTCGCCTCCTCACTATTCAACTCCCTACAAATTTCATATCATCTGTGAATTTTTTTGATTACACCCTCATACGTCCAAATCATTAAAGTACGTCATAAACATCTAGGGCCCCAGCATCAGGCTCTGCTGAATTTCGTAAGAAACAAACTTTCAGTCACAGAAACATTCCTCTACCATCACCCTCTGTTTCCTGCCTCTCAGCTAATTTTGGATCCAACATACCACTTCTTCTTACTTTCTTACTCTTATGTTTTTTGACCAATCTGCCATGAGGGACTTTATCAAAATTCTGGCTAAAGCCCATATCGACTACATCAAACTATTTACCCCCACCAACATTTTGGTTACCTCCTCAAAAAATTTATTCAAATTTCCAAATATTAGTTCTAGAAGTGCCCCCTTCCTTGTTGGACATTCTGTAAACTGGCTGCAAAGATGCTCCTGGATGAAATTAAAGAAATTTGTCCCCTTCCCAGCTCACACACTAAAACTATGCCAGTTAATCCTTGGCTAGCTAAAATTTCCAACTATACTGCCTTATTAATTCTTACACTTCTCTGAAATGTGTTTGCATATTTTATATTTTATATTTAAAGCATGAATTATATTATACTAAACTATGCTTTATATTATACTGCATATTTTATAGCTGGGGAGGTGATGGCCTAGTGGTATTGTCACTAGGCTGTTAATCCAGAGGCTTACATAATGTTCTGGTCACCCAGGTTCAAATCCCCCCACAGCAGTTGGTGAGATTCAATCTTTACCTGGTCTGGCCCATATGTGACTCCAGACCCACAGCAATTTGGTTGACTCTTAACTGCCCTCTGGACAATTAGGGTTAGGCAATAAATGCTGCCTATCCAGTGCAACCCTCATCTGTGGATTAATAAAATAAAAGACTCTATCTCTCCCGACCATTCTGGGCCAATAGTACACACTGAACAGCATGTGTTTGTTACTTCTATCCATGTGGCTTTAATTGATGATCTTTTCATGATATCATCCCTTTTCATTGTTGTAATTGACTCTTTGATCCATATTGCACTAACCCCTACCGTCTGCCTATCTTCCTTGAATACCTTACAACCAGGAATGTTGAGCTGCCAGTTCTACACATCTTTCAGCCAAGAATTGGTCATAACTATGATATCATACTCTTACATGCCTATCGGTGCTCTCAGCTCATCTGTTTCTTTCTCCAAGCGCCCCACATTAAAATATATTCTATTTAGCCTTGCTAAATTCATTTTTTTTTGCCAAATCCATGTTTCCTTAGTGTTCTACACTCAGTTAAATATGTTTAACTTCTAGCTCCATCTCAGCTTCTCTTCCATCTGAATTTCTTGTCAGGATCTGATACCTCCCATCAATCAAGTTTAAACTCACTTCAACAGCACTGGCAAACATCCGCACAAGGATATAGGTCCATTTCCAGCTTGATGTGAACCATCCAAATCATCCAGGTCCCACCTCCCCCAGAAATGGTCCCAATGCCTCAGGAATTTAAAGCCCTCCCTCCTGCACCATTACTTCAGCCATACATTCCCCCAGTCTATCCTTTCATTCCTAAATCCTCAAATGCATGGCATTGGAGTAATCTGGAGATTGCTACCTTTGTATTCCTGCTTTTTAATTTCCTACCTAACTTCCTAAATTCTGACTGCATGATCTCATTTCTCATTTTACCTGTCATTCATCCAAACATGGACAACAACCCTGGCTGTTCCCATTCCCTTTCCAAATTTCCTGCAACTATGCCATCTGCATGGTGACTCAGTGGTTAGCACTGCTGCCTCACAGCACCAGGAACCCTGGTTCAATTCCACCATCAGATGACTGTCTATGTGGAGTTTGCACATTGTCCCCTTGTCTGTGTGGGTTTCTTCCAGGTGCTCTAGTTTCCTCCCACAGTCCAAAAATGTGCAGGCTAGGTGAATTGGCCATGCTAAATTGCCCATAGTGTTCAGGGATATGTAGCTTAGGTGGGTTATAGGGGAATGGGTCTGGGTGGGATGCTCTGAGGGCCAGTGTGGACTTGTTGGGCCAAATGGCCTGTTTACACTCTGTAGGGATTCTATGCTTGACCCTACCATCCAGGAGGTAAGATACCACCCTGTTGCTTTAATATCTTTGCTATGCTCTGTAGAGATGCCTGGATGGTTAACCTGTAATTTACCTTGACCATTTTTATATTCGATCCTCTGGAATAGCCAACATCGTCAAAGGAGCCATTTTGATGCTCCCTGGAGTGTTGAAAGCTGAGGGGTGACCTTATACAGGTTTATAAAATCATGAATGGCATGGAAATGGTGAAGAGCCAAGGTCTTTTTCATGCAGTGGGGGAATCCAAAACTAGAGGACATAGGTTTAAGGTGAGAAGGTAAAAAGATAAAAAGGACCTACGAGGCAACATTTTCACGCAGAGGGTGGTGCCTGTATAGAACAAGCTGCCAGGAGAAGTGGTGGAGGACAGTACAATTAGAACATTTAAAAGGCATCTGGATGGATAAATTAACGAGAAGGTTTTAGAGGGGTATGGGCCAAATGATGGCAAATGAGACTAAGTCAGATTAGGATGTCTGGTCAGCGCGGACGAGTTGGACCGATGGATCTGTTTCCATGCTGTATGACTCTATGACTATGACTCTATGTGAGTAAAGAAGCCATTTTATATTCCGTATTAACTACTTGTATGAATCAAATAACTGTATTATGTTAGTAATATTATGGAATAGATGATTATACAAAACTTTAATCTTGTTTTAATTATAATTAATGAATGATAATTCATAGTAGAAAGACTGGATTTCCACTTAAAAATTAAGTTCAATGATTGTAACTGTGTATTTCAGACATGTGGGAGTATTTTAAATGGCAGTTGATAAGAGTTCAAGAGCAGTAAGTTCCTGCGAGGGCGAAGGACAGGTATGGCAAGTCACATGAACTTTTGGATGACCAGGGAGGTTATGACCTTGGTCAAAAAGAAAAAGGAAGCATACATAAGGTCTGGGAGGATGGGAACTGATGAAGCCCTTGGAGTATATAAGGAATGTAGGAAAGAACTTAAACGAGGAATTAGAAGGGCTAAAAGGGGTCATGTGAAGTCGTTAGCAAACAGGATTGAGATGAATCCCAAGTTTTTTAATACATGTATAAAAAGCAAGAGGGTAGCCAGGGAAAGGGTTGGCCCACTCAAGGACAAAAGAGGGAACCTATAAGTGGAGCCAGAAGAGGTAGGTGAGGTCCTAAACAAATACTTTGTGTTAATATTCACCAAAGAGAAAGAACTGATGGAAGATGATCTCAGGGAAGGGAGTGTCGAGTTTCTAATCCAAGTTGCTTTTAAAAAGGAAGACGTCTTGTACAACTTAAAAAGTATCAAGGTAGATTAGTCCCCAGGTCCTGATGGGATCCATCCCAGAATATTGAGGGAGCCAAGAGAACAAATTGCTGGAGCATTGATGGACATCTTTGTATCATCTTTGGCCTCAGGTGATGTCCCAGAGGACTGGAGAATAGTCAATATTGTCCTATTGTTTAAGAAGGATAACAAGGATAATCCTGGAAATTACTGGCCTGTCAGTATCACACCATTGGTAAGGAAATTATTGGAAAAGATTCTCAGGGACAAGATCTATTCACATTTATAAGCAAATAGACTTATTAGTGTTAGACAGCATGGTTTTGTGCTGGGGGAGGTTTTGCCTTACGAAAGTGATCAAGTTTTTTGAAAAGGCAAGGAAGATGATTGATGAGGGAAAAGTGGTTGATGTTATCTGCATCGACTTCAGTAAAGCCTTTGACAAGGTCCCTCACGGCAGACTGGTACAAAAGGTGAAGTCTTATGGTATCAAAGATGAGCTGGCAAGATGGGTACAGAACTGGCCTAGTCATAGGAGACAGAGGGTCGCATGGAAGGATGCTTTTCAGAATGGAGGGTTGAGACTAGTGGTGTTCCACAGGGAACAGTGCTGGGACCTCTGATGTTCGTAGTTTACATAAATGATTTGGAGGAAAATTACCTGGTCGAATTAGTAAGTTTGCAGACGATATAAGGATTGATAGTGAGGAAAATTGTCAGAGCACGCAGCAGGATATAGATCTATTGGAGGCATGGGCAGAAAAATGGCAGATGGAGTTTAATATGAGGTGATGCATTTTGGAAGATCACAGACAGGTGGAAATTACACAGTGAATGGCAGAAGCATTAGGAGCATTGATATGCAGAGGGATCTGGGTGTGCAGGTCCACAGATCACTGAAAGTGGCAGCACAGGTAGATAAGGTAGTAGAAAAGGCCTATTGGAATGTTTTCCTTCATTGGAAGGGGCAATGAGTATAAGGACAGACAAGTTATGCTGCAGCTTTATAGAACTTTAGTCAGGCCACACTTGGAATGTTCCATACAGTTCTGGTCACCACACTACCAGAAGGATGTGGATGCTTTGGAGAGTGTACAGAAAAAGTTTACCAGGATGTTGCCTGGTATGGGGGATTTTAGCTATGAAGAAAGTTTGGATAGACTAGGTACTTTTATCACTGGAACACAAGAGGCTCAGGGGCAACCTGGTAGAAGTTTATAAGATTGCGAATGGCATGGATAGAGTGGGAAGTAAGAGACTTTTTCCCCAGGGTGGCGGGGTCAATTACCAAAGGACACAGGTTCAAGGTGCAAGGGGTAACTTTTAAAAGAAATGTGCGAGACAATTTTTTCACACAAAGGGTGGTGAGTGCCTGGAACACGTTGCCAGTGGAGGTGGTGGAAGCAAACACAATAGCAGCATTCAAGAAGCACCTGGATGAATACACGAATTGGAAGACAATAGAGAGATACGGATCCTGTAAGTGAAGACAGATTTAGTATGGAAGGGCAAAATGTGACAGCGCAGGCTTGGAGGGCTGAAGGGCCTGTTCGTGTGCTGTATTGTCCTTTGTTTGTTCTTTGTTCGTCTGAGAAATCCAGTTTCGGACATCCTTTTCTAACAATGGAGCCTTCTGGATCCCTGGTAAAGGTCACTGGGAAGGACACATCATGACCTCACAGTATCTGGCTCTGTAAATAGAAAAGTTATTCAAAATCAGATTAGGAGACAGTGTGAAACTACTCCATTGTATTGTCATCCGAGATACTGAAATAAGGTGGCATTGTGACTCAGAAACAATCAAATTAACTTTGCAACATCTAGAACCAGATATTTAATTAGGAATACTCTGTCTCTCAGTCACTGAGTGGTTAAGTGCCAGTATTCTGTAATGTTCTCCTGCTAGCCAAGTAGTGAAAACTCTCATGACAAGAATCCATTGTCAACTTTTACATGTGGCATCATGTCAGAGATTGTGGCTTGAGAGGGTGAAACCTCATTGTTAAGTCAGTTGAGTGATTAGATAAAGCTGTAAAAGCCATGGTTCTAAGTCAGTCATGTGTAACTTTTGGCCTTTAAGAAATTTTCTAATAATTATATTTAAACAGCCCTTCTTGCCTTAATTGGTTAATCCTTATAGTTTTGTTGGAAGCAATGTAAATTAACGGACCCAAGTCTTCGGTCTAGATTGAAATCTCTTTTTCCAACCCAAAAGTCTGATCTGCCTCTGAGTTTTCCATACAATCTCATGGATGATCCTCTCAAACTCACTAAGGCTTGGAATCCTCACAGAGAGTAGCTGAGGCAATTCTTTTAGAAGCCATGCCCCAGTTTTACAGCACTAACTGCTGAATTCTGGTCAGTAAAAAGTTTCAATGCCTCAGGCCCCTTTTGAGAAGCTGTGGAGGGAAGGTGGCAGCTGATCGAGGAGTTAAGGCAGCAGGCGGGTAAGGTTATAGGAATGTAACTGGAACAGGGTGGGGTGACTGGCGGATAAGAAGTTGTAGTGGGGGGTGGCTTAACAGGTGAGTGGAAGCTGGGCGAGAGTATAGGGTGGCACATGAGTGGGAGAGAGAGTAAGGTTGGTAATGTGGGTAGCTTGGATCAGAAGATGGTACGCTCAGATCAGGGGATGGTTGGGTGATGTGGTGTAATCAGGGGCTGAGAATTTAGTTGGGTGGTGAATTTGGTTGGGTGAGTTCGAACTGTTGTTGGGGTTTGATATTTTCCCAAGTGATAGGTGTAGACAGGTCAGGGGTGCATCATTGACTGGTTACAGGTTGGTCATATTGGGTTGGAGGATAGTGAGGTGGTCAAAGAGCGGTCAGAGTGTAACAGAGCATAAGTCAGGGATTCGGCTGCATGTAATCTGAGAATGGGGAGAGAAATTGGCGAGCAATCATAGATGTTCACTATCGAAGAGTTAGTAATGGCTTTACTATCCAGGTACATAAATTGGGATCCTCCAAAGGCCCCATCTCCATATTTATTTGACAGGAAATTCCCACATGATCATTGTATCTCAATATCTGGGGGTGTGTGTGTGTGCGTGTCCCAATGCTTATCAAGTTTCCATTGGGGTGGTCGAAATCAATTAAGTCAGAGATAATAAATCAGAGTAAATTCAGATCGTAACTTCATGTCTTCCTTCTTCACTGACTGCTACATTTGTTTGTGTAACAACATCTTACACAAAATGCAAGTTGTAGGTTTATGCCTCTGAGTTTGATCTACCTGCATTTTAAGTTACTGTCTTTGCAATTGGCTACACGTTTTTCTTCAGTCAAGGAAAGTTAGAGTACAGCATTGAGGGTCATCTCATACACACAGCACCGAAGGTTGCATCAATTCTACTGTAGAGAAAGCAGGAACATGGCATTGAGATTGAGGATCAGCCATGATCAAATTGAATAGTAGACCAGGCCCGAAGGGTCAAAGGGTCTACTCTTTCTTCCAGTTTCAATGTGTCTATGTTTCAAACACTCTGATGCATGCAACAACATTTCTGGGAAGCAAGGGCATGAACCTCAAGAAAACCTTGATTTTCTTTTTACTCTTTAGTTTGTACGTTCTGCATCTGAGATTCATCAGAACAGGTGTGCAATTTGCGTGTCCAAATTTTTGTATTTCCACTTTGAAGAGATGAAATTTGGATTTTTTTAAAAGAGACTGCTCCAGATACATGGTGCAGTCACATGTATCTGGAGCCCTGGTGGCCTGCTATTGAAAACATTGCCATTTGATAAATATTGTGCACCCTTTTTACTGCTTTGTCTTCTCTCCCATGGAAAATGGTGATTAAGTAATTATTCTTGGCCTACATTAACATTTGCGATTTGCCTGCCAAACTCTGCGATATAGACTGGGAAATGGGCCATTTTAGGAAAACTGGTATTTTCAAGGTTGAGGATGGCTGATTTTCGTTGGGTAAATTTATGAAGCATGTTTGAAGCAAAATGGAGGCAACTTACAGATACAAGAAGAACAATATATTTAGTGACATCTGAGGAAGGGTCACTGGACCTGAAATGTTAACTCTGTTTTTTCCTTCACAGATGCTGCCAGACCTGCTGAGCTTTTCCAGCAACTTTGTTTTTGTTCCTGATTTACAGCGTCCGCAGTTCTTTCCGTTAATACTTAGCTACATGATGCTATTAGTGTAATAAATGTCCCAAGGTACTTCACAAAATAAAGCACCAAGATGTTAGACCAGGTGAAGAAAACGTTGATTTTAAAAAGTGACTTAAGTGATCAAAGTGAGATAGAGAGGCAAGAGGTATAAGAAAGAAATTCCAGAGTGTGCAGCCATGGCAGTGGAAAGCACAGTTTATAATGGAGGTATGTTTATTGTTCATAGAATCCCTACAGTGTGGGAGCAGACCCTTCAGCCCAACAAGTTCACACTGACCCTCAGAGCATCCCACCCAGACCCATCCCCCTATAACCCACGCATCCCTGAACACAAGAGGAAATTTTAGCATAGCTAATCCACCTAACCTGCACATCTTTGGACTGTGGGAGGAAATCAGAGCACCCAGAGGAAACGCACACAGACACGAGGAGAATGTGCACATTCCACACAGACAGCTGCGCAAGGGTGGAAGTGAACCCAGGAACCTGGCGCTCTGAGGCAGCAGTGCTAGCCACTGAGCCACTGAGCCACCCTAATAGTGAATGTACAGACCCAGACTCAGAGGAGCAAAGATATCTCAGAGAGTTGTGGAGTTGGAGTTATTTATGGAGATGGAGTATGGCAAGGCCAACAGAGATTTCAAGGCACAGATGAAAATGTTAAAATTCAGACTTTGCTCGATCAGGGCCCAAAGTAAGTCAGCAAGCACCAGAGTTTGGGTGAACAGAACTTGCTGAGAGTTAAGACTCAGGCAACAGAGCATTAGATGATCTCAAGGTAATGGAGGGTAGAAAATAAGAGATCAGCCAGGCGTGTGTTGGAACAGTCAACTCCAGAGGTAATTAAGGAAAGATTGAGTATTTCAGCAGCTACTATGGGTAAAGTTGGGCAATGTTTTTGAAGTGCAAATAAGTCATCTGAGAAACGGCACATACACGAGGCCGGAATCTCATGATAGGCTCAAAAGTAACATCAAGGTCATAACAGATTACTTTAATCTCAATTTGTTGCTGGAGAGAAGAATGAAGTCAATATACTGCCCAAGTGTTTGGACCAGGGGTTGTTAATATTGGCTTCAGTCTTCCATCTTTAATTGCAGGAAGTATCTTCTCATCCTTTACTGGATGTTAGATAAACAGACTGATAATTTAACCACATGGAAGATTTAAGAGAGGCAGTGTTCACAGCGAACAGGTGAAAAGTAATGCTGTGCCTTTGGCTGACATTGCTCGGAGCAGCATGTAGATGAGAAATGGCATGGAGTCACAGATAGATCCATGGGAAATGCCAAAGCAAATGGTGCAGGAACAGGAAGAGAACTGCTGCAAATGATCTGTCACATGATTAGTGAAGATTTAACTAAATGGCTCAAAGAACTGATTTTGAGAAATGTGACCCAGTTATGGCTAACAAGGGAAATTAGGGATAGTATAAGAACAAAGGAAGAAGCATACAAATTGACCAGACAGAGCAGTAGAACTGAGGAACAAAAACAGAAGTTGCTGGAAAAGCTCAGCAGGTCTGGCAGCATCTGTGAAGAGGAAATCAGAGTTAACGTTTTGGATCCAGTGACCCTTCCTCAGAACACCGTAGAACTGAGGATTGGGAACAGTCTAGATTTCAGCAAAGGTGGACAAAGGGATTAAGAGAAAAAAATAGAGCACGACAGTAAGCTTGCAGGGAACACATAAACAGAATGTAAAAGTGTCTGCAGATTTATGAAGATAGATGTAGGTCCCATACAATAAGAAACAGGGGAAGTTATGATGAAAACAAAGAGATGCCAAACAAATTAAATATAAATTTGATTCTGTCTTCACAAAAGAGGACACAACTAATGTTCACAAAAAGTTGGGTAACACATGGTCTAGGGAGACAGCTAAAGTGTAGGAAATCAGTAAGAATAGGAAAATGGGGAAACTGGCGGGATTAAAGGCTGACAAATCCCCAGAGCCCAACAATCGACATCCCAGAGTAATTAGGAAACTGGTCCTTGAAATAACAGTTGCATTAGTGGTCATCTTTCAAGATTCTATTGACCATGGAACAGTTCCGATGGACTGGAGGTTTGCTAATGTAACTCCACTATTTAGAAAAGGAGGTAGACAGAAAACAGCAAACCACAGGCTAGTTAGCCTGGCATTAGTCAGGGGGAAAATGCTAGAGTTCATTATAAAAGAATTAACATCAGACCACTTAGAAAACAGTGATAAGATTGGACAGTGTCAGCTTGGAATTACAAAAGGGAAATCTTGTTTGACAAATCTGTTGGAATTTCTTGAAGATGTAATTGGTAGAGTTGATCAGGAGGCACCAGTGGATGTGGTTTACTTGAATTGTCAGAAGCCTTTCAATATAGGTCCACATGAGAAATTAGCATCTAAAATTAAAGTACATGGGCTCGAAGATCATCTACCGACATGGGTGGAGAAGAGGCTGGCAGACAGGAAACAAAGAGTCTGAATAACTGGGCTATTTTCTGAGTGGCATGTAGTGACCACAGGGGTACGGTGGGGGTCAGTGCTTGGACCCAGCAATTTACAATATATATTAGTGATTTAGATGAGGGAACTAAATGTGATATCTCCAAATTTGCAGATGACACAAAGCTGGGAGGGAGGATGAAGCGTGAGAAGGATGCAGTGATGCCTCAAGTGTGATAAAACAAAGAAGTGCAGATGCTGAAGAAGAGTCACAGAACTTGAAACATTAACTCTGCTTTCTCTCAATGGATGTCAACAGATCCAAAGGGTTTCTCCAGCAAATGTTTGCTTCAACAATGTGGTTTGGGAAAGTTGAATGAGTGGGTGGGCAAATCTATGAGAGATGATCGATAATAGGGATAAATGTGAGGTTATCCACTTCTGTAGCAAAAGCAGGAAAGTGGATTAACGTGGAACTTAGAACATAGAATAGAACAGTACAGCACAGTACAAGCCCTTCGGCCCATGATGTTGTGCCGACCTATTATCCTACTAAGATCAAACCACCCTGCATACCCTACATTTTACTATCCTCCATGTGCCTATCCAAGAGTCGCTTAAAAGTCTCTTAGGTATCTGACTCCACTACCGCCGCCAGCAGCACATTCCACACACCCACCACTCTCTGTGTGAAGAACCTACCTCTGACATCTCCCCAATACCTTCCTCCAATCACCTTAAAATTATGCCCCTCTCCACCCCCTAATAGTCATTTCTGCCCTGGGAAAAAGACTCTGACTATCCACTCTATCAATGCCTCTCATCATCTTGTACACCTCTATCAAGTCACCTCCCAGCCTTCTTCGTTCCAATGAGAAAAGCCCTAGCTCCCTCAACCTTTCCTCATAAGACCTGCCCTCTGGTCCAGGCAGCATCCTGGTTAATCTCCTCTGCACCCTCTCTAAAGTTTGCACATAGGCTTAATCTGTTTAGACCCCTTTGCAAACTCTTTTGAGTTGTCCTCAGCACTTGTCTTCCCATTTATTTTTGTATCATTGTCAAGCTTGCCTTTAGCACATTTGCTTTCCTTATCAAAGTTATGAACATATATCCTAAAGAACCGTGGCCCCAGCACTGAACCCTGTGGCACTCCACAAATTACAGGTTGAAGTCCTGAAATTATGCCTCCTTCTCCCACTCTCTGTCATGTATTAGTTAGTCTGTCTTCCATCCATGCTACGGTACAACAGGCTCATATACTAATAACTAGCCTAATATGTTGTACCTTCTCAAATAACTCCATAGAGGTTGGTATCCTGTCACCATGGGACCCTTTATATACACATGGAGACTCCTTGACACTGATCCAGCTCCCTCAAAGCCAGATCTCAATATGAGCAGGATGTCTGACACTCCTGTGCGTAACTGTCAGCCGGAGATCCCAGCTCCCCACCACCCACCCCTCACCTTCTCCCCCGACATGTCCAGGAGCATCAGATTTACCCTGGTGCGGAGTCTTCTCCCATTAGTAACTCAGCTGGAACTAACCCAGTAGTTGCTTGAGGAATGGTCCTATAAACAAATAGAAACCGGACAGTTTGGTATCTAGTAAAGCTCTAAACTGTTTGTGGGATCCTCCAGTGTCACAATGACACCACTCGCAAACTGGAGAAGCAGCACCTCATATTCCATCTTGGGAGCCTACAGCCCAAGGGCCTGAATGTGGATTTTACCAGTTTCAAAATCTCCCCTCCCCTGGCCTCATCCCATGACTAATCCTCCCTCTCAATCCCGCCTCCTTGACTTGACACGGCCTGTCCATCTTCTCTCCCACCTATCCACTCCTCCCATCTCACTGACCAATCCCCACCACTGCCTACCTGCACTCACCTATCACCATCCCACCTACCTCCCCCAGCCACACCCCTCCTCTCTATTTATTTCTGAGCTCCCTTCCCCCTCCCCATTTCTGAAGAAAAATTCTGACCCAAAATGTCAACTTTCCTGTTGCTTTGATGCTGCCTGGCCTGCTGTGTTCCTCCAGCTCTACACTTTGTTATCTCTGACTCCAGCATCTGCAGTTCTGACTATCCTAACTGTTTCTTTAAGCCTGCCTTTGGACTTCTCTTTCTGCCAGACTATTGAATGATGGTTGGTATGGAGCTGTCCTTATATGTCAAATGTCATTTGACCTGAGGAAATACACAAATTCCCTGCTTATATACCATGGCCCATTATCTGTGACCTACACTTTTGGAAGTCCATGTATTGCAAAAGATGCGGTTACTTTTTCTATCATCATCCCCATGTTTAACAAATGACCTCCATACATGTCCAGCCACTTTGAATGGGCATCCACAAAGACGAAGAACATTAAGCCCATGAATGGTCTTGTACAGTCGATGTGTAACTGAGTCCAGGGTTTACCCAGCCATTCCCATGAATATGGAAGAGCTGCTGGTGGTGATATTTGTCCTTGGTGGCATTTTGGGCACTGCCCCACAAATCGACTGTGTCTGCTTCCAATCATGGCCATCAGTCATAACTTCTCACCAATATGTTCATTTTGAAAACTCCTGGATGACCCTGGTGGAGTTCAGCCAGTATCTGGCGGCAATCTTTGCTCGGGACAATCACTCTTACTCCCTATAATAATATGCCATTCTCTACAGTGATCTGGTCTCTCTGGGTCCACTTCTGGTTGTGACAACCCTTTGGTTTCCCCCATCACCACCAGCTTGTTCAGTTTTGCCGAACCAGATATTTCTGCATCCAAAATCTGATATTGTCAGCTGTGACTGGAATTGTGTCCAGAAAATTTAAAACCATTGCAGACTCTTCCAGTGACGGTGCCATGGGTGATGTATCTGGTAGCGGGAGGGATGTCAATGTATCCATATTTACTACTTGGCCTCTTGGACAATGTTTCAACTTGTAATTACATGAACTTAGTATTAGACCCACCACTGAATTCGACTTGAAGGTGTGGGCAGCACTGTCTTGTCCCCTTTAAGTATACCTAGCAGGGGTTTGTGGTCCATGTTCATTACAAATTTACAACCATAAAGGTATTGGTGAAACTTCCTAACTCCAAATATGACTGCCAAACTTTCTGCCTGTATCTATGCAATGTTAATTTCATCTAATTTCATGTTAGCCAAAGTCCTGGATGCATATGCCATTGAGCATACCTCTCCTTTGGGGCACCTATAAGCTAATACTTCCCTGATTCTGTATGAGGAGACATCGAATGTCAATAGTAGATCTCGCTTGTGATCATAGTGTGCCAACATGATAGCTGTTTTTTCACTTCCCTGAAAGCTATGGCTTGGCTATGCAAACATTTCCAAGTCTGACCCTTTTTTTAACAGTTGATTCAAATGTGCCAGAATGGAGGCTAGGTTATGTACGAACTTTCCATTATCATTCACCAGCCCAAGGAAAGACCTAAGCTCAGGTACAGACGTGGGGTCTGGGGCACCTTTGATCACCCTCACTTTATCTTTCAGTGGGTGTAATGTGGTCTTGTTGAGTCTCAAGCCAAATTGGTCACTTGGGGTTCCTGGAAAACACATTTTTCTCTTCTAAAGCATACGCTCGCCTGGGAGAAACGTCTAAGGACTATGTTGAAATTTTCTAATCTCCTTTGTTGGTCTTCCCTGCTTTTAACAGTCATCCAGATAAATAGTAACCTGGGGTAGAATATAAAATATTCTCCAACAGCTGCTGAAAAATTTCACAAGCTGTTGATACCCCAAATGGCAGGCTCCTATATTGTTAGAAGCCTTAATGGGAAGCATACTTCTGGGAATCCTCATCTAACCTCAGTTGCAAGCACACATGGCTCATGTCCAGCTTCATGAAGGACAGCAAGCCCCCCGCCAGCTTTGAGTATAAACCCCCCAAGAGGGATTGGGTATTTATCCAGCTGTGAAAATCAGTTTACAGTTTGTTTAATAACCCGTCAAAGGTGAATTGACCCATCGGACTTCGCAATTGGAACGACTAGTGTTGCCCAATCTGTAGACTGGGCTGGTTTGATGATTACATTGCTTTCCAGCTCTGATTTCTGCCCTCTTTACTTTTGCCCGTAAGGCAAATGGCACAGGCCAGGCCTTGCATAATTGTGGAATTGTTTTCTGGCTAACATGCAAGGTAGCCTTGGCTGCTTTGATAGTCCCCAGACCTTCCTGAAAAACTTCTTGGGCTTCACTCAGGCAGCCATTTCCTAATTGAAAAACATACAGCCAATGTAGGTGAATTTTTCTCAACCAATTTCAGCCCATCAGGCTTGGACCCGAACCTTTTACTACATTCGATGTAACTGAAGCAGCTCATAAGGTCTCATAAGAGACCGGAACTGAAGTTGTATCCTTAATCTGTAAAGGTGCCCCATTATAGGTTATCAGTCTAGCTGACGTCTTGGGCAGACTGAAGGGTTGGAGTCCAGAGTGAATTTTATTAAAGACTGGTTCTGCAATCATTGAAATAGCTGCGCCAGTATCAACCTCCATTAGAACTAAATGTTTTAACTAGATATAAAAGGTACTGCAGATGCTGGAGAATCCGAGATAACAAGCATGGGGCTGGATGAACACAGCAGGTCAAGCAGCATCATAGGAGCAGGAAAACTCGACGTTTCGGGCCTAAACCCTTCATCAGAAATGGGGGAGGGGAAGAGGGTTCTGAAATAAATAGGGAGAGAGGGGGAGGCGGATAGAAGATGGATAGAGGAGAGGATAGGTGGAGAGGAGGCAGACAAGTCGAAGAGGCGGGATGGAGCCAGTAAAGGTGAGTGTAGGTAGGGGGGTAGGGAGGAGATAGGTCAGTCCAGGGAGGACGGACAGGTCAAGGGGGCGGGATGATGTTAGTAGATAGGAGATGGGGGTGTGGCTTGGGGTGAGAGGAAAAACCGGTTAGGGAGATGGAGATGAGCTGGGCTGGTTTTGGGATGCGGTTGGGGGAGGGGAGATTTTGAAGCTTGTGAAATCCACATTGATGCCATTGGGCTGCAGGGTTCCCAGGCTGAATATGATTTTCTGTTCCTGCAGCCTTCGGGTGGCATCACTGTGGCATTGCAGGAGGCCAAGGATGGACATGTCATCTGAGGAATGGGAGGGGGAGTTGAAATGGTTCGCGACTGGGAGGTGCAGTTGTTTGTTGCGAACTGAGCGCAGGTGTTCTGCAAAGCGGTCCCCAAGCCTCCGCTTGGTTTCCCTGATGTAGAGGAAGCCACAACGGGTACAGCTGATGCAGTATACCACATTGGCAGATGTGCAGGTGAACCTCTGCCTGATGTGGAAAGTCTTCTTGGGGCCTGGGATTGGGGTGAGGGAGGAGGTGTGGGGGCAGGTGTAGCACTTCCTGCGGTTACAAGGAAAAGTGCCAGGTGTGGTGGGGCTGGAGGGGAGTGTGGAGCGGACAAGGGAGTCGCGGAGGGAGTGGTCCCTCCGGAAGGCAGATAAGGGTGGGGAGGGAAAAATGTCTTTGGTGGTGGGGTCTGATTGCAGATGGCGGAAGTGTCGGAGGATGATGCGTTGGATCCGGAGGTTGGTGGGGTGGTATGTGAGGACGAGGGGGATTCTTTTTTGGTTATTGTTGCGGGGACGGGGCGTGAGGGATGTGTTCCGGGAAATGCGGGAGACACGGTCGAGGGCGTTCTCGACCACTGTGGGGGGGAAGTTGCGGTCCTTGAAGAATGAGGACATTTGAGATGTGCGGGATTGGAATGTCTCATCCTGGGAGCAGATGCGGC
>JAHRHZ010000249.1:49460194-49482762 GCA_024137785.1 Ginglymostoma cirratum
GGAGGCGAAGGAATTGGGAATAGGGGATGGCATTTTTGCAGGAGGGTGGGTGGGAGGAGGTGTATTCCAGGTAGCTGTGGGAGTCAGTGGGCTTGAAATGGACATCTGTCTCTAGGTGGTTGCCCGAGATGGAGACAGAGAGGTCCAGGAAGGAGAGAGAAGTGTTGGAGATGGTCCAGGTGAACTTCAGGTTGGGGTGGAAGGTGTTGATGAATTGAATGAACTGTTCGAGCTCCTCGTGGGAGCACGAGGCGGCGCCGATGCAGTCATCAATGTAATGGAGGAAGAGGTGGGGTTTAGGGCCAGCGTAGGTCTGGAAGAGGGATTGTTCCACATATGATGCTGCTTGTTTTAACTAGATGTTTATTTTGGTTCTGATTTGGATGTTGCAAAGCAATTTACCTACTGCAAACCAGATGTAGGTGGATTTTCCAAGGTGTGCATTCTCCTGGATACTGGCCTGTGTGTTCCCTGACTCAATTTAGGTCCAATGGGACTCTTTTGTTATCTGGAGTCTGCACACTGGCTTGCAACGACAATGGCTTGCTGACTGGGATCCGAAAAAAAAGTTCAACCATTTGGCCAAGACGTGGCTTCGTTTTGGGATTTTGCTGGGGGCTGATTTGAAGTCCCTCTGTTCAAGATATGTCCTGATTAAGGTTATACAATTACCTTCACTCAGTTGGTATTCCCCAAGCTCAGTCATACTGGTGAGGGTGTCCACTTCCATCAGAATGCTCAGCAAGTCTTATGCTCCAGTGGCCGCATTTTCCAGTGATAAAGCCAGTTGTTGTGCTTGTTTGAAGTCCAGTTGAGCTTCAACTTGTAGGCACTTTTGCATGGCTACATCATTAGTCCCACATACCAAATGGTTTCTCAGCATCTCGTTAAGGGTTAAACCAAATTCAGATGCCTCTATCATAGGACATAGAACATAGAACATTACAGTGCAGTACAGGCCCTTCGGCCCTCAATGTTGCGCCGACCTGTGAAACCAATCTGTCAGATTTCTTAACCTGGTTCCCCTGGTTCTTAAATTGCTGAGTAAAACTGACAGCATCTCAGAATTAGAGGAGCCTTGGGCTATTAATATTTCTTAACTAAATTCATCAACCCTTGAAAGTTTTTAGTATCCGGTGTCTCAGAGAAAGTTAGGCTTGCAATAACTGAAAAAAGCTGCGGGTCCACAAGCTGTCAGGAGAATTATTCATTGCTTTTCACCTGCCCCAATGTTATTTGCCTGGAAAAAAATAACACATTCTTTCCACATACCAGGGCAGGCTTTGATAGCAGAATCAAATGGGTCAAGCTGCCCAAATAACAGTATGATGCCAAAAATGCCTACCCCCAACTCAAAGACGACCGTTGTAAATTAATGTTCTTCAGGAGAGTGCTTTTCTCTCATCGCCACTGAAATACTCCACAAAGACTGTTATTTCATCACCAAGAAACCCTTTATTTACACATGGGGAGTCCTTGACAGTGATCCAGCTCCCTCAGAGTGATCTCTCAATGTAAACAGGATGTCTGACACTCCTGTTCTTATTTGTCAGCCAGGGCTCTCTGATTGGACCAGATTAACAGCCCCCATCAGGGAACTCATATTCTATGAGGTCCACTTGGCCGACCTCAATACAATCATTACACTAGTAATTGTACTTATTTTGTCTCCTTTTTGCCCCTTGATTTATTTAGTAATTTTGGGATGATATTAGTAACTCCTACTGTGAAGTCTGATGCAAAGTATCCATTCAACTCCTCTGCCATTTCCTGGTTCCCGTTGTTATTTCCCAAGCCTTAGGTTCCATGGGGCCTATATTAACTTTGACCTCATCCTTCCTTTCTACATATTTAAAGAAGCTCTTATTATCTTAACGTTACTTGCAACTTTAACCTCAAAGTTTTTTTCCTCTTTATGACTTTTTTGATCAAAAAAAGATATTTAAATCTTTTCTAGTTCTCTGGCTTGCGACAAATCTTTGCCACATTGTTTATTTTTTTCCTTTATGAAGATCTGCTTGACACACGTTTGTGGGTAAATCACCAGTATGCAACCCATTGAGATTTTGCTGGACGTCCAGTTCTATAATTGCCACTACAACAATCTACAAAATGCCTGGGTCACACATGAACAAGGCCACTTTAGCAAAGATGGATGTGTCTGTTATCAGCCTCATCAGGAAAACATGTTAAAATTTGGAACAATAGTAATACATTAAGCTGGCATTTTCTTACAATATATTCATTTGGAAATCAGGTCCCATAGAATTATGAATCTGATTTAATGTCTGGAAATCTTTACAGCCAACAAATCCAAACCTGCCATAGGCATACCATAAAAGTTGTAGGCCACTAAGCCACTGGAACCTCTTCTGCCATTCAGTGAGCTTTTCTTTGATCAGTGACCTAACTGCATATATATCTTTGCCTGATGCTCCCTTATGCTCTGTCAAAAATAAATCTATGAATCTCAATCTTAAAATTAACAATTCATCTATTGTCAATTGTGAAAGGATTTTCCAAACTGCTGTATTTCTTTATGGGTGGAACCACAGCCTAATCCCACTTCCAGAACACCTGCCTCCAGTTTTTTTTAGATTAACCCCAATAGTCCTAGATTCCCAATCAGCAGAAATGTTTTTTCCTAATCACACAATCTGCTTTGCCCAATATCTTGAACTTTGCTCAAAACACCTAAGCATCTTTCTTGCAGAGAATATAGAACATTCACTCCAACTTAAACTTAAAAAAATGTTTCAAATAATGGAATGGGTTCAGGACAAATTGGGTGCTCTCTACATAAATAGGAGGTGCTTCTAAAATAATGTTACAAATCCACTGAAAAGCCAAAATAATTACCAGGTTTAGATTTGGATTACCTGAATCCAGGAGATATTAGACTGAGGAATAAATGTGAAATGTGTTTTGAGGGATCAATTTTCAAACAACTTCTTGCTGCCAAAAGTAGGCTGATTTTTTTTGACCTCAATAGAACTGTACAATTTCAAATGCACTTATGTTCAATCTTTCTAAATTCAAACTGGAATTTCAGCACCTACCCTTGAGACATGGAATCAAAGCTTTGTTTTTAGTTGAAAAATGCTAAGGAAACCATCATAATTAAAGGCTGACCAACTGCTGAATGAAGACCCAGTAATGAAAGAGACATGCACAGGGCAACCTAAAATTGCTAATGAATGTTTTTCCAGGATAATTTCTCAGGTGCAGATGGGGTCGTAGCTTATTTACTTGGAAATGCATTCAAACAACAGAAGCTAAGATCCTGTGGCAGAATAAACATTTAAAACTGTTTTGTGAGATTCTTTTATGTTAATCTCCTCTAAGATAGTACATTGGTTCCAAATAGTCCACGAGAAGGATGTGCAGAAGGAATGGTTGCAAAAATGAATTGTAGCCTTCAGCAAGGCTAAATTTTGAAGTAAGTTCTTCTTTAAATCAGATGTGTTTTTACATTTTTGAACTGGTTTGTGCCTTTTCATAGAATCATAGGTGAATATACTGATAGTTGCACAATATCACTTCTCCAACCCTAGGAAACACATTGTTAAAGTCATAAGATTCAAGTATGGAAGCCAGAAAGTTCTTTCCACATAAATGTTACACAGGTCATAATGATTGAGGTGAAGTTTTAAATTTCATATCACAGTTAACACACTTTGTCTGTCTTTTGAAACTGTGCATAATTCAGGACACAAAATTTTAAAAAGTCACATAAACTTGGTTACATTCCCCAATAAATCTTTCACCAGTTGATAAATATTTAGCCAATGTGTGCATTGGGTGCATCTTTGCACAAGCAACAATCCTTTTCATAAGACTATAACATATAGGAGTAAAATTAGGCCATTCAGTCCATCAAGTCTGCTGTATCATTCAATCATGGCTGATACATTTCTCAATCCCATTCTCCTGCCTTCTTCCTGTAACCTTTGTTTTCCTCACTAATCAAGAACCTACCTACCTCTGTCTTCAATACAAAAACCTATGTGGTTTTTGTATTGAATTCCACAGATTAACTACCCTCTGGCTGAAGAAATTCCTCCTCATCTCGGTTCTAAAGGGTCATCCCTTCGTTCTGAGGCTGTGCCCTCAGGTCCTAGTCTCTCCTACTTGTGGAAGCATCTTCTCTGTCTCCACTCTATCCAGGACTCTCAGTATCTTGTAAGTTTCAAACAGTTCCTCCTCATCCTTTAAACTCCATCGAGTACAGACCCAGAGTCCTCAAACCCTTCATTCCCAGGATCATTCCTGTAAACCTCGTCTGGACCCTCTCCAAGGCCGGCACATCCTTCCTTAGATACTAGCCAAAAACTGCTCCCAATACTCCAAATGCGGTCTGATCAGAGCCTTATACAGCCTCAGCAGTATAGCCCTGCTCTTGTACTGTAGCCCTGTCTAAATGAATGCCAATATTACAACTGCCTTCCTAACTGCCAAGCAAACCTGCATGTTAAAGCTAAGAGAATTCTGAACCCGGACTCTTAAGTTTCTTTGTGCTTCAGATTTCTGAAGTCTTTCCCAATGTAAAAAATGGTCTATGCTTCTATTCTACCGACCAAAATGCATAACCTCACATTTTCCCACATTGTATTCACATCCCACTTCTTTGCCAACTCTCCTAGCCTCCCAAGTCCTCTGCAGCCTTTCTGTCTCCTTAACATTACCTGTCCCTTCATCTATCTTTGTGTTATGTGCAAAATTAGCAACAATGTCCTTAGTTCCTTCATCCAGATCATTAATGTATAACATGAATAGTTGCGGTCCCAAAACTGACCCCTGCAGAACACCACTAGCCATCCTGAAAAAGATTCCTTTAACCACATTCTTTGCCTTCTGTCAGTCAGCCAACCCTCTATTCAGGCCAGTATGTCACCCTTAACACTCTTACCTTACTTAGCAGCTTCCGGCGTAGCACTTGTCGAAGTTCTTCTGGAAATTGAAATAGATCACATATACTGGCTCTTTTTTGTCTAACTTGCTCAGTACCTCTTCAAAGAATTCTAACAGATTTGTCAGGCATGACTTGCCTTGATGAAGCCATGTCAACTCAGCCCAATTTTACCATGTACTTCCAAATACTCTGTGATCTCATTTTTAATAATGAACTCTAAAATCGCTGAAATCTTAAACTAAAATAGCCATTTCCCAGTCCTCTGGCACCCTCACTGACTTTAGTGATTGTTGAACTATCGCCACCAATGCCTCCACAATCTCCTTTAGAACTCTGGGGTGTAATCCATCCAGGTCCAGGTGATTTATCTACCTTCAGATCCTTCATCTTCCCCAGTACCTTCTCCTTAGTAATGGCTTCTGCCCCCTGTCTCTCTTGAAGTTCTGGCATTCCACTGGTATCTTCCACCATGAAGACAGATGCAAAGTATCTCTTCAGTTCCTCCGCCATTTCTTTGTTCTTCTTCACTATTTCTCCAGTCTATTTTTCCAGCCACTGGAAATGTCCATTTTTGCCTCATTTGTATAACTCAAAAAAAACTTGCAATTTTCTTTTATATTACTAGCTAGTTTATCCTCATATGTTATCATCTCCTCCCCTTATTGCTTTTTTGGTTGTCCTCTGCTGGATTTGAAAGGCTTCCCACTAATCTTTACCACCTTGTATATTTTCTGCTTTGCTTTTATGCTGCCCCTGGCATCCCTTGTCAGCCATAGTTGCCTCATCCGGCCCAGAGAATATGTTTCTTCTTCTTTGGGATGAATTTATGCTGTGCCTCTTGAATTAGCCCAGAAACTGGCAGCATGGTGGCTCAGTGTTTAGCATTGCTGTCTCACAGTGCCAGGAACTTGGGCTCAATTCCACACTCGGGCATCTGTGTGGAATTTGCACATTCTCCCTGTGGCCGTGTTGGTTTTCACTGCGTGATCTGGTTTCCTTCCACAATCCAAAGATATACAGTTTAGAAGATTGATCATGCTAAATTGTCATTAGTGACAACGGAAGTGCAGGATATGTGGCCTGGCCATTGGTAAATACGGAGATAGGGCAGGAGGCTGGCCTGATGATTTTCAGAGGTTCCATGCAGACGCGAAGGGCCAAATGGCCTCCTTCCACACTGTAGGGATTCTATGATTCTATGAACTCCAGCCATTGCTGCTCCACCATCATCATTGCTAGGCTCTCTTTCCCATCAACTCTGGCCGTCTCCTGCCTCATGTCTTTATAGTTACCTTTACTCAACTCTAATGCTATTACATATGATTCCAGCTTTTCTGTCTCAAACTGCAGGGTGTATTCTATTACATTGTGGTCACTGCCCGCTAGGGGTTCTTTCACTTTCAGCTCCCCAATCAAGTTTGCCTCATTACACATCACCAAATCTAGAATTGCCTGTTCCCTAGTGGGCTTCAAGATGCTTCAAAATACCATAGACATTCAACAAATTATTTTTGTTGCAATCCACTACCAAGCTGGCTTTCCCAGTCAAGCTGCCTATTGAAGTCCCACATGATTATTGTAACAGTGCCTTTCTCACATGCCTTTTCTTCTTCTTCCCTGTCATACAATGACATCATTTACATAAAATGTGTACATTCACTGCAAGCAGGACTATGTCAACAGTGAAGAATGTCACTGAATGAGCAGGATAACTGAAAAGCATAGTTTTCTATGGAAATAATGTAAAATATTCAGAGATTTAATTAGACCTTTCCTGAGACGTAGAAACCATCAATTCAAGAAAAAAAAGTAACACTTAGGAGTACTGTTCTTCAAAGCATTCTCTAACAGAAATGTCAAGATGACCACTGCACACATCAGTGTATAAATGGGGAACTCCTCTGGATGTTGAGGCAGTTTCTACAACGACCTATGCTGCAGGTAGTTTAGAAGACCTTTTGACATTTATATACCATTTATAAACCAGTTAAGTAGTATCTTAACTGCTTGAGAAGTGTTAAAAGATCATTATTTTAGGTTGTGATTGGCTGTTATATTTTGTTAGTGGTTAAAAAAATTCCATTATCAGCAAATAGGAGTTCAAAACACAAATTCATTAATTGTTCACTAGTTTCACAAGGAAACAGTCATTTACTGCTTTCTTTTGGAAAAAAAAGGAATATTGACCCCAATAAAGTCATGGCACCATCCATTAAAGACTTTTGTAAGCCACAATACAATTGAGTCCAGCAATAGAATCACATTCTAAGGGACAACTCGGGATGTTCCAAGTGCTTGAGGCAATGTAAAAGAAGGCAAAAGTTAATAGAAAGTGGGTCACTAAAACCTGTTAAAAATCTTAACATGTATCAACAAAGCGAAAACTCTGGATTTCCAAATTAGGATTGCATGACTGAATTTGATTCTGGCTAGGTGGTTGAACTCATTTACTTATGGTTCAGTTTAGTTTTGTGCCCCAAAGCTCCATAGCAAAGCTTGATACATTCTGTGCATTTTAAGTCTTTAATCTTTAGCCCTTTGGATATGTAAGTAGAGATTATATTTAATCCCATGTTCAAATATTATCAATCAGAAAAAAGAATAGGCTTGTTTAGTTTATTAGCCTTTTGCTGTTCTGAAAAATACTTCTACTCCTGTATAAAAAAATCCATGTAAAGCATAAAACTATTTTCTTAATGAATGTGCTTTAGAAGAAATTATTTTGCACTCACATTCCAGAAGTTCAGAATTGATGCCAAGCCAAAACTGCCACACATTGATACTAAAATTGGAGTGTAAATGATACTTGAAAGCCTGAACTGCATCCAAAATAAAGAAGAGTGAGACTCTCAACTTAGAAATTCTCGCTGTACTTTGTTTTGATAGCAGGTCAGACCATGAAATCAAATTTAGGATGAACAGTTGTATCATAAATGCACCCAAGTTGCACCCTGGACAGAAGTATGATTGATAGAGATGTGAATAAAATGGGTATGGTGTTCAAACCTACTAAAAACTTTAAACTTATTCAAATCATATTATTTTCTGAAAAAGAGTCCAGACCTGAAACGTCAGCTTTCCTGCTCCTCTGATGCTGCCTGGCCTGCTGTGTGCATCCAGCTCCACACCCTGTTATCATGGGCAATGAGACTATGTGTACAATTGATATGTGAAAAGCATTTTGTTAAAACTAAGTACACTGTTTTCCAAATATTTGCTTCTTGTATTTGTTTATCAATCAATGTTTAGACTTTGCCATTTAAAGTACTCTTAGTCAGGTGGAAAACCTATTTCCATGTGACCACCAATATTACGTAAATGCCAGAAGGGAATACAACAGTTGTTCTGGCAACATTATTTCCTTGATTTTTACCCCTTTGAACTTACTTTTCTTAGCCTCGGCCCAAGACAAAAGAAAAAACCTAATGCTTGCGCATGTAAACACATTTTACGAAAATCTTCTTTTTTCGCATGCTGTTGTTCTCGGGGCAAAAATAATCTTTGACAGTTCTGTTACACTTCATATAATCAAATGTTTTGACAGCATGTAAGGAGGCTATTTGCCATATTGTACATGTAGTTTTGAAAAAGTTTGTTTTTCATGTGTTCATGTAATTTTTGGAAGTTCTTATTGTCAAATATTCATCAATTTCTCTTTTAAAGATGGTAATGAATTTTACTTTGAGCACAGGCACTGCAGCAGTTCAAGGAGACAGCTCACCACGGCCTTCTCAAGACCAACTAGGGCAATAAATGCTGGCCAGCCAGCGACGCCCACATCCCACTGTGAATAAAAAATATTACTTGCAAATTTCTTTATGGGAGCACATTCTATAACAACATTGCACAAGAATCTTTATTTGCCGACGGTAGTTGGGATTACTGAGACATGGCTGCTGGGTCACAATGGATGGGAACAGAATATCCAAAGGTATTCAGCTTTTAGAAAGGACAGTTGACGGGGTAAGGGAGGTGGGGTAGCACCGCTAGTTAAAGAGAACATTAATGCAATAGTGAGGAAGGATATTAGTTCGGGTGAAGTGCAATCTGTATGGATGGTGCTTAGAATCACCAAGGGGTAGCAACTGATAGTGGGGTGTTGTATATAGACCTCCAAACTGTAGTGGTAATGTTAGGGAAGGTATTAACCAGGAAATTAGAGATGTAAGCAAAAAAAGTGTGATGAGAGATTTAAATCTGCACATAAATTGAACAAATCAAATCAGTAACAATACCATAGAGGAAGAATTCCTGGAATGTGTACGAGATTGATTTCTACATCAATACTTTGAGGAATCAAATAAAGGACAGACCAATGGAGACTCTGTATGGTGTAATGAGATAAGAATAATTGTCAATCTAGCTGTGTTAGACCCCTTCAGGATGAATGACCACAATATGATAGAATTCTTCATTAAGCTGGGGAGTGGCATAGATGTCCTGAATCTAAACAGAGGAAGCTTTGATGGAATGAGATGCAAGCTGGCTATGATAAATTTGGGAGCATTCCTTAAAGGGATGACTGGATAGCCTAATAAAAGCCTAAAGGATAAAAACCTAAAGAGTGCATAAGAACATAAGAAATAAGAACAGGAGTAGACCATTTGGCCCCCTCGAGCCTGTTCCACCACTCAATACGATCATGGCTGATCCAACATTCCTCATGTTCATTTTCCCCATAGCCCTAGATTCCCCTAATAATCAAGAATCACTCTATCTCAATCTAAAATACACACAAAGACTCTGTGCCCATAGCTCTCTGGGACAAAGAGTTCAAAAGAGTCACAATCCTCTGAGAAATTTCTCCTCAGCTCAATTTAAATTGGCATCCCCTTTATTCTGAGCCTATACCCTCTGGTCCTAGACTCTCCCATGAGGGGAAATATCCTCTCAGCCTTTAGCCTGTCAAGTCCCTTAAGGTTCCTGTAAGGTTGAATGAGATCAGCTTTCATTCTTGACTCCAATCCGTAGAGTCCCAACAAGTTAGCCTTTACTCATAAGACAATCCCTCCATCCTCAGGACCATCTCAATGAACCTCCTCTGAGCTGCCTCCAATTAAGTGATATCTTTATTGAAATAATGGGGCCAAAGCTGATCGCAGTACTCCAGATGTGGTCTCACCAGCATCTTTGAACAGTTGCAGTAAGATGTCACTACTCTTATACTCAAAAACCCTTAAAATAACGGCCATCATTCCACTAGCCTTCCTGATTACATGCTGCACCTCTGTGCTGGCTTTCTGTGTTTTCTGCACAAGTACTCCCAAGTCCCTTTGTGTTGTATATTTCTGCAGTTCCTCTCCAATTTTTTTTTTCCCTTCAAAATAAACTCTTTTGCATTTTCCCACATCATACACCACTTGACAACTTTTTACCCATTTACTTAATCTAACAAAACTCCCTGAAAACAGCTCGCATCCCGCTCACAACTTGCCTTTCCGCCTATTTTGGAATCATGGAGGAACGGCAACAGTGATTCATCCTGTCCAGCTCAAAAAGAAAAAGAGAAAGCTGGCCTAGCCACGGCTAACAAGGGAAATCAGGGATAGAATTAGATCCAAGGAAGGGGCATACAAATTAGCCAAAAAGCAGAACAGACCTGAGGTCAGGGAAACAGTTTAGAGTTCAGCAAAGGAGGACAAAGGGATTGATGAAGGGAAAAGAAAAATAAAGTATGAGAATAAGATCAAAGCAAAGATACAAACTAAATGTAAAAACTTTTACAGGTCTGAGAAGAGAAAAAAAATCAGTGAAACAAATGTAGGTCCCTTACAATCAGAAACAGGGGAAGATATAACGGAGAACAAAGTGATGGCAGACAAATGAAAGACGTATTTTGGCTCTGTCTTCATAAAGGAGAACACAAATAACATCCCAAAAATGTTGGGGAACACATGGTCCAGGGAGAGAGAGAAATTGAAGGAAATCAGTATTAGTTGGGAAATGGTGTTGAGGAAGCCAATGGGGTTAAATGCTGACAGATTCTCAGGGCCTAACAATTTACATCCCAGAGTGCTTAGGGAAGGAGCCCGAGAAATAATGGTGTGGTACTGCTGGGATCAGTGTTTTGACACCAGCTATTCACAATATGTATTTAATAATTTTGATGAGGGAATTAAATATGTCTCCACACCTGCAAAGTTGGGTGGTAAGGGGATCTCTGGGATGTTGCAAAGATGCTTCAAGTGTGGTTTGGGCAAGTTGATTGAGTGAGCAAATGCATGGGAATTGAGGTATAATGTGAATAGATTTGAGATGCTCCCCATTGGTATGGGAGCATTGGTAGCAAAACACAAAGGCAGATTATTCTCTGAATATTGATAGATTGCAAAAGGGGGCAGTGCAATGAGACCTGGTGTCCTTGTACTCCGGTCCCTGAAAGTAAATAGGCAGGTACAGCAGACAAAGAAAGCAGCAAGTGGTATGTTGGCTTTCAGAGTGAGAGGAATAGACTACAGGAACAGGGATGTCTTGCTGCAATTGTACAAGACCTTGATGAGCCTGTGTCTGGAGCAAAATCAAAAATTGCTGGAAAGTCTCAAAATGTCTGGTTGCATCCGTGCAGAGAAATCAGAGTTAACGTTTCATTTCGAGTGACCCTTCTGCAGAACCTGGAGTATCGTGTCCAGTTTTGATCTCCTTTTCCGAGGAAGGTCTTCTGGCTGTGGAGGGAATACAACAAAGTTTTATCATTTGTTTTTTGGGATGGCAGTACCGACATGTATGAGAAGAGACTAGATCGGTTAAGGTTATATACATTAGAGTTCAGAGTAATGAGGGGTGATCTCATAGAAATCTATAAAATTCTAACAGGACTAGTCAAGGTAATCAAGGTAAACATAGGAGGAACAACAGAAGTTGCTGGAAAAGCTCAGCAGATCTGGCAGCATCTGTGAAGAAAAAAAAATCAGTGTTAACTTTTCAGGTCTGGTGACCCTTCCTCAGAACTGTCACTGGACCTGAAATTTTAAATCTGATTTTTTATTCACAGATGCTGCCAGACTTGCTGAGCTTTCCCAGCAACTTCTGTGTTTTTCCTGATTTACAGCATCCGCGGTTCTTTCAGTTTTTAAACACGGGAAGGATGCTCCTGACAACCAGTGAGTCCAGAACCAGGGGTCAAGTGTAAGGATACAGGGTAAATCATTTAGGACTTAGATGTGGAGAAATATCTTTACCCAGAAAGTGATGAACCAATGGAATTCTCTGCTACAGAATGTGGTTAAGGCTAATACATTAAATCTTTTCAAGGTGGAGGTAGAAATAGTTCTTAGGCCTAAAGGGATCAAAGGGTATATGGCAAAAGAGTGAACAGGCTGTCAAGTTGGTTGATCAGCTATGAGCATATTGAATGGTGGAGCAGGCTTAAAGGGCCGAATGACCTACATCTACTCTTATTTTCTATATTTCTAGGTGAATGACATCATGAGTTTGGAAGGTATTGTGGAAAAACCTTGGTGAGTTATTGCAGTGCATCTTGGAAATGGTACGCAGCGCTGCCATCATTGTGTGTCAGTGGGGCAGGAAGTGAATGTCGAAGGTGTTAGTTGGGATGCCAATCAAACAGCTATTTTGTCCTGGATACTATGGAGCCTTTTGGGTGTTTTTGGAGCTGCACTCATCCAGGCAAGTGGCGAGTATTCCATCATACGCTTGACTTGTACTATGTAAATGGTGGACAGGCACTGGGGAGTCAAGATACTTTCTCACTGCAGGATTTCCAGCCTCTGTCTTTTGTTTGCATGGCTGGTCCAGTTCAATTTCTGATCAATGTTAAGTCCCCAGGATATTGAGGTATTTCCTAAGTAACCTGTTTAGAGGTGTTATTATACACATAGTTGCACCACGGTTAGCAGCGCAGCCTCACAACGTCAGGGACCCAGTTCCATTCCAGTCTTTGGTAACTGTGTGAGGTTTAAATTTTCTCCCCATGTTTGTGGGGCTTCCACCGGGTGCTCCGGTTTCCTCCAGTTATAAAGCAGAGGTTGACAACCCCAACCCCCGGGAACTGAAACCGAAACAGCCAAAGAGGGGCACCTCACCCAATAATCTGTAAAAAGAATGTACAAGATGGCGTAACCTGCCTTTCAGAAACTTCCAGTGGTCCAATAAAATAATTACCTGACATGCACCTTAAAATCAGCAAGTACCAATGTATTTATCTAACTCTAACAGTGAACAAATTAACTAAACTATTAACAAACCAATTAAAATCCTTCCAACTACTAACTATTCTCGAATAAAACAAGATTCTAATGGTATGCTGTTCCAACAAATAGTCTCTCGAAATTACAGCCAGGTTACTTGACTTCTGGCAGGAATATTCACTAGTTTGTGAGGTGGGTACTTTTGTTCTTTGGATGGTGTTTTCTCTAAAACACAGCAGAGTCTGTGAGAGCCAGCAATTCTCTCTTGAGAGTTGAGGGCTGTTAACACCAGCCGATGGCAGTTTGTTCTACTGTCTGTGCCCAACTGCCCCTTCTTTTATACCCTTGAAGATATATCAATTTTGGATAATGGGATTGGTTCTATGTTATCAAAACCATCAGGTTTAAATTTAATTGGTTTTTTGTATCTAAGTGCCTGGTTCATGTTGATTAGCTAAATTCAAAAACTTGTTGTCTTGGTAAAAACTGCTGCTAGGCCTGCTAACCGTGTGGCCTTTTGATACAAATATTTCAATTCGGGTGCTCTCTGTGTACTTGTAAGCATTCAAGCTGCTGCTCACCGACATCCATTTCAATCTTTAAGCATAGAAAAAGCACATCATCTTTTAAAGTGATCACACAATGCTTTCTCCTATCACTGCACAACCACCAAATTCTAACTTCTTGCCTCCCATTCCACAAGTACTTTACCCAACTGCGCAACACTCCCACAGTCCAAAAATGTGGAAGTTAGGTAGATTGGCCCTGGTAAAAGCTGGGATGGTGTGGGTCTGGGTGAGATGCTCTTCAGAGAGTCAGTGCAGACTCAATGGGCTGAATAGCTTCTTTCCATACTATAGGGATTCTATGAGTTCAAATCTCTGGAGCAAGTGGGACTTGAACTCAGACCTTGAGGCTTAGCATTAGGGACACTACTGCTGTGCCTCAAGAGCCCTCACATTTAATTCTATCAATTAGTGTGGCAAATTTTGAACCAACGCCTAGTATTGGTCTCTAGATTACCAGTCACATGACATTTCCATTGTGCCATTGTCTTGTGTCCCCAGGATATCAATAGTGGGGGATTCAGCAATGGTCATGCCATTTAAAGTCAAGGCTGTAAGGATGCCGGGCTGTATGCATGCCATTTGTGTTTCTACTAGTTGAGCCAAAAGGTTGTGTAGGTTCTTCAAATTTATTCCTTTAGTGTTAAGGCCAAATTTGTTGTGATATTTGGAGGTGAGTTAAGTACAAAATAGTGAAACCAGTCTATTAATGCTGACAGAAATGTTTTGTTTTACTTTGTCGCTGAAGTAAGTTGCAATGGTGAATAAAAACCAAAAGAACTGCGGATGCTGTAAATCAGGAACAAAAACAGAAGTTGATGGAAAATCCATTTCTGAAGAAGGGTCTAGGCCCGAAACGTCAGGCTTCCTGCTCCTCTCATGCTGCTTGGCCTGCTGTGTTCATCCAGCTGTACACCTTGTTATCTCAGATTCTCTAGCATCTGCAGTTCCTACTATCTCTCGCTGGAAAATCTTGGCAGGTCTGGCAGCATGTGAAGAAAAAAATCAGAGGTGATGTTTCGGGTCCAGGGACCCTTCTTCATGTTCTGCCAGACCTGCTGAGCTTTTCTAGCAAATTCTGTTCTTATTCCTAAGTTTCAATGGTGGTCATTCGTAAGCATATCCTTCAAACGCACTGCAGTGAAAACACTCAAATGGTCAATGGCAAGTACTAAATAAAAACTGAAACGCAAGTACTCTATGGACATATTATTTTGCATAGATAGATCTACACTATATGGCCTTGATGCGTATGATTTATCACAATATTGGTACCTGAGATCCTACAGTAATATAACGCAGGAGTGATAGTGTGTGACCCATGCAGATTAAAGTTGTCAACTCTGGCTGAAAGTATTCCTGGAGGTTTCATCAGGAGTTACCCTGACTCCTATATTCGACCGTCCAACTAAACAATTTCTTACTCCATATCCAACCTTTATATCACTATCAGAGGAAAGACAAATTATAACAACGGTGTTATGGACATTGATCTTTTAAGGGCAGGAAGTTCTATGACAATCCTGGTGAATGAATTAAAGGATTTTTTGAATGAATGAATTATTGTCACACTTAGCTAGGGAGATGCAGTGAAAAGTATTCTGTCACCACAATCTGCTGCCACAAAAGAATAAAAAGAAATAGAGTTCATCTTCATTGGCCAGGGTCCCAAACATGGCTCCACAATTCTGCAAGGTTGCTGCTCTGGGCCTACATCAGCCAGGAGCCCCTGCTCCAGGCCCTGACACAGCCGCAGTCAATGATCTGCCACTGCCAAAAGAACCCATGCTCCGGATCTACCGCAGGGAGGAGTCCCTGCTCCATCATTGCTGCAGCCGCTGCCACGCAGCAATTCCAGAAGATCACGCAGTTGGCCTATAAGCTAGGAGTCACTGCCAACACTACTCCCTGCGATGGCAGGAAGATGGAGAAAAGAAAAAGAAAAATAGACAAAAAAATGGGAATAAGGATGTGCCCAACCTGGAGTGGATGGGCTCAGCCTGAACGCCACCTAGGTGCTGATGGTGCCATCTTTGAGAGTGAAGCAATGTGGTGCATTGACATTTGGGGATAAGAAGGCTGTCATGGGAAAATCTGGGAAAGTGCAAAAGATACCCACCTGAATCAGAGAAAATGGATGAATGACTTTTCCACCAAATTTGATCATCTGGTACTTGGAAGCTCACTGAGGCATACACAAAGTATGAGTTCTTTTCTCACACCGAGTCTGATTGGGAATATACTTACAAGTGCTAGATCCTAACCTACTCTAGATACTTCATGTGTGTTTTCAGCACTGGCAGCTCCAATTATACACTCAGTTAGGACCTGGAAACTTGTCAATTTGCTGCCCACACACGGGTCACCTTTGAGGATGAGGTGAGGAACACACAGCACCAGGGAAGAAGGCCTTCCCACAGAGGGAAGATGGAGAGGAGGTTGGAGGGGGGTACTGTCTACAACGTAGAGGAGGCAAAATATAAGAGAGAACATGTGGATATGGAGTAAACAAATGAAAATAAAGTTGGAATCTATTAAAATGCAGAAGAGAGTCAGCAGGCGCGATACCAAATAGTCACCACCCAAACAAACAGAAGTATAACGAGTGTAAAATGTGAGTGTATAAGGGCGGAGTTAGCCTGAGTGTAACCCTCATCCCCGGGGGCAAGAGGCAGGTCGGCGCTGACGGGCAGGGAGATGCCCAGGCTCCTCCAAGCTCAGGCCTTGCAGGAGGCAGGCGGCTGCAGCAATCACTGCCGTGAGCTGTGAGCCCGTTCCCCAGCGCCCTGTCTGTCTCTCTCTCTCACACACACACACTCACCCCCTGCCCACCTCCCCGCAAACTGCACGGCTCCGCCGCCACAGCTACAGCCGCTGGAAGTGCCTGCCTCGACAAGTGGTTTGCTCCCTGTAAGCCCTCCACACACACAGAGACAGACACACTAACACGAACACACACACTAACACTAACACACACTGAGACTGCAGATCGATCAGGGCTGGAGTGGAGTGTCGCGGAATGGAGTGGGGACCCCGGCTTGTTCGCTGATCGAATCTCCCAAAGAGCCCAATCCTCAGTGTACTTCCTCAGCGCCATCTTTTGCTCCCTGTTCAGGATCAGGAACCTAGAAGTGGGGAGGGGGTGGGGTGGGAAGGGGTCTGGGGGAGGAGGCTGTGCTCGAGTTTGACAGATCGAATCCGATCCGATCCGATCATGCCGTTTCCAGAAGCTCCGCAGCTTTGGGACTAGTTGAGACCACAGGTTCTCGGCGCTGGATATGGGTTAGTAAGTAGCAAATTGGCGATATCTTTTTTCCTAAATCCCCACCCCCCCACAAACGTCTGGGAGGTGTGTGTGTGGGGGGGGGGAGGGAGGAGAGGGGTTTGTTTCTTTTGTGGCCGATTTCAATCATTGCCACGGAACCAAAAAAGAGAAAAAAAGTCGTGTACGTGTTTAGTGAGAAGGAGTTGATGGTGCAATTCGGTTGTTTAAAAAAAAGTCCGTCTTTTTTTTGGTCGAATTGGAGTGGAGCTAGAGAGCCTCTAGCATCGGATTCCAGCAGCTGCAGCTTTCCAGCCCAACTCTCATTGTATCTGAGGCGCTTTTACCGAGGGAGCAGGAGCGTGTGGACGCTGCAACAGATCGACTTCTTGTAACCTTGTACATCTCTCTCTCTAAATACACACACACACATATACAAAAAAAAAGCCATTGCAACATGACAGACCTGACATTGTCGACATGTGAAAAAGGCTTCTGGATCACTGAGAGCGGATTGAACGATAAAATGAAGTAAACGGTGCGATCGAGGTAAAGGAAAGTGGATTCATTTGACAGGAGCCCGTAACGTGGCTGCTGGACTGGTTTGCAGGGACACGAGAAGCCTTTATCAGAGGAATTTTGTTTTTTTTTCTCGGAGGGCAATGTGACGAGCGTTCAACTTTTTTTTCGCTGTCGTGGCTGTCTTGGGAAAGAAAACGTCGAGCGCTGTTATAGTTTAATTAATAAAAGGCGAATTGGAACATGCGCCCATTATTTTAACTGGTAGTGGAACCTTTCGCTGGATTGAAAGCGGGGGGGGGTGGTGGTGGTTGCTTCTTTTAAAAAAATAATTATTTGGAACAACTTACTATTACTGCCACAGAGTCTGATTTATTTTCACTGACCGCGAATTCAAAGGAGTTGGAATTGCAAGTCAGTTCGATTGGGGTTTCCAGTTGATGTTTACAGTTCTACTTTGTATCTATTTTTGTTTCCAGATTGCAGTTTTTATTTTGTTTTGTTTTGGGGATCGGATTACTCTGGAGTAACGGAGGACACTGAGAAGTGCTGAGTGCTGCTCTCCCCACAGCCCCCTGTGCCTCTCACAGACGCTGAGTGAGATGGAGCAGAGGGATACGGCGATGGGCTGCAGGCAGAAGCCGGCTGATGGGGATTTCAGGTCGGCTGCCTGCACTGCCAAGTCCGCAGTCTCTCCTGGAGCCTTGATGCAGTCGCCTGGGAGCCAGATGAACGGGGGGAGGCTGGATCAGGACGACGAGGAGAGCGCCTGTGGTAGCCAGGACTGCAACTCCAACACAGACAGCGATAAATCAATGCAGGGAGACGGCCTGGAGGAACACGAGTTTTCCATCAAGGAGGCGAACTTCACAGACGGCAGCCTGAAACTCAAGATCCAGACCACCAAACGGCCCAAGAAACCTCCCAAGAACCTGGAGAACTACATCTGCCCTCCGGAGATCAAGATCACCATCAAACAGACAGGGGATCAGAAAAACTGCAGGTCGAGCAAAAGTAACAAGGTGTCAAAAGAAGATGAAAAGAAAAAGGTAAGAGGCTCAGAACTATCCAACTTCCTTTTGTGTTTACGCTGCACCCTGACTCGTATTTTGATAGGCGATAAACATGTTTTTACAAGATGGTCGATACCCCTTGTTATGACTGCAGAAGGGGAGAGAAGCAATGGGAGTCAGGTGGCTAGAGACGCTCCCATATTAGCATGTAGCCATTTAGGATGTGATACTTGTTTGCTGTAACCGTCTGTTCAATACACATGCATCTTCATTAAGTACCTGTAATAACCTCTAGGACGGGTTTGAGTATTTACTGATTCTGTGAAGCTAGTCATTTTGACAGACTGTCATCCAAAAATTTGGAATTATATTCCTAAACCATTGTTAAAAACTACGTGAAACTGACTGTTCTGCAGATATTACTTCCTTTTATTCAATGGAATCAGTTGTTAAATTGGTGTGTCTTTAAACTCGGTGCAGTAAGTAACGATTCTGAGTTGGAGGAGGAATGCTTTCATGTTACTTTGTTGTGGAATAAATGTTGATCTTGTTGGAACAGACCATGGGTATGGGAGAAGGTTGGGTTTTGACACTACTTCCACACCAAAGTGATCATGTTAATTTCACAGGGTCATTAGACTTTCTACTAAATTTTCAGCTGATACTTTCAGTTTGCCATTTTCACCCTTTCTGATAATTTGGTTTTGTCCTCTGCTCAGTCCTGAAAATGTTATGTTCACAGTTAGAGTTTGGCATCCTTCACAATTGGAACTGTGCCTCCCCAGGCAACAGTTTACAGCCTTTTGTGAGGTTAATTCTGGCACCAAACCCATATTTACAAGTTTGATTAATACAAATTTTACTTCTGGAGCTGAGTTCTTAGTGTAATAGCTGTGTGTTGTACACTCTGATAGAGCTGCATTTTTAAGAGGTATAACATTGGTTTTTGTTTAAATTGTCTCGATAACTTTGAATATATTGGTATTGCCCAGCAACATAAGACACTAACAAAGTGACATTAGTTATGTCTGACATCACTGTCCAAGCATCTACCCATCACTGCTCCATTATCTGTGATCAAGGATGCCCTGCTGTGCCTATAGTGTAAACAGGTCGGCTCTGCTGATTATCTTAGTAATACCTGGAGTGAACCAAACAGGAGTCATTCTTGAGTTCTTCTATGAATTAGGGCCATACAGTATCACTGTTTAATTTGATTTTCACAGTGCCGTAGGAACTAAAAATCTTGGTAATTTTGCGTGTCAATCTTTGTAAGTTTTGTAAGGCTTTTATTTGTGTGTGGGTAGCTTTTCTCTATGTGATTAAGGAGACTCTGATTAATCATTATTGTCTTCTGTGATGTACAGAGCTAGATTTTAAAATTCAAGAGGACACTGGGGAAATCTGAGTTTGAATAGCAATGTTTTTATGGACTGGAAGTGGTTTACTGTATTACTCAGTTTTGCAAAGGATGAAAATAATACTGACCTTCTTAAAGGGTCTTTTCTGTGGTTAAAATGCATTTGTGGTGGAGCACTTAAAAGTTATAGTTCCCAGCCGAGCTATATTGTATTGTCCTTTTAGAATCTTTCCACAAGGGAATTGTGAAAATGGGAAGCCTCAAGCTATGGTCATAAATACATGAAGTATACATTTAATAGAGACCTCCCCCTTTAAATGTGAGTCTATGGCCTCCTACCCCACCCCCTTTCCAATGCTGAATGTTTTACTATCAAGATTGTGTCTTGGCTCATAGTGCAATGGAAGTAATTGGAACCAGTCTGTGCTGGTCAGGGCCGATCGTAAAAATCAAATTCTGTGGCATGTTGGGGAAATGGTATATAATTTACTCTGTTTTGTTTGATGCCTGTATACAGAATTTTTTAATGCTTAAATATTTCTAGCACAACAAAACTATATGGTAGGGTTTTAAATAAAATATTGTATATTTTTGATAAACTCATTGCAACTTGTTAAAAATTATCCAGGAAATGCTCACAAAAGTAGTTTTGAATTCCATCATATCAGTTTCATGCATTTCATTAGCTTATAAAAGGTGAAACTTACTTGTAGTTAATTTATTTGTCACGTTTCAAATTACACCTCCCCCCCCCCCCACTGTATCTCAATGTTTGTGGTTATTAGCCTATTGCTGTGTGTTATAGTGCACACAAATAAATCCAAATGTTTTCTAATTTTGGCATAGAATTCAGTGCTGATTTGAAGTTCAAATTTGGATTACAGATTTATCATTCGCAGGCCTGATGCGAAAAGGATCCAAAAAGACTATTTATCACAAAGGCAGTTTATCAGTATCGGTTTAAGTTGGTGAAAAATTTGGCTGTTAAGAGCCACAGAACTATTCAATCACATGAAGCATTGTTTCACTCTGAATACGATATTGGAAACAGCATTCATCCCTTAATAGACTGGAATCATTTTGCTTGAGACCGGAAAAACAAAATAACACAGGCATTTAAAGTTTTGCTAACAATGCCAAAATTGGTATGGGTCAGGAACTCAACTGAGTGGTTTGTAGAAAGCCAAGGTTGCAAATGATCTCTGTCAATCTCAGACTTTGACCAGGGAGAGGCTATTTTATGACCTTTTGCATCTGGTGAATTAATGGATCCAGAGATGTGCAGGTTAGGTGGATTAGCCATGCTAAATTGCCCGTAGTGTCCAGGAATGTGCTGGCTATGTGGATTAGGCATGGGACATCAGCGTTACAGGATTGGATAGGGGGTTGGGTGTTGGTGGGATGCTGTTCGGAGGTTCAGAGTGGGCCCGGGCCAAATGGACTGCTTCCACACTGTAGAGATTCTATGATTTCTCTCTACAGAAGAGAGAAACCTCTCTCTTCCCACTCCCTTCCCCTTTTGGATCTACAGTATTAGATTTCTCCTCAATTCTTTGTTGCAAGGAGCACTACCCTAAGCTTGCCAACCCAACCTTGTATCCAGTATCCCTGATTTTTGGAACCTCCTTTGCACCCTTTCAAAGACTATCATAGCTTTCCTAAAGTCTGATGACCACAACTGGATGCTGCATTTCAGGTGGGGCATACTGGTGATAAAACTAACAGTGCAAATTATTATGGACTGCCTCTAGACTATATTCAATGAATCCATCAGGGTAATAGGTGTCATTAAAAAAAACTTTTTTATTACTGGTGATTAGTAGTCTTCGTGCCAAAGCAATCATGATGGAGGAGAGAGGAATCTCAAAAACTTTTACACCTTCCTAACAAGGTATGACTGTTAAATGGTCAAATCAGTGTTTCGTACAAACTATTCTGAACTCATTTTGAAATGTCAGTATTTAAGGTATGAAGTATAATGGTGCACAACAAAAATGTGGATCTATATTCAAAACTGAGGAAGGCTGGAAACTCTTAAAGTTTTGTTTAATTCTGTTAGTAAATAAGAATTTTTTTGGTGTCATATGTGGTTGCCTCAGCTGTGCTTTCACCTTTCAGACATGGATTCTGCTCCAAACTAAGCTGATGGGCTGAGACTCCCCTCCTTACTGACTCTACTGACAATGATGCTGGGAACCTTTAACCCAAATGTAATACGTATAAAATCTGCAGTGCTTGTCTGCACCAATTTAGCATTCAGACTGGCAGCCCAAACTCAATGAGACCACAGGCTGACTAATGTTGAAAATGAAAATAAAAATGTCATACTGCTTCAGTGAGGGGTGATTTTCTGAGTTTGGGACTGACTGAGCGTATTGTTTGGACAGAATAGAGGGAACTTTACTCTGCATCTAATGATACATGTGATTTGCAGGTGCTTGATGCCCAGATAGGCAATGAGAAATATTCCATTTCCCTGCATTAATGTCCCTTACCATAACAAGCAGAAAAATCCCCACTACACTGTTCCCATTGTACTAAAGACATGTTCCTCCTCTTCAGTTATAAGTGGAGTAAAATCCTAAATGTTTCAATTCAAGTACATTTTAGACCCCTGTCTCAGTTTGATGCACTTAAGGTTTCTTAGTAGCATAAGCAGAGGCTTTGTTGCATGACTGATCTTGGCACTGTGATACTTTAACAGCTAATGGGGAAAAAAGTGATTGACTGACATCTGACATCACGGCAAATCTGGGAATGATGGATGAAATAAAATATGCTCCACATAA
>JAHRHZ010000249.1:49483162-49513763 GCA_024137785.1 Ginglymostoma cirratum
TCAAGTTTTCATGCTCCTATGATGCTGCTTGACCTGCTGTGTTCATCCAGCCCCATGCTTGTTATCTCCCTGACCACTTGTCTGAAGATGATCCAGATCATTTGCACGCTTGGCATCCTAAAAACCCAAAAATGTAGCTGCTGACCCATTTTTAATCCAATGCTAGGACTGAGTAATTTCATTTCTGTAACATTTCCTATTTCTACCTATCTCTAAAATACTTTAAGATTAACTGCTGTGGAAACCCTCATCTGTTTGTTGTCTCTGGGCTTGATTTTTCTAATGCTGTTCCGGCTAGCTTGCTATCATACATAAATCTGAACTAATCCAGACCTTTGCTGCCTGTGTCCCAAACTAGATCCAGTCCCTGTTATCCATCATCCCTGCGTTCACTGACATATATTGGCTCCTGGTCCGAAAATGCCTCCACCTCAACATCTCATCTTTGTTTTTAAATTATTATAGCTTCCCTTTTCCCTATCTCTATAAATCCTGCAATTCCACCCTCTGTCTCTGCATTTCTCCAGTTTTGGCTTCTTCTGTATTGCCTGAATTTAATTTCGCCACTGTTGGCACTTATGTCTTCATTTACCTTACTGGTTATCATAGATGACTATGATATGTTATAGCAAGATAGCCTGCCTTGCATGTATCCAAGGCAATGAGGTTGTCAGCAGTTTCATTTCGGTAGAGGTTCTTTTTAAATGTTATTTTATGACCAAGCATTTATTAAGATGGAGCCTTTCTTTAAAGATGGATGCCTGACTGAGTTGGACAAAATTGTTTTTCTCCATTTCAAAGCATTTTTAACTTCTCATTCATGAAATAATCATGACCTACAGCAGGAGGGGGTACAGCATAAGAACTACAAAGGAACCTCGGAACTAGGAACAGGAATAGGCAATTCAGGCCTTCGCACCTGCTCTGCCATTTGATATGATCATGGCTGATCTTATCTTGGCTTTAACCCCACTTTCCTGCCCAGTGTCCGTAACCCTTCTATTCATTACTAAAAAAAACTGTCTATTTCCTCCTTAAATATACACAATGTCCCAGCATCCAATGCATTCGGGGGGAGTGAATTCTACAGATTCAGAACACTTTTAGAAAAATAATTCTCCTCATCTGTGGTTTTAATCTGCTATCCCTTATCCTAAAACTTTGGCCTCTCATTCTGGATTGCCTAACATGAGGAAGCATCTTCTCTACATCTACTTTGTCATTCTGCTGTAGTATCTTATATCCTCAATCGGATCTACTGTCATTTTTATAAACTCCAGAGAGTATAGGCTTAAACTGCTCAATCTCTCTTCATGAGACAACCCCTCATCTCTTTTATCCTTGCCTCCTGTTGAGTTGTTTGTGTCCCAGATGTTGCTATCTGGAATTACTTACTGACACCACTTTCCTGGTGACGTAAGACGTTGTCATGTGGACATTATTGGGCAGATCTTCATAACTTTTTGAATATTCTTATACTGCTAAGATTGCAATTTGACTGAAGTAGTCTGATTCCATCAACTAAATTAAGCATTGAAATAAAAAAAGCAGTTTATCGATCATCAGCACCTAGGATTGAGGGTTCAGAATTATAGAATCTCTACGGTGTGGAAGCAGGTTATTTGGCCCATCGAGTTCACACCGACCCTCCAAAAAGCATCCCCCACCAGATCCATCCCCTGCCCTCTCCCTGTAACCCTGCATTACCCGTGGTTAATCCCTGGACACTATGGGCTATTTAGCATGGCCAGTCCACCTAACCTGTACACCGTTGGACTGTGGTGGGAAACAGGAGCACCCAGAGGAAACCCACACAGACATGGGCAGAAAGTAAAACTCCACACAGACAGTTGCCTGAGGCTGGAATCAAACCTGGGTCCCTGGTGCTACGAGGTAGCAGTATTGATGACTGTGCCACTGTGTCCTGAGAAGGTCTCCAGAGTTTTCTTTTTGATTCTGTACAGAGTTTCAGGGCAATGTTTTTTGTAAACAATCCTTCCTTCCATCATTTACTTTTTGCATCTCTCCTCCCTTAACTGCATGTGAAATCCTCCTTAACCACTAACATTTCACTTTCATTAGCCACTGTTGGCTATGAAGGATGACATTGAATCATTTTGTAATTCACCACTTGGGAGTACAAGTATTACTTTGTTTAAACTTGCTCTCTAATGGCATCGGAGGTCAAAAGTCCCTCCCTCAACTTTATCAACCGTAGCTTTCATCCTTCTTTTAGGATGTTTCTCAAAGCCTACCCCTTTGAGAAAGTTTTTTGTCATCTTCCCTCATATCTCCTGATCTCGTTGATGCCAAATTTTGATTTCTATAACTCTCATTATGTCTTGGAACATTTTACAGCTTTAAAGATGACAATTGCAAATTATTGTTATTATGACTTATGTTTGAAGCTGCAGCCTGGATGTGAGATAATTGGACTACCTTTAAAAATCAGACTTTTAATGAGATCTGGTAACAGATCTGCTTGTTTCAGAACTTACTGTCCATAAATGAGTGATTAAAGAAAAAGCAAGAAGTTATTTGCTGAGGTAAAAAGGTCTTTATCAAAAAAGCAATACACTTTCTATGTGTAAACATTATTGGATATTGAATGGAAATCTACATCCTTTAGCAAACTTTGGAATGACTGGGTGATAAATAGCCAAGTGATTCATCTTGTTGGAAAGTGGAAGAAAATAAAAATAAAAAAACCTAACAGAAATGACAATAATGACAGTGTATTGGAGTTCAAATTAGAAGGTCACTCATTCAAATCACAACTTTGCCTGAAATTTTTCCAATTTGGGCAGGGTTTGTTCACGCCAGCCAGTTTGCTAGATGGAGCTGTTGGGTGACGTTGAGACTCTGCTGGCAGAGCTGTTGTTAACTTTTTTAAGAGAAAATGTGAAATATGAAGTTCAACAAGGGAGAATAATCAACTGGTTAGGCTGAGAAGAAAACTAAAAAAAATGACAGGAACTAAAAAAGGTAGAATATAATTATAAAAGCTGAATTCCCAACATTACAGGTATTGGATTTTACTTGATATATAATTTTAATGCAAATAATTCAACTGACTGCGTGAAGATGTAGTGTAGGTCTAAGTTGATAAGATTCTGAATTAATTCTTTGGCAAAACTGATTACATAAATTCAAAGAAGTGCTGTTGCTACTGTAATCTGTTACATGTAAACACAACTGAACCGTTAATATGCTATCGACCTCTGATCCTAGACATGTAACTGAACTCGGCTGTGCGTCATTGGGAGTAAACACTCTTCCGACCAATTGCTGTCCATTGATTCAGGAAATTGCAAATAATACTTACTTGGCAACTATCCTCTTCTTAAAAGGCTTTATGTGTTACGCATGGACTATTTATTGGTCATAAATGTTTACTATTTTCCCTGTGCTAAGTAATTTGTTGTGGGTCAGCTAACTTATTCTCTTGGTACGTTCCTAACTGACATCACACTCGTGCTTTCTACAGAACTGTTGACCTCTATTGACATTATGACATTAAATATTGGACGATGGATAGCCTTAATGTACCTTTTCCTGAACAGAGGCAGCAGTTTCCAAAAAAATACTGAAAAACGTTTCACAAGGATCTTGTAATAACTGCTAGAAAGAATGCAAAATTTGCTTTGTTCTGTTTGACAGCTATGCAAGAAAATATAGGATAAAAAGCTACATGTGTGAACGTAGGTGTAAAATAAGGAAGTCAATACAAAACTTTGGTTGGCTAAATACTAATGTTCTGAGCAATTTGTAGTGTTAGAAGATTCAATGAGTGTTTTGATTTTATTAGATCGAGTATTCAATTAATGTATTGGACTTTATTTGGCCTTCAGCAAAATGAGTGCTTTGTAAGGAACTGACCTGCTTAACATCATCAACGGTTTGAAGTATTCTGGCCATTTAAAGAGACAAAGAACAAGTGATTCTGTTTGATGCAACATAAGACTTGAGAACTGCCACAAATTAGTGGAGAAAATAAGACTGTTCCTACAATTGTTCTGCACATTTTTAATGTTCAAAAGAAATGGCAAAACATGTCCATTGAATTAGTGCCTTTTTATTGTCCTACTTAATATATATATTTTAGAACAACACTAAATATTTGTCAGACTGTGACAGAAAGCTTGGAGAGAGGTTTTGGCTCTGATAGTAGAGAGCATTGTGGTAAAATTCTGATGAGTGCTGTGGACATATTTTTAAATGTTATTGTTGAAAATTGAGTGCATAATCTTACTGGCCAAAGAGCTGCTGCTGCTGTGAAACATTGCTGAATGCTTCGGGGTTCAGTGGTCAACATGTTCAGGTCGTAGCTTTCCTGATTTTATGGTGACTAATTTTAATACCTGGAATTTAACGAAGTTGTGAACCAGCAGATCAAATCTTTGATTGATGTTCCTGTTGATTAAAGCTGCAAACTGTAATCTGTATTTTGAAGAACATTCTCTTCTAATTCTTTATAATTCATTTATTACAAATTCATTCTTAAAGCAAGCGACTCATGCTCATTTTATTAGAGGAGTCATTGAATGGGGGTGTTGTTGACAGGCCCAACATTTATTGCCCAACTCTAATTACCCTTCAGAAATTGACGGTGGATTGCCACCTTGAGCCGCTACAATCCTTGTAAATATCACACACTGTTGCAGTGCTGTTGGGAGAGAAAGCCTGGATTTTGATTCAGTGACAGCAGAGGAACAGCAAGTCAGCTTGGTATGCTATTTGGCGGGAAACTTGCAGGTAGTGTTCCTGAGTGTTCTTGCTCTTCTAGATGGCTTTCTAAGGTACTATTGAAGTAGCCTTTGAAGTTGCTATAGTGTATGTTGTACAACCTGCTGCCACTGTATTCTGGTGATGGGAGAATTAAAATTAAATATTAATTAATAAATGCTGTTTTGGGTGTTGTTTAATCCTGGATAAGGTCAGACTTCTTGAGTGCTGTTGGATGTGTATTCATCCAGACAAATGGAGAAGATTTCGTTAGGCTGAGGTAATGGCAGTGCCATACTACACATCACACAGGTAGCACCTTGTTGGAGTTGGCAAGGCTTTGAGGAGTCTGAACTGAGTCACTTACCAGAGAAAAGACAGTCTATGACCTTTTTCTTGTAGCTACATTGTTTATGAAGTCAGGCTAGTTAAAATTCTGGTCAGTGGTGAGGTTCCCTAGAATTTGATGCTGGTGGATTCAGCAATGATAATGCCATTGGCTGTGAAACAGAGGTGCTTTGGTTCTCTCTTGTCGGAGATGGTTTCTGCCTAATACTTGTGTGGCAGAAGTGTTGCTTGTCAGTTGTCAACATGAGCCTCAATGCTGTCCAGGAATTGTTGTTGTGAGTATGGACTGTTTCAGTACCTAAGGACTTGTGGATGTTATTAACTACTGTACAACCATCAGCATACATCTCTTCTGTCCTCACGATGGAACAAAGGTCAATGACAAAGCATTATTTGCTTTTTTCAGCTCCGTATCCGCTGGGGAATTGAACATGTGACTTTGCTGGAAACTGGCTTGTTTCAGACCAGGATGAGAGAATTTTAAGAGCAGAAATATTTGAAAATTTACTTCAGCACACAGCAGGGGTCCAAAATTATTTTTCACTGACTATTCCAGGAAGAGTAAGTCAGACAAAGTAATGTGCTGGTTTCCAAGTACCCAGCTTCTGAACTCAAACAATTGCAGTTGTTTTCCTACTGTTCTTTGCTTGATACTTTCTGTTTCCCACACTTTCTCACTAAGGGGTAGAATCTCTTATTTGTCCTCCAAATTATTAATTTTCAAGTCACATTTTTATAGTTTTAATTTACATACACTTATTGAAGCTCAATGTTAAATTATAATAATATAGATAGCTTTTGCTCATGCATCAACTGGTCATTCATGCCACTAAGGGGTATGTTCTGCTCTTAAAATGGATGGCATTTTGCAGAAACATAAAACTCTGATTGCCGTGGGCGCCAGGATACTTTGACATTCCAGCTCATCCAGAGTTACAGTGGTTTTATAACTGCTATGAAAAGCTCCTGAGTAAACTTTTATAAAGACCAAGGTGCTTATGGTGTAAACAGCCCAATTCTGTGTGTTTCTGGTCAGTCATGGAGAAATCTATGCCAGTAAGACTGGCACGTTGAGTTTAAACTTCCTCTGTATGTGCTGCAGACACACTTAAGTTGGAACTTCCTCAAGATCTGGAAGCACATCACTGGCATAAATTGAATTGGAGGTTTCTTCCCATTGTCAGGAAATCTGGGCACATATTGTGTAGGTATGCCCACAGTTCTCTTAGGAAAGGAATTCCAGGATTTTGACTCAGTTACAGAGAAATAACAGTGGTACGTCTCCAAGTCAGAACGATGTGTGGCTTGGAGAAGAACGTGAAGATGAGCCAGAGCAGATAAGTGGCAGGCATTCAGTGAAGATCTTTCAAAGAGCATATGGAAGCTTATGTCAAATCCTGGAAGCTCAATACTGCAGAGAGCATTAAGGACAACAAAAAGTATCGGTGAAAGTAAAAAGCCAATGATTGACACAGTGACCTGGCAATGAGACAAAAGCTGCCCCCTTACACTGGCCAGCAACTCTCAGGATCAAACCTGCCAGACTTTGTGTTCGGCACAGACCTCTCCAATACCTAAGCAGCAGCAGGATGATGTCCTTAAGTAGAGATTGACTCCCCACTGAAAATCCTCAGTTAGGCCAGAGGTGGACAGCCCACCCAAAGCCTCTTGCTACTGGTAAAATTATGGTAGGGTGGGCATGTCACTGGTTAACATGAAGCCAGTGGAATAGAGACTATTTAACAGATCCATCTGGTTCCTGGTCTGCCTTTGGATGGGCCATAAGATCTAACCTGATTTTCCAACCTTCTCTAGCTACGAGCTTGAGGGCTGTTAATGATGCACCTTCCAAAGAGTGTTCGTCTGTAATTACGGTTCAGCCAGCCTATTTTCGGTGGTGAGCAAACAATTTGAAAATATTCCAGGAAACAGGATAAATTGTCTGACAAACTTGATTCAGTTTTTGAGGAAGAGAAGATTGATAAGGAGTAGTGCATTTCAACTAGTCTACGTGGAATGCCCTGCCTGCAACAGTAGTAGACTCGCCAACTTTAAGGGCATTTAAATGGTCATTGGATAAACATATGGATGATAATGGAATAGTGTAGGTTAGATGGGCTTCAGATTGGTTTCACAGGTCGGCGCAACATCGAGGGCCGAAGGGCCTGTACTGCGCTGTAATGTTCTATGTTCTATGTTCTATGTTCTATGGTTCTTAGCTGTGTTTTTCACAAGGTCACTTACAGTAGTCTGGTCAGAAAATTGAAAGCTTGTGGGATCAAAAGGAAAAAGTGGCATGTTTAATGTATAATTACTTCAAGGGTTGGAAGAAAAGGCTTAGAGCAGCTGTTTTGTTTTGTGACTGGAAGGCTGTTTGCAGTGGTGGTCAACAGTCCAGCATTGCGTCCCTTGCTTTTCATTGTAGATATCAATGACTTAGATGCAAATATAGAGGGCATGATTAAGAAATTTGCAGATGGTATGAAAATAAGCCATGTGGATGATTGTTTGGAAGAAAATTATAGAGTGCAGGAAAAAGTATCCGTGGATTGGTTAGCTGGACAGAAAACCGGCAAATACAGTTCAGTCTGGTGATGTGGAAGGCAATGCATTTGCTGAAGATGAACAAGGCAGTAGGATCGTGGGACATTGAGAAGTGTAAAGGTGCAGTGGGTAACAGGACAGGAAGATAAAATAGTTTAGATGGCACACAGGATACTTTTCTTTATTTGCAGAGGGTCACAAATCTAAAAGCCGGCACATTGTGCTCGACCTATATAAAATAATAGTTGAACTGCAGCTGCAATACTGCTGCAATTCTGATCACCATATTACAGGATGGAGGGGATTTACAAGGATGTTACCACAAATGGAGAATTGTAAATAGCAAGAAAGATCAGATAGGTAGGTGCTTGATTTTTTTGGAACAAAGGAGGCTAAGGAGAGGTTTAATTGAATGTTACAAATTACAGGGGATCCTAGATAGAGTTTAAGGAAAGATCTATTTCGGTTAGCAGAGAGGTCAATAACCAGAGGTCATAGATTTAAAGTAATTGGTCAAAGGATTAGAGAAGAGTTGAGGAGAATTACTTTATGGACAAAGCCTGCAGCTCACTGCTTGAAAGGATGAAATAAGCAGAAGCACATTGCATTTGAAATAATACTTTGATTTGCACTTTAGCTGCCTACAGGGCTGTGGATCAAAACCTGGAAGGTGAGATTCTTGGCTGGCACAGATACAATGGTTGAATGGCTTCCTCATTGCAAATAATCTTTTTTTTATGTTTCTATATTCTGAATTTCAATGGAGCACAAATCTCTGGCAATATAGCCGGAGTTTCGTCAGAGCCTGTATTCTTTGCTGTATCCAAAGCACTCAACCATTTCTCGTTCTCACTTGGGTTGAATTAAATTGGCTGAAGACTGTATTTTCTCTGGTGGGATGAGATGGATAATTCACTGAACACTTCTTGCTGCAGGTGGCTGAAGGTCATTGAGGATGGGGATTATCATGAAGCATCTTTGTCCCCTTTACCTGTTCCACCATCATTCACAACTGGATATGGCAGACCTGCAGGGCCTTTATCCTGGTGCTAAAGAAAGATCAGGCTATATGCCTTAATGACTACCACCCACTGGCTCTGACATCTATTATTACGAAGTGCTCTGAGGGATTAGTAATGGCACACATCAACTCCAGCCTCCCACATTACCTTGATCTGCTACAATTCACCTTCTGTCACAATAGACCCCTGGCAGAAGCCATCTCGCAGGCCTGCACTGATCCCTGGGACATCTGGATAACAAGGACATCTATGTCAGACTCCTATTTATTGACTTTAGCTCTGATTTCAGCACCATAATTCCAACAAAACTCATCTCCAAACTCCGAGACCTAGGACTCTACTCCCCCCACAACTGGATCCTTGACTTCTGGACCTGCGGACCACAATCAGTAAGGATAGGTGACAATGCAATAATCCTCCTCTGCAATAATCCTCAACGCTGATGCCCCACAAGGCTGTGTACTTACCCTCTTACTATACTCCTTATACACTCACCACTCTTGTGGCCAAATTCATCTCTAACACCATTTACGAATTTGCTGATGACACCAGATCATAAACAACAAAAAGACATGGTATAGGAAGGAGATTGACAGCTTAGTGCCATGGTGTAAAGACAACAATCTCTTCCTCAATATCAGCAAAATGAAGGAGCTCACCATCGACTTCATGAAGCAGAGTGGAGGACACACCCCATCTGTATCAATAATGTCGAGGTGGAGGTAGTCGAGAGCTTCAAGTTCCTAGGAGTAAATATCACCAATGATCGTTTGGTATGTTTGCCTTTATTGGTCAGTGCATTGAGTACAGGAGTTGAGATGTCATGTTGTGGCTGTACAGGACATTGGTTAGGCCATACTGTGTGCGGTTCTGGTCTCCCTGCTATCGGAAAGGTGTTGTGAAACTTGAAAGGGTTCAGAAAAGATTTATAAGGATGTTGCTAGGATTGGAGGGTTTGAGCTATAGGAAGAAGCTGAATAGGCTGGGGCTATTTTCCGTGGAGCGTTGGAGGCTAAGGAGTGACCTTGTAGAGGTTTATAAAATCATGAGGGGCATGGATAGGGTGAATAGCCAAGGTCTATTTCCCAGGGGGTGATAGTCCAAAACTGGACAGCATAGGTTGAAGGTGAGAGGGAAAAGATTTAAAAAGGACCTAAGGAGCAACTTTTATATGCAGAGGGTGATGTGCGTATAGACCAAGCTGCCAGGGGAAGTGGTGGAGGCTGGTACAATAACAGCATTTAAAAGGTATCTGGATCCGTATATCAATAGGAAGAGTTTAGAGGGATATGGGCCAAATGCTGGCAAATGGGACTGGATTAATTTGGAATATCTGGTCCATCTGGTCGGCATAGACGAGTTGGACTGAAGGGTCAGTTTCCATGCTGCACAACTCTATGACTCTGTCCTGGTCCATCCACATTGACGCTACAGTCAAGAAAGTGCACCAATGCCTCCACTTCCTTAGAAGGCTAAGGAACTTTGGCATGTCCACAACGACTCGCCAATTTTTCTAGCTGCACCATAGAAAACATCTTATCCAGATGCATAACATCTAAATATGATAACAGCAGTACCCAAGACTGCAAGAAACTACAACGAGTTGGGAACATAACCCAGTCCATCACGAAAACCTGCCTTCCTTCCATTAACTCCATCTATACTTCCTGCTGCCTCAGGAAAGCAGCTAACATGGTCAAAGACCCATCCCACCCTGACCCTGGTTATACACTCTTCCATCCTTCTCTGTCAGGCAGAAGATACAAAAGTTTGAAAACACATGCCAACAGATTCAAGAACAGCTTCTTCCCCACAATTATCGGACTTATGAACAGACCTCTCATATATTAGAGTTGATGTTTTTCTGCATCTTCTCTGTAACTGTAAGACTATATTCTGCATTCTGTTCCATTACTCTGATGTACTTACATAAGGTATGATTTGTCTGGTTAGCACGCAGTGCAATACTTTTCACTGTATCTTGGTACATGTGACAATAATGAATCAAATCAAATTATTTGATGTGTTTTTCTTGCCGGATCAATTAACTTTGTTTGTAGAGTGTTGTTTCCACTGTTTAGCTTCACTAGATTGGCACCTCATTTTCAAATATGTTCTTGGCATACTTTTCTACAACCCTTATTAAACCAGTTTTGGTGCCCTGGCATACTGATAGTGGTAGAGTGAGAGATGGGCCATGAGATTACAGATTGCAGTGGCATAGAATTATTCTGCTGCTGTAAATTCATATCTCCTCATAACCCTCAATGTGTATAGTCAGTGAGAAAGCATGTTTTCCAATTGTTTTATTTATTGAGTATCGCTGTTACAAAATAGAAAATGTAGAGCAAAGGGACAAATCATGAAGTAGTTCCTTCCTGTTAAGCACTTCAGTGTTGACTAATTGGATACTGAGTAAAAGAAGTCTTTAAAAACATATCTTGTACAAAGTCTGTTTACTCTTTGTATTCCCACTTTGTTCCAACAGCTGTGTTTTTAACATGGTTTTGCTACCGTATTAATTTTCTGCTATGAACTTATTAATGAGAATAATGTGAAGGCAAGTGATACCTCCTAGACTGAAATGTGTTAAATTATTCATAAGTCTGAGGAACAGCAGGCCTAATAAGCAGTTTTGCATTCAGATTCTTTATGTAGTTCAGGATTATACTGCAAGTGTTGTTGACATATGCTGTATCACATGTGTCAAAATTAGGTATTAAAAACCTAAGCACCTACATAAGTGATATTTTGTCTTTCACACGAGGCCCTCTGAATGCCCATCCACATGTTGCATGCTAGTGCTATCGTTCCACTTCAAAGTAGGAGCTGATGTAGCCCCTGCTGCCTCCTCCTTTTTGACGTGGGTCAGTGCTAAATGTGCACAAGTTTCTTAAGTCTCAACTTGTTTTCCAATCTCTTGGTAAGCATTTTATGAGTAAATCTAAAGATTTGTCATATTACTTTCAGTGTCTTGTTCCTAACACTCCACAGTTAAGAAAACATCAAAGAACACATTTTCTGCTTTCCATCAAGATAACTAAAGCCTTTTGCCGCAGATTATACCGATGCACACCTACATACCTGTATTGATTCCATTAATGTCTTTGATTGTCACCTTTGGTTAAGTTTGATGGGGCCTGTAACATTTGTGTAATGTTTGACCGAAAACTAAACTTTCTTCTATGGCCAAAGCAACAACAATTTACATGTCTATGGACTGGACCTTTTAAGACCTATAATTTCTGTCCTCTAATTATGCCTAATCCACTCCCTTATCATCTTTAACTTCAATATCTTTCTAAATTGCTTGGCCCCACCTCTACTCTCCACCCTTCCATTCATGCTCAGTCATTACTGGATATTGGATGAGGAGTTTACCAATTTAGAAGCTGCGCCAGGTTTGAGTGATGGTAGTGAGGTAATGTGGAAACCGATGATGTTGCTGAGGGATATCACGTAGATGAGAAATAGGAGGGGAGGAAGGATAGATCTTGGGGGACACCAGTGGTCACAGTGTGGGAGCAGGAAGAGATGCTGTTGCAAGTCATTCTATGGCTGTGATTAGGTAGAGAAGAATGAAACACCAGACAGCAGCTCCATACAGCTGGATAAAAAAATGGAGGGATGTTGGAAGAGGATCATAGTCAACCATATTAAAGGCTGCAGAGAGGTTGAGAAGGGTTAAGAAGGATAGTTTCACTTTTTCACAAATGGTATGGATGCCGCTTCTGAATTTTGGTCAGTTGTTGCAGACGGTTCCTTGACTCAATTTTGTGACAAGTCCTTCACTTTGGTCATACTCATGATTTCCTGCACTATTATGTCTGACTTTGTGCTTTCAACATTGACTACCATCAGGCATTCATCTCTCTGCTAAAAATCCCATGAATTCTGTTGTTTACCACAGAATATTCCATATTCTGACACAATTTATAAATTCTACTTTCAGTGTCTTCATCAATACTTTTATTTTATAAATTTAGAAAATGGCAATGACTGTAAGGTGTTCTTTGTCAGTCACAGCTGGTTGGTAAGAGACCAACAACAGTCAGTGATTTTTGTTTCCAATTTTTCTTTGCTTCAACAACAAGTATGTCGTGAAGCATATTATCAAATTCCTTTCTGAAGATCAGGGCCGATAAACTGTGATAACTATAATCTCTGTCGGTTTTGTTACATCCTGAATTAATTGCGTTAAAGTTAACAGGTATAAACTTGTGTTGTCACTGAATTGCTAACTTGTGCTAAATGTGCATGTTTCACTTCCTTTAATCCAACTTCTTTCCATAAACGCCCATCATTATACATCGCACTAGCATGGGAGTATACAGTATAAAGCCCAAGCCTCATCAGATTGTTAGTGAGATGAACATTTAAACTGATTAGCTGGATATTAAGTCATATAATTCTTAGATTATGGTATGTTTGATTTATGGTGGCAACATCAAATGTGCCCAGCTGCAGGTGCAAAGACACTTGTTAAACCTAATTTAAAGAGGATTTGATGAACTGTTCACTTTATTATCCAGGCAAAGCTAATATGCAGTGATTAAGGCAGAAATTCTCATCTCTGACTTCTGAGGAGTCAATTGCTGGCAGTTTGAAGTTTTTATTGAGGAAGGGAAGAGAAAGGTAATTTGATTCTTGTTGCTGTTTTGTTGAGTAAATCTAAAGTAGTGTTGGTTTCCAGCACCTTTTCTGTATGTAATCGCAGATAAGGGAAATGAATTCTGACTCTCAACTCACCTCTAGTCAGTGACTGTAGTGTGCACAGAGCTCCAATTGTGACCAATACTTGATGATTTCAAAATTGATTCAATTTGATCGATTTTCGGTTCATAGCAAATATGGAAGATGGAACTGACAACAGAACATGATCTTATCAAGGAAACAGATGTATAGAAAATGAGTCAACAACTCAAGTATAATTTATTAATGGATGGAATTATTTAAATTTTCAGTAGCCTTGTACTGCTATTATGATGCTGCTGTGACTGTTAGCTCAAACATCAGTGCTAGTGTTCCTACACAAACCACACAACACTAGAGCGTCCAATGGCAGGCAGATCCTATCAAAAGACTTCTTGAAAACTTTAAAGAGCCTATCACTTTGAGGTAGTTTTGTTCCCTGTGTCATGAAAGGGACCAGAGATGCTGGCAGCGAATGTAAACAGCTGTTGTCTTAGTCTGGCCAAAGTCTAGCTGAGTGCTTCGTTAGCCCATATAGACTAGCAAAGCATCATTTGTAGACTGTGCTGTATTTTTGCAATGAGAAAATGAAAGCTACAACTGCAACTTCAAGACTTACACGCAAGCATTGTTTTTATGTTGTGCCTCAAGATCCAAATGCACCACCCTGCACCTGGGCTGGCTTTCTGAGACCCAGGAGGATCGCCAAGTTGCAGAACCCTGACTGCCAGAAGTGGTTCTGAATTACAAACTGATCATTGAAAAGCTGCTCTTAAATTCATGTCGGTGATGGTTTGTGCCACTGGTCATGAGTCATATATAGCACACAGGAACCCCATTTACATTTCCTAGATAGACTGAAGCTGCTCCGAAAATATAATGACAACAATAACTCGCGTTTACGTAGTGTCTTTGAAGCTAAAACAAAAATTTCTGAACAGTGCTTCCTGTAAGTAATTCCTTTTTGGATGCAGGTCTTAGAGAATCCAGCAGATTTACACTGGTGTTGCAGCAGATCACATGAGACTGTGCTTCAGGAATTAGTTAAGCAAACATCCCACGATCGGCGATATAAAAGCAGCTGAAGAATTCCAAATAACAGACTTCTGACCTGTTATTTTTCTGAATGGTAGGAATGGAGGATGTTGATTGGGGGCTGTGTAGCAATATGCTTTCCCTAATGTAGTTTGTAATTGTGCTGGACAGAACATTGGAGCTTTTCAAAAATTCTGTTTAGGTTAGTGAGCGAAGCCCTTTTTTGAATGAATGTGCAGAATAATCCAAATGACCTTCAGCTCTAAAACATCAAATTTATCCATTGTTTCGTGAAATTGTGAATCTTGAATAATAATGCAAGAATCAGAAAATAAACCTCCTGCGTTTTGTGTGTGAGATTCTTATTTCGAGCATATTCTACTTTCAACAAAGTAACCATTTATAATATTTACATGCAGACAAAAATCTTTTGTTCAGCTTACTTTGGAAATAGTTGGGTTTTGTCACATTGTCCAAGGCTTTAGGGAGAGAGTGGCTTTATTCTCTTTTTTTGAGTGTTGCCAGCACTGCTAAGGTGTCAGAGGGTAGCAGCTGCTTAAGCAGCTGCGAAAGGGTGATTTTGCTCACTTGAAACTCATGTGCCAGACTTCCAGTCTCCAAAAACCTTAGGAGCTTGCTAATGATGTGGAGACCTAACTTTGTCACACTTGCTACAGAATAGCATCTGGTATAAAAATTGCACGGTTGGAAAATGTTTCTTTGAAAGTCTATTTACAGTCTGTAATTTCAATCTAAGATGTAGGTTAACATTACAATTTTTATATAAAAGTTCCAGTTAGCCAATTGTGTATAGTTATCATTCCTTAGCAACTTTAATTAATTTCGTAGCTAAACTGCTTACCAAATATAAATTTAATCACATGCATGTAGCACCACTTTCTGGCTTTTGTTTTGTTATAATTTTATCATGTTTGTTATTTTAATTTTCCAGTAATCCTATTATTTGGTGGCCTCTTGCTGGTGTACAGTTCAGCAGTCCTTGGCTAGCACTTTATCATTAGCACTTTATTTTTTAATGTATGGTAATGATTGATATTTGCCTGTGACAGGCTTCACAACTGAGTTTATGCTCTCCATATTTAAAGTACTCATGTCCAGAGAACTGAACAAAAACAAAGTTTAAGCGTAATAACTGTGGTTGATTGCATAATTCTCACTGAGGAATATTATTGGAACATCAGAATCAGACGTTCAGGCCCTCCAACCTGTGCCAGCATTCTGTTCAACCGTGGCTGCTGTGCCCCTGAAATCCATTTAGTTGCATTTCCTCCATATCCTTTGATATCTTCATTTCACTAAAATGCGCTACTGATTTCAATATTGAAAGTTTATATTCTCTCAGCAGCTGCAACTTCTTTTCGGAGAGCATTGGAAATCTCCACTACTGTTATGAAAAGTTGCGGCCATTTTTGCTTTTCGCCTATCTCTTAGTTCTGATATTGTGCGCCACATTTTTGTGGAGTGGGACAGACATGGTGGATCTTTATAAATGATGGTTACAGATTGGATGTGGAAGTCTTTCTCTGTTTATTGCCAGATCCAGTTTTTGCTGGTTTCGGCAAGGTGGTGGGCATGACTCACACAAGCAGGAAAGCCAAACTCAGTAGCAACAGTTTCATTTACTGTTAAGTTCTAATGAATCCCATCTTAGATATTGCAGGTCTACGTGTTCCAGTAGCACACTGGACAGTGCCGCTGCCAGTGTAGCTGTTGTGGAATTCTTGGAAAAAATGTCCTGTCTTAAGACAAACAAGAGAAAAAAACATGTCAAATGCCTTTCTACTGTGCTGGGTTTATTCTGAATTCATGGAGAATGGTCTCACTGAAAAGTGTGCTGATTTTGAGTTAGATCAACATTCAATGTCTGAGAATGATAGAAGGCTGCTAATGCACGTCATGCTACATGCCTTAAGTAATCATTTTTATAGCACTAAGTATAATGTACATTAGCAATATAAACGCTCACATATGCAAGTGTTGAAGCATCACTGACGTTTCTGCAATGAATTGTAGTGGTGATAGACCTATGGTGGAAGCATCAGAAGAATCTATCAATATTTGCCAATTTTTTCTGAGTTTTCTTTGTGGTGGCATGTGTATCATGGTTTGTAATACTCAATTCATATTTCATTTGTGTCATCAAAGAGGGCACTGTAAACAAGACAGTATGCACACTGGCTTTACACCCTGCTCCGGGAAGCAAGATGCTGCCCTCACTCTTACCATTGGCCTGCCATTTTGTTCTGGTTATAAATGATATGATTGCTCAGTGGAGCTCCACTGATGGACCTCATTACTCTCAGGTGAACTATCTCCAGCATCTGGTAAGGTCAGAATGGGAAAGCTATAAACATCACTTTTCAGCATTTACATATACAGATGTTGAGTGTTGCTACATCCACCCTGTGATATACGTGGAGTCAATTCAGCACAATGGGAAACTGATGATATTGCAGAGCCTAATCTTGTGGAAGTAGCTCCAAATATAAATGAAGTTACACGTTGCAGAAATGCCTTTTGGGTGATTTTAATATTTTAGTGCTTCAGTGGTGGCTATTTATAATTTGATCTGTTATAAACAGTGTAATGGAGGCTATTGACAACAGAATTAAAAACAGAGCTGTTGCATAGAGGGAAAGGTAGCCCATCAGCCTAAATGTTGTGTTGGGTCTCATTTTGAAAGCAGTGTTTTTAGATAATGATGCACTGGTGCACTAACACACTGGTCCTGGTCTTGAACTTTTCTACTTTACAATCAGCTTGGCCCAGCACTGGTGACGCAACTTGGAGCTGCTGTGAAAAGTGGTATGTAGTCAATGGATGACAAGCGATTCAAACAGCCTAAACTCGAGGGAGGATGCAGACACAGCTGGTTTATGTATATGGAGTGGAGTTACAAAGAGGAATTAGTGATTTTTGCTCTATTTAACTGGATCTAGTGTAAACTGAATTTTCTTTCTCCACCCTCAACCATGCAAACTGGTATGAACAGATTTTGCCTCCCTATTTGGCACTGAAATTGCATGCGTGCCATAATCTGGAAACACTTTCAACCTGTATATGGATATATATATTAGTAGTTTTGCATGCAGATGTTCCTTTGTTAACAAAAACCTACAATTCAGTCAAGTTTCCTCAGCTAACGTAATTAAGTTTTTAAAAAATTCTACATCCTGCTTTAGTTCTTAATATTCTGTCAAATTAACTTTTCATGGTGCAGTTGTTCTGTTCTTTCATGGTTAAATGCATTTGGAGAATTATCTTTGCCTTGTGAAGGCATGACCTCAAAGATGTAAAGTCGACATAAAGAATCAAGTTGAGGTACTGCATTTATCATTTTTTTGAGTAGATATAAAATGGCAGAAAAGGATTTTGGAAATAGGAATGGGATTTTATCTTTAAGTGTATATGTGAAGGACTGGAAATAGCATTCCCAAAAAGGCACTTTGTGCAATCTGTAAGTGAACTAAATTTCTTTAAGTAACATAATAGAAAATAATCACTTGCTTAACAAAATCCCCACCTGCTCATTCCAAGGCAAAATAACATCCAGTATACAGACAAAAAGAGCAGTTCACAGCAGGCCAAGTTACGCTCAGTGACCACAATAGAGAAAATCTCTACTGGGTAGTCTGGAGTATGTTCTTTGTGCTATGAATTTAAGTTAATTGATTTGGACCTGACCTATTTTTTTTTCCCAGGGACAGGTAACTACTTTGTTTCTATCCTTGCATGTTTCTTCTCTTGTATGTTCAAATAGTGACTTTAAAAAAAAAACTGGAAGGTTTATTTTTTATTCACATTTATATTTAATTGGAACTTTTACTGAATTCATTTAAGGAAAACATTCTAAGTTCCTTTCCTGATAGGTCAGTTAATGTTGAAGAGTTCAGATTAAATAAAGTCTTCAAAACAAATCTGGGTTTTCAAAGGGGAACCCTGACCAATCTGGGACTGGTGGGAACTATTTTAAGAATTGATTTGTAATGGCAAATCTTGTTAGAACCTATTGTAAAAGAAGCCAAGCCATATGGGAGAAAGTCTTCTTGTTTGTACTGCCTCAAACAGAAGCAAATCTTTGTGGTTCAGAGAAATTAGCATACTGACTGTTACTGCCAACTGCTTACGTAGCCTGATATGTAATTCACAGTGACACGTAATGTCTGGCTGATCAGATTTTGGCGAGTCTTTATTTTTAACAAATTCAAAGGGGACTGAGGCAGATGGTAGAGAGACCCCTTTGTGTATTTAAAAGATGATGTAGCTATATTTTTTTCAGTGGGTGATTATTTTTAATTCCGGAGTTGCTGTGAAAGAGGCAGGTGTGACATTGCATGACCTCAGTTGTGTGCTTTTTGGGTAACTGGGACAGAAGTTGGATTTTTCTTGGTTATGTTTCAGTGCTCTGTCTGCTGTGGTACTTATGCATTGATTAGTTTCTGAGAGCACTGTTTGTGTGGTTAGTTTGTACTGGTACTCCCCAGATTGGTATCTCTCATGCTGAAATTGGTAACTGGTGATTTCGAAGCCAAATTATTTTTTAGGTCGTGCATTCTTTTACTCCTAGATGATATAAATACTTCTTGAAGGGTACATTGTTATAATTTGTAACTTTGTGTAAAGTTAACAAACTTCCCTAGAGTTTTGGTAAATGATGTGGCTGTAGTTTATGGACCTTGTACTAGATGTGTTTTCGATGGCATGATGGTATATAAAATAGAAGAGATACCAAGCTCACCACCTGACCATCCACCCCTGAGCTGTCCTCAGGATAGGTGGATGGGTTGCTGCCATTTTTAAGTAAACAACTAAAGGTCAATTGAGCATGTCAGCAAGCCAATTGACCTGGAGGGAGGTTCTCTGTGTGCTCCAGGGACACTCAACTAAATTTTACACCGCCACCTTTGTTTCCTTCCTAAACAAGGCCTCCATTGCGAACCCACAACCACCCAGCCCCTGGCTACTCAACCCACCTCTGTACAGTAAGGCTGGACTTACCTAGCTATATGTTGAGGATGGGATGTCCTCTCGAGGCAGGGTGTCCTCCCACGAAGGGTAGAAGGCCCAGCTTTGCCTCTCTGAGTGCTGCTGCATCGCTTTCTGGCTGCAGGGTGGGCTTCTGTCTTAGCTGCTGTTGGACGTTCCTCACCAGGAAGGTAAGCAGTCCGAATCACCCCCTGTAAAGTCTAGGAAGGTTACACTTTAAATTAATCCACTTTAACTTACTTTAATGTACTAGTGTGACGGTCTCAATTTATTACCTCAAAATTATCTGACTGCTGCATAATTTGGTGACACTCTTACAGTCACTAGTGTATCCAAATACTCTTTCTAGGCATAGTTCCGCTCTGAGGGACAAGATAAATGTAGTTGTATGGCTAGATATATCCTTCAAGTAGATATGTATTGCTTCTGCATTGAAGCTTATTTATTTCTGATATCATGAAACTAATGTTTGTGCATCGTTTGCTGGCATGTGCAATCGTAAATTCAGATTATTTATTTGGCAGTCAATTCACAGATGTATTTGTTATGGGCTATTTAAACTACCACAGGAATAAACGAGAATAATACCATAGTGAACATCGGCTTGGTGCTTGGTTTTTCGTTACCCAGAATCTGAATTGAAAAAGGATCAGTGTAAAAATAATAACATGAAAATTTAATACATCCCACTCGTGCTTTTTACTGGAATTCCAGTGGCACCCTGTATTTTCTTGGATTCCCATAGGACTCTCAAGATTTGTCTGCATAACAATGTACCATGAACATGATAAGGTTTTACTTTATCGCCAATTAAAAAAAAATGTTTTATTTAGCACCGTACTACACTGGGAATCCAAGCTAGTAAAATGACATAGCTTTGAGATGACAAGCTCATCCACTGAAATGATGTGATCTCCCTGGGGCATGCACTGTATTTAGAAATTGTTTGTGTAATGTGCTGGCTGGTCTTATAATTCCAGTTAATGAGGTGGATGCATGGTAAATTAGCGCTCTGACATAAAGATCCAAGTTTGCGGTCAAAAATTTATTGGGTCCTTTGCTGCTTAGGATGTGTAAACCAATCAAGAGGGATGGTACTTACTCAGAAACAACACGAAACAAGGAGAATTTAAGAGTGATCTTCCAGAATCCAAACTGAGTAAGCGCCAATTTTAAAGTTGATGACGTAGCATACAAATTTCATAATACACTATTGCACCTAATTAAAATTCCTTCGCTCTTTTTTCAGAGACCTAAAAGAACAAAAGTATTAGAAAGTGGCTCCAAGCCTCTGAAGGCACTGCTTCAGAGATAACCACAGTGTAATGTCACATTATATTGGCCCAGACTTTCCTGTCAGCTGTGAAGCTGCAGCGTTATTTTTAACCTTTTACTGCTGGTGCTTATAGAGCCAGTAGTGCTAATATTAGTTTCCGGGCATGTATCTATCTACTTCTTCTGTTGTAACCTGGTTCCACTAGCTGCTGACCCACTGTGAGAACACCCATTTGCTAATGGCCTTGAAAGTGTTGTCAGTTTATTACAAATGTAAATAGGCATGAGAGTAAGTGGTACACAGTTGATATTGAGGTTATGAAGGGAGAAAACCATTGGCGGGAACTGTAAAGTGAATCAAAACAATTTAGCTGAACTGAAAGGATAGGACAAGTCAATCCAACTGTTTTCAACCACAACGACAACAATTTATATTTACTTATTGCCTTTAATGGAATGAAACACTCCCAAGATGATTCACAGGAGTAAAACAAAACAAAGTATGACATCAAGACACATAGGGTATATATATCAAATCAGATGACACAAAGGTTGGTCAAAGAGGAAGGTTTCCAGGAGTGACGTGATGGAGAAGTATGAGTTACAGAGGCAGAGAGGTTAAGGGAGGGTCTACCAGAATTCCGAATTCATGTTGCACCCCAGGACCTGTCAGCTTTGGAAACTGCATTCAAACTGGCTGATTGTCAGCCTTTGAATCCTTCCAACATGCCTACTGATAGATGGTAAGCAACTGAGAATCTCCTGGTCGGCCATTCTGAAAAAAACAGTGGCAAAATTTATTGGGTTCTTTGCTGTATAGGCTGTGTAAACTTTGTCCAGCAGCATGGGCAAACAGCATGGAAGTCTGTAATCCAACCCTTGTAATATTAGGACAGGAAAAAAGGCATCAGTTTTGATGCATCTTTGTCCAGAAAAGGAAAAGATCCAAAGCGCCATACTTAAATTTGTAAATTTTCAACAGTTAAGCATTGTCATATCGTGTGTACATACACAGTCCTTTCTGTTGCTGATGGTGTCTCATGTAATATTGACTCAAAAATGGAAATATGACAAGCGTAAGAGAAGTATCAGCTCAACAAATTGTACATATGATTCAGACTCCTAAATATAAATGTACTGTTCAGCAATTTGAGGATTAATTAAATGCAGAGTAATCTTCATTTTGGCAAGATGCATTTTTGCAAGCATTCTTTGAGTGAATTGAAGGGTGATGGTTTCTGAGGTGATTCGAGGAAATCTGAACAGTTTGACTGTAAACGTATTTTTCTAATCAGCAAGAGAGCTTACCAGTAAAATGCTAACCTCAGCAGTTATGGTATTTTTATGACTTTGTTGGTCAAGAGCCTATGTTTATCAGGGCTTGTGGTGTTTCTGATGGAAAGGTTGTATCACACAGTTATGTCAAATTGAATGGCGGATTCCAAATACACCTGATTTGAATTTATTTTTGAAATTCCTTTTGGAGGTCACCTCACACTGCTTGATCTTTTTATCATTTGCCAGCCCAGTTTCCCTGCTCAGAGAGTCAGTAGATTGGAAACTAACAGTATAACTGGAATCTGCTAATACCACTTTGAACTAAGTTGGCACTAATGTCAAAATGTTACATGATTGCAATTCTGGTAAGAATATGTATACACTGTTTCCATTTCAACTTGGTTGCTGCATTTTACTCATGCAGCCTATTTATTTGGTTCTACGAGGCTGAAATGTTTTCTATCTTTTTGGCTGACACTAACCTATGTTATTGAACTCCACGTGTTATTTATTTTGTCTAGATCTTATCAATCAGCACAATCTGAGGTACTAGGAAATGATTGGGGCTCCACCCAATAGTGGCACAAAGCCCAAACCTGCAGCTGTGCCCTTTTCTTAGACCGGTGACTGTGCACAGGATTACTTTCAAGTAACAATCTGTTAAATGATTTGCAAGTGTCACAAATATGGTAACAGCAATAAACCTATTAGAGGACCATATTATTTGATTTTTTAACAGTTGTGCAGAACTAGAAGTTGGCATACAGAGCTGCATTACGGAATTCATCAGCTGAAAATATCACCAAGTTTTACTTTCACGTTTCAGACCATTCTACTTAATGCAAATGTTCAAAATTTACAAGCTTTCTTGGGAGGACATGCGGGTCAAGGTATCTCGGAACAATCATTTAGCATTGAGAGAAGGAGAAATTACTTCACCCAAAGTGTTCTGAATCTTTGGAATTCTCTAGTTCAGAAGGTTATAGATGATTCATTCAAGGCTGGAGTAGACAGATTCTTGGTCCCTCAAATAGTCAATGGGGAGTGGAGTTGAAGCCCAAGATCAACCACACTCACATCGAATGATAGAGCCATTCTGATGGGCAGAATAGTCTTCTCCTGCTCTAAACACTGGTGTTCTTTTAGATATTGTCCACTAATTCAAGGTATTCAGCATTGTGCTATGGATTCTTTTGGAAGTGTTTCTTATTCTTTCATGAAATGAGGGTAGGTGGCCTGGCTAGCATTTATTGCCTGTACCTAAATGCCCTTGAGAAGTTGGTGGTGGTGAGCTGCCTTCTTGAACCAGTCTTTGCAGCACAGATGCAGCCACAGTGCTCTCAGGTAGAGAGCCCCAAGATTTTGACCTAGGGTCGATGAAGATACCTCAAGTGAATTGGAAGGGAACTTGGAAGGAGGGGATTGTGTTCCCATGCGTCTGTTGTTGATTTTATTCTAAAATGAGACCCACACTTGTGAGACACAAACTTGTGGGTTTGGAAGGTGCTGTCAAAAGAGCTTTGAAAAGTGCATCTTGTACTTGGTGTACACAATAGCTGTTGTTCATCAATGATGGAGAGAGTTAATGTATTTTAAGGTATTTGGATTAAGTACTATTCCACTGGCCTGTTTCATCTAGAATGACTTTGAATCTCTTCAGCATTGTTGGTCTTGAATTCGATCAGATAAGTGACAAATATGTGTCATTCTCCTGACTGGTGCCTTGTAAATGTGGGTCATTTTGGGTAATTAGAGTATGCATTACTATCTGTAGAATTCCTAGTCTCTGGTCTATTGTGTAGCTACAGTATTTATGTGCTTGGTCCAGTTAAGCTTCCAGTGAGTAATAACCCCACCCTTGGAAGATTGTGGTGGTGGCAATGCCATTGAACATCAAAGGATACTTTATTGGAATTGTGGAATGGTTAGGACACAGGATGGAGGCTATTTGGCCCCTTGTATCTGTTCTGGATCTTTGCAAAAGCAGCTTACCTTGGGGAACTTTGCACAAATGTACAGCTCAAGACCAACTCTTCAGGCCTTGCTGTGTACAAGCGTGAACTGCTTTATTTCCTGACAAGTTGCAAATGAAACTGTTTGATTCTTGCATTCACCCCTTGTAAAGAAACATGTGATTTGTCACACTGCAGTGAAATTTTGGTTATATTGACTTGTGCAGAAAATGGAGCAATGCGTTATTGACAGCTGTCATAAGGCTTACAAGAAAATATGGAACATGCTTGTTTAGCAGCCATGTACAAGCTGTTGTGTTATAATTTCCCATATTACAAAAGTGATTACACTTCAAAAAGTACTTAATTGACTGTAAAGCATTTTGAAATGTCATGAAAGGTACTATGTAATTACTTTCTTAAAACTTCCTTTTAATCCAACCTATTTAATTCACCGAGGAAAGGTGCTGCTAACTTTCTCTTGGTCCTTCTTTTAAAGTTAAATGAAGAGGAGCTTGAGAATACCAGTGTGCCATTTATGTTCTGTAGTAATCATGCTTGACTGATTATCTTTGTTGGCATGACATTACTGTGTTTCTAGCATCACATCGTGTTCCTGGCAGCATTATAACATCTTGATCTGCATTTATCCTTATAATCTTATTTTCATTCCGAACCACATGTTCAAGCAGCGACTTTTAAACTGTCAATTCAGATTTGAATGCTCAAATAAATTAGTCGAAACAATTCTAGCAATTGCTTTTGCAGGTGACATGTTGGTGAACTTGTCAAGTTATCTTGTGTGCTTTATTTGCCAACTTGAGCAATAGATTGAGCAATGCCGAGTTCCTAAGTGTAGGAATGTTCCCAAGTGTGGTTATTCAACGCCCTGTTCAGATGAAATGGGATCTTGAAAGTATTGACTGGATGGTAAAATGGGGACTAGTCTTAATTGTTAGTTAATATCAGGATGTTAGGGTTTTGGTGGATATCACCTTGAGATTGGGTACAGTTCTTTGGACTGCAGTCAAAAGGGTGAAGGTTGATCCATCCATATTTTTTAAGTGGCTGCATAATTTCAGTGCAGCTTAGGTGTGTAACATATGAAATAAGCACCTGAGCAGTTCTCTTTATTAGTTTATAACTGCAGGATTAGAATCAAAATGTCAACTACCTGCCCACCAGTTCCATCTAGTAATAAACTGATGTGGACTTTCAGCAAAAAGCTGTACCTGTATTGAGTTGATATTCAGTATCCTGAAGGGCAAGTTTCTCTATTTTTTGATCATAATGCTTTGCTAAAATCAATTATCTGAATTTTCAAATTGTGACATTGGATGTGGTTATGACACCTTCCTCCTTCCTTCATCACACTGAAGTCAGATGCTCATTGTAAAGGTATGTTGCAAACTATGGGACATGATGGAATAATCATTAAAAGGCATTATTTGGATGCCAACTAGATTAATATGTTTTTATTTGCTTAGGGTTATTTGCTCACCACTACTTATTTGGGGGTAGGGGTTGAGGGGGACTGGGGAGCTGTGAAGGGAGAGAAAGAGAACTGCTTCTGAAACTCCACACTTCCAAATGTTAGAACCATGATTCCACACAGTGCAGTATATTTTTGTTCATGCTATAAAGGAAGATTAGGAGAACAAAGGTGACAAATACACGTTCTGTGGTTAATCTAAGCTGCTCTGTATGTTTCCCAGCAGTGATGCTTTGTGATTGCTGTCTGCTTTTCAAAAATTGTGATCTGTGCATTTGACTCTGAATTACTCACTGAAGTGGCCACAACTCTGAGTTCAAGGATAATTAGTGATGGGCAGGAATTGGTTGGGGTTTGGAGATGTTGATGAGGCCCTTAAATGGACATTAATTGATGAGACAGAAAGGTTAGTCAGGGGTCTCTCTGCCTGCCCCACGCCCCAAACCCCACCCCACAAGAAGTTAATGAAGGTGGAAGCGGGAATGTGGTGTGCTGCCAAGCCACCACCCTTCAGCCTGATCAAATGCTTCTTTCATACCAAATGCACAAAGAGAGATTCCTCCCATTAACTCGATCTCTCCCTTCACGGTTGCTGCCAGAGCTGCTGAATATTTCCAGCTTTTTCAGTTTATCATAGTATCATAGAATCCCTACAGTGTGGAAACAGGCCCTTCGGCCCAACAAGTCCACACTGACTCTTGGACCATCCCACCCAGACCCATCCCCCTATAACCCACACACCCTAGAACACTATGGGCAATTTAGCATGGCCAATCCACCTAGCCTGCACATCTTTGGACTGTGGGAGGAAACCGGAGCACCCAGAGGAAACCCACACAGACGTGGGGAGAATGTGCAAACTCCACACAGACAGTCGCCCGAGGCTGGAATCGAACCTGGGTCCGTGGTGCTGTGAGGCTGCAGTGCTAACCACTGACCCACCGTGCTGCCCGGTATTGTAAAATATATTGTACAATATATATTGTAAAATTCTTCCAATGGCTTTTCCACCCATATTTCCCCTCAATGTTGTTTGTTATTTACATGAATGACCTGGATGTGAAAGTACAAGGCATAATCAGTAAATTTGCGGCTGATATAAAATTAGGAGTTGATAGCGAGGAAGGTTATCAAAAATTACAGAGGAATCATGATCAGATGGGGAAGTGGGCTGAGGTTTAGCAAATGCAATTCAATGCAGATAAGTGTGAGGTGTTGCACTTCAGAAAGTCAAACCAAGGTAGGACTTACACAGTAAATGGTAAAGTCCTGAAGAGTGCTGTGGAACAGAGGGACGAAGGAATGCAAGTATATAGTTCGCTGAAAGTGACATCACAGATGGACAGGGTGGTGAGGAAGTCACTTAGCATGCTGGCCTTCATTGGTCGCGGCATTGAGTATAGAGGTTGGGATGTTATATTACAGTTGTATAAGTCATTGGTGAGGCTACACTTGGAGTATTGTGTACAGTTTTGGTCACCCTTTTATAGGAAAGACATAGTTACACTGGAAAGCGTGCAAAAAAGATTACGAGGATGCTGCCAGGACTAGTAGGCCTAACTTATAGGGAGACGTTGGCCAGGATAGGACTTTATTCCTTGGAGTGTAGGAGTTTGAGGGGTGACCTTATTGAGGTGTATAAAATCACGAGGAACATAGATTATATGAATGCATGTAGACTTTTTCCCAGGTATGGGGAATTGAAAACTAGAAGGCATAGGTTTAAGGTGAGAGGGGAAAGATTTAAGAAGGACCTGAGGGGCAATTTCTTCACGCGGAGAATGGTGTGTATATGGAATGGGCTGCCAGAGAAAGTGGTTGAGGCAGGTACAGCAACAATATTTATAAAACATTTGGATAGGTACATGGATGGGAAAGGTTTTGAGGGATATGGACCAAATGCAGGCAATTGGAACTAGCTGAGTGGGCACCATGGTCAGCATGGACCAGTTTGAGCCGAAGGGCCTGTTTCCACGCTGCATTACTCTATGACTCTGGGATTCTTATATCACGGTTACATCATTTACTGGTTTAATATTTGCTTTTAGTGCTATATGTGTTATGCATGGAAAATAACTTGTTTAATTTTCTGTAAATTTACCTTATTAATTCTGCTACTTTGTTTGGTTAGTTTATTAAACTTTGGATTGGTAAGGCTGTCCCTCTCAGAAACTAAGGTTCTTCTTTTAACAGAGTGTATTCCAGGTTGAGAGGAGGGGGTGAGCCATGATTGTATTGTTTCATTGAATGCCACTAATCTGCCCTAAAATAAGGTTACTTCATTGTTTTCTGTTCCGTCCATATGACAGCACCTTTAAATGCATACTGAAATCCACCTACCGTGCCTTAGCCCTTAATTGGTGCCAGTATGCCATTCATCATAGAGCATAGAAAATAGTCTAAGTATATCAAGTAAACTAAGCATTAGTTTGCAATGTATTTTAGGAATATTATAATTAATGGGCACCCCCTTGCTTATGTTTCTCTGTAACAGCACTTGAGTATAAACAAATGCTGTTATAATTATCTTAGTTGTTTTATATACAACACCTTACGGATCAGACAGATTGCTGTCATTAAGAGGCCACTATTTCAATCAATTGAGAGTCCTTGTGTATGTTTAAAGCTGAAATAGAGAAATCTTTGGTCATTATGGAATTCAAAGGTTACAGGGAAAAGGCAGGAAAGTGGCCATAAGGAATATCAGGTCAAACACGATTCTGTTGAATGGTGGAGCAGGCTTCAGGGACTAATCGACCTGCTCCTGTTCCTATTTCTTGAGGTCTTCTTGTCTTATTTTAGCCCATTAGGGCACTGTTTCCAAATGCATTAAAGTACGAAATGGAGCTCATTATTGACAAAATCCCCACAAGTTGAAAGGGTTGCATCTGGTAGACATGTTGTTCTCTTGCTTATAAAGCCTGAGATAATATTGCTCTGCTGCTAAAGAAAGCTAACGTATTAACCTCTTCTCTGCTTTTCATGGATAGGTCATGAATATATTTAGAGTCTGCAATTATATAACTGCTCATTGATGAATTATTAAAGAATATGGCCAGAGTACACAAGAGTAGTTTTCTAGCAATGTACCTGGAAATGAGACGACTTGGTCTGAAATTTGTGTTGCAGAAATGCAGAAGAGAAAATCAGCAAATTGAACTGAACAGGTTCAGAAGATCTGCTGCTTATTTTTATTCTTTGAAAAAGCCAATTGTCTAAAGCTTGTGTCAAAAATTATGAAACAATCCAACACGTGTGATTAGGGAAGACCAAGTAGAAGATGGTAAAGGAATTGGAGAGATGTGTTTTTGGTGCACACAGTTTGGAGTTGGTGGCTGCATGCCTGTTTGGTGAACAAGACAATCCAAGATGGTCTAAATAGCAGACCGTGATCTGAGGAATTTTCATGATCTCTGCACTTGATAAATTTGCTGATTTTGGCTAATTTGGAAGTATATATACTCTTTCATGAATGCTAAAGTAAGTAAAATTGAAAATCACTCAGTAAAATTGCCGCAGAATTCTGGAAGCTAATTTAATGCTGGAGTACTGTTATCAATTGGACTTTTACCTTTTATGAAATAACATCAAACGTTGTTGGGTCCAAATCCTGGAATTCCCTCCCCAACAGCATTGTGGGTCAACCTATAGCATGTGGTCTACAGCGGTTCAAGTAGCAGGTTACCACCACTTTCTTGAAGGCAACTAGGACAATAAAAATGCTGGCCAGCCAGTGATGGCCATGTCTCACAAGTGAATAAAAATAACATACTGTCCTATAAATACAACAATTTAACAGTTCCCTTGGGCACTTTTCCATCTCCACAAGGCACAAGGACTACTCCATAGTGCACCTTGGCCCCCACAAAAAGACATCTTACTTCTCCCAAAGGAATAATGGATTGAGATCCACAGGGAGCTTGTACCTCTTAACAAAGGGTATCCAAATGAATCCACGAGTTTCATACCTGCTCCTAGGTTAAAATGTGGGTGTCGCACTGTAACATTTTTCTGTAATCAATTTCTCAAACCCAGATTTTATCCCCTTATCTTACACTTAAAAATTAATTTCTAATACTAAAAGTTATTCCTCTCAAATACTTTAATCATGAAATCAGTTATTTTCAACATTTATCAAATTGGCAGATCTAAATAAAAATCGTACAATGTTATTACGATTCCTGTGGAGAATGATAACTTTAAAATCACTTTGAACTTCTAATGAATGTCTAAAAGGATCATTTGACAAAATTTCAAATCTCAAGACTTTTACTGTAACCAACAAATTAATAGCAAACTTAGATATAGATGATTCAGGAGGTCACTCATGCCTAAAACTACAGAAAAGGTCTCCCATTTGATGTTTGAAAAGACTGAAAATCTCCCACAATGATTGTACTTTACGCTGTCCCTTATACAAACACTTCATACTCAAGAAACCAGTCCAAAGCTATTCCACTCCTTTTTGTTCCGTCCTTGTGCAAATCCTCACAAACTCAGTTGTTTCAATTTGACTTTTTCTTTATTGTTTTAAGGACATTGGCTTCACTGTCTAGTTTGGAATTATTGTCCATCCCTAATTGCCTTCGAGAACATGGTGGTGGACTGCCTCTTTGAACTGTTGCATTCAATCGAGTGAGGGAATGGCAGTATATATCTAAGTCAGGATTATGTTTGAGGAACTTTCAGCTGGTGATATTCCTTAGCTTTCCCAGCTGATGGTATTCCCAAACTGCTCATGCTGTTACAGGTCTTGGAAATTACAGGTTTGGAAGATATTGTTGAAGGAGGCTGAGTGAGTTTCTCAGTTGCCGCTGTGCATAGGTAGTGGAGTGTGATAATATGAAAGCTGGTTGGTGGGATGCTAGTCAAGTGTACTGTTTTGTTCTGGATGATGTCAAGCTTCTTGAGTATGGTTGGAGTGGCACTCCTCTAGGCAAGTGGGGAGTATTCCATCACACTCCTGACTAGCATCTTGGGAGATGATGGACAGACTTTGGGGAGTCAGGAGTTGAGTTACATGCTGCAACATTTCTAGCCACTCACCTGCTCTGGTTGCCATAGTATTTATTTATTTGGTCCAGTGTAGTGTCTGGTTAATGGTAACGTATAGGATGTTGGTAATGGGGTATTCAACCATAGGAATGTCATTGACTGTCAAAGGGGCTATTGTTAGAATTTCTCTTGCTGGAGATGCCATTGTTTGGCATGAAAGTCACTTTCCACTTATC
>JAHRHZ010000249.1:49513773-49536566 GCA_024137785.1 Ginglymostoma cirratum
TTGCTGGAGATGCCATTGTTTGGCATGAAAGTCACTTTCCACTTATCAGCCTAAGTGTTGATTTTGACCAGGTTTTGCTGCACATGGACACCGACTGCTTCAGTATCTGAGAAATGGGCAATGATGCTGAATTGTGTATTAATGAGCGAATATCCTCACTTCTGACAAAGGAAAAGTCAGTAATGAAGCAGCTGAAGATGGTTGGGGAGGGCAATGCCCTGAAGAATTCCTGTAGAGATGCTGTAGGACGGTCTCCATCTGCAACCTTTGTAGTGAAAAACACAGGCTTGCAGACCAACCCTGCCTGTGACCTTCACTGATGCTTTTATGAAAACCTGCAACCAGATCCTTTAATGCCTTTCGAAGGGCTTTTCTTCTTATAGAATCCACCACCATTGCAACATGAATCACAAGGGCCTTGTATCCTGGTAGAAATAGAAATAAACTATCCCCAGTCATCCAACTTCATTGTATCTTAGAATTAATTAGTGAAAAGTATAATCATTTACAAAACCTGACATTCTTCATACTACACTCGATTTCAAACTAAAATTCTATCCACCATTTGCATAGCTGCTCTGGTAATTATACCTATTCTCTCGTGAAATACCCTGGGTTCGCCTTTAATCTTTAACAATTGAACCACCTAGACTTGTTGTCATCAGAATTGAGAACAGGTCACATGATCACCTTCATTCTTCCATCCTACTGTAACTTAAAGACACAGCCCCAATGCACAACAATCTTCAGATTTGTAACAAGGTATGTTCCAAAATTGAATTCAGGAAATGAATTAAACTATTACTTCAATTGCTTCAGTGTGAAATTTGTTTAAAGAACATGGCATTTTAACCACCTTCGCCCATGGATTATTCCCAGTCTAAACTTGTGGATTTTTTAAACGAGGATATAAAGAACTGATCAAGTGAAATTAATGTAACAGTTGTAAGTAAGCGTGATTAATCTTAAAAAATTACACCCATTGTAAGAGGATAGTAAGTAATGAATCCTTTCTATGTTATCTACAGTACAAACATGCAGTAGAGCCAAATAATAAACTATTTTGAAGAAGGTATGCTTGTGGGGGACTGATATGAACAGAATGACACATGGTAGGTCATACATTAAGTGGCTTTGAGCCAGTTCAGGTTTATGACGAGCACATTTAAACTTCTGATTTAAACTGCCTTTAAAATATTACTCTGACTCCTTTAATAAAAACGTGGAGGAATTTATTTTGGAGTATCATCACAGGCCAAAGTTCAAAATTGTAATTCAAAGCAGTATTATGTATTTTTCCTCGCCTGTTCTTGGGATAACATACAAGTGATATTATAAATCTTGACAACAGTTAGGGAACAAAGCTGTTTAAAAATTCTAGCTGTCAGGCAATTGGTAAATCATTATTTCCTACCTTTAAAGAGCTTCTACTGGGTCAAGTTGTCCAGGGATGTTGGCGGGCTGCAGGGTAGGGTGCAGGAGATTAAGGGAAATCTTGGATCAAACCTTGTGTGTTGTCTTGTAACACTGGCAGTAGCTGGTCATCACCTGTGCTTTTGGCTATAGTAAAGGGGCTAAGAGAGTTGAAAAGCAATGAGAAAGTCTGAATGTTTAAAAAGTATTCTATTCTGAATTTGGTATGATTTTGTTCCTTAAGAGCATCAGTTGTCATGGAAATATGTTTAGCAGCAGCTCATAAACTTTGACTAAATGCTGTAATTTAAGATTATGTCATTGTTGGTTTTGTTGAGAAATAGGATAAGACCATTAGGGCATTAGGTAATGCAAAGTGATATCATATTGGTGTCTTGAGAGAAGATTTTACATGTACTCAGGAGATGGTACCCAGATCTTGCAACCTACCCAAAACAAATATTGAAAGACTGGCCTTCGCGAATTTGAGCTCTTATGATGTGCATTGTTTTTAATTACTCCTTTCAATGGGTAAGATTATTTAGAGTTTGTGGACTTGATACTTTTGCCGTCTGGTGACTTGAGTACTCATTGCAGCTTTACTCCAAACAACAATGCATTAAGTATTCATCCCAAGAGTTCATGAGGTCAAATGGAAGGAGTAATAGAGTTTCAGTGGCAATGTCAATGGCCAAGTCATTCAGGGGGTCAGGTTAAAGCTCCAGTTATGTGAGTTCAAAGCCAACCATGGTAGTTAAAGAATTTAAATTCAGTTAACAGACTTAGAATTATTAGGATATTCTCAGTGGTTGCTATCCATATGACTTATAAATATCCCGTGGAGATATAAATCCACTGATCAGGCTTCAGTGTGAATCCAGAACCACAGTAATGTGGTTGACCCCGAACTGTCCTTTGAAATGGCTGAGCTAGTCTTTCAGTTCAAAGCTATTTAGAGTTGGGCAAGAAATGCTGGTCTTGCCATTTGCCAAGGGAGAAAATGTCTCTCAACGAGACAGTGGCAGGTTTGAGTCACAAAATGTCATGTCCACCTGTGATCACATGCCACTGCTTGGCTTTCAGAGCAAGTTATTTAAAATGTATGTCTTGAATTAATTGAAGGCATTACTCTATTCTTATGACCATAGTTTGGACTTGTTGAATTTCAAATGGTTGGTGTATTTTGCAGCCTTCATATCTGCAATTCTTAAACATAAGACAAGTTCAAACATTATAATTAGTACTTAGTAACTAATGCTTTGCTTTTAAGGTATGGCAGGCTGAAACTATTGCACAATTCAATTTTAAGCATTCCTTGAGTGTTACAACAGTGTCAGCCTTACAAAGACTAACATTCAAAGATCCTAGTTCAACTTAACTTCCTCATGTCGTTATTGCCACACAAGCTTTTATTTGTCTTTCTTACTTAAACTTTATGATTGGATATGTGTATCCTGTAATGATAAAATGTACTAAATGTATGATTTCACCAGCCTGTTTTGTATGAGATAGAGGAGTCGGCAATCACTACCTGTGACATATATTACAGAAACAGACGTGTTGATACGATAAGTCTGAATGTAGAAAATGTATAGACCCTCTTCAACTCGAGTAACCCTACCTTACGGAAGTATTTTTATCTATTCATTTGGAGGATGTGGGCATTGCTGGCTGAGTCAGCATTTCTTGCCTACCCCTAATTGCCCTTGAGAAGGTGTTGGTGAGCCACCTTCTGGAACCGCTGCAGTCCTTCTGCTGTAGGTTGACCCACAATGCTATTAGGGAAGGAATTCCAGGATTTTGATCCAGTCAAAAACGGAAGTGTTTAATATTAATCCACAGAAAGGTGGGTAAAAATGCAGTTCCATTTGAATATGCTTAATTCTAGCAATGCAAGGTAATCATTAAGAAGGAGTTTTTGCAAACTGCTCAATAATCAACAAAGATGGTTGCTATCTTGTGTGTCAGTCTGGGCTTTTGATGCAATTAACTCTTTTGTTTATTGTTGAGTACCGTGAGATTCCTTGTGTCATAATTTCTACATACTGAAATCTGAAGTTGGGCTCCCAAATTGTAATGCTTTTTCAATCCACCTTCCCAATTTTCATGCTTCCTATCTAACCATGCTGACGTGTTGAGTTATGGTTCCAGTGACAGATACAGCATCCTGTTAAGTTATGTGATATCCACATACTCACGTCAGGAAAATAGTCTTCTGTTCTCCATTGCCTTCTAATGCTCAGATCAAAAGTTAAGCGTGATACTGTCAGCTCAGTAATACAGGTGGAAGTCTAAGGATTTTTTTTCACTAAAATTGTAGCGGAATCTGCAGAACTGTACCACTTGGGTGCAAGTGAGTTCATTGTTCTGCCAAGTACACAGAAACTGATAAAATGTCACGTACCATTGACTTTAATTGGATCCTGAGTTTCTTATACAAAATGCATTTGAAACCAGTTATTGATGCATTGCATTCCCAGGAGCCAGCCATTTCTCTGAAGAACAATAGGGTGTCTGCTTTCTATTTTTGCGTGTCACCAAAATTCAAACATAACATGTGCTCAGCACGGATACAAATTCATTATCTAGTGAGTTAATATTTTCAGACTTGCTGCAAACTGTATACACATTTACCATTGACACAATATATTCATTTCCGTCTGCAAGCTGTCTCCATTTCTGTTACATAACCAGCAGTCTCTTACTATAGGCTTATTATTTGCATTGATTTTCATAGCTGCTTCTTACCTTCATTAATTGCGTAGGCCTTGCTAAAGCCATAAAATTAACTGCCAAATTGGAATGTATAACAATGTTGGGTAACAGTGATAATCATAAAGTGTGACTTAACAATATGGAATCGAGTCAATTTGCCTAATATGGTTGGATTTTCCATTTATAATGCTCAAGGCAATCATGGATCAGACACTCAGAAATAGCAATAGCTACCTGCCGTGTACAAATTTCAGTGTTTGAAAGGTCCGTAACTAATTGAGAAGAGAAGATCTTGTCCATTAAATGAATGGAGATTGGAGTCTTGAATTGTTGTGATCTGCTTAGAAATAATTAACCAGACTTATTTGTATCAGAATTTGGCTTCTGTCTGAATTGTATAACGTATGCAATTGTGTTTAATTCGAATGGAGTCCAAGTAAATGAAATAGTGATGAAACAGTCCTTTAGTATTCCTTTGTTTTCTGTGCAACAGGATCATATTCTCAATCTACTGTCACTGAAAGTGTCAGGCATGTCTCTTGCCATCCTTCCTCACACACATTTTTAATTGCCAGTTCGTGAGCTGGGTAGCTTGCTTTCACACCATTACAGAACACAGAGGCAAGAAGGTGTTAATGTCCTTTGTACTACGAATCATCCTTGCATCTGGTCTAATTTCAGTTTTCTTTTTAACATAGTGAAAAACAGTGTAGGAGTGTCAGAAGTAATTAGTCATCATCGGAAACTGCTAGACCTCATTAAGAGAGACATGAATATTTCCATTCCCTAATCATTAAGTGTGAGAAGCAGCACTCGCATTGTTAATCATCTGATATGCTCTTGATCATATCTTGGATGTGAAATGAGCCACAAATATGATTGTGAATTGATCCAGATTAATTTAGAGCATGTTTACGTTTAGTGCATTGTGCCTGTATTGATGTTGTCATTAATGATTCTTCATGGTTTTTAGCCAGTTTATAACCAGTTAAATGGCATACTATCCAACATAGGCAGCACTGGTAGCAGAAGCCAAGCAGTTTTTTTCAAAAATGCCATTTAATTATCGTGTAATTTTCAAATCTTCCCAGTGTTTTATCAGAATTGGTTTGAAAATTAAGATGACCAGAAATACATCAGGTATAACTTAGTAAAGCCAAAAGAATTATCTTATTTCTTTATTAAAAATGGAAAATGCAGTAAAACAGCTGCTAACCTTTTTAAGATTCCTCGTGTTTTCAGGGCTTTTCCAATCACCTGATACATAAAACTAACATGGCAGAATCTAAGGGTGACAGAGGGAAGGGTGCAGGGAAGTCACCTGTTTTCTCAGGGAGTCCACAACAAGTCCACAACATTAACTCAGACCCCATGAAGTCTCATGGCATCAGGCAAGGGACATCTCTTGCTGATTACCATGTACTGCCACCAAAGTCCCGTTGAGGATACCTGCAGTCATGTTGTGTGACACTATCACGGGGTAAATGGGATAAACTTAGAACAGATCTAGCAAATCAAGGCTGGGATCCCTGAGGCACCCTGGACCATCGACAGCAGCACAGAATCATACTCCCGCACCATCTACAGCCTTGGGGCCTGGCATATCCCTCCCTCTACAATTAACATCAAGCCAGGGGATCAGCCCTGGTTTAGCCCAAGTACAGCACCAGACATTCCCAAACATGAAGTGTCAGTCTGCTGAAGCTACCAAACAGAACTTATTGCATGGCAAACATCAAAAGGAGCACGCAATTATACAACAGATGGATCAGATCTAAGCTCTGCAATCCTATCACATTCAGTTGTGAATGATGATGGATAATTAAGTAACTCGTTGGAGGAGGAAGCTCCACAAGTATCCCCATCATCATCGATGTGTGAGCCCAGCACATCAGTACAAAAGAAAAGGCTAAAGCAGTCATGGCATTCTTCTGCCAGAAGTGCTGAGTGGATAATTAATCTTGGCCTCCCTTGTGGTCCTAAGTATCATAGATGCCAGTCTTTACCCAATTCGATTCACTACACATGTTATCAAGAAATGGTTGGATGCACTGGATGCAGCAAAGTTTGTGAGCCTTGACAGCATTCCGACAATAGTACTGAAGATGTGTGCTGCAGAATCTGTTGCACCATACACCAAACTTTTCCAGTATAGCTACAATATTGACATCTATCTGGCAGTGTTAGCTGAGTCAGTGATACACACATCCTGGGAACAAATAAAAACAATTATGCAAGATTGCCTGGTAGTGTATCCTGTACATGAAAAGCAGGACAAATCCAATCTGGCCAGATACTGCCCCATCAGTTTAGAACATAGAACATAGAACAGTACAGCACAGTACAGGTCCTTCGACCCACGATGTTGTACCACACTTTTACCCTAAACCTAAGGTCTATCTAACCTCCACCCCTACATTATACTATCATCCATATGCTTGTCTAATAGCCGTTTAAATGCCCCGAATGAGGTCGACTCCACTACCCGCTCTAGCAATGCATTCCATGCCCCTACCACTCTCTGAGTAAAGATCCTACCTCTGAAGTCTCCCCTATATCTACCTCCACTCACTTTAAAACTATGCCCCCTTGTAATAGCTACCTCCACCCTAGGAAAAAGTCTCTGACTGTCCACTCTATCTATACCTCTGATCATTTTGTACACGTTTATCAAGTCACCTCTCATCCTTCGTTGTTCCAAAGAGAAAAGCCCTAGCTCTCTCAACCTTTCCTTGTAAGACCTTCCCTCCATTCCAGGCAGCATCCTGGTAAATCCCCCCAGCACCTTTTCCAACGCTTCCACATCTTTCCTGTAATGAGGTGACCAGAACTGGACACAATACTCCAGTTGTGGCTGAACCAGGCTTTTGTACTTTGTCTACTCTTGACCATCAGGGAAGAGATGGAGGGTGTCATCAACAGTGCTTTCAAGCAGCACCTTCTCAGTGACGACTAGTTTGGGTTCCGCCAGGGCCACTCAGCATCTGACCTCATTATAGCCTTGGTTCAAAAATGGACAAAATAGCTGAATTCCGAGGGGAGGTGAGAGTGAATCACTACCGCATTTGTCTGAGTGTGGCACCAAGGAGCCCAAGCAAAATTAGCATTAATGGAAATCATGGGGCAAACTCCCCATTGATTGGAGTCAAACCTGGCACAAAAAGTAATGACTGACTGTGATAGCTGGAGTTCTGTCACCTCAGATCCAGGACATCGTTGCAGGAATTTCTCAAGGTAGTGCCCTAGCCCTAACCATTTTCAGTTGCTTCATCAATGATCTTTGATTCATCAGAAGAAGGGGTGTTTGCTGATGATAGTACAATGCTCAACACCATTCGCTACTCCACAAATACTGAAGCTGTCCATGTTCAAATGCAGCAAGACCTGGGCAACATCCAGCATAGGACGACAAGGTAAGTGACAAGTGCTAGGCAATGACCATCTCCAACAATAGAACATTGAACCATCACCTTTTATATCACTGAATGCCACACAATAAACATCCTAGGGTTACCATTGATCAGAACTGAACTTGATTAACCCGGTCAATACAGTGGCAATAAGAACAAGTAAGAGGCTTGGAGTCCTGCAGTAATTAACTCACCTCCAGACATCTCAAAGCCTGTCCACCATTTACAGGATACTGGTCAGGTATGTGATGGAATACTCCTCACTTGCTTGGATGAGATTGAGCTTGAACAACACTCAAGAAGGTTAACGCCATCCAGTTCAAAGTAGTCCACTTAAGTGGCATCACATCCACAAACATCGACATCCATCACTGAACTTCTGATGCAGCAGTGGGACCATCAAAACCCTCCAAGCCATGCACCATTCACACTTGGAAATATATCACAGTTCCTTCATTATCACTGGGTGAAAATCATGGAATCCCTTCCAAACCATGTGGGCACATGGACTGTGGTGGTTCAAGAAAGCAGCTCATCATCACCTTCTGAAGGGCAACTAAAGATGGACAATAAATGTTGGCCAGCCGCCGATGCCCACATACCATTTTGTTTTATTCAGTCATGGGTTGTGGGCATTACTGGCTAGCCAGCATTTATTGTCCACCCTAATTGCCCTTGAGATTGTGGTGGTGAGCTGCCTCCTTGAACCACTTCGGTTCACCTGCTGTAGGAAAGCCGTAATACCCGTAGGGAGGAAATTCAAGGATTTTGACTGAGAAACAGTGAAGGGACAGGAACATATTTTGAAGTCAGGATGGTGAGTGGCTTGGAGGGGTGTGGCTTGCCTTTATCCTTCTAGATGGAAGGGATTGTGGGTCTGTCTGAGGATCTTTGGTGAATTTCTGCAGTGCATCTTGTAGATAGTACACACTGCTGCTACTGAGTGTCGGTGGTGGAGGGAGTGGATGATTGTGGATGTAGTGCCAATCAAGCGGGCTGCATTGTCCTGGATGGTGTCAAGCTTCTTGAGTGTTATTTGAATCGCACCTATCCAAGCAGGTGGGGAGTATTCCATCACACTCCTGACTTACGTAGATGGTGAATAGGCTTTGGGGATTCAGGAAGTGAGTTCCCAGCCTCTGACCTGCTCTTGTAGCTATTGTGTTTATGTGGCAAGCCCAGTTGAATTTCTTGTCAATGGTAACCCCCAGTATATTGATAGTGGGGAATTCAGCGATGGTAATACCATTGAATGTCAGGGGATAGTGACTAGATTGTCTCTTATTGGAGATGGTCATTGCCTGGCATTTGTGTGGCAGGAATGTCACTTGTCACTTGTCAGCCCAAGCCTGGATATTGTCCAGATCTTGTTGCATTTGAGTGTGGAACTGCTTCAGTACCTGAGGTGTTGTGAGAGGTGCTCAACATTTTGCAATCATTGGCGAGCATTCCCATGCCTGACCTTATGATGGAAGGAAAGTCATTGAAGTAGCTGAAGGTGGTTGGGCCTAGGGCCCCTGACGAACTCCTGCAGAGACGTCCTGGAGCTGAGAAGACTGACCTCCATTAATGAATAAAAAAAATTCAAATTTGATATGAATTGTGCCACCTAGGCAGTGTATTGCTATGTGTTATCCTGTTAGCTTTTTACTGTTCCTTTTTTATATCTCATTCATATTACTGTTAACCAGCTCTGGCATTAATGGTAAATAAGCAATTGCCTTATCAATAAATCAGGTGGTTTTGTATAATATCCAGTGGCAACACAAATATAAAATGGCTTTCTGGAAAAGGGGATGATTTCTTGGCCTGTTAGTTGCTGTGTGCTTGAAGCAAGCACACAGTTAGGTACAATGTCAGTGAAGAAGATTTGCAGTCACTCACTTACACAGGCGCTGCTGCCAGCCAAGGCACTGTTGGTTTAAAAGAACACCATACGTGGGTGTGAGAGGAGACAAGTGAACATTTTAGGCAGAACACTTAAAAGGTGCGTACCTGACTGACATGTCAGATGATAATGGATCCGCTGTGTAATATCATTTTCTCGTTTCAAAAGAGATTCGCAGCACTATTTTTTTCTTCTTATTGCTCACTCTTGTAAGTTAAATATGCTGCGCTGCAGTAAAGTTATACTGACTGTGACAGAGGTTGAGCTGCTGTGTAAACAAGGTGCTTTCTACATCACTCAGACTGGAAGTTGATGATGTTGAATTGTTCAGGAAACAGTTATTCAGTGTACACAATCCACTCGGTCAGTATGAGTGAGGACATGTTAGGTCTAGGTGCACTTATTCTTCCAACACAGCATGAGAAAAGTTGTCCAGTTCTCTGGTTGAATGTTATGAAGCAAATTTGAAGAAACTTAAAGTGTTGTACGTGGTCTAAATTAAGTCCAGTAACATTTCAGTCTCATCCTCGTTCTTGCATTGTTCAATAATGAACAACCCTGTGCAAACAGCTTATTAAAACAAATACCAGTATTTTAAGGGTTAACGAGGGTGTGCGCACACCCCTTAACACAGTAAGTTAATTCCTTCACGCACTCCTTTTTATTGTGAAAGCAGTGCAGAATGACGGGAGATGGACTAGTGCCTGAGCAAATGTTTCCCTGAATAGATATTTCTGAGCTTTCTGATTTTTTTATGGATTTTCTCACCAAGTTGTATCTTATTTTGCTATGCATCGTTTTCCTGCTTCTAAGCATTCATTAGCGCCTCCGGAATCAAATCTTTGGATGAATGGAAGTTGTACATGGTAATAATCTGATTGCTTATTTATATTTCCTCTGCCAGAGACACTTGGGTCTCGATACTAACAGGGGGAGGTGGCGGAGTGCACATTCCCAGTCTGGAATCTGGAGAAACAGCTTCCCCTCAGGTCCTGTTGAATTCAGTGACAGAATCTGCTTCATCTTTTTGTGTTCCCAGTCAGCTTGTGGGCCTGGCTGGTTGTTGGGTGGGTAGGAGATTGGAGAACCAGTGAGCAGAGAGGAAGGAATGAGAGTGAGAGGGGATGGGTGAAGCAGCACAGTGTCAGAGAGATCAACAGGGGGGAGGGAAAAGCTGCTGAGATGAGGTGTCAGGCTGATGGACAGCAAATATACATATGGAAGGTCACCAGATTGTAACGAGGATCAGTGGTCCGATTGATGGGGTGGTTAACACGTTTCCTCTCTGGGATGATGCACTCCTACCCTACAAGCATCTTTCATGCTACTGCCAAGGTCCACGGCAACCTTTATTTGTTGGCTATGGTGAAATCTAACAGGCTACTGTTAAACAGAGATTTGAGGTACGTAGCCTCACCTTGTGCCCTCCTCCTGGTATCGTCCCTGTTAAAACTAGGAGTTTACTTTAGCAATGGAAAGGGATAGGTATATACCGCAGGGCAAGAGTTATAGCTGGGGGAAAGGCAATTATGAGGCGATTAGGCAAGACTTAGGATGCATAGGATGGGGAAGGAAACTGCAGGGGCTGGGCACAACTGGAATGTGGAGCTTGTTCAAGCAACAGCTACTGCGTGTCCTATGAGGAAAGGCTGAGGGACTTGAGGCTGTTTTCGTTTGAGAGAAGAAGGTTAAGAGGTAACTTAGTAGAGACATACAAGATGATCAGAGGATTGGATAGGGTGGACTGTGAGAGCCTTTTTTCTCGGATGGTGACGGCTAGCACGAGGGGACATAGGTTTAATTTGAGGGGTGATAGATATAGGACAGATGTCAGAGGTAGATTCTTTACTCAGAGCGTAGTAAGGTCATGGACTGCCTTGCCTGCAGCAGTTGTAGACTCGCCAACTTTAAGGGCATTTAAATGGTCGTTGGATAAACATATGGATGATAATGGAATAGTGTAGGTTAGATGGGCTTCAGATTGGTTTCACAGGTCGGCGCAACATTGAGGGCCAAAGGGCCTGTACTGTGCTGTAATATTCTATGTTCTATGGATAAATTCCAGACCAGCCAATCCCTGGGGTTTGAGCCTTGCTACATTTTTACTTCTCACCTGACCAAAACCACGTATTTGGGAGGGTTAACGTTCCTCCATTGTTTCCCCTCAATACCTTGATCTGAAGTTCACAACTAGACCACAGACACATCTTGTGGGAAAATGAAGGCACCAAGCTAACAAAGGTCTGGCAGAGTGACGCTAGTTCACAGAGTTTTCCCCTGGTATCTACGGCTGTTACTGCTGTGAGTCATCAAAGTTGAACTGACCTGTGAACTGGGGTTGGATAGACTAGGCCTTGACTCTGTGTATTTAGGTAATTTGTATTTTTACAAGATGAGTACTTGGTTGATATTTAGGACCTGCAGCATTAGGGTGAGAAAATTTGAAAAAGTTAGCTTTGTCCCAATTTTATATTATCTCTTTGTTAACGTGAAACTGAAGCTTGAACTATACATCCTTTTCGAGAGAATGGCTATAGGTTATATATTTCTCTAGTTGCTAATGTGAGCAAAACAGTCAAACAGTCCCTTGGTATACTGTATACTCTATGGAAAACCTGGCAGGTCAGCACTAAAGCTGGAAAGGAGAAAAAATCTGAAGCATGCAAGCAGCCTCATTAAAATATTTAAATGAGCACCGGGACCCACTTTTTCGTCTCACTATCCATAAACCCAGAAAGACTGGTGGTCAGTGAATGTAGTCTCAAATTACTTATTGCATGCAAGAGAAAGTTCGAATCCAGGACAGGATAGCACAGTAAAATGATACCAATCATATATATGTGGTTGAAGTAAACATATCCTGCAGTGACAATTACAAAACAAATTGTAAAAAGTGCTGCATTATTATTTCATTAGTTACCTAGAATAAGTGCTTGTTGTATTCAACAGTATAAGAATTTCCATAGTTTTCATAACTATCTCGAACTTTTTTTATTCTTCCTTGTCCATTTCATACTGATAAATCATGCTGCCTCAGTGACAGTTAACAGTGTGAAAGATGATCCAAATTAACAGGTTAAATACATTTTGCTGTGTTTGGGTTAAGCAGTGCTGTCCATCCGGTAAGGTTGAGGATTCTGCTGTGAGCAGATGGGGCAGACAGCGTCAGTGGCTCCCATGTCATTGTGTCTAGGTTTTTGGCTGAACAAATAGGCCAGATGGTAGCAGGGGAAGGACAACAAGTGAGGCATGGCATATGGGCGGCCTGTTTAATTTCAGCTCCTGCTGAGGGTTTGAGTTACAGCGGAAAAATACTGCAAGGTTGAGGGGAAATTAGATGCAATATGGCATTATAGGGACCACTGAAAGCCTGTTCACATAGGCAGATCTTCCAACTACAATCACTACAAAGGCCTGAAGGTGTGAAGGAAAAGAAAGGCCCGGTGGTGGACAAAAAGGTAATGTCTGTGTGTTGTCTGCTGTAACGTGGCAAGGGGAAGCAGTGGCCGGCTTTAGTCTGTGAAATGTGTAAAACAGGGAAATCATCAGATGTTTAGATACTTTTAAACATTTTATGGAGTCTCAGAGGAATATTAATGTTATATTTTGGCATGAGTAGTGAAAGTAGTATTTCCCAGCAATGCTGATCTGTGAGGCTAGTTTGCTTCTCCGATATGGTAGGGTATCACAGTAACCCGAAAAACATTCAGCAGCCTTCAAGCAAAACCAAATACTACGGATACTGGAGATCTGAAATAAAAACAGATATACCTGAAAAACTCAGCAATGTCTGTGGAAAGAGAAACAGAAATAATGTTGCAAGTCAAATATGACTCTTCTTCTTAGGAAGAGCCATCATGAACTTGAAATGTTATCTCTGTTTATTTCCACATATGCTACCAGACCTACTGGGTTTCTCCAACATCTTTTATCTTTTTTACAGTAACAGTCAAATGAAATAAAAGGAAAAGCAAAAAGCATCTAAGTGATTGCAACATTATATTTCCATGTTCAGTTTGGAAAACATTCAAGTGTCATTTGTTACCATGTCCTTGCTATTAGAACCGGAGCACATATTAATATAAGGAGCACATATAGGAAGTCTACATGTTACCAGCAATGGGCCATTGTCTGAGATTCACACTGATATTTGTTTCGGGGCTGCACGACTCCAGTCCCTGAATGAAGCTGTCATTTATGTTGCTTGCTGACTCCAAACTGTGCCTCCTTTTGTTGTTTACCCCATTCAGCTGGGGAAGAGTCTTGTTTCAGGGTGATTTACCACCACCCAAACACCAGCTGTCAGTCCTCTTGGTCACTGCTGTGAGAGGCTGAAACCAATATAAAGAGCTTGGATATTTTCAAAAGGGGTTGCAGTAGGGAGGAGGTGAGAGAAGGCAAATTAGTGGCAACCTCTTGCTTTCACTTTCTGAATCTTTTTGAAATTGGATAATGGAAGTGATCCCCTGTTTTGTGAAACACCTTTCTCATATATTTGCGGAGCACTTTAATTATTAGAATTTGCTGATATCGATTTTGTCAAAAAAAAATGTTTGCCCAGCTCTTTTAACCTATAAAGTATAACTAATAAAGTTAGAAATAGCAATCTATTAACTTTCCAATCAGAAAATATGAACCAAATAAATTCTGTTATTTACGTGCAGGTAGAATAGGAAGTTTCTCTCTTTCCCTTGCCTCCTGAATAAATGCTGTGTTTCTCTGTGCTACAAACAGCTGCTCTTGTATTAACTGCAGGTACATTAGTGTTGTCCTACTAGTTCTGAAAATCAGTACATGGCATCATAGTGCTACCGTAAGTGTACGTCCTCTGCCTTGTTGATAAATGACCCCTGTCGCCCTGAGATGTGCTTTTTGCTTAGATGACTCTCTTGATGATCTCTTTCCCTCCCCTACCCCCTCTGGAGAGTCCTAGCAATGGGACTCTCAGCTGCTGTATTGAAACTGAGTTGAGTCACACTGTGTAGGCCGCTAATAGCTGTGGCTGACCAGTTCCTGTCAGCTCCTGCTAGGATTATAGTAATTGCTTCCTGAGTCTTTACCATTGAACAGGGCAATGAAGAGCACAGTGACAACGCCTCCTGTTTGTCATTAGCCTGCCAGGAATCTTGCTGCAGTCCCCAGTTTGATTCTGAGTAATGGCTGCAATTCCCTTTAATTGGCTGAGGTTTGAGTTTCCGTTTGCTTCCCTGCTAAGCTGATTAACCTTTTTCCATTCTGCCACCTTTGCTACTACAGTGTTTTATTTCTTGAGAAATGGGAGCACGCAGGATTGGATAAGACCATTGTGTGGAATATATAAACAGCTTTTAAACAAAAAAGTCTTATTTCACAAGGATTGTATGTCCTTTTTTCATCTGTACAATATATTTTGAGATAATTCTTTGCCTGCACAATTCTTCCCCCCCAACACCCCCAGCCCGTTTTATTTCTTTTGCAGATTTTGTGCACATTCACTGCCTCCCCTCCAATCAGAAGAGTAAAATTGTTAATATTTATTTGCATATAAAAGCCTGGCAGCTTTCCTGGATGTAGACAATGTTATGAAAGCGAAAGGATGATTGTGATTAATTTCACTTGCTTTTTGGATTTTTTGTGTAAGTGAATCATACCTGTAGTGCTGTTGAGAACTATCATAAGTAGCAGGAAATAATAAGATGTCTGTTTTCTATCCAATAATTATTATTGAATTGTATTTTGAAATATATTGACATAGCAACAGATTTATTCCACTTCTATGGTGCCCAAGGAAAGCATTTTTCTGGTGATTTTAAAACGATACTCGAGTATTCAGATTAATGTCTCTTATATTCTGTATTTTGAATAGTTGACCCAGGGATGTAATTCACACCACAACCTCTCAAACTTTGTCACCTACATGATGACCCACCTTTTCTCTCTATTAACTTCCATCTAGTCCATTTCCTCTAACATGCTGAATTAAAAAGTATTCATTTATCAATCCTTTCACGGATCCTTAAACTTCAAGTGTTACCCTTCCCCATCAAAAAACATCCTTTGTATCTGTGTGTTTTCTTCACTGTGACCTTCAGTAATTTTACATTCTTTTGACCCCATTATCAGTGACAGGTTTGATCTTCCAATACTAAATTAATAATTTTGTACCGTTTTATCCATTTTAATGCATCTATGTGGAATAGTTTGTCATATTTTTTGGATATAATAATGGAAGCATTCCATTTGGTGCAAGTGTTAGAATAAGACCATAAGACCATAAGACATAGGAGTGGAAGTAAGGCCATTCGGCCCATCGAGTCCACTCCGCCATTTCATCATGGCTGATGGGCATCTCAATCCACTTACCCGCACTCTCCCCGTAGCCCTTGATTCCTTGCGAGATCAAGAATTTATCAATCTCTGCCTTGAAGACATTCAACGTCCCGGCCTCCACTGCGCTCCGTGGCAATGAATTCCACAGGCCCACCACTCTCTGGCTGAAAAAATGTCTCCTCATTTCCGTTCTAAATCGACGCACTCTAATTCTAAAGCTGTGCCCACGGGTCCTAGTATCCCCACCTAACGGAAACAACTTCCCAGCGTCCACCCTTTCTAAGCCATGCATTATCTTGTAAGTTTCTATTAGATCTCCCCTCAACCTTCTAAACTCTAATGAATACAATCCCAGGATCCTCAGCCGTTCATCGTATGTTAGGCCTACCATTCCAGGGATCATCCGTGTGAATCTCCGCTGGACACGCTCCAGTGCCAGTATGTCCTTCCTGAGGTGTGGGGCCCAAAATTGGACACAGTATTCTAAATGGGGCCTAACTAGAGCTTTATAAAGTCTCAGAAGCACATCACTGCTTTTATATTCCAACCCTCTTGAGATAAATGACAACATTCCATTCGCTTTCTTAATCACAGACTCAACCTGCAAGTTAACCTTTAGAGAATCCTGTACTAGCGCTCCCAGATCCCTTTGTACTTCGGCTTTATGAATTTTCTCACCGTTCAGAAAATAGTCCATGCCTGTATTCTTTTTTCCAAGGTGCAAGACCTCACATTTGCTCACGTTGAATTTCATCAGCCATTTCCTGGACCACTCTCCTAAACTGTCTAAATCATTCTGCAGCCTCCCCACCTCCTCCGTACTACCTGCCTGTCCACCCAACTTCGTATCATCGGCAAACTTCGCCAGAATGCCCCCAGTCCCTTCATCCAGATCATTAATATACAAAGTGAACAGCTGCGGCCCCAACACTGAACCCTGTGGGACACCACTTGTCACCGGTTGCCATTCCGAAAAAGAGCCTTTTATCCCAACTCATTGAGAGGCCTTGGTGAGAACACATTTGGTCTACTCTGTACAATTCTTGTCTCTTTAGTTATACAAAGGATGTAAGTGAATTAGAAGCAGTTCAGAGAAGGTTCACGTGACTCATTTGAGGAAAGAAGACTCATCTCATGAACAAAGATTTGACAGATTGAGCCTACGCCCATTGGAGTTTAGAAGGATGAGAAATGATCTGCTTGAAACATAAATGGTCCAGAGGGAAATTAGCAGGCTAAATACTGGAAAGATGTTCCCTCTTGTGTGGGAGACTGGCAGTAGCAGACATGGTTGAAGAATCAGATGGAAAATAGGATGCTTTTTCCAGAGTGTTATTACTGGAATTCTCTTCCCGAAAAAGAAGTGGAGGCCAGATCTTTGAATTAATTCAAAGCTTGGTTAGATGTGTTTTTTTGAGAGATATGGGAGTTAAGGATTGTGGACGGCAGACAAGAAAATGAAATTGAGACCATAAGCAATCAGCTGCAATTTTATAGAATGGTGACACAGGCTTGAAGGGCTGAATAGTTTGCTTCTGCTCCTAATTCCAATGTTTCAAGGAATGAAAGCTGTGCAGAAGTACTTTATTACAAGGATAACAATAAAGTATCTTTATACTTATTGTACCAATGTTCATCTTGATTGGACCCTGGAATCTATCTAAAGATAGATCCCTTTCTTCCATTCTTCCTCAATTGTACAAGAAGCATTACGTCGTGTGGAGAATCTGATCCATGAATTGGTACAGCTACCAATCAGATATTTATCCAACTTTTCTTTAATAATGAACTGCTTCTAACTTCCATTTTACGTGTTAGATTAAATTAAAAGCTTGATTTTTCAAGTAGGAGTATTGTTGGTTTTGTTATGATTCAGCTGTCTTCTTGGTGAGTCATAAGACCCTGTTTGTCTTCTGATGTAGTTCAATGATATTACAGCAGTATTTTGAAGAGGAGGAGGATAGCTTACCACGATCGGTGTTAATCCATTAGATACACCTAAGAAAGTAGATCTGGTCATAATCACATTGCTGTTTATGAGACCTTTATGAAGAAGGGTCACTGGACCCAAAATGTTAACTCTGCTTTCTGTCCACAGATGCTGCTGAATTTTCAAGCAATTTCTGCTTTTGTTCAAAATCGTACCAACAGGACACGATCCCTGTCCTAGCCGGTGTAGATTCTGGGATAATAGGTACTGCAGATGCTGCAGGAACAGCAAATCATATTCAGCCTGGGAACCCTGCAGCCCAATGGTATCAATGTGGATTTCACAAGCTTCAAAATCTCCCCTCCCCCAACCGCATCCCAAAACCAGCCCAGCTCATCCCTGCCTCCCTAACCTGTTCTTCCTCTCACCAATCCCCTCCTCCTACCTCAAGCCCCACCCCTATCTCCTATCTACAAACCTCATCCCGCCCCCTTGACCTGTCCGTCCTCCCTGGACTGACCTATCTCCTCCCTACCCCCCCACCTATACTCACCTTTACTGGCTCCATCCCCGCCTCTTTGACTTGTCTGCCTCCTCTCCACCTATCCTCTCCTCTATCCATCTTCTATCCGCCTCCCCCTCTCTCCCTATTTATTTCAGAACCCTCTTCCCTTCCCCCATTTCTGATGAAGGGTCGAGGCCCGAAACGTCAAGCTTTCCTGCTCCTATGATGCTGCTTGGCCTGCTGTGTTCATCTAGCTCCACACCTCGTTATCTTAGATTCTGGGCATGTTTTCTCACCCTGTCCTGAAAGGAAATTGCAAAATCACAGCATGAGCATTGGTTTGGCAACTGACAAAACAATCCAGGATCCTATCTGGAGAAGAAGAAAAACCGATGTGGTGATCATATCTGTTAGGTTTCCTGAATATTTCAGAAGTGTTACTTAAAATTTCTGAAAATTAATTGCATTGAGCGTATGTGAGACAAGTAAATTGTATCTAATACATATTCTGAGCTGTTGTGGTGTAGTGGTAGTGTCCAGCCCTCTAAGCCAGGTGGCCTAGTTTCAAGTCCCACCTGCTCTATAGCTGTGTGATAACATCTCTGATCAGGCTGATTAGAAAATCTAAAACACATACTGTTTCATTGTGGATCTTGGTTAAAGACAAATGACATCTGTTGCTTGTTGCATTAGAATTGTTGCTAGAATGCAGACTGTGTTTCTTTATTGGGACTGTCTTAATTTCATACCTTAAGTATTCTTGCAAAACCCGCTTGACCAGTAGCACAGAAAAATGTAACACATTGCTATTTTAAGAAACACTCTACCTTTAAATCTTTTGTGGTTTGTACTCTACTGTTGCCTTATTAATATGAACTGATTTAAACAAAGCATTAGGTTTATTAGATTGCACAGTTTTATCTCTTGAAGAAGACCAGCTTGTTTTTAATCTCCTTTCCACTCCCTTTATTAGCTTTTCTTGTCTTTTAGGAATATGAAGATGCCACTGTGACTGATGCTTCTCAAAATTTCCTTCGTTGTTACTGCATATATGACTCAGAAATATGGAATTTCATACCTGTCACCCATTTTTCTTCTGCAATCTTTGTACATTTAAAATCAAAGCTTGTCAAAATCTTTTCCCGACCTTTTGATTTACCTATTGCTTTCTTGTACTCTTTTTACATAGTTGTTCTGTTTAATAAACCTTAACTGTTCATGTAGACTCATTGGGCAAGAACTTGGATTCTGTAGCAGCCTAGCGTTCACGTCCTTTGTGTACAACGTGGGGGAAAAAGAATCACATTTCTGCAGTAAGTTCATTTAATTCATATTGAGGAAGGTATTAGTAGGCACACAGCTATCTTTTGCTAGATTTATGCAGAGCAAAGATATCATGGTGTCAGTCAGTGTGCAGTGATAATTTAGTGTCAGTGCTGCCATCTTGAAACTCAGCGCTCCAGCTAGCATTCTCTCTTAACCTCACAAGGCTGAATACATGTTAAACAGAAGGAATGAGCCCCTGCCATTGGATCATCTGCTAGTGACAATTGGTTTAAGTTGACAGCTGTTTGGTGTGTTCTGCAGTTGCTTTAGGTTGTAAAATTTACAAGGAGTAATGTGTCAAGTGCGGATGACAATTTACTGACTTTGAGGTTTCTGTGCAAGTTAATTGCTACTCATCATGGGTGCACAGGTGGACTTTTGGAATAGTGCATGACTTGGAGAAAGATCTCAGCTCTTCATGTTTGTGTAATGTTCTCCAATCCTGCAACCTTTTGAGTTTTCTGCTCTTCTCCTTAACTCTTCAGCCACCCAATTTGAATTGCTCCAACATTGGTGGCTGTGCCTTGAGCTACTAGACTTGATGCTCTTCAATATCCTATTTAAACTTCTCTGCCTTTCTACCCTACTTTCCTCTTATAAAAAATTAAGACGTGAGCAACAGGAAGCCGTTTAGACCCTTGAGCCTGTGCTGCTATTCTATAAGATCATGGCTGATCTGATTAGGAAGTTGCATCTCCTTTCTGACTTGTTCCCTCACACCCCCCTCCTCCCATGCCATAGCTTTGACTCCCTTGTAGACCAAAAATCTGTCTAACTCCATCTTGATTATATTAATTACTCCACTTCTTGAAATCTATGCCTTTGAATAAATATTTGTGCATCTTCCCTAACGATACCTTAAATGGCTTTGTGCGCACTTTTACTTCATAAGGTTCCTGTGAAAAGTTTTGGGTTTTTAAAGTTAGATAACTGTAAATACAAGATGTCTTTGCTAAATGTACAGAGGTCATGCAGAGCAGGCCAAGATGTTAGAGGATGGAGGAGGAGGAAGCAAGAAGATATTTCAGCAAGATTCAAATCAGTGAGCAGTTCTCCTGCCTGAACACTTTTTAATGATGACATTCTTGCTGGAACGGCAAGAGGAAGAGACACAACAATTTACACAGACCCTTTCAGCTGAGACTGTATGTGAAACTTTAATTGAGGGACTATAATCCCAATGACCAAATCATCAATAATTCCCGCTTTACTTTTCCTCTGTCGTTGACCATCGCACCATCATCTTGACTACAATGTACAAAATAATCACTTAAAACCAAATTTGCAAATACAATGGTTATCTCATGCTTGTCTGGATTTAAGGTAACAAAGTGTAGAGCTGGATGAACACAGCAGGCCAGGCAGCATCAGAGTATCGGGAAAGCTGACATTTCAGGCCTAAACCCTTCTTCAGAAATCCTTGTCTGGATTTAGTTTGATTTACCACATTTCTGCCTACCTGACCAGTTCATAGGTAGCTTTCTACAGCATACTACTTGGCAATTTTTGCATCAGTCTGCGGACTTCTTTTCTACACAACCCCTGTCAACATTTAAGATGAACTAATTGATATACACCATCAAAAACAAGGAACTAACACTGAGCTCTCTAAAACTCTGGTGGAAGCTGTAAGTGTGTCTCCTTATCAATTGGCGAATTTCCTTTTGATCTATTGACTCGCTGTTGTCGCTGTATTGATGCCCCGAGCAGGCACAGCTGACCTCCCACTCTGTACCCATTTTCATTTAGCTGATCTTCAAGAGGGAGATGTATTCAAAAATCTGTCCTTCAATTCCGAAATGTCCTTAAAGAGATCCTTAGTACTTGGCCACAATGAGGTGGAGAGCAGGGTTCCTGTTCTGCACTCCTTGTTAATTTCACCTCTTTATATTTATAGTATTGTGCTCAGAGATTCTGTCATAAGTTTCCTTGTTTTAATTTATCTTAGCTTGTATTTTCTTTGACAGTTTTGGATGTCTCATCCTTTTCTTTGCGGGAACATAGTTGCTTTGAACCCTTTCTATCTCAATTTTCAATGCTTCCCACTGCTTTGAAGCTGATTTACCTTTAAGTAGTTTCCATTTTACATGTGACAAATTGACCTTTGACGTGCCTGTGATTTGTAGAAATGCCACTTGTAGTTCATGCAAAGAGTGCATTTATGCAAAGAGAAAGCCAACCTCATTGGTAAGTGATGGAAGGCATGAGGCAGGCTCAAAGATCATGCTGCAGGAAGAGAGGTTTTTCAGAATTCTAAATAACCTATCTCAGAAGAAATGAATGTACAACATGGACTGATGAGACTGGCTTTCTCAGTTCATGGTACAGGCGTCTCTCCCCTTGGTGTCAGCCCTTGTTCCTGTTGGGGCCCTGGCCCCTGCCTGACCTCCCATGTCAGCGGCACATGATGATAACATCATGGACACCTACAATTCCTGTGGCAGACCTATCATGGCCAATTGGCTAAATGTTCTGCGTCTGTGCATGAGTGCTGCCAGTTAGGCGTTATGGGTAATCATTCTATTTTAGCTTAGCAAATTGATCTTTCTCCCATTTAAAACTTGTTAACTGTCTCTCTTCAGCCTTTCCACAACATTAAACCCATCTGAGTCATGTCACAACTATCAAAATGCTCTCTCCCACGTATACTCATTCCACTTGCCCAACTTCATTCCTGAAGTCAAGCCCAGAACTGTCTCTCCTCTTCTTGAGCTTGTTAGGCACTGGCTAAAAGTTTCAGCTGAACGTACAGTCGCAGTGTCTCAAATCTGGCTATCGGAAAACTCAAGCTGTCTGAAAACCAGCATTTTTACAAGTTGCCATACATCATTATTAATTGTTCTGTAATGACCAAAGTAACTGACTGGGGCAACTTGACTAGGGATAGGAGTGACACAGTGATGCACCAGACTTCTTGTTGGCTTCATGCACTGCTCATTTCCTGGGCTTGAAGTGGTGCAAGTGACCTTTGACCCCACCTGATCTGGCGTCACTTGCATGCCTATACTTTGAATCCAACATAATTGGAGAGTCAGCCTTGCATACCTTATTATCAATTTTTACAACTGTTATTCCTTAATTATTATGTGTTCTTTATAGAAAGAAGCTTATTCATTTGATTTAATGTTCCTCCTATTAAATTAATTAAGATTCTGGTTTCTATCTCTGAGAAGAGGTTCGAAATTTGATACAAGATAACAAGCATGGGGCTGGATGAACACAGCAGGTCAAGCAGCATCATAGGAGCAGGAAAACTCGACGTTTCGGGCCTAAACCCTTCATCAGAAATGAAGGGTT
>JAHRHZ010000249.1:49536966-49584610 GCA_024137785.1 Ginglymostoma cirratum
GGGCCTAAACCCTTCATCAGAAATGAAGGGTTTAGGCCCGAAACGTCGAGTTTTCCTGCTCCTATGATGCTGCTTGACCTGCTGTGTTCATCCAGCCCCATGCTTGTTATCTCGGATTCTCCAGCATCTGCAGTACCTTTTATCTCTGATCGAAATTTGATACAGACTGGATCCTGAAATTGCTGATTTTGAGGCGCTGTCGGTATTCAGAATTCTGTGTACCTCTATATCTTTCACAGTGATTTTATGCCTGTTAACACTGAAGTAGTAGGAATTCCCTATTATTGTCATTTTTTGTTCCTTGATTTCTCAACGGTTTCCCAATTTAGTTGGGTCTATTAAATCCCTCAAATGGATTGAGTTTAAAAAGGTGCACTCCCAGCAGTGTGATCACTCCTTTTTGTTCCTTATTCGAAGCTCGCTCTAGCATATGCTGCTGACAGCTTTGAGTCCCTTTTGCAATACTCCTGTGTGACCTTGACCTCGATGAGCTGGCACCTGTAGTGGCACCTCTGGACTGGCTGCAGGCTATTTGTGCCTGATGTCTCATCACATGCTTATCCAGCTTCTGTGCTCTGCTCTAAATGATCTTGCAATCTCAGTGTCTGAGCTATTTGCTTCCTGTACGAATTTAGCTGGTGATATGGCTTCATCCACAGTCTTTTTGCTGTTTCTTCACTGCGTGTCCAGTTTGCATTCCTTGTATATTTGAAAGGAGAGAGGCATATGATGAAAGGCTGTGGCACAGGGAGAGATGGTGGTTGGGAGAATTCAGAGATATATGACCTGAGAAAAAGAGAAAAAGGTTTGCCTCTGAGGATTATGCAACTTGTTGCAATGATGTGGCTGTCATAATTATCGAGTCGGCAGTTATTGCAAATTGTAAAAGCTGGGTGTGAGGCTTATAGTGGTGCTGCATGTATGGGGATGAGCTGGGGAAGACAAATGTAAGGTATGAGTCCTGATTAATAGGCAGTATTGTTGGGTGAGTGCTGAACGGGGTTGCAATGAATTGTGCAGTGTCTTCAGATGAGTGGTGCAGTTGTTAGTATTTGGCATTTGAAAACACATTCACTGACCTTCACCACTTGTACGAAATCATTGACCTTCTTGTGGGGCTGCATCCTCAGGGCTTGCAATCTGGATTGATCTCAATGGCTGTCTCATTTCCACACAGCCTGCCAAAAGTTTCAATGCAGGGTCTCAAAAAACCTTAAAGCCCGTCACATATTGTGTCATTCTTCACTGTTTCCAAGGTCCTATTCACTTTGTGAACTGATAGGACCAGTTCTGGCTATAAGATGTGCAGGCTTGCTTTAAGCAGTACAGACAGCCCTCAAACAGTGTTGGGTAGTTAGAATTTTGGTCGTCTGCCCATGTGTCCAGCCAATGAGAGCACCCTTAGTGCTCGGTGCACCAAGCAATCAATCATGTGAGCAACAGCATGATGTTGGTGTGCAGCCTACATTTCGATCAATGGATGTGTCTTAATTACATATTGGTATCCTAATCTCCTTTACCAGGAGCTATCCAATTTACCCTCCATTGTTTCATTAAATATTGCAATTAGGACCATATTTTGAGCACCTTCTGATAAATAGCCGACATCATATTTTTGAATAAAAATGCTTTAACAAAGGTGGCAGTCATAGTGGTATTTATAAAAGTTCAATCATTATTGATGTGAGTCATGTTCTGTTTCTCTGCCACCCAATTAAGCGTAGATTTGTTTCATACACTAAGGCCAGCCTTTCACTTTGTATGATATTTACAGTGTGTTGATCAAGTCTGTGTGAAAGATCCCCTGGCATGGGTCAGCTTCCCTGTAGAGCATTGATGTTCATGAGGTTAATTCTCATGGTTTGAATTGAGGGGCAGATGAAGAGAACGTGGTCTGAGCTATTTGTGAGTTGTGGGGGTTTATCATCAGGACTGGTGAGTTCCTTACAGGAAAGTTTACACCGTGCTAACGCATTTCCTCCAAACTCTTCCCCTCCCAGATGTACAGGTAATATTTTTCAGTGACTGACTCTCAGCGAGCCTGTCCTCTTGGAGGAACGTTATATCGACGTTAATGCTATCCAGTCCATGTCAGCCATGACAGCTCTCTAGCTCACATTATCGACCAGTGACAAGTCATCTGTCAATCCATACGGTGCTTCTGGTGCTTCTTATTTGACGTGTTGGCATCTTCTTTCATCGTGTTTGCCTTGTTAGTTTACCTCGTGCAAGGGATTCCGTCCACTTGTTGAGCAAGGACCGTAAACTACAAGCACCCATTGAGGTAGATGGACCATGGAGTGTGAGTAACTTACTGGCTTGTGATGGGCAGTGTTTTGGGACGTGACGGTTGAAGGAAGGACCTATCACCATACCTGTCAAGTTGGGCTTAAAGCTCATAAAATGCTGCCTCCTGTGTTGTGTTAATGCTGTGCAGCAAAACTGGAATGTCCTTTTGTTTTATTCATTAATGGGATGAGGGCATTGCTGGCTAAGCAGCATTTATTGCCCATCCCTAATTGCCCAAACCACATTGCTGTGTGTCTGGAGTTACATGTAGGCCAGACCAGGTAAGGATGGCAGTTTCCTTCCCTAAAAGACATTAGTGAACCAAATGGGTTTTTATGACATTTGACAGTAGATTTATGGTCATCATTAGACTGTTAATTCCGGATATTTTTATCAAATTCAAATTCCACCATCTGCTGTGGGAGGATTTGAACCTGGGTTCCCGGAACATTATCTGGGTCTCTAGATTAACAGTCCAGCAATAATGCCACTAGGCCATCACCTCCTCCTGCCTGGCATTCAAGACTGGGCAAAATGTATGGAGACTCTGAGCTGCTCAGACGTCAGGGGGACCCCCATCACTCTCCTGTCTTACCTCCCCGGTTGCGTCCAAAGGAATATAAAGCACTATGTTTGGCATTAGCTTGGTTGAATGTGTTGTCAGAAAGACAGCACGCTTAGACAGCAGAAGGCTTTTGGGTTGCATTTGAGATTTCTTGCCGGTTTTCACTTTCATAGCTTTCAGTTCTCCAGATGTAACCACAAGCCATTTGGTCATTGCTGGAAGTTTGGTTTGTTGACATTGCCAGGGTATGTCCATTTCATTCTCACAGGATCGACAGAGGAGCTGCAAACAGGGATGTTCCTCCTGGGTGTGGGACCTAGAACCACAGTCTCAGAATAAGGATTGAAATGAGGAGGAGTTTCTTCACTCAGAGGATTGTGAATCTTTGGAATTTTCTACCTTCGAGGTCAGGGAAAACACAGCCATTCGATAAGTTTAAGGGAGAGATTAAAAGATTTTCAACAGTTCAAAAATCGAGGAGGGAGTTTAGGAAACTACTGTTTAAGTAAAAGATCTGCCATGATCTTGTTAAAAGGTGTGGCTGAATCACCTGTTGCTGCCATTTGTTATGTTCCAATGTCTGACTATAGGAAAGCGCAATGGAGAGGGTCAAATGGATATATTTTTCTCCGCTAACACAGGCTTGATGAACCAAATGGCCACTTTCAGTCCTGTATAATTCTAATATTCAACATCAATTGACAGGGTGACAGGGAATTTTTATTTTTCAGTTTTTTTTTCAAGAACATGCCATTAATTAGAGCTGGATTTAATAGTCCCTGGGGAAGGGTTGGCAAGGCAGAAATATGCATAAAATTTCTGGTACTTAATTGCCCACAGAGCCCCTGCCCTTCCTCATTTTTAACTAGCATGTGGGATATTACAGGAGTTCCACCCACCCATGAATCAATTGAAGCCTTTGGAATGGCACTTAATCGCCTCCTCCCACTGCCGCTGGAATTTTACTCCCGAACTGTCGACCCTCTGTTTGGATCTGTAGCTCAGTGGGTTTCACAGCACAGGCTGGTGATTTATCATGGGGTGGGGGGGATTACCTCCTTTATATGATCCTTGTGCCCATCCAAGGCTCTGTCCGTTAAGATCTTCCCAACTTTGCCACCCTTTGAAGGCCACCTAGATATTTTACCAGGCTGCCTGCAGCTATAAATCCATGGATGGAGCCCATAAACATTAGGCTAATATGTTTCTCCAGTGTTTATGGAGGTATTATTGGCCAGGACACTGGGTTTAAGCTTTTCTTGAATGTTGTGCTATTGGGGCTGTTACATCCATGAGATAACAGCCAGGTTTAGTTTCTCATTCAAAATGTCACCTCCGACTGACTACTGTTACCTCATTATTGCATGGAATGACACCAGACTTTTGTGCTCAAGTCTTTGGAGTGCATGTTGAACCTGAAAACTACTTTTTTTTTAATCATCTATTTTTCTAATCAACCTGTTCAGATATGTTATTATATTCCTCTGGAGCAGATGGGACTTGAACCTACACCTGCTGGTCTAGGAGTAGGGATCGACCACTGTGCCACAAGAGGGCCCACCCTAAAAATGTTTTTTTAAAAATTAGCCTATTTTTCTAATCACCCTGTTCAGAGATGCTATTGTGTAGCTCTGAAGCAGGTGGGACTTGAACCCAGGCTTCCCAGTCCACAGGTAGGGACACTCACCATCTCTGTGCCACAAGAGGGCCCAACCCGAAAACAAGAAACGAGAGTGCCACCAACTGTGTCATGACTGATACCTTCAAAGGTTATCAATGGTTCATAATTACCTGGGTTAATTGTGCCTCCCAGGTCACAATAGCCAGCCAGCAACCTTTAGTCACTTAACATTCTCAGCAAAGCTCCAGATGTAATTTATAAGGGCATACACCATCCTGCCAATTCCACCCCACCACCACCACCATTTTTCTTGAGAAAGTTTCCTCAAGGTATTTTCTTGAAAATATCTGTTGAATCTCTTTATATTACTGCAATTGACTCCATGCCATCTCACATTTTTGGTGCCATTGAAATGTAATTGTTGACCCTTGTCCTCCTTAAAGGAGCCATTGCTTCAAAATTGATGGAGAGAACCTGGCCAGGACCTTGTTCTCAATTCTGTGTTTATGTAATTTACAGAATGTGCTTTCCCTAACAACTGAATGGTCACTATTCCATCCTTCCTTGAGCTGCCAGCTCCATAACTCTGAGGAGTGACCAAAATGCTTCTTATCAGAGACCTCCCTCCCTCTCCTCTAGCTGTTGTATGTGGCTTAGTGGTATCACTCACATCCTCCTGGGCCCAATTTCCAATCCAGAGGTTTTTAAGTACCAAATCTAAGCTGACACTAATGGAATTGGAAAGACTAGAGAAAATGCATGGCTTTCAGATAGGGGTGATACTATTATTTCCATTACCTGGTTGGATACTTCTCTTTGCTCTTCATTCATGGCTGCACAACAGCATGAGATGGGCTCACGTGCACACAATAGCGATCCGTTTGCTGCACTTCTCATGGCATTTTATGCTACTGTTGCCACATCAGATTTTGGTGTACTTGTCAAACACTTCATCAGTGTTTAAAGCATTACTTGTCCAGTGAATATATCATTATTGTATTGACCAACTCATTTTGTTCTCCACTTGTTGCCGAGTGTAAACTAACACCTTGAACATGATTTTCTTTTAAACTAGAAAACTTTCTACTCAGGACTCCTCTAGTCTTGACGTAGATGTTCCCATTTTCTCCTCATGGGCAACGGTTTATTGCTTGCTGGTTTTTGACATACCAAAGTATGAGATGACTGTAACCTTGACACTTGCAAGACATTACCACATGACATAGAGCAGTAAATGATCTGTGTCTTGGTTGATCTGTTCAGTGAAGTGCAGTGACCTCCACCAGGGACAGCAGAGATACGATTAAGTATATTTAGAAGGGATCTGTCTCCAGTAGTTTATTACGAAAATTAAGGTTGCTAGGTGAATTCACCCAGAGATGGTAACCTGTTACTGTGCTTCTGAATGTGCAGACTGATTTGCTGTGAGTTAATTTGACGAATGTTCTGAATTTTTTGCAACCATTGGAATGTTAAGAAGGTAGAGTTTTGAAACCAAATTACTAAACAAGATGTAGCTAATCCATGTGAATGTAATGTTCAGGTGTGACTCTGAAGTATCAGTGCTGTTTAAGACAATGGTTTTGTATCCAACATAAGAAAAAAACTTGGTCCTTTATGCTTCTTTTTAATCTAACTCGACAGTGTTAAATATTGAACTAAATCCAAGAAAGGTGACTTCATGGTCACTTGCTGCATCCATTACGGCATTCAGTTTTTCTTGGATACAATTCACTTCAAAATTAAGGTTTGGCTTCAGATATTGTGAGAGCTTTCCATAATAAGGTACTATCTTAGACCTACTTGCATTTCTCTAAGTCCCTCGCATAACTAGAATTCATTTAAAATACAGATTTCATGAGTGGAATTGACATCCGGAAGCTGATATAATCAATCGTTTACCAGATAAACTGAATCACTTGTTTACATACGATATGCATGACGCTTATATGATAGCTATTTTTAAAAAAATCCAAGTTTTTGACCTCTTTTTGGAAGATATTAAATCTTGCACAGAAGTTCTGTTGTTGCCAGCTGCACTTCTTTATCTGGTGGAACTATTGCTTTTATGATGAAAAGTATTTAGAAAAGAAGAACATGTTGGATATCTGAAATAACTAAAACGAGGGGAAACAGTCAGCCAGTCGGGCAGAATGCATGGAGTGAGGAAGGCAAAGTATAGGGGAGCTCATTTGGGCTTCTGACACCTTGTCACATTCCTGCATGTATTAGTCTTCAAATAATCACTGGCAATCCATGGGGATGAGGCACCACCTTCCCCTCACCTGACTGTCACCAGCGTAAGCAATCTGAAAAGTTAACTCCTTGCAATAGCCCATGAGCGCTGAGGCCAATTGTAGTGTCCCTCCTGCTTTAACAAAGACTGGTGATTTGAAGTTAGGCCATGTGCACATTGTGTAGTCAATTCGACATAAGCAGTTCATTTATTTACTGAATCAGTATTTGCTTTATTAGGAGGTAAAATTTTGTTTTTTAACCACCTGACCTCTACTTTGAATGTTTTCAAACTACACCATTCCTAAGTGAAAATATAGATAAGAATATCATATGTTGCACAACTCTGCTTTGTGAATGGTAGCCAAGGTACTGTGCAAAGTGTTGGAGACATGGCTCAGGTTAATTCATCTTGAATTAATCAAAATTCATGTTTCACTTTGTAAAGAAGGTTAAGTGGTATCATTTAATCTCATACAGTTCATGTTTCAGACATTTCAATACCCATTAAACGCAACGGGTATGATGGGCCATTATTTTGTCAAGTATCTTCCTCTATTCAAACCAGTTCCATTATGAGGAAGAATAAAAATAAAATGACCAAAAAAAGACATATACTATATTATGACCAATATAATTTGTGATCTCCCATTTGGGATGTGGCCACCAGTGTTAGATGCAACAAGTGTGAACTCTTTATCAGTAAATACAGAAAGCTTTAGAATTTCATTGCAGATATGTCAAAAAAGATAGATTAATATTTTATGCTTGGCTGTTGAGTTAAACTTAGGCATGAATTTATTTATTCATATTAAATATTAAAATGTTATTATTTCCATATGTCAGTTGAGTGACTATCACTGACTGATCTGGTTGATATTTTGTCCTGGGCATTTTATTTCCAGTGCCTGGACTTTATTGTTTCAAAAACTGTAGGTGTTGCTGGCAAGGATAGCATTTGTTGTCCATCCTTATTGTCCTCGAACTGAATGTCTTGCTCAGCCATTTCAGAGGGCAGTGAAGAATCTATCATATTATTGTGGGTCTGAAATTGCATGTAGGCTAGAGCAGGTAAGAATAGGATTAGATATTTCAAGTCAGAGTGTTAGAGACCGCTCCACACTCCCCTCCAGCCCCACCACACCCGGCACTTTTCCCTGCAACCGCAGGAAGTGCTACACCTGCCCCCACACCTCCTCCCTCACCCCAACCACAGGGCCCAAGAAGACTTTCCACATCAAGCAGACATTCACCTGCACATCTGCCAATGTGGTATACTGCATCCGCTGTACCCATTGTGGCCTCCTCTACCTCGGGGAAACCAAGCGGAGGCTTGGGGACCGCTTTGCAGAACACCTATGCTCAGTTCGCACTAAACAACTGCACCTCCCAGTCGCGAACCATTTCAACTCCCCCTCCCATTCCTCAGACGACATGTCCATCCTGGGCTTCCTGCAGTGCCACAACGATGGCACCCGAAGGTTGCAGGAACAGCAACTCATATGCCGTTTGGGAACCCTGCAGCCCAATGGTATCAATGTGGACTTCACAAGCTTCAAAATCACCCTTCCCCCTACCGCATCCCAAAACGAGCCCAGCCCGTCCCCGTCTCCCTAACCTGTCCTTCCTCCCAGCTGTCCCCTCCTCCCACCTCAAGCCCCACCCCCATCTCCTACCTACCAACCTCATCCCGCTCCCTTGACCTGTCCGTCCTCCCTGGACTGACCTATCTCCTCCATAACTCCCCACCTACACTCACCTTTACTGGCTCTATCCCAGCCTCTTTGACCTGTCTGTCTCCTCTCCACCTATCTTCTCCTCTATCCATCTTCTATCCGCCTCCTCCCTCTCCCTGTTTGTTTCAGAACCTCCTTCCCTTCCCCCATTTCTGAAGAAGGGTCTAGGCCTGAAACGTCAGCCTTCCTGCTCCTCTGATGCTGCTTGGCCTGCTGTGTTCATCCAGCTCTGCACCTTATTGTCTCTGATGTGTTTCATGTTTCATGTTTCAAAGAGTTCACAATAAGATAAATAAGAAAGAAAGAGCCTCCATTTATATTGCTTCACTGTCTACCCCAGATTCATGCAAAGTGCTTCACATCCATTGAAACACATTTGTAGTACGGACACTGATACCTAGTCTGCCAATGTAGCTGCCAATTTGTACACAGCAACATCCCATAAGCAACCAATAAATGATCAAAAAAAAATGTTGTCGCTTTGTTGGCTGAGGAATAAACATTGACTGTGGTGATAGGAGAACGACAGTGCCATGGGAGGCTTTACAGGAAGCAATAGCAATACCATTGAAGTGTAGCATTCCATACACACCGAAGTGGGAGCTAAATTATATGTTCAAGTCTCTGGAGTGGAGTTCTGACTCTAGAGATTCAAGTGCTGCCACTGAAACAAGGCTAACAGTGGCAAGAAACATGCCCATTACCTGTATGGACCATTATAGCAGAGTATATGATGTGAATGACCCACATTCCACAAGAAAAGTATTGAAGTCTGTAAATTGTTGAGATAGCTGTAAACAAGCTGCTTTATTCCTTCTGTGGATATTCTTAATTACATATTGAATTTTGATTCTCAGTTTAATTTTAAAATGCTGGTTCATCAGTCTACACCTCGAGACTCAGTGACCTGAATTTGAAGTGCTTAAGAATCTGAAGTGCCTAACCTCAACAAAAGGAAACTTGATCTGTTGTATTGCCAAAAAGACTTCACTTCAGATGTGCAATCTCTATGCAGCTGGGTGTAGAAGGTAATATCACTTTACAAACTTGTGAACGTATCGCAGAAGATTTACATATCCACTTACAGAATCGTTTTTCTTCCGCTGTTTAGGAATTAATGACTGGCATCAATTGTGATATTTTAGAGTAATCTGATATCCTGTGAGGTGGCCTGATGTTGCACATTCTGATATTGTTCAGTTGTTCGATGGCACAACATCCTATTTTTCCTCAAGTGAGCCATGACCTTTTGCAATGCACTTTGAACTGGCATTGACTTTTTTTTGCGTGCTATTAAACATAAATTGTACATACTGTGTGATCTCTGTTAGTGAAACTGTTCAAAATGGAGGAGAACTTGGCTTGGTTGAGAGCAAATTAATTTGTATTATCTTTCTGGATTTTGGACTTGATTAAAACCCTCTGAAAGTAGTGTGCAGTATGCTAACATTTACATGCCTTGGACTTCTCTTTATGATGTAGTTCATGTTCACTTGCCTGTAACATAAGGTATTTATGCAAGGTAATGCTAATGAACAGATGTTAATGAGTAGCATGCAATTACATATACATTACATCAGCCAGTAATATTTTGCAAACATACTTGCTTTAATGAATAATAACCATCTTGCTACGCATTGCACAGGGCATTGGTAGCAGTTGACAGACAGTGTATTGACTTTCACTAGATTACATTGGTATTGAGTTTGGCAGCGAAACCAGATAGGGTCAATCAGCTGTGACACTGAGCTGCCCTCGTTGCTGTCTTTGTTATATTAAAGCTGTAGATCAGTTTCAGATAAGCTTTCGTTTGGAACAAAAAATGAAAGGACTCAGTGGTAATTAATAGTTCTGTGTACATGTGGGTTCCCCCAGCACAGGGATTTGGATGCGACTCAGGTCATTTCTCACATGAAATCTCAAATAGAATTCCGCAGAGCCAATCATGATTATCATATCTAAATATCTGTGATTTACATGTTTAAATGCAAGAAATACATATGAGGATATGAATTAGGAGCTCGAGAAGGCCACTTGGCCCCTGTTAAGATTGCTTCACCGTTCTATATGACCACAGTTCATATGATTCTCTCTTACCCTTGACAACCTTTCCCTGTCTAACTCTGCATTAAGATGTTCCAAAGACACAGCTTCCACTGCCTTTTGAGGAAGAGAGTTCCAAAGACTCATGATCCTCCGTGAGTAGAAATGTCCTCATCTCTGCCATAAATGGGCGACCATTTATTAGTAAACAGTGATCCATGGTTTTAGATTCTCCCACAAGAGGGAACACCTCTCCACGTGCAGCTTGTCAAACACTGCTCAAAATCTCAGATCATCAAATCCAGTCACCTCTTCCTCTTCTGAGCTCCAGCAGATACAAGCCTAGCCAGTCCAAACTTACCTCATAAAACAACTCAGCCTTTCCAGGACAAAAAAAGTACTGCAGACGTGGAGATCTGAAATAAAAACAGAAAATGCTGGAAAAACTGAGCAATTCTGGCAGCATTTGTGGAGAGAGAAACACAGCTAACTTTTCGAGACCAGTGACTTTTCTTTGGAGTTTATATTCCTGCCTATCTCTGTGTCATCAGCATATATGACAAGCGTACCTTGTAGTGATGTGAGTGGTGTTTGCCACTAACAGAATTCTGCATCTAGCCAAAATGATATTCTGTCTATGATGTAAATGAGTTATGTGGGACATGAGTATGAGTGCTGGTGTGATGCCAGCAACATTTGATGGATAATCTTGAGGATGGGAAGACAACCAATTTAGGATTTAGGTTTGCAGTGTGACAGTTTAGTGTGCAATGAAAGCTGCACCTTATGAATACATAGTACCCTAAACAGAAAGAGCATGTACATTCACTGTGCCTGTTTCATCTCAACAAAACATATGAAAAGGAGGAGGCCAGGCAAACCCTGAAGTCTGTTGTGCCATTCAGTGAATTCTTGGCTGATCTGAGGTCTACCTTCATTTGTCTGCCTGAGGCCCATTTCCCTTAATACCTTTACTTAATAAAAAATTGACTATCTCAGATTTAAATTGAATAATTGAATTAGTATTTACTACTGTTTGATGAAGGAAGTAGTAAATCTCCACCACTCTTTGCGTGTGGAAGTGCTTTCTAACATCTCTCCCAAATGACCTGTCCCTAATTATTAGGCTGTGCCCCAGTTCTAGAATCTTGAACTGTTAAAAATCGTTTATCTACCTTGTCTTTCCTTGTTAATATCCTGAAGACCTCAATTAGATCACCCCTTAACCTTTTACCTTCTTGAGAATAAGTTCCTAATTTGTCTAATTACTCCTCTTAACAAGTCTTGAAGTCCAGGTGTCATTCTTATAAACTTGCTTTGAACTCCATCCAGGAGCAAAACATCCTTCCTAAATTGTGATGCCCAGATCTGCTGATGGTACTGTAAGTGAGGTATAACCAGGGTTTTGTATAACTGCAGCATAATGTCTACATCCCTATACTCCAGCCCTTAAGATATGAAGGCCAGCATTCCATTAGCCTTATTGATTATTTTCTGCACCTGTTCATGGATTTTAAAGAACCCCTGAAACCCCAAATCTCATTAGACATCCACTGTATTTAACTTTGTGCCTCCTAAAAAAAAACAGCCTGATCTATCCTTTATCAGTCTCAAATGGATAACTTCACACATGCCTATATTAAAATCCATCTGCCAGAGCTTTGCCCATTCACCTGATCTGTCAATATCCGGTTGTAATTTTATGCAGTTGTCAGCACTGTCTGCAGTGCTGCTCAAGTTTGTGTCATCAGCACATTTGGATATTTGACTTTTTATGCCATTATTCAAGTTGATGATGAATAGTGTAAATAATTGCGGCCCCAACACAGATACCTGCGGGACACCATTAGTTGCATCCTGTCAGTTTGAGTACCTGTCCGTCATTCCAACTCTCAATTTCCTGTCACTCAACCAATTTCGTAGCTATGTCAGTAATTTGCCCTCAATTCTGTAGGCTTCTGTGTTAGCTAACAGTCTCTTGTACAGGACTTGACCAAAAGCCTGTGGAAGTCCATATGAAGAACATCTATCAACATATTTCTGTCCACCACCTTTGTTACCTGTTCAGAAAATGAGCTACCCTCCATGAATCCATGCTGATTTTTACTGAATGGCTGAAGTTTTTCAAGGTGCCCAGTTACCCTATCCTTGATTATAGACTCCAACAAGTTTCCCACCACAGATGTTCATCTGTAATTCCCTGGTTTTCGTCTGTCACCCTTCTTAAAGAACAGAGTGACATGAGCAACTTTCCAATCCAGAGGGACAACTTCTGGATTCAGGGAACTCTGAAAGATTATGATTAGGACACCGGCAATTTGTTCTCCTACCTCCTTTAACACCAGGTCCTGGGGATTTGTCACTCTTCAGTTTCATTGATCTCCCCATGATTGATGATTTACTTAATTTATTTTATTTAGAATATTTTAATTTCTCTAGGACTTCCGGCACACTATCCTTCCTTTCTGCTGTGAATGCTGAAGCAAAATAATTGTTCCCCATGGTCACTGACAATATCCCCACTCTCAGCCTTCAGTGTGCCAATAGTCATCTTAATTAGCTACTTTACCTATATATAACTATAAAATCTCTTATTATTGTCTTTATGTCCCTTGCAAGTTTCATTTCATAATCCTTTTTAGCTGCTCATATAAGCTGCTTAGTAGCCCTTGGTTGGTCATTGTATTTGTCCCATCCTATGAAATCTGTACTGTCCTTTGCGTCCTTTTCTTTTAATTTTATGCTACCGCTCACCTCCTTAGAAGTCGGTAGCTGTTTTGTGAGGTGGATCTTTTCCTTCTTATGGGTACAAACTGCTTCTGAATGGCATTAAATGGTTCTTTCAAACATCCTCCGCTGCTCCTCAGTTGTTTCATTCGCAGAACTTCCCAGTTTACTGTGGACAGTCTCTGCCTCATCCTATTAAAGTCTGTCTTACTTAAGTCCAGAATTGTGATATCCAATCTTTGGTTATCTCCTATGAACGTTGCCCGAAACCCGATCACGTTATGATCACTATTTGACAAATGCTTACGGACAAATAGGTCACAAACTAAACCAAGCTCATTACATTTTACTAGAGCAAATATTGCTTGTCCCCTTGTCACATCCAAGACGTACTGCCATAGGAAACTAGCCTGGGCACAATCTGGAAATTAACAACCTACCTGGCAGGTGCTTGATTTTCTGTCCCGGTCTGTGTTAAAATTAAAATTAATATTACTCTGCCTTTGCTACACAGTTGCCTGACTTCAGTATTTAAACAATTTAGCACCTCTGAGCTGCTACCAGATGGTCTATATACAACACCTATTGTGGTTTCAGTTTCTTTATGGCTCCTCAGTTCTACCCATAAGTTCCCCACTGGGTGCTTTCCCGTCATTACATAATCCCTCACCATAGAAGTGATTCTGTTTCTAATCGGTAATGCTACTCCGTCCCCTCTACCATTTTCTCTGTCGTTCCTGTAAACCTTATAGCCTGCTATGTTTAGTTCCCATGCCTGATCATCCTGCAGCAATGTCTCCATAATGGCTACTATATCATAGTTTCCAATTTTGAATCTGTGCTTGCATCTCATTTAATTTGTTCCTTATCCTCTGTATATTTGCGTAAAGAACTTTCATTTTGACTTTACACTCTACCCTGTCCTTAAGTATCTCTTTTATTATTTCTCCTTCCTGTCTAACCAAGTCCACAGTGATAACCATTCAATGGTTCATTTCTCAGGACAAAGCCCTGACCAATCAGAGTCAAGCTGCCTGTTTAGAATTTAAATAAAGCCTGGCAGTAAATTGTTAATCATCATTAATTGGTACATTCTTCATGACAGCGAGGTGGTAATCAGAATCCACTTGTTGACCAATCAGCATTCTGTTGTCATGCAGTCGAAACAATGGTTCTTTCTTGGATTTGTATTCTTGTGAATTGTCTTTCTGAATGAAAGTTGAAAAGCTTTGCCAAAACATGTCACTTTTTCACAGTACTCTAGTTCTGTTTGACCAAATTACAATTAGGATTCATGAAATTGTCCAGGTTGAAAGGTTAAGCCGTTGTGACTTAATATAATGCTGATGACATGTTTAACATTTTCACTGGTGACTCGGTGGCACTGCTCTTACCACTGAGTCAGGAGGTTGTGGCAAAGCTGTGAGCTCCAGATAGAGACTAACTGTCCAATGCAGCACTGAAGGCATTAGGCTGGGTTTTAGGGGGGCTCATTGCTTGTCTGTGGATGTTGTGCCTTAAGCTATTCTATCTTAAGATGTGTAGTTCCCTCCCCACCTCACTTTCTTCTTTTATGCATACAGTGTCTTGGTCTTTAATAGTTAGAGTGTAGAGCACAAAGCAAGGTAGTTATTGCTGATCTTATGTGAGATGCCAGTTAGACATCAGTTGGAGATTGTGTGTAGCTCTGGGGCCACAATTTAAAAAGAGTGTGAATGCTTTGGAGAGACTGCAGAAGAGGTTTATGAGAATGGTTTCAGTGATGAGAAGTTGGAATGTTTCTCCTTGGGAATTTGTCGGCCAAGAGGGGATTTGATAGAGACGTGCAAAATCATGAGGGTGTTGGTCACGTGGATAGGGAGAAGCTGTTCCCACTGGTAAAAGGACCGAGAGTGAGAGGACATAGATTTAGAGTGATTTGCAGTAGAAACGAATGCTTCATAAAACCTTTCACACAATGCATTGCCTGGAAATGTGGTGGAGGCAGTTTCAATTGAGGCTTTTAAGACAGCATTGGTTGATTTTTTGAATATAAGCAATATGCTGGACTATGGGAAAAAAATTCCATTTTCCAGTCTGAGTCATAATGCTCAATCAAATAGCTAGAGCAGACCTGATGGGCAGAGTGACCTCACATGCATAACAATTCTGTGATTCTGTTTTATTTGTTTTCATGTCTGTCAGTTGACCAAACCCTATCAATCTTTGTTTCTAAAACAAGGAACTAGAATGGATACATTTAGTGTTACATTATTTCAAGCCTCAGTTTGTTAATGGAAGGGGGAAAAAGTTTGGCAACATTTTTGTTAACCGAAAATTTGATGAAAGCCACAAGCTTCTCACTTACAATTGATCACTGTGATACAAGCCAAACGCAAGTTAAATGGTTCTTTACTTCCCAAAAGCTTAAAAATGGCTTGCAAAAAATGGAGACAGTATCACTTTAACTGTGACAGCATGCTTCAAAGGAACAGCTGTAATTACTGAATATTTGTAAAAAGATGGCTACAACCTTTTTTGTTCGAGCACAGTTAAAACTTAGCCCTAAAATGGCTGTCTAATTTAGAAACAAAAGACTGGGTTTTGTCAACAATGTGCCATTCTCAACACCATAACTGAAACTGTGTGCCACTTCCGCTTTCTCTCTCTCTCCCTTTTCCCACACAATTATCATCAAAATTTGAAGTGCAAGGGCCGTGCACATAAAAAGCATTCGATTTAGTAATTTGGAAGCTTTTCATTAGTGAAACCCTCCATCAGCTGACAGTGCTGCGTCTGAGGGCAATCTACTTAAGAGTCTCCTTGTCAAATTTCACTCGGAGGTATTTCGCATTACATTGATTTCACTTCATCCCTATGTGTATCAGTGTTATTCATTGTGACTAGCTTATTCAGACATAACCAGAAATAATTTGGTAATGATTATGGATGTGTTAACACTAAGAAAACTGAAACTTGTAACTAGGACAAAGTTTCATGAGTTGCTACATTCCATCCACTTCTATGGATACCTCAGAAAGCTGGATGCTAGGTAAAATCCATGAAGAAAATTGAGACCTGTAAAATGTGAATGTTCAGATTAAAAACGTTCGGATTGTGCTAAAGCTTTCAAATGCAGACTGTAAGACAAATTGCCACGGTGTTTCGGACTGGGGTGATCATGAAATGGACTTCCGCTATCTTTTGCTATCTGTGTCTGCCTTAGTTTACAGCAGTCCCCTTTTGTGCTTACTTGGAGATCTTGCCTCCTTACTGTATCAGTAACCTGGATTTAGGTATCGTAATTCAAACTATTTTATCTGGTTAAAATCATATCTTTCTAGATATCAAATATTACTTCTCCTTCAGTCTCCTCAGAGTTTTCTTTTTATGTCATGCTTCCATCATTAGTTATGTCACTAACTGTTTCACTTCAGCCCCCTACTCCTCAAAATGAACCCAAACAAATGGCATTCAGAAAATAAATTGTTGCTACTTTGACCACTTGATCAGAGCTGAAAAGCTACAGCGATTTCATCTAGAGGACAAAGTGGATGGCAGTAGAAAGAGATGTCATGGAGTGGTTGCAGATGTATTATAGACGCATGTGGATGGTGCAAGACAAACAATTCTGGATTGTATGTCAGACAGGAGTAGATAAAAGCAGCCCCATCAGCAAGTGTACTGGCACGCATTATGGTTGGCAAACATTGATGATTATGTGGGAATTGTGGACATTTCTTTTATTGTAGAAGGAACAGTTGTATGATTTGGCATTAACCCTTCACTGAAATGTTGTGCTATTGTACTCTGGGGCCTGGCTGAACTGCAGGCTCAGTTAGCCTTCCCTCCTCTACACTGTGAAGGACACTGTCTGAGACAAATCTCATTGAAATACTGTCAGTGAACTCAAAGTCCTGTAAAGACTCGACAAGTCAATGCTCTGAGATGGGCCCACATTTGAAAAGTACTTTACTTAAACATTTAGGCCTCTTTAGGTTTTTGACTGAGTACCCACAAACCCACAATTGTGTATCCCAGACTCCACACCATTCCCGGACCCCTGGCCCTTCCCAGTTAACTCCCTCATGCTGCTGAAATCACACTGTGTCCTCCCCTGGATCTTCCACTCCTTCATGCGCCCAACCTTGCTCCACAACCCACCTGACCAAAGGGACACATTTGGTAGTGGTAAGCCTCCATGCAAGAGTCCCCTGCTGTCCTCGTTATACTGTGGATTTAAACAATGAAACTTACAGACCTGACTCTCAACTACAGAAAGCAAACAGACACACCCATCTTCAAACAATTGTGAACCAAATACCAAGCTGTTCTCATCTGGTACTGACTTTATCTTGAGAAGTAGACACTATTGAAAACTGTTTCACACATGGGTGTTCATGGTGTACAAATGTATTGCAAATATGAACCTACTACAGGCCAGCAGAATGATTGACACATAGAAGACGTGCCAACAGCTTTATAATTTGCGACTCAACCCACTGGGACATCAAAACTTCCCATTCCATTGAAATAGGTCGCTCAGCATGCCATTGCCTCCCACCTTCTGTAAGCCCCATAAAATCTCCAGCTTTATTATATTAAAGGGACCTGAAATATTTATTTATTAGCATGAAACCGACATCTTGTCTCTAGTTCATTTCTTTTATTCATCAGGGGGCGTAGGCATTACTGGGTGGGTCAGCATTTATTGCCTGTTCCTGGCTGCCTTTAAGAAGGTGGAGGTGAGCTGCTTCTTGACTTGCTGCAGCCCACTCATAGACCCACAATGCTGTTGGGGATTCAGTTTCAGAATTTTGACCCAGTCAAACTGAAGGAACGACGATATATTTCAAAGTCAGAAATGGAGGTGTCTGCTGCATGTGTCCTTCTAGATGGGTTTGGAAGGTGCTGCCGAAGGAGCTTCAGTGAATTTCTGCATTGTATCTTTTAGATGATATATGCAGCTGTTGCCGAGGGTTAGTGGTGGAGGGAGTAAATTTTGTGTGAGAATCATGTGGGCTCCTTTGCCAGACTGGTGTTAAGCTTCTTGAGTGTGTTGATTATTCTATCACACTCCTTACTTGTGCCTTTATATGGTGGACAGGTTTGGGCAGTCTGGATGTGAGTTACTCAATATAGGATTCCCAGCCTGTGATCTGCTCTTGTAGCTGCAGGGTTTTTAATGTTGCTAGTCCAGATCAATGTCTGGTCAATGCTAACCCCAAGATACTGATACTTGGAGATTCATTGATGGTAATACTATTGAATGTCGAGAGCCAAAGATTAGTTTCCCTCCTGATTGAGATGGTCATTGCTTAGCGTTTGCGTTGTAGGACTGTCATTTCCCACTTACCAGTTCAAGCATTTTGTCCAGGTTGTATTGATTTGTTGATTTCAGTGTGTGAGGAATTGTGAATGGTGCTGAACATGGTGCAATCATCAGTGAACATCTCCAATTCTATCCTTATGATGGAGAGAAGGTCATCGATAAAGGAGCTGTATTGATGCTTTAAGAATGGAGGTGACAATTTTAAATGAGATGCTGGTGGCATTGAAATAATGTTGATTAGAAAGTCTAGTCTAAGCAACTATAAGAAAGGAGAAAGGAGCATTTGAACATAAATCATTAATCCATCCCAAAATACTTCAGCTGCTAAAGTACTTTCCTTTTCCATCTCAAGCTGCTTTTTGGCGTTATGATCTGAAGGCACCGAATTCAGGCACAGTTTTCACATGGACGCTGTCAACCTGCAGCCCTATATCTCACCACTAACTCTGTCAACTCTTCCATTGCTGTGAAATTATCAAATTGTTTAGTGACACCCGGTACTAGTTGAACAGAAATTTCCTCCAGTCATTGGGAAGACTGAAGCCTGTGTTTTAGGTTCCAGCTGCAAAATCTGTTTCCTAGCTACTGATTCCACCTCGCTCCCTGGCAACGGTCTGAGATTAGGCCAATATGTTTGTAACTATAGGTTGGTATTCAGTAGAGATGATAAGGGTCTCACAAATCCCTCTCTTTTTTGGGAAAGCCCACCAAATTAATTGCCACATAAGACCATAGAATGTAGGAGCAGCAGAAGGGAAATCGACCCATTGAGTCCACTCTGCTATTCAATTAGATCATGGCTGATTTGATAATCCTCAATTGTGCTTTTCTACCTTATCCCCAAACCCTTGATTCCCTTCCTGACTAAAAATCTGACTATCTCAACCTTGATTATACTTAATAATCCAGCCTTGACAGCCCACCATCATAAAGAATTCCACAGACTGAGTATGCTTTGTGAGAAAAAAGAAATCCAGCCTCATCTCTGCCTTAAATGAGCAACCCCTCACTCTGAGATTATGCCTTCTGGTCCTGATCATCCCCACAAGGGGCAACAACCTCTCCATATTCACCATGTCAAGTTCTCTGTGAATCTTATGTATTTTAATTAGGCCTGCTCTTATTCTTCTGAACTCGAATGAGCACAAACACAACCTACTGAACCTCTCCCCCTTGACAAAAACCCTCTATTCCTCTCTATCTTAGGCTACCTTGCAAAATTTCAGCAAAGCCCCCTGACTTTTTTACCACATTCCCTTTGAAATAAAGGCCAACATTCCATTTGCTTTCCCTATTACCTGCTGAATTTGAATGCTTGGTTTTTGTGACAGTCACTGTTGCGACATAGAAAGATATGATAATCAATTTACATATAAGTTCTACAAACAGCAATGAGAATAAAGGCCATGATCATCTATTTTGATGATGCGGCCTGAGCGATTTAGCCATGAGGTCTAGAGCTGAAACCCACCCCCATTCTTTCTCAAATAACACCAGTGGATGTTTAATGTCCAAACAAGAGGTAAGATAGGGCTTTTGTTTAATGCATCCTCCAAAAGACAACTTTTGGGTATCTCTTAAATCTTCAGCTTGTCACATGCAGAAAGGTACATCAGTTCAGTATTTTTGTGCATTCTAATCTCCACTTGCATCCTCTTAAAAGAGTTTCCTTTCAGCATGGCTGTTGGACTTAATTAAACAAGTCCAGTTTTCAAATAGGGGAATGAACTGAGAAATGAAAGGTCACTATTGATTAGTTTTTTGCATTCTATTCTAAAAGGGAACGTGCTGCAGACTTTATGCTGGTCAAGTCAATATTTTAGACTCATCCAACAATAAATTCAAGAGGAATATCTGTTTATGTTTCACCTTGAGCTCCAGCTAGATTCATAATTTGGCTCCAAAGGCAGGGAGTTTGTGGGACATCATCCTTAGGCCTTCTTTCATTTTTGATAGTATTTTGCACATGGTGCTGGATTAGTTAACATCATGTACTCAAACCTCATCATAAAATTGGCAAAATTAAACTTAATAAATCAGGGAATATTTACAGAATAACCAGATTATTATAAAAAATCCAACTACCTCATGAATATCCTCATGGAAAGGAGCCTGGATTGTAGGCTTGTCTGGCCTACATTTGACTCCAGTAGTGCACAGTGTGGTTAACTTTCTAGTGGTAATTTTAATCTCTTAAATCAGGTAGGTTTTAATCTGAAATCTGTCCCCTTCCAGTTACAATGAAAGCGAGCTGGAAGTAGAAAATTAATCAACTCCAGCAAAGTGGGTTGTTCAATTAATTCTTTTAATAATGTTGTGCACCATAGCCAGCCGGCTGGCTTTCCTAGGTCTTGGGAAACATGGCAGCTCAAGGGAGATGAGGACTCCTGCATTGAAGAGCTCAGTGGTTTTCCAGCACTGCTTGCTTCTCTGCTTCCCCATCTTTTTTCACTCCCCACGGTTTATTGCTGGAACAGCAGGAAATCAACTGCCCTTGATTTGCAGCCTAAACTGCAGCATTTACCACCTGTTGGGGAGATGAATGTGAATGTATCTTTAAGAAGAACACACGTGCCATGGTGGGAACCCTAACTAGAATACCTTCACCTGCCCCTTTTCACCTACTTAATACCTAACCCCGCCACCATTTGGAAGTCCTGCCCATGTAAACACCAGATCATCTGAAGCAGTCTAACAAATGACCCAATTGTAGTGACACCACTTTGTCAATATTTAGCATGCATGGGTTATAATTGGGGCTCTGCGATATGATAGCAAATATTAAAATCATCAGGAGACCATTCCAAAACGTGTTGGCCCTTGTGCCTAATAGTTGCTTCTTATTCTTAAATATTATTCTGTTCTTAACTGACAGCTGAAGCCTTGTAATTACAGACAGACTAAAATAGCTATGAAACCAAATGATAAAACTCTGGCAAGGCAGGCTCTCGCCTTTCAATAGCTCATGATTGAATAGAACTGAATGATCAAACAGAAAGATACGATCTAATCTCCAGCTTGGCGAGCAGCTTTCTGTGCATGGCATTGAGTTCAGAACTCCGCTTCTTTTAGTTCTCAGTTGTGTGGATGATAACGTTAACTAACTCAACCATGATAAAATACATGTTGCTATTACATCAGCAACTGGCAGCATTCATTAACTCAAACAATAATGTTTTCCCTCACCCAGGTTGGGTGGGCATCATTATCAGATTTTGGTTTTGCAAGATCTTTGATATGATTTTGAAAATATTAGAATGTTCTTACTTATGTATTTATTTCACTGTCCTAGGAATTAATGTGTGAAAAATTCATTTGTTCAAAACCATTGGACTGAAAAAGAATAGATCAGGGTACTTTCTAGATGGTATGGCATTAAATACAGTGGATGTCCAAAGAGACTTGGGGTTTGGGTGCATCAATCTTTAAAATGACATGAACACATATAGAAAGTAATCAAGAAAGCTGATGGAATGCTGGTGTTCATTTCTAGAGGACTGGCGTATAAGGATGCAGAAGTTATACTGCAGTTATTCAAGACTTCGGATGGAGTACTGTGAGCAGATCTGGTCACCATACCTTAGGAAAGAGGGAATAAAACGTAGGTTTACAACAATGATGCCTGGACTTCATGGTTTAGATAAAGAGAATATACAAATTAGGCATATTTTCTCTAGAATTTAGAAAGTTGAGTGATCTGACTGAAATCTTCAACATATTAACAGGGAAAGACAGAGTAAATGAAGGTAAACTGTTTCCACTAGTTGGGGATTCTAGGACTAGGGAGCATAGTCTGAAAATCAGGAGAGATATTAGGAAGCATTGGTATACACAAAGGATGGTTGTGTTTGGAGCACTCTTCCATAAACCTCAGTGGATGCCGATGCAGTTATTGGTTTCAAATCTGAGATAGATATATTTTTGTTAAACACAGGTGGTAAGGGATATGGACCAAAGATAGGTGTATGGTGTTAGGCCACGGATCAGCTGTGACCTCAACGAATGGTTGAACGGGTTAAAGGGAGTGAATGGCCTACACCTTTTCCTACGTTCCTACCTGGCAACTGTCAGTAGTTGATTTTGACCTCTATTCTTTCCCTTCGGCTTACAATACATTCTTGAATACTTTCTAATGTACACTGCTATCTGTGTCTCTGAGGTTTTAAATGTTATTGTTACAATATTTATTTTGAATGCTGGCCAGAAATTCTCACTTGGAAGTGAGAAATGTCTGCCTCATAACAATTTCATTGAAGTTGGGGTGCTTTGGATAGAGTAACGAACATGACTGTTAAACAAAGTTTTCTTAGGATCATTTGAGTAAACTAATTTATATTAATATTGTTGGGTGTCGTTACAGAAGTCAAGATTTAAGTGTCTTTCAGCAGTTTGATAAATAGCTGTTATGTACCTCTGCTTTTCAGCCAAAACAGCATAATAAGCTGCTGCCTCCACAGAATCTTGGGGAGAATGACCTTTCACCTATATTTATTGTGTAAGGTCACACATACTATAGTGGCTGTGAAATGCAAATACAAATGTTCATCATGCCTGGACAATTTGGATAGTAAGTCCACGTTCAACAAACTTTTTGTATTGTCTCATTTGCTTTGTTTCAACTTTCCCCTCCTTTTATTCCTGAAAAGGAGAACTTAGGATAGCTTTTCGAATATGCTCATGTGATGGAGTCTGGTTGACTGCTAAGAAAATGTTGTCAATCGGTTGGAAAAATACATTCACATGAGTAGAGCTAATCTTAACCTGTTCTCACTTTGAGTTAATAGTTAACAGACTAAGATTGCTTCACTTATGTCAAGAGATTCATATCAATGAAGAATGCTTCCCGTTACGCATGTCTACATCCTTCATTGATGGGACTGAACTTAGTTGTTATATTTTGATATTAGTCAGAAAATTCAAAGCTTGTGAAACATTGCTATATAATGATGTCTGTCATGTGACTTCCAGCAAGCAGTCGATACATTGACAATTAATCTCCTTGTTCTCATGAAAGCAGATCCTGTTCCAATTATTTTGAGAACGGAGATTTGAAATATTCTGTTTAGGAAAGCAGAAAAGAAAAGATTAAGAAAATGCTGAGATACATTTTATATATGCAAAGGTTATGATTTACATTTTTCATAGTCTTTGGAAAAATAAATATTCTACTTATATTTCTGTCTTTTAAAATGATGCAGCTGCAGGACAATTATGATTTCTTTCTGAAATTGCTACCTCTGTGTTTCCTCTTAAAGCTTTGTCCCTGACGGAAGTTCATCTGTTTGCATCGAGTAAAATTGACCAACAAGTTAGCAGTTCATTTTTATTTGAGTCAAAATACTGTACAGTTTCCTTTCCCAAGAGCCTCCACCCACACCTCTCCTCCTCTGTTTTAACTTGCTTTATTGACTGTGCTGTAGCACTGAATGCAACTGGAGGAGCTTCCAGTCAATCAACCTTTATGGATGAGATAATACATATGTAAACACATACATATATTATATATACATGTGTGAACAGAACCAATACCATATTTGTCCACACTTGAGATTGAAAGATCATTTAGAACTGGAGCCTTTTTAAATATTAATGGCTTGAGACATCAAGCATCAGTGTTTATTAGCAACATGAGCTAAATGTTGACTATAAGGTAAAGAATTTGTGCTTCAAGGTTAATTCCAGGCTGTGTGATATTGTTGGCAAGTTCTTTCATTTCAAAGATGAAAACGAAGTGATGTTAACCTGAAGTTCGATGTCAGTTATGTTGAATTTGTAAGTTTTTTTAGTATGTATCTTTAAGAGGAAAGTTTTAGCTCTTAACAGGGGTCAAAATTTTTATGCAGTAAACATCAAAAGTGCAATGTTAACAATGTAGTGACATTTGCTGTATAAAAGAAATCATGATAATTTTTCAAAATTGGCCATCTTGTCATTCCCCTCTCTCAAACATTGTGCGGAATAAAGAACAATTTAGCAAAAATAGTGCCCTTTTGTTTTCTGTTTTTCCTTCACTCTGACACCCCTTCCAACTTGGGAAGGGCATCCTATTAGGAAATGATTACACAGGGCAGATTATCTTAATCAAATAGCCCATCTTTGTGTGTAGATGATCTTGGCTCTGTCACAGCTTTTCCCACCTACTCAGTTTGTTGGCGGGTGATCAGAAGTGGAAACTATGACAAACTTAATTGTGTATTTCCTAAAGGTCTTTGAAACCAACATAGATTTGCATAGATCAACATTTTTGAATATTTTTAAATTAGTCGGATAAAATGAGTAGGAAAGTGTAACAATGTTCTCATTTTCATTGTATTGCATGTTACAGATTTTTTTTCCCTATCCTTAGTCTCACCATTGCAACTGCATAAGTCACAGTAAGAAATAAAACTGGGACTTCAACCCTCCATGTGACTGAAGCAAATTTAATATGTCACCTTAATGGGTGATTCACCAATTTCATGAGAATGCAATGATGAGACATCTGAGTAGCTAGCTCAGATTTCAAAAACTGGTATGCATGGTATGATGATGTGTTAGTTTGTAAATGTCTATTAGAGGAGGAAGTAATCAAACATTCATCTATCATCGTGCTTTATGAGACATTGAGTTGCTGCTAAACCACATGTGTGATTTCTACAACAAAACTTTAGACAGTTTCTTCTTAACAGCCAGAATATGCCTTCTAGAATCTCAATATTTTGCGCATTGTCCGTATGATACAAAAGTAGATGGGGTGGTAAAAAGTAAGGAGGATAGCCTTGGATTGCAGGAGGGCTGGTCAGATGACCTGACTAATGGAAAATGGAATTCAGGACAAAGAAGACAAGAGAATACATGATAAACGGTAGGAACTTGGGATTCACCGAAGATCAGAGGGACCTTGGTGAGCATGTCCACTGGGTCCTTAATGTAGCAGGACAGGTAGATAAAGTAGTTAAGAAGTTATATGAGATTTTGTGTTTATTAGCTCTGGCAAAGAGTTTAAAAACAGGGAAGTTATGCAAGAAATGTATAGAACATTAGTCATGCTATATCTAGAGTATTGCATGCAGTTCTGGAATCCACATTATAGGAGGGATATAATAGCCCTGGACAGGATGTGGAGGATATTTACAAGGATGATGTCTGGGCTGTTATGAGGTTATGAAGAGAGATTGAACAGACTGGAGTTGTTTTCCTTAGATCTGAGAAGATTGAGATGGGACATGATTGACATTGATTAAGTTTTGAGGGACATGGATAGGGTAGACAGGGAGAAATCCCTTGTTGCAAGAATCAATGGCTGGAGCGTAGATTTAAGATTGGGGTGGGAGGTTTAGAGGAGATGTGAGGAAAAGCTTTTGCACCCAAAGGATAGTGGGAACCTGGAATTCACTGCCTATAACGGTGGTGGAGGCAGAAGCCCTCATAACATTAAGTGGTGTTTAGATGTGCACTTGCAGTGCCAAGGCATACAAGGCAAAGGGCCAAGTGCTGGAAAATGGGATTGGAATAGGTAAGTAGTCATTTTTGACCAGTGTGTACATAATGGGCAGATCCATCTTTTACTGTGCTGTAGTTCTTTATGACTCTCTGACTCTGTTAGTGTCTGTTCATGCTGACATCTTGATGAAAATTTCCATTTAATGGTCTACGTGTAATGTAGAAATCCCCCTTGTGACTGGTAAAGGGGCAGGTATCTGTGAATATCAAACACCAGTGTGTTTTTAGTGATATTTCACAAGAAACTAGCATGAACATCACCTTGGATCAAAGTCACAAAAGTAAATATCAAATGATGTGTGTGCGTGCGCGTGTGTGTGTGCGCGCGCATGTGTGTGTATGCATGCACTTCTACGTGAACATCAGCACTCAGGAAGTGATCCACATTAAATCCTAATGGATGACCACTGAAATGACCAATAAGTACTCGATCTGCTGCACTTTTTCATAGTTGTTGGTGAGGTGGGGATTTCAACTCAAAGTGGAAAATACCGGCCTGCCTATTTCATAGATGTACTTAAAGTTAAAGATAGGTGTGTGGAAATGTTAGCCAAATCTCTGTGGAAACTTCCTCCTCTGGTGCATGCAGCCTTTAATACCCTGCTGCATCGCAAGAAAAGATGGGATGAAGACTTGATTTAATATCTCAGTCAGAAGGCTCCCTGTTTAACAATATAATATATCCGGAGTGTGGAACTGAGTTTCAACTTGGACTATGTGGTAAAGTACTGGATGTGTGACTTAGAATGAGAATGCTACCAACCATGTCAAGATAACAACCGAAGAATGACATGATAGTTCATCATGATAGTCAGCCCAGGGAGGACGGACAGGTCAAGGGGGCGGGATGAGGTTAGTAGGTAGGAGATGGGGGTGCGGCTTGAGATGGGAGGAGGGGATGATGAGAGGAAGAACAGGTTAGGGAGGCGGGGACGAGCTGGGCTGGTTTTGGGATGCGGTTGGGGGAGGGGAGATTTTGAAGCTTGTGAAATCCACATTGATACCATTGGGCTGCAGGGTTCCCAGGCTGACCCTGGGCTGACCTATCTCCTCCCTACCTCCCCACCTACACTCACCTTTACTGGCTCCATCCCCGCCTCTTTGATTTGTCTGTCTCCTCTCCACCTATCCTCTCCTCTATTCATCTTCTATCCGCCTTCCCCTCTCTCCCTATTTATTTCAGAACCCTCTTCCCCTCCCCCATTTCTGATGAAGAGTCTAGGCCCGAAACATCAAGCTTTTCTGCTCCTATGATGCTGCTTGGCCGGCTGTGTTCATCCAGCTCCACACCTTGTTATTTCTAAAATCCTCATCTATGCTTTTGCCATCTGCAGTCTCAAGAATTTAATTCAATTTCCATTTCACACTCCATAACATGCTGCTCAAGAGAACACTGCAGTCAGTATCCTAAGCAGAATTGACTTACTCATCTGTCACCCTGTATTTGCTGATTTTCAATGGCTTCCAATCCCTCCAAACTGTTTGGAATGCCGTTGTCTCAAATCCCTTTGGCATTGCTCTTCCCTGTTTTGTTTTAACCTCCTCCAATCCTCTAACCCTGTAGAAATGTAAATTGCCTTTAGCGAAGGTCTCCTGTTTGGCCTCACTTTCTTCATCTCATTATTGACAGCCGTGCCTTCAGTTGTCTATACCCTGTTCCTTCAATAGATCTTCTTGCTCACATCAGTGTTTTCAACACAACCTATCTCTTTGACCAAACTTTCCCTTCTAATATTTTCTGGTTTCGCTTCCTGATTCATTTTATCTGATAAAGCTTCAGTTAAATCCAAAGTATTTTTTGTCAATGTTAATATAGTATGTTATGTCAATGTAGTATGGAGAATAAATGTTGTCCTTTTTATTAATTCTTACAATATTATGTCATTGGCAAGGTCAGCATTTCGGACTTATTTCAATTTTGCTATAGAGGTGGTTACAGAGAAGTGTGTTCTAGAATACAACTGAGTGGCTTGCTGCACAGTTTCAGAATACAGTTAAAAATCAAACACCAAGCTGCTTTCTGGCATCATGTATAGATCAGACCAGGTAAGGACAACACATTTTCTTCCCTGGGGGACATTTATGAAAGAAAAATTTACAACAATTTCATGGTCACCATTATTCCACAGATTTATCCAACTAATTTCCTGGTTGACATGGTGGGATTTTAATTCCAGTCTCTGGATCTTTAGCCGGGCCTTTTGGATGACTAATTCAGAGGCATAACGCAACAGGGTGGGTCAGAGTGTTGGTGAGCATCAGTGACAGGACTTTATGGTCAGAGACACCGGTAAGCATTCCAGGGTAAAGGACAACTCCGAGCGGGCACAGGATATTCTGGAAGGGACGCATGAGCAGCTAGAGATCATGGTTTATTTGGTACTCACAACATAAGCTGGAAGAGAGATGAGGTCCTGCAAAGTGAATTTCAGTTGAAAAACAGAACCTAAGGTTGGAATCTTGGAATTATTTCCTGTGCCATGTGCCAGTAAGGCCAACAGTAGGAAGATAATACAATTGAATGCATAGCTGAAGACCCACTGTAAGAGGGAGAGCTTCAAGTATTTAGATTATTGGGATCTGTTCCAGCACAGGAGGGAGCTGTACAAGAAGGACGAGGAACACATAAACTGGAGGGGCACCAATATCCTAGCAAGGAGTTTTGCTAGTGCCACTCAGGAGGGTTTAAACTAAAGCAGTAGGTTACCCCATGTTGAGTGGTTGAGGAGAAAATAGAGGTTAAGTCAAGTAAGTCTAATAGGCAGGGCCAAGTTAATGAGTAGGCAGGACTGGTGGTCTGAAGTGTATTTATTTTAATGCACAGAGTATAACAGGTAAGGCAGGTGAGCTTAAAACCTTGGTTAGTACATGGAAATATGATGTCAGAGCCATTACAGAAACTTGGTTGAGAGAAGGCCTGGACTGACAGCTGAACATTCCAGTGTTAAGATGTTTCAGACATGATAGAGAAGGATGTTAGAGGGATGAGAGAGTTGCGTCACTGAGTAAGGAGAATATCACAGCTGCACTAAGAGAGGACAATTTGCAGGACTTATCCAGTGAGGCCATATGGGTAGAACTCAGGAATAGGAAAGGTGCAATCACGATGATGGAGTTATACTATAAGCCTCCCAACAGCCAGTGGGAGATGGACGAACAGATATTTAAGTAGATCATGGAAAGATGAAAAAACAACAGCGTTGTTTTAGTGTGTGATTTTAACTTCTGCAATATTGACTGGGACCCCCTGAGTCGCAAGGGCTTTGAAGGGGCAGAATTTGTTAGGTGTATCCAGAGGGTTTCTCTATTCAATATGTAGATAGTCCAGTTAGGGAAAGGACTGTACTAGGATCTTGTATTAGGGAATGAGCCTGGCCAGGTTATCGAAGTTTCAGCGGGGCAGCAATTTAGAAACAGTGATCGTAATTCTGTAAGTTTTAAGATAGTTACAGATCAGGATAAGATTGCTCCTCAGGTGAAAGTACAAAACTAGGGGAAGGCTAATTCCAATAGTATTAGGCAAGAACTTGAGAAATTAGATTGGGGGCAGCTGTTTGAGGGTAAATACACAACTGACATGTGGTAGTCTTTTAAAGGCAGTTGAGCAGAATTCAGGGCCATTATGTTCCAATAAGGGTGAAAGATAAGAATGGGAAGATCCAGGAACCCTCAAATGACAAGAGATATTGAAAGTTTAGTCAAAAAAAGGAAAGTGTATATAGGGTTTGAGGAACTGAATTCAGATAAGTCCCTTCTGGGATAAAAAGAAAGCAGAAAAGAACTCAAACAGAGAATAAGGAAAGCTAAGAGGGGCCATGAAATGTCCTTGGCATGTAAGATTAATGAGAATTCCTAGGCATTTTATTGTATATTAGGAACAAGAGAGTAGCTGGGGAAAGAAAAACAGAAGGTTCTGGAAAAGCTCGGCAGGTCTGGCAGCATCTGAAGAGAAATCAGAGTTAATGTTTTGGGTCTGATGACCCTTTCTCTTCACAGATGCTGCCAGACCTGCTGAGCTTTTCCAGAAACTTCTGTTTTTGTTTCTGATTTATAGCACCCACAGTTCTTTCAGTTTTTATTTAGCTGGGGAAAGAATAGGTCCACCCAAGGGCAAAGGAGAGAATTTATGTCTGGAACCAGAGGAAATGGGTGAGGTCCTTAACACGTACTTTGTTTTGGTATTCACCAAAGAGAAGAATATTGATGATGAGATTGGGAGGAGTGTGTTGATATTCTTGGACGTATCGATATTAAAATGGTGGAGGTGTTGGGTGTGTTGAAAAACATTAAGGTGGATGTGTCCAGGGTCTGTGGAGATCTATGCCAGATAATGAAGGAGGGAAAGGAGAAATTGCTGGGATGTTGGCAGAGCTCTTTGTATCCTCTTTAGGCACAGATGAGGTCCCAGAAGACTGGAGGTTGTTATTTTGGTTTAAGAAGGACAACAGTGATAGTCCAGGATATTGTAGGCCTGTAAGTCTTACATCACCGATAGGGAAATTATTGGAGAATATTCTTTGGAACAGTATTTTCTCACATTTGGAGAAGAATGGGCTTATTAGGATAGTCAGCATGGCTTTACGCAGGAGGGGTCTTGCCTCACAAATTTGATTGAGTTTTTTGAGGAAGTAACAAAGGTGATTGATGAGGGTAGGGCAGTGGATGTTGTGCATGGACTTTACTAAAGCATTTTACAAAGACCCTTAGAGTAGGTCAGTCCAGAAGATTAAATAACATGGGATCAATGGTGAGTTGGTAAGATAGATATAAAATTGGTGTGGTCACAGAAGAAAGAGGATAGTTGTGGAGGGGTGTTTTTCTGATTGGAGGTCTGTGACAAGTGGTGTTCCACAAGGAAGAGTGCTGAGACCTCTGTCGTTTGTAATATATATAAATAATTTGGATGAAAATATAGATTGCCCAGTTAGTAAGTTTGCAGATAATACAAAAATTGTTGGATAGCTTCTGTATCCTGCACATAAATGTTTTGGTGGAAGGGGTGTAGACACAGGCAAGCAGGTGGCTGGTACACCTTCCACTGGCCTTTACATGCCCACTGCTTTCAAACGCAGTAGCAGAGGAGCATAAAATGCTGTGCACTATATGAGAGATACTTCAAAAGCATTGACTAAAATGGCTGTATTCAATCTGACTGAAGACATTGAAATTTGCAAAAGCTACAACATGGTAGCATGGCACTTGAGTCCGGTTGGTCAGTATCAGTGTTGATGCTTTCTTGAATAAGTAGTCTTAATTAGGTTTACCCAGACTGTTCCTAATTCCCTTCGTGTCCTTTTCCTGCATCTATCTATCCAATCAATGGTTATATTTTCATCAAAACAAATATATTTTAAGTAACATTTGGAAGATTTTCATACACTACAAAATTAAAATAAAACTGATTAATAAGACGGATCCATTCCAATGTGACATTATTTTCAGTTCTCACAGGTACTCCTCACTGGCTTTTAAAACAACAACTTGTATTCCTTTATAAGTGTGTACAAGCACTGATAGTGTGAATGCACTGCAATTTAGTTGTGCAGATTTATAGGCCAGTAAAGTCACTTGCCACAGTGGATGAGTATGGAATTCTCCAGTACTCACTGCCTGCAGTGGTTTTCAATGGCAACATTCTATTTGATAAAGTACATGAAACTCTGCTATTTGTCTTAAATGTCATTCTGTCAATTCGCTCAAAAGATTTTTCACTAGGATATCAAGCATTTTGTGCACTGATTTCAGTGGATAAGATCATGCTACAATGGTTGAATAATTTAAAGGCAATAAAACGTAACCAAACAAAGACAAATATTCCGCTCTGTATTCAAGCTGTCAAAACTCTTCCCGTCAAACGGTTTTGATGGATTTTCAAGGGTTTGTTTATTTTAATGTACATACATGTAGTTACTCATTCTTTAGCAATTTGTTCTGAAATCCCAGAAACCTACTACAGGAGTGCACTTCATCTCCATTAACCTGCCCTTGCAGCATATTTTGAACAGTCTTGAAAATCTAAATTTGCCCAACATTCACAACCTTTTGGGAAATGAGTTCTGAATTTCCAAAATCATTTGTGTTTTCTGATTGCACTGTAAATGCCTAACTTCAGTTTTGTGATTATTCCCTCTTGTTCTGGATTCCCCCACTAGAAGCAATAGTGTCTCTGTATAGATTCATGGAATGATATATGTAGAAGGAGGCCATTTAACCTTGTGCTTATGCCTCCTATTTTATGGAGCTATCTGATAATTCCACTCTCCTGCTTTTTCCATAGCCTTCTGTTTTTCTTTTTCAAGTACGTATCCAATTACCTTTTGAATGTTATTGAATTTGTTTCCACCACCCTTCCAGGCAGTGTACCCCAGGTCGCCGCAGTTCTAAAAGGGAAGGGTTTCGGAAATCGGAAGCACAAAGGGACGTAGGATTCTCTTATGGTTAACATGCGGTTTCAGTTAGGAAGACGAATGCATTCATTTCAAGACGGCCAGTATACAAAAGCAGAGATGTAGTGCTGAGGCTGTATAAGGCTCTGGTCAAACCGCATCTGGAATATTGCAAGCAGTTTTAGATCCCATATCTAAGGAAGGATATGCTGGTTTGGAGGGATCCACTGGAAGTTTACAGAAATGATCCCAGTGTTGGAGGGCTTACCGAATGAGGAGCGATTGAGGACTGCAGGTCTGTCATTGATGGAATTTAGAAGGATGAGGGGAAATCTCATTGAAACTTAGAGAATGCTGAGAAGCCTGGATAGAGCGGATGTGGAGAAGATGTTTCAATAGTTGGAGAGACTAGGATCAGAGGGCACAGCCTCACAGTGAAGGGATGACACTTTAGAACTGAAATGAGGAGGACTTTTTTCAGCCAGAGGGTGATGAATCTGTGGAACTCATTGTCGCAGAAGGTAGTGGAAGCCAATTCATTGAGTGTATTTAAGACAGAGATGGATAGGTTCTTGATTAGGAAGGGGATCCAAGGTTCTGGGGGGAAGGCAGGAGAATGGGCTTGAGAAACATATCAGATGTAATTGAATGGTGGAACAGACTCAATGAGCCAAATATCCTAAATCTGCTCCCATATCTTATTGCCTTATTCTTTGGGTTAAAAAAAGTTTTGTCAATTATTTAAGATGTCAATGATCTCTGTTCAGTGACACTGGAAGATGCTTCTCCTTATCTACATTACCAAAACTTTTATAGTTTTAATTGTTTTATTAAGTTACCTATTAATGTTCTCTGCTCTAAGGGGACTAACGTCTGTTTCTCTATTCCCTTCATATAAAATCCCATCATTGTAGAACATCTGTCCTATAGCCTGTCAAAGATCTTGGCATTCTTCTTAATACGTGATTCCAAGAAGGGAGCATCTTATCCCTGCTGGGGTCCAACAAGTAAGCATGGCATAAGTTCTTTGCTTTTGAGCTCGATGGCTGTATTACTAAAGCCAAGGATGTTGCTGAACAAAGCGAACTACTGTCAAAGCCTTTTACCTTGTACTTATTCAGACAGATGCAAGAATATGACATTTCAAAGGAATCTATAATTTATACTGGAGGAGGAAAGGGTGCACATTAGTTGGCAAGCCAACTCTGATTGGTCATGCCATTATGTTGGAAAATGCAACAGGGACCCATTGGTTCCCTCATTCTTTTGTTTAATGCAAAAATGGCACCAACCAGTCAGAGCCATTTTTATGTAGTATAAATTGTTGTTCCCTTTGAAATTTGGCATTCTTATGTGTGTCTTCTTCAGTGCAAAATGAAAATCTTTAAGTGTGTGTTTCTTTTTTTCACAGAAATTCAAATGAAGTACTACAGAAAGAACAAGGATTTTGTTTGTTTTTATAACAGGCTTTTCAATGTGTCCTGCAATCTACAATGATTTGTTTGTGTTCACCTGAGATCTCTTTGTTCTTGCATCCCCATTAAATATGTACCAGTTGGTTAGCATAATCTTGTTCTTCCCAATAGTGTATCACTTCATCCTTTCCTATACTTATTTCCATTGGCCATGTGTTGGTCCATTTCATCAGTCTGTCGGTAACCCTCTGATGCCTGTTGTTGTCTGACTCATTGTTTACTTTGTGTTGTTTGCAAACTTTGAATTGCATTCCCAAGACATTACCAATACCTACAGTAGCAATGATGAACCCTGGGGTATACCAGTGTATACATCCTGTCAACCTGAAAAACAACTACCTAAACCACACTCTACTTTCAGGCCCCTGAGCCATGACCCTCATCAATCCTGTCCGTTACCTCATCAAAGAAGCTGATTAAGTTAGTCAAACATGATTTGAATTTACTGAACCTGTGTTAAATCTCATTTATTAGCTCATAATTTCTAAATGCTAATTAACTCCCTAATATTTTACCTGCCATGAATAAGCCTGTAGTTGCTGGGTTTATCTCTCCTTTTTAACAGTTGCTCATGTCTAATGTATTTGGACTCTTCCCACAGGCAAGAAGGTTTGGAAGATTGTGGACAGGGTAATTTCCATCATCATTTCCCGCAAAAAATTTGGATGTCAATGCTATGCAGGTCAAGTGCCATTTGTGCACTGATCTTTCATCAAAACTCAGAACTGGGAATCTTGCTGACTGTTTGCTTTCTTGTTATTCTTGGATCATATCTGTAAAATGTGGTAGAAATGGATGTAAAGTCTTCATATAGCTGTGATTTTTTTTTTCTTTTATTGTCGGGTGTAGGAAAATGAATTGTGGGCAACTTCAAACTAAATTGTGAAAAATACCTAAAGACCTTCTTGATAAAATGGAAAATTACAACAGTGCTGTGGAAAAAACACAAGGTGATAAATGAATAACATTTCGTAATTAGTATGGTACGGCATCGAAATTACACAGAAGCATTGGTACAAAGTATTAGAGGGAACAAGGTGTAGAGCTGGATGAACACAGCAGGCCAAGCAGCATCAGAGGAGCAGGTATTGTTCTTTTTAATTCAGACGTGGGATGTGGGCATCACTGGCTCGGCAAACATGTATTGCTAATCCCGAGTTGCTCTTGACGGTGGTGGTGAGCTGCCTTCTTGAACCGCTATTTTCCATGTGCCGTAGGTAGACTCACAATGCCCTTAGAGAAGGAGGTCCAGGATTTTCACCCAGTGACAGTGAAGGAATGGCAATATAGTTCCAAGTCAGGTTAGTGAGTAGCTTGGAGGGAAACTTGTAGACAGTGCTGTTGCCATATAATAAACATTGCTCTTTTAGTAGTTCCTCGAACAATATTTCTAGGATTTTAATGAAAAAAACTCAACTCCTGTCCTTTGAAAAATGATTAAAATCCATGGCTAAAGCATGATTATGTCACGTCATACAGGTATTGATATATTAAATAAAACAATTATAATATCAGGCATAACAGAACCTTTTCTGAATAATATTTAATATTTTTCATTACACTCTTAATGCCAATTTGCAGTTTTAATTATGTTGTATGCTTTGAGAAATTGCCCAATGCTAGTGTAATTGAAAATGTAGTGTCTTAAGGGAGGATGTATAAATGAGAGGATTGGCTAGAGGAAGCTGCACATAAACTTGATAGCCTGTTTATTGTGTTGGGTGTCTTTTGAAGTGAACTGTTGAGATGCCTTTGGGAGGCCCTCAGGTAAGACCTTCGAAATCAAAGCCGCTTTGTTGTTGATATTTTCTACCTTTAAATTCATTTATTTACTTTAGTTTCCTTCCCCACTCTCCTGAGTGGGCTGACTTAAAGAAGGTACAGTGGCAGCAGTTTTCAGGTAACCCATACAAAAGACAATTTTTTAGAGATCAGTATATTGCTGAGGGTTACACTATTGTGGGACGGCATTATCACCAAGCCCAGTAATGTCTTCATTGCGTTCATACACTTTTCATCAGGAGTCTCTGGATAATGATCGGAGAAGAAATATTGGCTTAGTGTTATTTTGCTTCCCTTCCCCCACTCTCTTCACCCAAGTAAACCTGAGACGCGGATACCAGAAATAGCTAGGTCAGCACCGACCAGGTATTGAAGCTGTACTTTTTCCATGCTTTAGAACCAGACCATGCAGTACGTTTCCCCAAAGTCACTGGCGTCATTCAGCAGTAGGGAGGAATCTGAAAATAAATGGGGGTGGGGAGGGGGCGAATGCATTCAACTTGTTTTATTGTACTGTTAATTGAACAGTAGATACTTTTTGCATTATGCATCATCATTAGTTTTTCAGGCTGTGCAGTATTAACTACCAATCATTTAATGTCGGTTACTACCAATCAAACATAGTTTGACAGCTTCATGATTATAATTTTGCAATTTAAAATCAATGCTTGAGTCCTGTCATAATCATGTGACAGGGTAACATGTGGTAAACATTATTTGACAATCATCTCTATCCTTTTGCTGTGGAAGTATTGAGGTATTTAATCGGACCCTGTTCTTCAGTATTTACAAAAGTAGCTATGGAGACTTTGTCATTTAAAAGTGGTGTTTGAGAGGCTGAAAATTCTGATCATTTCAGATTAGAAATGTGGAATAACAATGAAGGCCTGTTCTCATTCAGAAAAAAAGGTTTCTGCCTTATGTTGAACTTTTTAAACTGTTGAGTACATTATTGCAGCCTTTAGATTAACCCTTTACTAGCTGTTTGCAGCTTCTGCTGAAATAATTTTGAGCATGGTAGAAACACAATCACTTTGGACATTTAAACACTTTTATAATGTTACAAAAAGCAGTTAGAAAGACAAATGTACATTGATGATTTGAGGATTAATATCTTGATACTGTCAACAGCATTTCTTCCTTTCGTGCAATCCTGCAAAGTCTAAGTCTCAGATAACAAGGTGTGGAGCTGAATGAACACAGCAGGCCAAGCAGCATCATAGGAGCAGGAAAGCTTGACGTTTCGGGCCTAGACCCTTCATCAGAAATGGGGGAGGGGAAGAGGGTTCTGAAATAAATAGGGAGAGAGGGAGAGGCGGATAGAAGATGGATAGAGGAGAGGATAGGTAGAGAGGAGGCAGACAAGTCGAAGAGGCGGGGATGGAGCCAGTAAAGGTGATCTGGTTCCGTAGGCAGGTACTAAGAAAGGTGATGTGGCTGTAGTACCTGGTTTGCTTCAGGACGTGGTCGAGCAGTTTCAAGGCCGAAGAGATTATGAGAGAGTTGCAGTGGGAGAGAGATTCCCTGAGGTTTGTCCGGTGGGAGGAGGGTAACTTCTTCAGGGTAGGCATCCTTAGAAGAGGCTTCGCAGTGGGGTTAAAATTGTTATTTTTTTATGCTTTTATTAACCTTGAACCTACCTGCAGCTACATTTTTGGCTGATTCGTCCATCTTCCAACTGGTGACTCACCACGTGGCAATGTGTAGAACAGTATTCTGATCTCTGTTCACATTCAGAGGTGGGATTTACTTCAGATCTGTTGATCCATAGAAAATCTGATCTGTCTATCATTGACGCACCTTTGCCCTCAATCACTGTGTAGAGCACATGATATCCAATTACTTGCCTGGCACATGCATTTGATAAAATGCTTGGTCAGAGAGGAGATTGTAGAATTGCTGTTTGAACTGTGCTAATGTTTGTTCAGTCTCATTTTCATTTTTTGCCATAAGTTGGATTACCAGTGCCTGTGTTTTTTACTTGACTTTTCATTTTGAAGCTGGTTATCTTGAGATACAGGCACAACCAAAAGTTTTCAAAACTGAGTTATGTTCTGTCGTTGGTCTTGCCCAGCACCAGTGGAGGTCTGCATGTACTCACTGACATCTGAATGTTAATTAAATTGAATGTTGTGAACCAGCCAAGTGGAATCTAAGCTGTTAACATTAAAAAGAATTCAGATTAAGTAGAAAACTGAAAATTTGAGACCGCCTGCACAAGGTAGTTTTGCATCACATGGAAGTTATAGAGTAACAAGAATATAATCATCGAATGTTGCAGCCTAGAAGGAGGCCATTTGGCCCATTGTGTCTCTGGTACAAGGTAAAGTTGCCCAATTGATCTGACTCCCCTTTCTGGAAAGCCTTACCAATGTTTCTCCTTCAAGTATTTATTCAATTCTCTTTTGAAGTTGACAATTGAACCTTCTTTCAATACATTTGCAGGCAGTGAAGTCCATATCACAGCAACTCGCTGTGGGAAAACAATGTTTCCTCCCAATGCCTCTGGTTCTTTTGTCAGTCAGCATAAATCTGTGCCTTCTGGTTATCGATCTGGTCTGGTCTAACTTCATAAATTAGGGATAATTTCAGCCTAATCCACTGAAGGGCAACTGTCTGGATTAGATTGGCCATCTGATATCCACCACAATTGAGTTAAATCATAGTGGGCACGGTGTAAAAATAGAAAAACATTCTTATCTCATCAACTTTTAGTTTTGGTGAAAATTATCACTGAAGTTTAAAAGGTTAAACCAGACTACAGTTACACTATAACTAGTGTAAGTTTCACATTGATACAAGGAGGTCTTAAATCTATTGCTAAATTTAATTTGCCATTGATCAGCCATTGTAGTGCTCTGGCTTAGATGAGACGGACTGGTGTCTGAACCATTAGATCATCCAGGCCTGTACGAATGTATCTCATTATGAAATCGTTCAACATTAAGGAGTTTAAGTTTTCTAAATACACTGTCACATTTAATAGTAGTGATAATTAGTGAAACACCTTTACTAGTGTTTTCGCAACAGGAAGTGCATGTGATAATATTATGCGGCTTTGGAAGGCTATTGTGCGATAACTTCCAGGATTCTTTTATTTGCATTGTAATTGTTGTTTAATGTGGTGATCTTAACCTAGATTTCAGTTTTTGTATTGAATACTCTCCCTGGGGTTTTCTTTCACAGTTCAAAGTGCTTTTCTATTGGAATGTTCTAATCTTTGCCAGTATAGTGATGCACCAGCCTCTCAGTGTGTGGCAGACATTGCAGAAGAGATGGCTGCAACATTCATGTATTGGAGGAGTTTTCACCCATTTATCAAGTCTGTCTCAGCAGAGTCACTACCCTCAGGTAAAGGATAGGTTTGATATGCTGCAAGTACTGTGAGATAATTTTAGGGTCTACACATAGGTAACAGATTTTACCTAAATGTTCACTACTTACATATGCTGAAATTTCACAGAAGAAACATTCTTTAGAGTTTTGGAAACTCATATAGACTGTCCGGAGTTTTGAATTTTCACACTGATGATTCAGTTTCTAAATGAACACTGTTGATAAGCAGAGAATTCCTTAAAGTAGCAGATGTATGCAGTGAAGAGCAGACATAAAGAATATATTTTTCTCTTTGAAAGCAACTCGAACAATAGAGCCCTTATGAGACGACCGTGTTAGGTTGAGAGTAAATGCCTTTTGCTTAAGACAATGAAAGTGGTTTATGGCCTTTCAGAGGTCTGTTATTTGGCTCACAATGAAAACAGACACCCTGTGTTGATGGGGCTGAGGTTGTAAAGCTTTTCTCATTGTGCCATTGAAGTGCCACTTACTTCCATTTTATGGGCTATGAAGCTGGTCTGTGGCTGGTTTTGCTACACTACACCTTTGTCTGATTACATCATTTCAAGACTGAAGCCTCCTTCACTTAAATCAGGGTTTCCCATTTTATCAAATTATTCAACTTTTTTAGAGGTAAGTTGCTTCTTCGATACTTTAGCTTTGAAGGCTTCAAAAATTTTATTCTGATATTCATTTGAAGGATTGAAATCCTATTAATTTACATTGTGAAATATCTGAATTAAGGGGAGACGATTTTAGATCTTAGATGTTGAAAATTTCAAATGTGTGAATTTGTATGTAAGTACAGCAATGTGCAACAGAAAGACAGACATAACATCAAGTGCATTATTATTGAAGTTTTGTTTTAAACAGTTCTATTCACATTCATCATTGCTGTAGAGTGGTAATGTTACTGTGTGTCTTTGTTGAAATATAGGAGTTTAGTTCTTGATAAACCATTTTCTGAGACAGAGCGCTTTATGACAAAGCATTTGTATTGGTACACAGTTTCCTTACTTCCAGAATCTGTTTTGAACAATCAGGTATGATGGAGGACTTTTTAAATGTGTCTGAATGGCTGCTGGGAAAGTACTGAAGTGTATGTAAGATGTCATTACTGTATAGCAAACTGACAGAAAAAAAAATCAAATCTTTTAATTTTTTGGAGGGCAAGTAGGCTATGAATTGATGAGATATCTTACAAAAGTGTGAGCCTTAATCCTGTCTTTTCCTGCTGGCAATCCTGTTGGTATGCAATTGTTTGTTTGCTTTGGACCTGTCAGGCCTGTTTTTGAATGGTTAGAGTAGGTTCTGTTTCAAAAGAGCCAAAGAGGTTCCATGGCTTGTGTCTGCAGTGTTTGTTTCCCACAGAGGATAGATCCCCAATAGAGGGGTTCTAAGCAAAGGAACTGAGAGGACGTTATCAATCATGCAGAGTGTAAAAAAAAGGCCAGCATTGATGTAGAGGAATTGTTTTGTTTATGGGAGCAGGATTTGGACATCTGCCCAGACCCATACTGAGGTAAAGGGAGAGCCTAAATTCGGAAGAATAAAAAATGAAGGAAAGAAATCAGACTGACAGACAGAATAGATACGCAGCAAATTTTAACCCTGCAACTGCTGGACCTTTCTGGTATACTGCCAGGAAGAAAAGACTTTGAGGCGTCAACAATGAAGATTAGATTTATTACATTTGCCTGAAGTATGAACTCATAAATCAAGAAGTAAAATTGTTAGTTGCGATAATTCCTGGCAATAAAATAATCATGATTATGGCTAGCTCATTTGTTTTACCATGGTGGAAAATAAAACAACTGCTTATATTGGTCAGGTGCACTTTTTTGGAAGTGATCCTTATACTGATAAAAGTGTCAGAAAACCAAAAGATATCCCATTATTCTGAACTATAACCCTATTAATGTGGTGTCGGAAAACTCATTCCAGTGAGACCTGTTCCTGCAGCATAGCATATAGTTGGATTGCTACCAAATTGGAGAAAATCAGTCTTCATTTTGAAGATGTTGCAATTAAAAATTTCTTTTTTCTCTCTGATGTCAGTGGTTCCTGCATGTCACTTTCTGCCTAAGCATTAGTTTATGAGCCTGACTGGTGCTAACTTTGATGCGTTGTACTTGTTGGTATAATTGTATATTATCAGGTGCCTGTAGGAAGTAAAATGCTAAACCTTTGTGCATACCTTGTAATTTTCGAGGAACTATCATATGCTAGTTTGATACAGGTCACATATACAACTTAATATATTGCCAGAGAGAATTGTCCTTTTCCATCTCAGTAGAGATATTAACACACTGAAAGTAAACAGGTTATTGACAGAAGCAACTTATCAGAGAGAAAGATTCTCGACAAATGGGTTAAACATTAACATGAAAATATCCCTCACTGTAATTTGTAGCTTAATTTCTCAGACAACTAAATAACATTTGGATGTCAAATCTCGCACTCCAATCCTGGAGTGTCACAATAAAAGATGAAGAGGAAAGCAACATGTTGAGTTCATGTTCAAGTGTCAGCTTTGACTTTCAATTCTGAACCATTCTAGGATTTGAACACATAAGCTCACTCGTCATTCCTAACACAGTATTCAAGGAAATAAAAACCAAAAGAACTGCGGATGCTGTAAATCAGGAACAAAAACAAAGTTCCTGGAAAAGCTCAGCAGGTCTGGCAGCATCTATGGTGGAGAAAACAGAGTTAACGTTTCCAGTGACCCTTCCTCAGAACTGATGGTGGCTGGGAAAATGCCTGTTTATATGCAGAAAATAGGGAGGTGGGTGGGGTAGGGAGTAAACGATAGGATAGAGCCCAAAGAGAGAGAAAAACAGTTGGACAGACAAAGGAGTTGCTAATGATCAGGCTGGGAGGGTGAATAGTTGTTGATGGGGACTGTTAGTAACAAACAACAGGGGATGCGTAGTGGCAGGCTATGTGGTAACAAGGCCTGGTGTGTGGGGTGGGGGGCTGGGGCATGGGAGAGTTCAGGCCCGAAAATTATTGAACTCAATATTGAGTCTGGAGGGCTGCAGGGTCCCCAAGTGGAAAATGAGGTGTTGTTCCTCAAGCTTGCGTTGGGCTTCACTGGAACACTGTAGCAAACCAAAGACAGATGTTGGCCAGGGAGCAAGGTGCTGCATTGAAGTGGCAGGCAGCAGGTAGTTCAGGGTCTTATTTGCGAGCAGAACGTAGATGTTCTGCGAACCGGTCGCCAAGTCGACGCTTTGTTTCCCCAATGTAGAGGAGTATTCAAGGAGTTTCGCACCACTGGAATACTCTCTTTTGAAAGGTATGTCAAAAGAAGATCTGTGACATTCTTAAAAGCAAAAGCAGAATGTCCTGATGTTCTGGCCAACAGGAATCCTTCATTAAACATCAGTGAAACAGTTTCATTGGTCATTCATCTCCACCTGAAAAGCAAGATATTCAGTTCAAGTCCTAGTGTCAGATTTGACTTTCAATTCTGCAGTGTTATTAGCTTGAGGATTTGGAGGTGAGACTGAGTGAGGGAAGATACTGCATGCAATAGTGAGAGTGATAGAGCTTGAACCTTGGTGAGAGGGAGGTGCAGTAGGAGACATGGAGCGAGTGTGAGGTTGCAGAGAAAAATGGGAGCCCTTACCCTGGCAGAGTGGAGGAGGTCATTGACCAGCTTTCCTGAGGTCATTCGAAACAGCACTGACCAAGATGACAATTTCAGACCAGGCCAGCCGGACCTGGTGGCATCATCTTCTCACTGGGGCTAGGGGAAGAGGATGGTCTACCTCTCTGCCCTCCATTCACAAGGACTTCCAGGTTCCTTCCTGCAGAGTGGCTGCCAATATCCCCTTACCTGCCAAGTCTGAGGCAAATATCTCGAACCTTGCAGGGCAGCTCCAAACTACCAGCCCTTCATTAGGTGCACAACAGTCTTTTAAAGCTGGTGCCAGCTCCAGGAATCTGGGATGTCCCAGCAGTGATGAGTACTTCTGTCTTCAGCGAGCGGGAGTATTGCACTGGCAGCAGGCGAGGGAGCTGTTTAGAGGGAAGTTTGGAATGATAGCATGAGAAAACTCATTAGACCCCGCAATAAGAAACCCTTAATGGAAGTGGACAAAAATGACGCAGCCGATTTCTGGTAAGGCTCAGCCCTTTGTGTTTATGGTCTGCTAGACTGCTGAAAGTAACCTGTGAGAATAACGGATTAAACTTCCAGGAATTTGGCCTGTTCAAGGCAAAACATCTACTTGTTTGATGTTGTGACGGAGTACTCTAGTTAAGAGCCAGGAATATCCAGTCATTCCATTTGATAGTTCATAAAGATGTTGCTGTATCATAAGAAGTAATATGAAATTGTTTGTTAGAGAAAAATAAAAAGAATGTCAAATGCTGTAGAAACAACCGCATTTACCTTCTTTGGTTCATAGTCCCTTATAACTACCAAGCAAAGATTTATCAAGTCCTACCTTGAAAATTTGACTCAGCATCTATGAGTGCCCTTGGGAAGCAGTGGCATAGGGTAATATCGTTGGACTAGTTGACGTTCTGGGAAAATGCGCTCGAATCCCACTATGAGAGACTATGAAATTTGAATTCAATAAAAATCTGGAAAGAAAAAGCTAAGATAATGATGACCATATAACCACGGGCGATGGTTCAAACAACACATCTGGTTCACGGACGCCTTTTAGGGAATGATATCTGCCATCCTTACCTGATCTGGTCTACATGTGAGTCCAGACCCACAGCAGTGAGGTTGACTCTTAACTGTTTCCTGGACAATTTGGTCAATAAATGCTGGTCTAGCCAGTGACACCCACTTCCTACAAATGAATTCAAATGATTAAAATCCTGCATGTGAAAAACCACTTCCTGATTGCACACTGAAATGGTCTGGTTCTATTGTTAAACTTTGATCACCTGATTCTGGATTCCTCCGCCAAAGGAAGTAGTTTACTGAATTATTCTCACAATTTCTGGTTCAGAAATTGCTTGCTGTAAACCTTATTTTTAATACATGACGTTATACACAACATAAAATTACAATACATTATACATAGGCCCATAAAACTAGAGGATAGGATTTCTCAGCTGGTGGGTTGGGAACTCTCACCACTTAAAGGGTTGTTGGACAATGGACCCCTACCGATCTCAGCCATCCCACACATTGACCCAGGTGGGGGCATTACTCTGCCTCAGAGAACTGCTCGTCAATGAGCAGTTTTTTTGGGGGATTTTTTGGCAGATTTTTTGGGGTTGTAAATCCGATGTGGAAACAGATGAAATACAAGAAGCACATTCTCAACCCATTTCAGCCTAAGATCTGAACCCATTTGGACCAGTTGTGACGTCACCTCCTGGAGGACAGCACCCCCTCTTAAAAAACTTAAGGACCTGAATTGTGACAAGGGTGAGCGGAAACATAAAATAGTAGCCAGCTTGAGGTCGTGTCAGATAGCAGCAGGAATGGCAGTCGTGCTGAAGAGGAGGTGGTGTTTTTCCAGTTTGTGCTGAGTTTCGTTAGAACACTGCATCGGGTCCGAGAGAGTGATGTTGGCCAGGTAACATGATCATGTGAATGATGGCCGGCTTCCAGAAGCTTGGGGTCGTAGGTGTTCTGTAGTACGGTCATCCAGTCTGCATTTTGTCTCCCAATTTGTCAGAGACCACTTTGTGAGCAGTGAATCCAGTAGAACCAGATTGAGTGAAGTGCAGGTAAATCGTGTATCCTTGCATCAATAATGGAATGTATCTACGCAACCATGTATTGGTTTCAATTTCAGAGGCAGATGGAACACAAACCATGTACTTGGCTATGGAAGCAGCAAGCTTTGGAAAACGAGAGATAACAAGGCGTGGGGCTGGATGAACACAGCAGGCCAAGCAGCATCATAGGAGCAGGAAAACTTGACGTTTCGGGCCTAGAACCTTCATCAGAAATGGGGGAGGGGAAGAGGATTCTGAAATAAATAGGGAGAGAGGGGGAGGCGGATAGAGGATGGATAGAGGAGAGGATAGGTGGAGAGGAGGCAGACAAGTTGAAGAGGCGGGGATGGAGCCAGTAAAGGTGAGTGTAGGGAGGAGATAGGTCAGTCCAGGGAGGACGGACAGGTCAAGGGGGCGGGATGATGTTAGTAGGTAGGAGATGGGGGTGTGGCTTGAGGTGAGAGGAAAAACAGGTTAGGGAGGTGGAGATGAGCTGGGCTGGTTTTGGGATGCGGTTGGGGGAGGGGAGATTTTGAAGCTTGTGAAATCCACATTGATACCATTGGGCTACAGGGTTCCCAGGCTGAATATGATTTGCTGTTCCTGCAGCCTTCGGGTGGCATCACTGTGGCATTGCAGGAGGCCCAGGATGGACATGTCATCTGAGGAATGGGAGGGGGAGTTGAAATGGTTTGCGACTGGGAGGTGCAGTTGTTTGTTGCGAACTGAGCGCAGGTGTTCTGCAAAGCGGTCCCCAAGCCTCCACTTGGTTTCCCCGATGTAGAGGAAGCCACAACGGGTACAGCGGATGCAGTATACCACATTTGGAAAACACATCAGTTAATAACAACTGTAAGACCATAAGATCAGAAGACATAGGAGCAGAATTAAGCCATTCAGCCCATTGAGTCTGCTCTGCCATTTAGTCATGGCTGATAAGTTTCTCAACCCCATTCTCCTGCCTTCTCCCCACCACCCTCGATATCCTTACCAATCAAGAACCTATCTATCTCTGCTTTAAATATATTGAATGACTTGGGCCTCCACAGTCAATTAGTTCCACACCACCCTCTGGCTGAAGAAATTTCTCCTCATCTCAGTTCTGAAGTGTCATCTCTTCACTCTGAAGCTGTGCCCTTGGATCTAGTCTCTTGTACTAATGGCTACAACTTCTCCACATCTGCTATCTCCAGGCCTCTCAGTATTCTGTAAGTTTCAATCAGATCCCTCCCCATCTTTCTCAACTCCATCAAAGACAGACCCAGAGCCCTTTACCGTTCTTCATATGATAAGCCCTTCGACCCCAGGATCATTTTGCAAACCTCCTCTGGATCCCCTCAAATGCCAGCACATCTTTTCTTAGATATGAGGCACAAAACTGCCCACAAGATTCTAAATGTGGTCTGACCAGAGCCTTTAACAGCCTCAGCAGTACATCTCTGCTCTTGCATTCTAGCCCTCTTGAAATGAATGCTAACATTTTATTTGCCTTTCTAACTGCCAACTGAACCTGCAGATTAACTTTTAAGAGAATTCTGAACGAGGACTCCTAAGTTCCTTTGTGCTTCAGATTTCCAAAGTCTTTCAACACTTAGAAAATAGCCTTCACCTCGAACTTACAGAAGTGCATAATCTCACATTTTCCCATATTATATTCCATCTGCCACTTCTTTGTTCACTTTCCAAGTCTGTCCATGACCTTCTGCAGCTTTGCTGTCTTCTCTTCAATTATTGTCTCTCCACCTATCTTTGTGTCATCTGCAAACTTAGCAACAATGCTCTCAGTTCCTTCTTCCAGACCGTTAGTGTGTAATGTGAAGACCGCTAATGTGTCACGTGAATAGTTGTGGTCCTAACACGGACCCCTACAGAACTCCACCAGTCACAAGTTGCCATCCTGCAAAAGACCCCTTTATCCTCACTCTCTGCCTTCTGCCAGTCAGCCAATCCTTTATCTATGACAGTACCTTGTCACTAACACTATGAGCTCTTATCTTCTTAGCAACCACCTGTCAAAGACCTTCTGTTACCATTATCAAGATGAGGCCCTTATTTGGGCATTAATTGTAGTGAAACTGGAAGACCATCCATGAGTCTGCCTGCCCCAAACCCCCACACACTCATACAGGTAGACACAGACAAAGACACGTAGCCAATACGCAGGAGGTCTGATAATTAAGTTCACCGATAACAGGAAAATTGCTGATGTGTTGAATAGAGAGGAGGAAAGATGTCTACTACAGGATAATATAGACTGGCTGGTCAAATGGGCTGAACAGTGGCAAATAAAACTTAATCCTGAAAAGTGTGAAGACTAACAAGGCAATGGAGCACACTTTGAATGGTAAGTACAGAGGAAGTACAGAGGATCAAAGGGACCTTCATGTGCATGTCCATAGATCCTTGAAGGCAGCAGGACAGGTAGAAAAGGAAGTTAAGAAAGAACGTGGGCCGTTAGTCAAGGCACTGAATAAAAGAGCAAGAAGGTTATGATAGAATGAAACAGCAATTGATAGAGAAACTCAACAGGTCTTGCAACACCTGTGGAGAGAAAACAATTAATGTTTCAAGTCATAGACCCTTCTTTAGGACTGTTTTCATTTCAGATTTTGAGCATCCATAGTTCTTTCTTTTATCTTAGAGCTCATAATAGAGCTGTATACAATATTAGTTAGGCCACAAATGGAATATTGTGTTCAGTTCTGGATGCCACACTAAGGGAAGAATGTGATTGCACTGGAGACAGTGCAAAAGAGATTCTCAAGGATATTAGAGATAGTAGGAACTGCTGATGCTGGAGAATCTGAGATAAAACGTTGTGGAGCTGGATGAACACAGCAGGATTTTGCTGCTTGGCCTTCTCAAGGATATTACAGATATAAAAGGTACTGCAGATGCTGGAGAATCCGAGGCAACAAGGCGCGGGGCTGGATGAACACAGCAGGCCAAGCAGCATCAT
>JAHRHZ010000249.1:49585010-49612397 GCA_024137785.1 Ginglymostoma cirratum
CGCGCCTTGTTGTCAAGGATATTACCTGGGTTGAAGCAATTCAACTATGAACAGAGACGAGATAGACTACAGTTGTTTTCTTCAGAGCAAAAAAGGCTGATGGGGATCTGATTGAGATGTATAAAATTCTGAGGAGTGTAGATAGGGCAGATAAGGAGGATGGTTTCCCCTTAATAACCCCGGGCCAGAGTTTTAAATAAGGTGTAGGAGCCTAAGAGGGGCTTTGTGTTTTTTTTTCTTTTTTCAGCCATAGGCTTGTGAATATCTGGAAATCACTACCTCAAAGGGTGGTAGAGACAGGAACCTACAAGACATTTATGAACCAATTAGTTGGGCACTTGAAGTGTCACAGCACACAAGACTATGGGCCAAGTACTGGAAAATGAGATGATAGCAGGCGGATGTTTGATGACTAGCATGGACAGCTGGATTGAAGGGCCTCATTCTATACAGTAAACACCCTGCAATGTCATGGTTCCATAAATGTTGTGGGCGAAGAATAAAATGTTAGGGAACTTCACAGAATTCTGTGAAGTGTCCTTTGACTTCTTTCAAGTCCTGAACCCTTGATCTTCTTTATTCCACATCCTCTTAGAAGACACATGGCTCTTTGTATTAGTTGTTCAGTCTGTCAGTCACTGGTTTGAGACATGGAAAGATGTGATCTTTATGTATGTCAAAGTTTGCTAACATTATGAAGCTACAGGGATCAAGCTGGGAGGATGCTGCAATGAAATATTGCCTGGTTAAGATGGTGACAGAGGAATATAATGTGGGGAAATGTGAAATTATACACCTGGATACGAACAGTGGCCAAGTGGGATATTTTTAAAATATGAGAGACAGTAAATGCTAGAAGACTTGGATTCCCTTGTACAAGAAACTTAGAAAGTTAACAATAATTAGTGCTGGAGGAACTCAGCAGCCTCGTCGAGTCTGTGGAGATAGAAACAGAGCTAATGTTACATGTCCAATATGACTCTTCCTCAGAACTGAAAGATTTATTTAAGTGTTTTTATTAGGGAGTTAATATGCATGTCGAGCAACAATTAAGAATGGGGTTGCAATAAAAGAACAGGGGAGTCTTGCTGCATTTCGTTTTGGAGCTTCTGTGAGGCTACATGGTACAGTTTAGGTCATCTTACTGAAGGAAGGTTTTTCTCACTGTAGGGGGCTTCAAAAATGTTAATTAGTTTGATTCTTGTATTGAAAAGGTTGTCCGAGAAGGAGGAATTGAATTGAATGGGTCTGTACTGTCTAGGGTTTAAAAAGATGAGAAGTAATAGCATTAAAACGTAAAAAATTCCAAGAGGTCTTGAAGAAGTAGATGATGAGAGTTCTTGTCCCTGGTTAGAGAGTTTAGAACAAGGATCATTGTCTCCAGTTAAAGGTTTAGTTGTTTATAACATTTCAGAGGACTGTAAATTTTTGGAATTCTCTGCCAGAGGTTGTGAATGCACAGTCGTTGAGTGTACACGAAGATAAGATTGATAGATTTTTGGCATTCAGGAAGTCAATAATATGATGATAAAGTAGGAATGATGAGTTGGTGTAGAATTTCAACTACAGCCTTATTGATTGCTTTGACGAGGTTTAATAGTCTTTCTGGAGTATCTATTTTTCTTTCATTCATGGGACACAAGCATTGCTGACTCGACTAGCATTGAATGCCGACCATTGAATGCCTTTTAGAGAGTGACAATGATCTTTCTTTTGAGCAAGTGTAGTCTATGCAATTTGGTTAAGTCAAGATGATGTTAGGATGTAAGTCCCAGGATTTTGGCCCAACAACAGGGAAGGGGCAGTGATACAGTTCCAAGTCAGGATTACTGATAACTCAGAAGGATTTTGGAGGTGATGACCTTCCCTTTTTCTTTTAGTAGGGATCACAGGTTTGGAAAGTGTTGTCAGAGAAACTTTGATGTGCTGCTGTGTGCATCTTGTAAATGATACATACTGTTCCAACTGTATATTGGTGGTGGGGGGGTAAATATTTGAAGTGGTGTATGTGTTGCCAGTTGAACTGCCTGTTTGTCCTGAATGATATTGAGCTCCTTGAGTGTTATTGGAGCTCTGTTTGTTTAAGCTTGTGCCCTGTTTTTGTAGCTATGGTATTTTTTTGCAGGTTCAGTTTGTTTTCTGGTCAATGGTAATCCATGAGGCTGCTGAAAATGAAGGATTCAGTGATGATAATGCTATTAAATGTCAAGAAGTGATGGTTAAATTCTATCTCTCAGAACCTCGATTATGTGTCACATAGAAGATGTGAATGTTACTTGCTACTTGGCAGTCTAGATCTGAATACTAACAGAAATTGCTGGAGAAACTCAGCGGGTCTCACAGCATCTGTGGGAAGAAAAGAAGAGTTAATGTTTTGAGTTCAATGATTCTTCATCAAAACTGTTCAGACCCAGAAGGAAAATGTTGAAGGAACAATGGCCAAAGAAAACTGCTCTATTTTGCATGCATGAATCATGAAATTAGTACAGAACAAAGGAGGGAGATGCCTCATGAAGCACTTTTATACCTTTATTACAGTGTGAAAGCAGAATGTAGCCTTAGGCTTCTCACCACGCACAGGCCTTTGACCAAAGATATTAATGAAGACTGTCAAAGATGCAAAAGACATCAGGGTATGTGGCATTAGCCATTATTCACCATACTGGTTTCATCCTGAGCAAAGATTATCAGGGACGTGAGGCAGGACCTGAAACTGCACTGAGAATTCCCATCATCAATTATATTTTATGTAATACCCTGGCATTAGGCGTTTTGTGTCACTGCTGCCATAATGTTCCTCAGTGAAGATGCTTTGTGTCAGTAATGCACAAGAAATAGGTAGTTTTCCTGGATTAGCACACATCTTATAGTAAAGAATACAAATGAAGTTTTGTACAGTATAATAATTTTCATTACACTGTCTAAGATTAAAGTAATCCAAAGCTCTGTTGCCTGTGTCATAACTTGCTAATCATAACTGAGTACTTTTCACTCATCATTCCTGGAATTGCTGACCTCCCAGGTGAATAACAGATCTATTTCAAATTCCCATCCCTGTTTTACAATTAATTCACTCCGTTCACTACTCAGTGGCAGCAGTGTGCACAATCTGCAATGTGCACTACTTCACCTTACCAAAGCTTCTTGAGTATCACTTTCCAAACCTTTCTGCCACCAACAAGAGCAATGGTTGAGAGATCAAAGGTACTGCAGATGCTGGAGAATCCGAGATAACAAGCATGGGGCTGGATGAACACAGCAGGTCAAGCAGCATCATAGGAGCAGGAAAACTCGACGTTTCGGGCCTAAACCTAAAAAATTTTCTGATGAAGGGTTTAGGCCCGAAACGTCGAGTTTTCCTGTTCCTAAGAGCAATGGTTGGATAGGGACACCACTTTCTGCAAGTTAAACTTACTACACCTAAAATGGTATTGTTTCAAATGAAGATTACATTGCCCTGTGTCACTGTATTTGTGAACCTCAGTCAGTTTGCTATTAAAAAATGCAATCATATATGTTGTCTTTGGATCCTGGTGCTAAATTAAGGAATAATGTGTTATATCTTTTGATAATTTAGATTTATTTCATCTTCCTGATTCCATGGCTTATAAGTTCTGCTCTGATCTGATGGATTGATTAGATTGTCAGCGTCCTGAAGGCACATAGACTTTTCACTAAGAGCGCACCTACTCTAGAGGTCTATAAACAAAGCTTTATATTAGCTTGAACACTTTTAACAAAGTGACTATAAATTAGTTATAGCATCTTTACAGCCTTCACCAGCTTGTCCTCAGTGGGAATGGAACATTGCATCTACTATGTTGCTACTTACAGGTCAGCAAACTGCAGAAGTCACATGCTGATTTATTTTAAAGTGGTGTAATTGTTTTAAATGTTTCTAGTGGGCTTGTTTCCCTCCAGTTTTCCTAACCTTTTATATACCCAAGGTGAATTCTGACACTGGGCTAAGTTTGATGACTAGCAGTGTTCGATGAACAATTCCATTTTCTTTAGTTTACCTTTCTTCTTTCTCTCCACTCTCATTCATTTTTCCTGCTTTTGTACATCACGGCTGGGGTTTTTAAATGGATCAGGATAGTGCTTGGAGGTGGGTAGTTGTTCACTGCCTTCTTTGGCAGATCCCTACCAGCATCCCAACCTCGAACCACTTCCACTGAGGTCTCATTGGATTGCACCGGCGGCCCCATCAGGAAATGGGAGGCTGCAAATTAAGCCCCTTGACTGCACTGACAGATCTTCCTAGTCAGCAATGCAGGTGACCCAAGCTTATTTAGTCCATGTCCAGGCCAAACTAGTCAGCTTGGGTATGCAGGTGGAGGATGTGACGTTGGCAGAATAATGAATCGTAGAAGACACTCTTCCCATGACGCATTACAGCAGCAGTGGCCTTGGAAAAAAAAAGAATAAATTTACTTCCCAACCGCCTCTCACTCCATATTCACATGCCAGCTCCCATATTGGCCATTGATTGGATTTTTAAAAATATATGTTTGATTCCTGGCCAGACAGTGAAGTGTTTAGTGGCTTTTAATTGGCTGGGCAGACCTAAAACTGACCAGCAGGTTTGGGACTGGAGCCAACCCCCATGCCTAGTGCCCAGTCTTCTTTAAAAACCTTCTCTGTGAAAATTGGGCATTGCTGGTTACACCAACATTTATTGCCCATCCTGAATTGCGGGATAGCAGTTATGAGTTTGCCATATGGCTGTGGATGGCAGATTTCTTTCTCTCATGCGCTTTAGTGAATTAGCTGCATTTTTGAAATCATTGACAATGGTTACGTAGTCATCATTCGACTACATTTTCAATTCCAGATTTGCCATGGAGTTCAAATTTCGCCATATGCCATGGTGGAATTTGAGCCCATGATCCAGAACAATAGCCTGGGGTGCTGGATTAGTAAATCTAGTGACACTACCATTATGCCGTCGGCTCTGTTTAAAAAAAAGTCCTGTCCCATTTTATAGCAGGCTGAGATCCCGTATCACCTCAGTCAGCTGATGTCCCAAATCAGAGCTTCTCTTGGTTGGTATGACACTGTGCCTCACAAGCTCGATGATTTATCCACAAAGGATTGCAAAATTGCAGATAGTATAGAAGGCATGCGCTCACATAATTGCAGCACAACATCCCAGCCCCTTTACTTGAATCCTCTTGCTTTGAAAGCCAACATACTATTTGCCTTCTTCACTGCCCACTGTACCTGTCTGTTTACTTTCAGAGATTTATGTACGATGCTGCTCAGGTCTTGTTTCCCATTCTGCTCTCTCAGTTTATGGTCATTCAGATCAGATATTAATCTGCATACCTGTTCTTGCTACCAAAGTGGATAACCTCACGTTAATCCACATTATATTTCATTTGCCATGCGTTTGCCCACTTACTCAACTTGCGAAGATCACACTGAAACATCTTTGTGTCCTTCTCACAGCTGCAGGATTCAAGTTAGATGGTCTGCGTATTCTTGAGATCTACTACATTAACTGGATTTTACCACTGAATTCAGATGGATTGTTCAGAAGATCTGTTACAATTACAGGGTAATCCCACCAAAATATGATGTCTTCTGTGGCGTATAAATTCAGAGTTCTGATATTCTTTTATTTGTGAGGATGTTCACCTTCTAATTTTGTTTCTTTTCTACATTTTATGTCTCCTATGATCAGCAGACCAGGCAAGTACAGCAGCTAATTTCTAAATTTCTGAAATTACTGGTATTGAATTGATTATTCGGACGTGCGCAGGAAAGTGTAGTGCGTGCTACTGTACTCCTTCAGGTTTTTGTTTTTAATATGTAGCTTTTGCTGGGACTGTGCCTATTTGATAATAATAAAACAAAATCCTCAGAGGGTTTTGTTGAGCTCTGAAGGGTGTGAACAATATGAAAAATATGAAATGTGCATTACCCGACTGCTATTGCCCCTAAAGGCTAGTTGACGATTATGTTAAACAATTTGTTTTTATGGCAGTTTCAGATGATTTAGTAGCGCATGTTACCGTCTCTGTGACCTTGCCCTGAAAAAGCTGTTTGAAGCTATTTACACTCAGTAACATTCAAGCTTTTCCATTTACTTCAAACTGAGAGGCAGATTGCATTAGCTATTTTACTGAGCATACAGCCTTTCTGAAGTATTGAGATCGTGAGAAATTAGGATCTTGTTCGGTTAACTCTTTGCCCCGGGCAGCCAAAAAAACTGAGATATAGGCAAGTTATGCTAATTTGACACTTGCCCTACAAGGCGAGTGCATAAGCCCCCGCTGTGTGATGCAGGCTGGGAAAATGATTAATTGAACAGTAGCAAAGGCAAAAAGCCATGTATGCTTTTAGAGGAATGTACTTCCTGTTATTTTTACTGTATTGTTAAGCTTGAATATTTAGTGGCTTAAAGTGGCTACATTGTATGGTCTGAGTAGTAGATTCTGTGGCACAGTACATGGATTAGCCTCTGTTACATGTACAATTTGATGAATATAAGTCACCTTTGAAATTGAAGTACTGCATAATATTTCTAATGCCACTGTTCGAAAAAATTAAATTCCTGTTTCAGAAACATTTATCTTGGGTATCTTGATCTAAATGTTATGCATTTGGACATTCAAAACTTGCCACATATTTAAATCAGATATAACCTGGTAGAAATGATGAACAGACTTATCTCAAATGTTTACACCTGTGAACATTAGAAATATGAGCAGGCTAGGCGATGTATGTCATCTTGAGAGATAGTAGGAACTGCAGATGCTGGAGAATCTGAGATAACAAGGTGTAGAGCTGGATGAACACAGCAGGCCAAGCAGCATCAGAGGAGCAGGAAGGCTGACGTTTCGGGCCTAGACACTTCTTTGAAGTATGTCATCTTGAGACTGCTAGGTCATTTGACCTGATCTCATCTTCAACTCCACTTTGGCATCTATTCCCCATGATACTCCAGTTACCCTGTAATCCTCATCAAAATACAAAGTGTTATTGACTGAAGTTATTTGATGTTGGTCAAAGTTTGTTACTGTTTGTAGTGTGCTATGAGCACTGTTGAGTTTATTCCACTCTTTCTGTAAATGTTTAAAACTTGAAACACTGTGCATGTTTTCTTTAAAATAGAATAAGTTAGGTGATATTCTTTGTTGTATTGACATCAGGCAAAATATTTATGAAGCTGTTTTTCTCCCATTTTATCGATGAACTGATTGACCTGTGAGAGAAGGTTAGCATTTTATACAGTCATTGATTCATTGAGGCGTACAGCACTGAAACAGACTTGTTGGTCTAACTCATCCACGCCGATTATGTTTCCCAGTCTAAACTTGTCTCGTTTGCCTGTGTTTGGCCCTTATCCTTTAAACCTTTCCTATTCATGTACCTGTCCAAATGTATATTAAATGTTGTAACTTTACCTACAACCTTCGCTTCCTCTGGCAGTTCGTTATACATACAGACCACCCTCTGTGTGAGAAAGTTGCCCCTCAGGTCCCTTTTAAATCTTTCTCCTCTCACCTTAAAAATATGCCCTCTAGTTTTGAGCTCCCCTCCTCTAGGGAAAAGACCATTGCTATTGAACTTCTCTATGCCCCTCATGATTTTATAAACCTCAACCTGCCATGCTCCAGTGGAAAACGTCCCAGCCTCTCCAGCCTATCCTTTTATGTCAAAAGCTCTAGTCCTGTTAACAACCTTGTAAATCTTTTCTGCACCCTCTCCAATTTCCTCTAGCAGAATTGTACACAGTGCTCCAAAAGTGTCCTCACCAACATCCTGTACAACTGCAATAACGCATTTCAACTCCTGTCCTCAGTGGTCTGAGCAATGAATGTGAGTGAATTTACTTCACAACGTTGAGGTCACTAGTTCTGGTCACAGGGCAACCTAACATTCTTTTTTGATTCCCTTCAAATCGCTGCTGAACCATTAGGGATGCAACATCTTGTAGTTACAAAAGAGAAAAGGAGGGAATGAGGTGGAGCACTGGCAGTGTTGTCAGTTGGGCCACTTTCCAGGCCTGATTGGCAACATTTATGTAGGAAATAAAAAATAAACTTGCTTCCCTTCCAATTTTCTCTCCTGAAGGCACCAACACATGCTAAGTGGAGTTCCACACCACCAGATGCTCTTCATTATCTCTTCCAGTTGACCATACTTCACCTTGAGGCTAATTTCTCAAGCGATAATATTCAGTAGTGGTGAAGGTGACCATGGCCATGACCTTTTAGGCATTGGGTTCCTTCAAAGGGGAGCAGGAGAAATTTGAAACATTTTGCAGTTTGCAGTCCATTGTTGCATGAGAGAGGTCATTGGCACTCCATTTAAAAAGAGCTAATTACATTTCATTCTGTTTTGCAGAGACAAAAAAGTGAAGTGAGCATGAAACTTAACTAGGATTATAGACTGCAGGCATGTCATTTTGCAGGAGTTACCCATCAACTGTGCCTTATAGTGCAACCAAAAGGGATTGTACTTCTTAAACTTCCAACTACAATGTCACCATGTGCAAAGATCATACAGATGTACTTGTAGCAGTCTCAATATGTTCTTTCTGGGGTTGTCCACTGGGCGAGATAGATTTGATCACTACGGTAAGCCAGAATGCGACAGGGGCTAACCTCTGTGCATAAGACTGATGACTGCAGTATGCAACCAGACAAATGTGCAGTCCCCCACTGAGGTCCTCAAGTTCATTATGGTTCCAGGCAGGATTCCACAAATAGTTCAGCTTCTGTGTGAGGAGAGATCAGCTTGCTCACCATTTTTATTCATCCGCTCCCTTGGCTGGTCGCAACAAGGTTCCCTACTCTCCCAGATCTAAGGAATTTAGATTTTAAAGGAGCCAATTTAACCAGGCTTTCTTGAGTTAACAAAAGAGTGAATTTCTGCAGGAAGGAACAGATTAGCGATAAGAAGAGAGTCCAAAAAAAGATAAAAACTAAAATAAATATGGATCAATCTCTGAGTTGTTTGTGAAGAGCAGATTATTGTGGCAGTTGCATTGCATGATATCAGTAATATTGATCGAAAGAACTACAGATGCTGTAAGTCAGGAACAAAAACAAAGTTGCTGGTAAAGCTCAGCAGGTCTGGCAGCATCTGTGAAGGAAAAAACATTATAATATTGACCTTAGTGATTGAACACTCAATTTCAAGATTCTTGGGTTTGCAGGCTAGTTGAAATTCTTTTTGTTTTCTGATGAAGTGTCTAGGCCCGAAACGTCAAGCCTTCCTGCTCCTAGGATGCTGCTTGGCCTGCTGTGTTCATCCAGCTCCACATCTTGTTATCTGAAATTCTTTTAAACAGGTTCCTTTCAACAGTTGTTGGATGGCAGCCTTCAGAGCAAGAAGTTCTTTTCCTCTTTTACCTACAGCGCAGAAGTGTTTAGTGGCTACTTAAGCTGTGCCCTTCACAGCACACTAATACACATTAGTACATCAGGCTATTAACACACCATCTAAGGATTTCAGTCCGTTTATAATCCTTTTGTTATACATATCCGTGCAGGGATAAAACACAAACATTAAAACTGAAAGGACTGTAGATGCTGTAAATCAGGAACAAAATCAGAAGTTGCTGGAAAAGCTCAGCAGGTCTGCCAACACCTGTGAAGAAAAGATCAGTTAATGTGTTGGGTCCGGTAACCCTTACCAGGAGTCACCTGTGGAAGGATCACCGGACCCGAAACGTTAACTCCAACTTTTTCTTCACAGATGCTACCAGAACGGCTGAGCTTTTCCAGCAACTTTTGTTTTTGTTCCTAAAACACAAACATGTTTATAGGAGATGGCTTTCTGCTGAGAGGGTGATTTCTTTTATTGAGAGGGGCAGTGGTATATAATGAGCCTCTCATCATCTTTTCCTTTTTAGTCTCTCAGTTTAAAGTTTCCTTGACTTTGTCCAGGAATGATATTCCATTCTAGGACTCTACCAGTCACTGAATTTACATCCACAGTTATCTTTTGGTTACAGCCTAAAAGGTTTTGGCCCCTCCACTGGCCGTTATCTCCGATGTCCATCCCAGTCGCAGGCAGTAATTTCTCCTCCATGGATGACAGGAAATGCAGTCATATGCAGTCATAACCCTTCTGGTTAGCTTCTGTTGCCTTCAGTTATGTGCCATCGTATTTGCAGTAGAGAGGGAACTGTGTCAGTTTGGCTGATGTGGCTCTCATATTTGGATAGTTAGCAGTTTCATAGGATGGGACAGAACAAAGCAATTTGACCGATTGAGTTGCCGTCAACTTGTTGGAGAGCAATGTGGTCAGGCCCACGCCTCTGCTCTGTTCCCGTAGTTCTAGAAATTTATTGTTTCAAATGTCATAGCCAATAGGCATGAAGAAAAGTTTCAAACAAAAACTGCACTCTTGTCTATATTTTTTGTGTTTACTTTCTGTTTCTCTTAAAAATGGGCAACCTCGCTGAACTTGTAAAATGGTCAAGGCTGATCATTCAGTCATTTTCAAACGGTCCTGACTCTTTTGCATTGTGTAGATATTCTAGTTAAAGCTCACACAAAAGTGCTGGAGGTGAGCAGTCTGCTTCCAGACACCTTTGGACAATGGAAGATGTCAAGACCCTTGATGTTAAAAGAGAGCTAATGCTTTTACGTTACCTTGTCACCTCGCAATGGAAACTTGAATGGGGGAGGTAAAGCTACACACTAGCTTACTAACCTTCCAGTTATCTCACCATCAGTACCTGAAATGCTTACCATAGTTACATGACTGAAATTCGAGCTGGTTGAATTGCTTATACCTACAATAGTGTCAGGGTTGGGGTTCTAAGTCCGTTGCTGTTGACCTATTGAGGAGCAGCCGTACTCCAACCCTCCATCTCTCTTCAAGTTGCTGGTAGAAAGAAGTTTGCCTGCTGAAGAAAGACTACAGGGCCCTGTTCTCCAAGGTACCTTTTTTTTGGATATTGATTGCTCATTTGCTCCAGGGAGGATAACAGCAGCTTCTCAAACCTAATGTTGAAGCAAAAATCTCTTATTCTTGAAACCAGTTGTTCAAAATTCTGAAATCTGGACAATAGGAGTATCTGAGAAATATGTGAAAGAGTCACAATGGAGATAAACAGTGAATTTCTGAGCCAAGAAAATAGATTTTGTGTCTTCGTTGACAGAGGTTATTGGTAGAAGAGTGTTGGTATATTGAGCATTGTGCAAGCATAGTAATGCAGCTGATTGGATATGGCATTTGAAGATGCAATCACTGACCTTGACCACTTCATGTGACTTGTAATTCCTTGCAACTAGACCTCCAGAACCTCAGGGTTGCAGTCTTGCCATTGACCAGTTGTCTAGCGCATTGTGTTTGGAGAATTTACCTGGGGAGCCTCCCATGGTTCTTTGATGGCTTTTCCTGTCAGTCTTTGGCTCCATTTTATCTTGGCTCGCCCTATTTAAGTAGCTGTCGTTCAATTTAGATAGTCTACTTTAGATCGCTCTTTCCCCGTCGTCATTATTAATTGAAATTTTATGATACAATGATCGCTCTTGACTAAATATTCTCACATGGACAGTTGACAAACTGGCCCCCTCATTCCCTCGTGCCAGGTCCAGCAATGCCTCCATCCCAATCAGATCAAGAACATGTTGATCAAGGAACTTCTCACATTTAAGAAATTGCCACCATTTTTCAACTCCATTCAGTTCCACAGGTGAGTCATATCGAACTCGAAGCATTAGATCTGTTGCTGTCCCTGTGGGTGCTGTCAGACTTGCTGAACTTCTCCAGCACTCTGTTTTAATTTTGGGAAATAGTTGCTCCTCACCCTTTATTCTGCCTTTATCCAAATCAGTATTTCAATAATTCAAGTCCCCCAAAGCTCTGTGATTTACCTGCTGATTTGGTCCTCCATACTTTTTCGAAGGCTCATAGAAGACTCCCATTAGCATGATCATATCTTTTTTTGATTTCTTTACCATTTACTAATTGGATTCTGTCTTCACTTCCTAATGATCATGTTTTCTTTCCAACACTACAGTGTCTGTTCTAATCCGTTCTGCCACTCTACTTCCATATGTTTATTTCCTTATCTTTTCTGAACATTCCATAACAGTGAATGTTAAGCGCCTAGTCCTCACTAGTATGTATGAGTTGTGAAATGTGAGTGTAAGGCTTGCAGCAGTTCCAAGTCTACAAGGGCACAGTGGAACATATGATATAATGTCAGTCTTGGGGGAGGCAATGGTCTAATGGTACTATCGCTGGACTGTTAACCTAGAGACCCAGATAGTGTTCTGGGGACCTGGTTTTGAATCCCGCCACAGCAGATGGTGGAATTTGAATTCAATAAAAATCTGGAATTAAGAATCAATGAATCCATTGCTGATTGTCAGAAAAACCCATCTGGTTCACTAGTGTCCTTTAGGGAAAGAAATCTGCCATCCTTACCTGCTCTGGCCTACATGTGAGTCTAGACCCACAGCAATGTGGTTGACTCAAAATTGCCCTCTGGGCAATTAAGAATGGCAATAAATGCTGGCTTAGCCAGTGACACCCTCATCCCATGAATGAATAAAGGAAAAAAAAGTTCTAACAATTGGAGATTCTTGGTAGGTCAGTGATAGGGTTGTGGCATGAGGCTAGTTATGGAGCTAGTATGTTGGGGTAGTCAAGAATGCATTCTCTGATCTTTACCATTTGTGTGAGGCCATTTAACTTCTCATGGCACAATGATAGTGCCTCCAGGTTCATAGGGCTTATACCGTGGCATTGATAGTTATCTGCACCAACTGTCTTCTGAGGGTGTGTCTGGGGAGTCCTCCTGTCTCCTTGCAGATATATGGGCAGCATGTCATTGCAGGCTTGGAAGACTGAAGGGCCTGTTCCTGTACTGTAATTTTTTTTGTTATATGTAAGACCGCTCTCTTCTTGTGCATGTCCTTTTCTGTGTCTTCCAATGTATCACCTAAAATGCTGGGAACCTGTGCTCATAAGACCGTAGGACTTAAGAGAAAAGTAGGCATTTGGCCCATTGAGTTTGTTCCACCACCAAGGCTGATCCGATAATTCTCAAGTCCACTTTTTTGCCTTTCCCCCATAACACTTGATTCCCTTACTGAATAAAAATCTGTCACTCTCAGCCTTGAATAAACTTAATGACCCAGCCTTGACAGCCCTCAAAAGAGAAAAATAAATTATTCTCATCTCTGTTTTAGATGGTAACTCCTTATTCTGAGATTATGCCCTCTGGCCCTAAGGTCTCCTACAAGGGGAAACAACTATTCTGCATCTAATCTGGTAAGTTCCTTCAGAATCTTTTATATTTCAATAAGAAAACTGAAGACTTGCACAACAGGTAGCAGTAAATAATGGCTAGTTCAGAATTTGAACCAGGATCTCTCACATATCATTGTATAACACATGCCAAAGCAAGAATCATACTTCTCGACCAACAAGACAACTACAGAAACATTGGATGGTCTGGAACCAACAACCTTTCAAATTACTAGCCAACCATGTTAAGCCATTACGCCACTCCCAAATGTTACACCCTTCCTTTTAAGTGTCCCAGCGCAACAGAGTTGTAGACCCTGCTGTATCGCACGAGATGCGTCCTTGTTTGGAGTTGCAGATTTAATATGTAGCCTGGCTTGCCGAGCCAGTGTGTTTGGTTGCAGACGTTTCATCACCCTGCTAGCCAACATCGTCAGTGCGCCTCTGGTGAAATGTTGGTGTTCTGTCCCGTTTGTTATTTATATGCCTCAGTTTGCTGGGGTGGTTGGCATCACTTCTGATTCTGTTTGTCAGTGATTTGTACATCGGGTCCAGTTCAATGTGTTTGTTGATGGAGTTCCGGCTGGAATGGCAAGTCTCGAGGAATTCCCTGGCATGTCTCTGTTTGGCTTGTGCTATTATGGATGTGTTGTCCCAGTCAAATTTGTGTCCTTCTTTGTCCATGCGTATTGAGACCAGTGAGAATTGGTCGTGTCTCTTGGTGGCCAGTTGATGTTCGTCTATCCTTATTGTCAGGTTTCTTCCAGTTTGGCCGATGTAATGTTTCTCACAGTCCTTGCCCGGTATTTTGTATATTACATTAGTTTTATTGGTTGTGGTTTTGGGATCTTTTACGTTTGTCAGTAGCTGTTGCAGGGTGGTTGTTAGTTTGAGGCGCAGATTTACTTTAAGAAGTGTAGGTGAACTTTAATTGGAATGAACGACAGGTACATGACCAATCGACAGCAGAGCTGGCTGAATGCTATGGTCATGTAAAAGAGCAGGTAGCGCAAAGTTGGTGGCCATCAGTGGACATGGATGAATTGTGTGACTTGATCCCCAAATTCAATTTTGTAGACTGGTCAAATTAGCCCTATCATTCTTTTACTAGATCTGTCACAAAGTCCAGTTCTGTATGATTTCTGTGTAGTGCAGGACCCTTAGGAGCTCTGACATACAGAGGGATAGAAGATTGCAAGTCTAAGCTCCCTGAAAGTGCCAACACAAATGATAAGGTGGTAAAGAAGGCATGCAACATGCTCCATTGGTCGGGACATTGAGTATAAAAATTGACACATTATTTTGCAGCTGTATAAAATTTCAGTCAGACCACATTTGGAATGTCATACGCATTCTGGTTGCCACACTACAGGAAGGATGTGGAAGCTTTGGAGAGGGTGCAGAAGAGGTTTACCAGGAGTTAACAAACATGGGGCTGGATGAACACAGCAGGTCAAGCAGCATCATAGGAGCAGGGAAACTTGACATTTCGGGCCTAAACCCTTCATCACTGGATTGCACTGTAGTAGATATAAGGAGAGATTGGGCAAACTTGTATCAGAGATAATAGGTACTGCAGATGCTGGAGAGTCCGAGATTCCTGCTCCTATGATGCTGCTTGGCCTGCTGTGTTCATCCAGCTCCACACCTTGTTATATTGGGCAAACTTGGATTGTTTTCGCGAGAGCGTTGAAGGCTGAGGGGGCAAGCTGATTGAAGTATATAAAATGGTGAGGGGCGTGAACAGGATGAATAGTCGGAGACCTTTTCCCAGGGTGGAAATGTCAAATACTCAAGCATATAGGTTTAAGGTGAGAGGGGGAAGGTTTAAAGGAGATACACAAGGAAACTTTTCAACACAGAAGGTGGTAGGTGCCTGGAACAAGATGCCGGGGAGGCGGTCAAACAGGTATGTTAGCAACATTTAAGAAGCATTTAGACAGACACACAACAGACAGAGAGTAGAGCGATATGGACCATGTGCAGGCAGATGGGATTAGTTTAGAATAGCAATATGGTCGGCACAGATATGATGGGCTGAAGGGCCTGTTCCTGTGCTGTACAGTTCTATGTTCTAATTCTCCTCCATGGGCATGTGTTGGTTTTGGCCTGGCAAAGTCTTTTATTGAAAACAAATTAGGCATGCTGTCTGACTACTAATTGGCTTTGTTTGATGGAGTGACACAAAGAATATCAGTGGTACAAGTTAGAGATAACAAGGTGTGGAGCTGGATGAACACAGCAGGCCAAGCAGCATCATAGGAGCAGGAAAGCTTGACGTTTTGGGCCTAGACCCTTCATCCAGCTCCACACCTTGTTATCTTGGATTCTCCAGCATCTGCAGTACCTATTATCAGTGGTACAAGTAATGGTCTGAAGTTTGATACTGAGACCTTTAGGGTATTGCTGATATCAGTTACATACCTGCATCAAAGAACATTGGATTTTTTTGTGCCAATGATAGTCAATACCTTTAAATGATGCCTCCACCCTCCTCACAGCTTGAAATAAATGATAGTAGATAACAGTAACTATACTTAGTTATTGAATGAGGTGATCTGACCTATGAATACATCACTCCTGAGCACCAAACTTCACTCAAATGGACCACTTACTGAAAAGAACAGAAGTGAAGAGGATACAAAGCAGGTCCATGTGAAGGGACTGTAGCAGGGAAGAGGTGAAGTCCAAGGCAAGGGAGCCCATGATGCTTTTTCTATGTGACTTAGCTTTCTGCACCTCTTGGTCCCACAGGGAAATATGTGGGTTACTCTGAAAATCTTTGCATATGTACAAACCAACCACAGACCCGTTTCTGCCACAGGAATTTCTCTGCTCGGGTCCTTGCAGAAACAATTGATGTAAGTAGAACATGTAACTTGCGTAAGTTTATGCTAGGCAGAGGTATTAAAAATAACAAGGGATCTGGACAAAGTTAATTGGATGACACTGTTGCTTGCCATGAAATGATTGTGAATGAGACGGCACAGATTTAATGTAGTTTGTAAAAGAAGCAAAAGTGATATGAAGTGGCTCATATCTTCCCAACAAAATTCTCAAACAAAGCACAAATAACAGAAGGCCAAGAGCCACCCTCACACCACAACACTCAGTTTATTCAAAATGAGATTTCAATGTCTTGCCTGCTGTTTTGGGCCCCTACAATAAGTGGCCTTCAGGATCTTGCATATGCTGCGCAATAGGACGTAGAACAGAGGAGTAATGCTTACAGAATGCAAAAAAGGTCACATCTCAACTGACTGGGGACAGAAGCAGGGAGAAGGAAGGTATGGTGAATTGGAGGAAAGGAGCTCCTGATTAGGGAGTAGACCTCGGAGATATGATGCTGGAAGGGCCCAGAAAGCTAAAGTGGCCTCATGCAGGATTCATTGGTATCATAGACTGACTGTTGCAGAGTTGGTTCAGCTGAAGAGCCCTGAGTAACTGGTGATAACCAAATGCCTGGGCACAGAAGAAACCCGAGCCTGCACATGGAGATTGACCAAACCAACATGCTTCACACTGCAACTGCTGAATATAAATAGATTACTGGCTGCAGTCTCCACTGGCACCGATCAGAACTTGATGAATTATGTTTACTTTCTAAATACTGTTTAGTACAGCACCATAAATAGCAAAGCAAACATCGCATAAACCAGTTAATTTAACAGTGAATCACACACTCTTTGAACAAATACATACAGAACACACCATATTGACTCATTCAGTTCTCATGGCACTGTGGTGCCATATCAATGTGGACAATTCTATGACGTTCCTCTTGTGTTGATTCCGCCTACTTTGATCAGATGGACCAATGAACTGAGGAATGGCAGATGGAGTTTAATCTAGATAAGTGTGAGGTGTTGCATTTTGGTAAGGCAAATCAGGGCAGGACTTATACAATAAATGGTAGGGCCCTGAAGAGTGTTGCGAACAAAGAGACCTTGGCTGCAGGTTCATAGTTCCTTGAAGGTGGATTCGCAGATTGACAGGGTGGTGAAGAAGGCGCTTGGTACACTTGCTTTTATTTGTCAGTGCATTGAGTATAGGAGTTGGGAGGTCATGATGTGGCTGTGCAGGACATTGGTTAGGCCACTTTTGGAATATTGCATTCAATTCTAGTCTCCATGCTACGAGGAAAGATGTTTTTCAACTTGAAAGGGTGCAGAAAAGAGTTACCAGGATTTTGCCGGGGTTGGAAGGCTTGAGCATAAGGGAGAGGCTGAAGAGACTGGGGCTATTTGCCCTGGAACGTGGAGGTTGAGAGGTGATCTTAAAGAGGTTTATAAAATCATGAGGGACATTGATAGGGTGAGTATTCAAGGTCTTTTCCCCAAGGTAGGGGAGTCCAAAACTGGACGGCATAAGTTTAAGGTGAGAGGCCAAAGATATAAGTGGCACCTAGGGGGCAACTTTTTCACGCAGAGGGTGGTGCGGAATGAGCTGCCAGAAGAAGTGGTGGAGGCTGGTGCAGCTACAACACTTAAAAGGCATCTGGATGAGTATATGAATAAGAAGGGTTTCGAGGGATAACAAGGTGTAGAGCTGGATGAACACAGCAGGCCAAGCAGCATCATAGGAGCAGGACCTGCTGTGTTCATCCAGCTCCACACCTTGTTATCTCGAATTCTCCAGCATCTGCAGTACCTATTATCTCTGAGGGTTTCGAGGGATATGGGTCAAATGCTGGAAAATAGGGCTAGATTATATTAGGATGTCTGGTCAGCGTGTGAATCAAAGGGTCAGTTTCTGATGATGTATGGCTGTATCACTTGGTGTGTTGCTCTGGAGGAGGTGAAGGAAGCCTTCTCATTTCTCTGGCAGTGTGGCTGTGAGGACTTTGGTGAGTGGCCTCATAATGCAGGGACCCAACAGGGCCCTTTCTGTGAGTGGACTGTCTGCCTCTCAGCAGAGCTAGACAGTGGGAGCTGCAGTGCAGCTGCAGAGAAACGGAGGGTGCCGAGGTTGGCGTGGGTCTCTCAATGTTTTGTTGAACATTCTCAGCCCTTACTGGGCTGTCCCAGTTCCACAAAGGTATCTATTGCCAGGGTGTAGCTGGCATTTCCTCAAGACACCTTCTGGGAATCTTCTCTATTGTCCAGTTTGTACCTATACTATTGGCTTGGTTCAATGCCTGTTTTAGGATCTCAGATGATCTTTTTCTATGAGATTACTAATTATCCTAAAGATGCAAACATGATCTAAAACTGCCTCTTCCTGGGTGATACCAAGTCTTTCATGGTTTTGAAACTGCCTCAAATGTATTCCATAAACTTAACTTCTAAACCACTGTTTTGATTTGTCTAATCTCCGTGACGAGTAAGGTCCCAAATGACTACAGTATCGCCTTTCTTGCAGACTAGTCCTAGTTCTTGATCATACCATGGCCGAAAGTACAGAAGGGGGGCCTCTGAACAATTCCCAACAACACATTCCGATTCTAGTTATTTCTTATACTTCCACATACTAATTGTACTTTTTCACTTCTTCACCCTTTTTTAAAATTTTGTATGTTGTTTTTAAATCAAACTTATCAATGTGCTACCACATCTCTCTAATGCCTTCTAAAATTATGACAAGATGTGCCTAAAACAGTCTTATTTATCTCATCGAGTGACTAAACTAAATCTTCAGACATTAACCACTGACACCGTTGTCTTTGAACTAACTTGACTGTTGGATACCACAGGAAGATTTGCTGCCACCATCCACATTTTAGGTTGGGGTCCGCAGATCCTGCTTTGTCTAATGTAGTAGATGAGAACCACTAGATGGTTTAACACAAAGAGGCTATTGTCTCCAAGGCTTTTTCCACGTATGTGAGGAAGAAGAGAATGACCAGAGAAAGGGTAGGGCCGATCAAGGATTGTAAAGGGAATTTGTGTATGGAGCCTAAAGAGATAGGAGAGGTCCTTAATGAATTCTTTTCTTCGGTATTCACAACTGAGGGGGACCTAGTTGTAGAGGAGGATAGTGTTAAACAGGCTGGTAGGCTAGAAGAGGTTGCTGTTAGTAAGGAAGGTGTGCTAGGAATTTTGAGGAAGTTGAAGATAGATAAGTCCCCTGGGCCAGATGGGATTTATCCAAGGATTCTATGGGAGGCGAGGGAAGAGATCGCAGGGCCTTTGGTGATGATCTTTTCGTCCTCATTGTCCATGGGTATAGTGCCGGAAGATTGGAGAAGGGCAAACGTCATTCCCTTGCTCAATAAATGGAATAAGGATAACCCTGGAAATTACAGGCCAGTTAGTCTTACGTCAGTGGTGGGCAAATTATTGGAAAGGGCTCTGGGAGATAGGATTAATGATCACTTGGAAAGGCACAGTTTGATTCGTGATAGTCAGCATGGATTTGTGAGGGGTAGATCATGCCTCACAAACCTTATTGAATTCTTTGAAGAGGTGACTAAACACGTGGATGAAGGTGGAGCAGTGGATGTGGTATACACTGATTTAAGTAAGGTGTTTGATAAGGTTCCCCATGGTAGGCTCATACAGAAAGTAAGAAGGCATGGGATTGGGGGAAATGTGACAGATTGGATTCAGAATGGCTGACCCTGAGAAGACAAAGCGGGTAGTGGATGAAAAATATTTAACATGGTGCTCAGTTACGAGTGGTGTACCACAAGGATCTGTTCTGGGTCCTCTTCTATTTGTGATTTTTGTAAATGATTTGGAAGTAGGAGTGGAAGGGTGGATTAGTAAGTTTGTGGACGATATGAAGGTGGGTCGAGTTGTGGATAGTGCGGAGGGCTGTTCTAGGTTCCAAAGGGACATTGATAGGATGCAGAGTTGGGCTGATAAGTGGCATGTGGAGTTTAACCCTGAAAAGTGTGAGATGATTCGTTTTGGAAGGACAAACTTGAAAGCAGAATATAGGGTTAATGGAAAGATTCTTGGCAGTATGGAGGAGCAGAGGGATCTTGGGGTTCATGTCCACAGTTCCCTGAAAGCTGCCACCCAGGTGGATAGAGTTGTTAAGAAGGCGTATGGTGTGTTAACTTTCATTAATAGAGGGACTGAGTTCAAGAGCCGTGAAGTTTTGCTCCAGCTATACAAAAGCCTGGTTCGGCCACATCTGGAGTATTGTGTCCAGTTCTGGTCGCCTCATTAAAAGAAAGATGTGGAAGCATTGGAAAAGGTGCAGAGGAGATTTACCAGAATGTTGCCTGGAATGGAGGGAAGGTCTTATGAGGAAAGATTGGTGAAGTAGCAGATAGTGAAGGGGACTGTCAGAGATTACAGCAGAATATAGATAGATTGGAGAGTTGGGCAGATAAATGGCAGATAGAGTTCAATCCAGGCAAATGCGAAGTGATACATTTTGGAAGATCTAATTCAAAAGCAAACTATGCAGAAAATGGAAGAGTCCTGGGGAAAATTGATGTACAGAGAGATCTGGGTGTTCAGGTCCATTGTTCCCTGAAGGTGGCAACGCAGGTCAATAGAGTGGTCAAGAAGGCATACGGCATGCTTTCCTTCATCGGACGGGGTATTGAGTACAAGAGTTGGCAGGTCATGTTACAGTTGTGTAAGACTTTGGTTCGGCCACATTTAGAGTACTGCGTACAGTTCTGGTCGCCACATTATCAAAAGGATGTGGATGCTTTGGAGAGGGTGCAGAGGAGGTTCACCAGGATGTTGCCTGGTATGGAGGGCTCTAGCTATGAAGAAAAGTTGAGTAGGCTAGGATTATTTTCATTAGAAAGACGGAGATTGAGGGGGGACCTGATTGAGGTCTACAAAATCATGAGAGGTATAGACAAGGATAGCAAGAAGCTTTTTCCCAGAGTGGGGAACTCAATTACTAGGGGTCATGAGTTCAAAGTGAGAGGAGGAAAGTTTACGGGAGATATGCGTGGAAAGTTCTTTACGCAGAGGGCAGTGGGTGCCTGGAACATGTTGCCAGCGGAGGTGGTAGACGCAGACACGTTAGTGTCTTTTAAGATGTATTTGGACAGGTACATGAATGGGCAGGGAGCAAAGGGATACAGACCCTTAGAAAATAAATGACAGGTTTAGACAGAGGATCTCGATCGGCGCAGGCTTGGAGGGCCGACGGGCCTGTTCCTGTGCTGTAATTTTCTTTTTTCTTTTCTTTGTGCTTTGAAAGGTTGAGACAGCTAGGGCTTTTCTCTTTAGAACGACCAAGGGTGAGAGGTGACTTGATAGAGGTGTACAAAATGATCAGAGGTATAGATAGAGTAAACAGCCAGAGACTTTTTGCTAGGGTGGAGGTAGCTATTACGAGGGGGCGTAGTTTTAAAGTGAGTGGAGGTAGATATTGGGGAGACGTCAGAGGTAGGTTCTTTACTCAGAGACTGGTAGGGGTGTGGAATGCATTGCCGGAGCGGGTAGTGGAGTCGGCCTCATTAGGGGCATTTAAGCGGCTATTAGATAGGCATATGGATGATAGTATAAAGTAGAGGTGGAGGATAGACAGACCTTAGGGTTAGGGTAAAACTTCGGCACAACATCGTGAGCAATTGATCTTGATGCGACGCCTTCTGACTTCAGTGCCCAAAATGGTTACTGTGCTGTACTGTTCTATGTTGTATGTTCTATGTCACAATCAAGGTCTAGTTTATTTCATGATAACAATGTGTTACAAGTTAAATTGGCATGATACACTTTGCTACTGAAACTGTGAGGAGCTGTAGATGCTATGCCTGTCTGCTGTAAGATCCAGAGCTGTCCTGCTTCAGGTGTAGCTTAATGCTGTCTTCTGCATTAACCCTTTAAGAACCACTACAGTACATGACAATAGTCTTTTAAAATCATTTAATTCTCTGAAATTGTTTAACAGAGTTGTGTGGTGCTATTTATTACAGGTGGGGATTGATTAGTTTGGATGGCTGGCTTGTAATGCAGTGATGCTAACGGTGTGAATTCAATTCCTGGCTGTGGTTACTATGAATGGTCCACCTTCTCAAACTCTCCCCTTCCCTGAGGCATGGTGACCCTCAGGTTAAACCACCACCAGTCATTTCGCTCCAGTGATAGTGCAGACCGGTTACCTTTATTATGAACAGTACGAATGGTACTTTTGTGCCCAAAATTGTGCTGTCAAGAATGTTCCAATGGAGCAAAACCAGAGAAATCCTCCATTAGGTGTAGATGTAGGACAGGTTGAAACTAGTTACCTCTCGTACAATTCAGTATAACCATTAACAATAAAAAAATGCTTGTTTTATGGTTGTGAGGCATTAAGATTGTATAACATCTGCTGAAAGTACTGTAGCCCACTGGCTACACTTTTAAGTTTGCAGTGTGAATGGAGATTGGAATTGGACAAGTTCTTGAGGGAATGAGCTTGTTTCTATCTAAAAAATTGGCAAGAATTATGTGAAATAAATATCAATCAGTTTCATTTTAAATTCAACTCAAAGGTGCATTTTTTTAAAAAGGCGAACAAGTTCATTATTCAGCAGTGCTTGGTTAGAACATGTTGTGTACGTCCCTGAGGAATTTTGAAAAAGAGCATAACAGGAAAAAAATTTTTCAAAGCGTCGAGAGCACATGTTTAAAAGCTGCAAAATGGAAAGCTTTTTATTTGGATTGAAAAAAAAATTGGAGTATATTTTCACAATCTTATATCCTTCAAATATTTCATTCACTGGAGACTAACTGTTGTCATAGCAACTGAAGTGGTTGCTGGGTAGAGTCTTGTCATGCAGAATAAGAGAATGTGTGAATAAGTTTGCTTTGCTGCCAACATGTCATTCACTAACACTTTTGCATGCCAGTGAGTGGGTGAGAGTTTTTATACCGGTATGGGGCTGGCGGCTGTCTTGTAAAGAGAGAAAAGAAATCTGCAACTTTGAAGAAATAGTTCACAATTTTTTTTAAAAATTTTACTGCTAAGATTATGTTGTGAAATGTATTTTCACTACAACTTGAATGCTGTGTTTTAGACTGAGTTGTGCAAATGCAGCAGCGTTTTCTCATTTGTGTCAATTATTTATATGCATATCTCTGATCTAAGACGCTTTTTAATTTGTGTATCAGTTTTCCTGACACTAACTTATCTTTAAGTGAGAGTACTTCTCTATTTCTGACTGCTGTGTAGCAATTGACCTTGATGCGACGCCTTCTGACTTCAGTGCCCAAAATGGTTACTTTCTGGAGCTTTGTCTGTGTTGTTATATTATTCCAGTATAATTTAGGAGCTATATATTCCTGTATATTTATCTTTAAGTACCCAGAGTACAGTATCACTCACTCACTGCTTCACCACAAGCACACATGACCAGAGAAATACATCTGATGAAGCTCCAGAATTTGAGTCTTAAAGTATAATTATCTCAAACTTTTGGGAACTATAAGTCATAGGCAGGAAGTGTTGAGGAAAGGAGGTGGGAAGTGAAGGTGGGGAGAAACATTTACATATGAGAGGATCTTCATAAAATGTCATGTGAAGGTAAAATTTCAGATGCTTGGTTTCTACACTTGAACGAAGATAGAACAGGGAACTGGGATATAGAATTAAGTCTGATTTGCAACTTTGGAATGTGCTTCCTCAAATTGATTGCTGAACTCTGACACTTCATTGAATAGAAACAAGATTAAACTGGAGTGCCAACCTTGATTACATACTGAAGGTCTAGTGTCGAGCGAAAACCCTCAATTTTCTGACCAACGGGCAATAGTGTCATGACCAAGCCAAGTCAATAGTCATCATATTTGTGTTTGTGTATGGAGATAAAATTGTATTCTTACATATCCTTATTATTATGTAAGTTTAGATTAAAAAGTCACAGAAACTTGGGATGTGAAGATATATTCAATACCAGATAAATACGTGGTATAAATTGTGGGAATTGTACAGTAACAGACTTATACAGCCAGGACAATACAGCCACTTGGTGCCGTCTATAATTGTACAGCAATTCATGATGTGTAATCTTGGTAACTGTCAAGTGCTAAACCATGGCTCTACAAATGTGCACGATAAACCCTTATGGGGAATTAGGGATGGGCAACAAATGCTGGCCTAGCCAATGATGCTCGCATTCTGTGAATGGATTAAAAAAGATCAGTCACTGATTTTGGCCCCAACCTGTCAGTCTGAGTCTCTGGAATTATTATTTGGAGTTGGCATCAGTGTAAACCATAACTAATATTATGTGTAGTTCCTGTCTTGTGCTAATTTGGGATTTTTTTGTAATATTCTGATTGTAAACGGGCAATTTAAAAGCCGATTGAATTTCTCCTTCTCAGTATGGTTTCTCTATTTTGCTAGCAATTGGCTGTCTCTAATCTATTCAAGCTCAACAATGTAAGATTGTGATCAGTGTCCCACTATGGCCGATTTGGAATTGTACCCAAAGTTAGGGTCCCACAATCTTCGTAAAATCCAGCCAAGTGTTATTGCCACTTTGGGTTTATTTTGTTATATTCTGATTTTAAACTGACAACCTAAAAGCTCATTAAATTCCTTCTTTACACATATTGTTCCTCTCTTTCACTGTCGGTTCCTCCCCAGCCTGAAGTCTCCTGGCGAACGAGGTGTAAGTAGTGTTCAGACTGAGCCCGTACACTCCAGGCCGGCTGCATTCATTTTTTCTCTCTTCTTTCTGCTTGTTTTTCCTTTCTCTTTCCTTCATTGCCCCGATGTTGCAGGGAAGCCAAAGTGGTGTCAGTGGGGGCTCCTGGCTTTGTAGGCCCAATGTGTTTACTCCTGGAATGGAGGCGAGGTGTCAGCCGAAGTGATGTTGGAGTGGGCACTCTGGGCTGCGGTAGGCCCAGAGCGAGGTTCTTACAGAAGTCCAGGAGCCATGTTTGGTACCCTGGCCAATGAAGATGTGCTGTATTTAAGTATTTTCTTTTATTCTTCGTCTACCTCAAAATGGTGCCAGATTGTGGCAACAGAACAATTTTCACTGTATCTCCCGAGATATATGTGACAATAAATTGTTCATTCATTCATTCATACTCTTACACTAGACAACATACAGAAAAGAAATATTCTGTGCATGCCCATCAGGAATGTCAATGAAGCAGTAACTGGTGAATGTCTTGCTGAACTGATTCAGGCAACATGCAACAGGCAACACTTTTGGGTCTGTTCCATGCTCTAAAATCACTTCCTGTTCACTGAAGTAATCTAAGCTTAGTGTGTGTGTTAGGTGCATTGAACACCCAAAATTCCTTTTTAAATTTGGGCTGTCTTCTTAATGAGCTGGAGACGGTCTTGAAGACAGGGCCAAGAGAAAACTGAGAATCTGATGTTGGAGCAGCTTGTGATCCTATTGTTATCCTATTTCCAAATCATCTTTCCAGAGATGGGGTCTGATTGGCAATGGCTGTCTATCTGGCAAAGATAAGCAACTGAAGTGTGTCACTTCTAGGAGCTCTTTGGATGCTGGGAACTTCCGGACTATGGATAGTTCCCCTGTGGCAGAAGCCCTTGATTTAGGCAACAAGGCCACCTTTACATTCTCCCTTTGCCCTCCTTTCTAAGAGCTATAAGTGCTAGAAAGCCACAGCTGTGGAAACCCCTTTTTAACATATTCATAATTATTCAGAGAGCACTAACATGGAGGCCCTCTAACCTTCTCTTGGCTACATTGGAAGCACCCACCTTTTCCGTTGGGATTTCCAGTCCAATATCCTCTAATTGGGCGTGCTACTCTCTTGGACTCCTACTGCCGTGAAAAGGATGGGCTTCTTAATCTGCTACTTCCAGGAAGATTGTGACCAGTATCCGTCGCTGCCATTTCTGGATTTTGGACCCAATATTGAGATGAAAGTTGATCTCAGTAAATTCCGGACCAATCTGGAGAGTAGGGCCAGTGCCGATATGTGTTTTATTTTCTTTGATTGTCTGGGAATGCCCTAAAATATCTGCTGGGCTTTAACAGACTGATTTTCTTCCAATGCTGAATTCCTTCCCTGATTGTAAGTCCGTTCTAGCCAGTAACATATGAGCTCCTGTTTAAGTGCTGCTGAACCAATCACACTTCGGAGACTCACTATTGCACATTTTGCACCAGGGCAACCATTCAATATTACAAGGAGCCAATCCTGCAATGCAAAGGCCGGTCAGCACTCACTGCACAGGCAGGATTACATTTATCAGTCTCAGTGTTTCTTAACATGCTTAGAAATGTAGTCCATATATTTGTTGGACATTTATTGGATAACATAAATAAAACAGTTCAAACACTGAATTAAATTGCTGCCCTCCACAATTGGAGAACAATGTATTGAATTAGCTCACGTAATTTGAAGTACTGAGCATGAACTGTATTACTGAGCCTCATCTTTAATGAGCTATAAAGCTGCACCAATTCTGATGTCAATCACTTCACCTGATCATTTTGAAGCTCTGTTGATGCTGCTGTTTATCCAGTGGGAGCCTTTTTTTGACTATTCTCCAAAAGTAATGCATCATTTTTAAAGCTCAGGGAAGCAACATTGCTTCTCTAAAAGTGAAGAATTCCTGCAGCCCTTGTCCATGGGTGACATACATGAGTAAGAGCCTAAGTAAATTATTCCTATGGATGGAATTTAGCTAGCCTTTCAATATCCTATAATTAGTAAGTTCCTCTTGAATTGAAGTTCATTTTATCTTTGAGAATGATTTTTATAAAATGCATATTGACTTACAATGATCCCTCCTGCATTGTGAGATAAGGCACAAGGACTGTCTAATCCAAGTGTTGCCCAATAGTTCTGTTGAGAACCACATTGCCTATCAGTGTCTGTTTCAGGGCCATTCTCAGGAATATTGCAGTTTGCTGGGTTGATGGGAAGCATGTAGTGAGTTTTTAATTTCAATCATGACAGTTGGGAGAAAAACAGCTAAAGAATAACCTTATTTTAACAAGCTCTTTCCAACTGACTGCATGCAAATTCAAATAACCCTCCTTGCTTACTGTGTTGAAATCAAAAGGAAAGTAAACTTCATTGAATACCAGCTTAGTCAAGTATGCATGGGGCTGGATGAACACAGCAGGTCAAGCAGCATCATAGGAGCAGGAAAACTTGACGTTTCGGGCCTAAACCCTTCATCAGAAATGGGGGAGGGGAAGAGGGTTCTGAAATAAATAGGGAGAGAGGGGGAGGCGGATAGAGGATGGATAGAGGAGAGGATAGGTGGAGAGGAGGCAGACAAGTCGAAGAGGCGGGGATGGAGCCAGTAAAGGTGAGTGTAGGA
>JAHRHZ010000249.1:49613456-49633678 GCA_024137785.1 Ginglymostoma cirratum
CAGATGCGGCGGAGGCGAAGGAATTGGGAATAGGGGATGGCATTTTTGCAGGAGGGTGGGTGGGAGGAGGTGTATTCCAGGTAGCTGTGGGAGTCAGTGGGCTTGAAATGGACATCTGTCTCTAGGTGGTTGCCCGAGATGGAGACAGAGAGGTCCAGGAAGGAGAGAGAAGTGTTAGAGATGGTCCAGGTGAACTTCAGGTTGGGGTGGAAAGTGTTGGTGAATTGGATGAACTGTTCGAGCTCCTCGTGGGAGCACGAGGCGGCGCCGATGCAGTCATCTCCACCTCCCTAACCTGTTTTTCCTCTCACCTCAAGCCACACCCCCATCTCCTATCTACTAACATCATCCCGCCCCCTTGACCTGTCCGTCCTCCCTGGACTGACCTATCTCCTCCCTACCCCCCTACCTACACTCACCTTTACTGGCTCCATCCCCGCCTCTTCGACTTGTCTGCCTCCTCTCCACCTATCCTCTCCTCTATCCATCCTCTATCCGCCTCCCCCTCTCTCCCTATTTATTTCAGAACCCTCTTCCCCTCCCCCATTTCTGATGAAGGGTTTAGGCCCGAAACGTCAAGTTTTCCTGCTCCTATGATGCTGCTTGACCTGCTGTGTTCATCCAGCCCCATGCTTGTTATCTCGGATTCTCCAGCATCTGCAGTACCTTTTTATCTCTTAGTCAAGTATGCCATGGCCATGCAGGCCATGAACCTCCAAAGGCATATGGTGCAAACCCGTTTGCTTAAGGGCTGAAAAAAATAGGAAATATATCTCAAATAGCCTTGCTAGGCCATACAATTTTTATATCTGGCATAGTTGGACAGTGTACATATGCAGATGGTGCTAAGATCACAGCTATATTTTACTGGCCAGCTGCCCTGGTGTAAGTGCACAGTTTTTGGATACAGTTAAGATTGTGGCTTTTAACACTGGAAACTATTCATCCCATTTATGTATTAATTCTCCTTTGTAACTCAAATTTATCTTCCTCCATATCACATGGTATGTTGAATATTGATAGTTTAATGAACATTTTCTGCATTCTAGTAGTTTCTTTTCCTCATTTGTTTTTCACAGGGAGGTGAGAGCCTGTTTGGAATTCAAAGGTCCTGGGCCAATGGTCTCTTAATGAAAAGTTGGGAACAGGGGTGTCTTTGCGTGATGCGGGTCTCACCCAGTTAGAACCCCCATCAGATCCGTTGGTAAAAGCCTGCTGTATTAAATGCCAAATTGCGAGTAAATAAAAATTAAAGGGTATAATTTGAAAGAGGGTGCAGAAACCGAGGTACTTAAGGCTATATGGACACAAATAACTGAAAGAGGCAGGGCAGGATAAGAGTTTGGTCAATAAAGCATACAGGATCCTGGGAGGGCTCTTGTAGCGCAGTGGTAGTATCTCTACCTTTGAGCTAGAAGCCCTGGATTCTAATCCTACCTGTTGTAGAGATGTGTCATAATATGTCTGAATAGATTGATTAAAAACATCAGTGGGATCCTGGGTTTTATAAATAGGAACACAAGGCACTAAAGCAAGGATATTATGACATTCATCTTCTGTTCTCTGAATAAAGACACGGTGTGTGATCTCCATTAGAGATAAGGTAAGGAGGCAGGTCCTCAATCCATTACAGACAAAGTAGGGATGGAGTGTTGTGCTGCTGGCAGCAGTCCACATGGGCTATCCAGCTATCTGCTCCACTCAGCATGGAGCCTGTGTTTCTGTAACAAGATACACACTGTAGTCTGAAGCCATGAATAGTGAGGGCAGATGTTCCAAATATCTGTCCAACTTATCGGCTCACCAGGAATCTCTCCCACTGTTTCTACCTACCATGGCATTTTTGAAAGATTTACAAGGTGATACTCATCATTTTTGATGACTTTTTGAACCTTTCTTGGACATTAAGTCATGTAGTGGGATTTGAACACAGAACCCCTGGCTTAAAGGCAGGGAACCTCCCCACTGCACCACAGATCTCTGAAAGTTATGATCAATCTCTAAAACAAGTACTGGTTTCCCCTCACCTGGCACACTGGGTCCATTACTGCAATTGCACTTCAGCAAGAATATGAAGTTAACAAGTTGCAGGAAAGATTCATAAGAATGGTTCCAGGAAATGAGCAACTTCAATTACATTGATTGATTGAAGAATTTCTCTTAGGGGAAGAGAAGGTTGAGAAGGGATATGATAAGAGTATTCGAAATCATGAGAACTCTGACAGAGCAGACAGAAACTCTTCTCACTGGTGAAAGGATCAAAAACCAGAGGACACCCATTTAAGGTGATTAGCAAAAGAGGCAATGGTGAATTGGAACGCTAGGAACGCTAATGCTTTATGCACTAAGTAGTTATGATCTGGAATATTTACATTGAGAGTATGGTAGAGGCAGATTCAATCATGGCTTTCAGAAATGACTTAGGCAATTAGTTGAGGAGAAAATTGAAGAGCAAAGCTATGGTGTGATGTAGTATTATTGCTGGAGTATTAATCCCGGGACCCAGGCAATGGTCTGGCGACCCGGGTTCTAATGGTGCCATGGCAGATCATGCAGTTTGCATCTGCACCTGGCAGATTGGTAAGGATGAAGTCAAGTATGTTTTTCCCTCTTGGTTCCTTCACCATCTGCTGCAGACCCAGTCTAGCAGCTGTGTCCTTTAGGACTCAACCAGCTCGGTCGGCAGGTTTAGATTTAGGTTTGGATTTTATTGTCATGCGTGCTCGAGTACAAGAATACAGGAGTACAATGAAAAGTGTACAAAGTCGCTGTTCTCTGGTGCCATCTTAGTTTATAAAAGACAAGAATCTGCTGTCCTTCTTTGGTCTGACCTACATGTGACTCCAGACACACAGCAAGGGAGTTGACTCTGAACTGCTCTCTGGGCAATTAGGGCAATAAATGGTGGCCTAGCCAATTATACCCATATCCTCTCAATGAATTAAAACAAAAGGTAGGAAAGAGGCATGAGGTTGGTTGTTCTTGTAGAGGGCTTGCACAGGTACAACTGACAAAATGCTGGGAAATCAACCGTTCTATGATTCAATTTTTTTTCTCAGAAGCTTACTGTGTATTGAAAAATACCTTCCTCACCGAACGCTGTCTTGTATGCTGCATTAAGTCTATGCTATCATGCCTACAATTTACTTGCTATAGATTGCATCTGTGAGTACATCCTACATTTGCCATTTCAGTTGTAGTTATTACTCATATTGCCGTATCATTTGCATCAAGTCTTTTTCACGTATCGCTTACGTTATCCACAGTTTTAGGAATGAGTGTTTGTCACATGTATTTTATGGTGAAAAAAATAGTAAAATACAGTGAAAAACTTTTCCACTGTCGCCATGATCTGCCGCCATTTTGAATGGTTTAAGGATGAGAAAAAAGAGAAAGGTCTAGCCTAAAGAGAGAGTATCAGTCCTGAGCCAGTTGATCATTAATGATGCCAGCGCTGTCATCCCTCCTACTCCACACCCACAACCTGGCCATTAGCTCCCACCATACCCACAAAATGCTTTCTGAAATGGTTAGGTTGTTTTTTTTTAATCAGGAGTCAGTTGGAGGCAAGTTGAATACCTGTCCTAAGTCTTAGGCGTGAGGTATCGAACTCCCTGGTTTAGATTCAGGCATAAGTTAGTTGCTGCAGCTTCAACTTGCAGTCTGGGAGATACCAGTGTTATCTCCAAAAGCAACCTGAAAAGAGCAAGGGCAAGAAGATCTATGGGCAATGGTGATAATGCCACTGTCAGTGAATGGGATCCTGGGCCAGTATATAGCTTTACCTAATAAAAAACAAAAGAACTGTGGATATTGAAAATCAGGAAGAAATCTGCAGCATCTGTGAAGAAAAAATCAGAGTTAACGTTTTAAGTCTGGTCACTGGATCTGAAACGTTAACTCCAACTTTTTCTTCACAGATGCTGCCAGACCTGATGAGCTTTTCCCACAACTTCTGTTTTTCCTTCCGGATATAGCATTACCTGTTGTATTTGGCAACACGGATAGCAACAGCCTGGTATACGAAACTGATGCAATGTTCCTCAACCACATCCAGGATGGTGACTGATAAGTATTGTGGGTTTTCTGCTTTTTTTCCTTTATTCATGCACGGGATGAGGGCAGCATTTATTGCCCATCCCTAATTACCCAGAGGGCAGTTTAGAGTCAACCACATTGCTGTGGGTTTCGAGTCACACGTAGGCCAGACCAGGTAAGGATGGCAGTTTCGTTCCCTAAGGGACATTAGTGAACCAGATGAGTTTTTCCTGACAATCGGCAATGGGTTCATGGTCATCATTAGATTCTTAATTCCAGATTTTCTTTTGAATTGATATTCCACCATCTGCCATGGCGGGATTTGAACCTGGGTCCCCAGAACTTTATCTGGGTCTCTGGATTAACAGTCCAGCGATAATACCACTAGGCCATTGCTGCCCCTAAAATTGTTGGTATGCTGATAACTGAATTGTGCAAAACCTTTACATTTAATTTCTCACCGGTTAGGTGTTAAGGCTGCTGCTGCATCATCTCTTGTTGTATTTGTCCTTCCACTTAAAGAAATGAATTAAAAATGGTACCTACAATAAGCTTGCTCCAGGTACATAAGTCAAAAATCGAATCCCCACAGAAACAGTCTCTACAGAAACAGGATAACGCCATGCTCAAAATCTAAGCTCCTAAGATAAGAGATCCCAATGTGTGAAGGCCTGTAGCCGAGTTTCTCTTTCTGGTGTTTCCAGTCAATTGGTCTATGCTTGAAGACAACCCCAAGAGGATTGACTTGCCTAATTGGTGGTTGGGCAGCGCTTTACTCCTGACCAACTAAAATTGTGTCAGGGTCTTAATTATATCTGTGTTATTGCTATCACGCGGAATCTTTGTGAGAAGCTGAGATAAAGCACAAAGAATTGTAGAACTATAAATATCAGTGCGGACTGGCTGGGTCAAGTAGTTTTTTTTTTAAGCTGTATATTTAGTGTATAGTTGAGAAGATGCAATACTTATTCCAGCATAAGAGTATGGACTGGAAACAGATCATGAATGAAGAGATTAACTTGATAAAATGGATGTTCAAAAACTGCATGGCAGAATCAGTTGTGACCAGGTGGAGGCAGTTATTTGATATTTACTTTCTGCACTCAGCAGCAGCTTTTGGATAAAACAAATAGAAGTAAGGAATGAGTGGCTGTGTGGGAAAGGGTAATTCACAGGGGAGTAGATGACAATGAAGAGAGTGAGGTGATTTGGAGCAGAAGGGAAAGTCAGGAGGGAACCTTCACTGCCGTTGTAACTGGGAGTTTTTGATGGCGCTAAGTCCCTGCTCATTTTCGTTTTCATTTATCTGGAAAATGAATGCTTGAGCAGATTGTGAAATGAGCTGGTGAAATATGTCAGATTGTCCATGAAATCCACACCAACCTACATACTGTTTTATGAGGTAATCGTTCTGAAAGAATAAATGTTAATACTGTTTTGGTTGTACCCAGTCAATTGTGTCACATGGTCTTTGGGTGGAGACTACTGAGATCTACACAAGTTCTAAAGATGATCAGATATGTTCTGCACAGTTCCTGATAGCCTTCAGCAATTATGCCTATTTTGTGTTCTTTTTAAAAAAGGTGCAAATCTTTCAGTGCTATATTTCCCTAACTGAGGAGACAACTGAATGACCTGATTTGAGGGGAATGTAAATTTTACGCAATTAAAAATACCTCCTTCTTCCCTCTGAAGACTGGCATAGTTGGTGCCACTTTCCCTAATGCATCCAACAAAGACACTACATGGACAGTCTGATAACCCCAAACCGATGTTTCACTGGTGAATGGAATGCTGGAAATGTCAGAAAGCTGCAACGTCCCTAAAATTGCTGTAGTATGGACACACAGATTGTTCTTGATTTATACAATTCAGAGAAAATTCTACCAGTCACATTAACTAGAGTACTTGTTTAGAAAGTATGACATCAGTGCTTTCAATTGGCTTTGTGATGCTTTATCACAGAATGAGGAATATCCGGCAGGTGGTGTGATGCATCCTCAAATTTACACCATTCATATGCATCGTATGTGGCCTAGCTCTCTGCAAAGTGGCAAAATTCCAGCACTGGCTAAAAAGGAATGTGTTTCAAGCAATGATTTCCTTTGTGTCTTGTTGCCTTCACAATGTAAATCCTGTCACATAATATCCTAAGCTTTGTATTGTGGTAAATTTATGAAAAAAATTCTAATGTTAAGATTTTCTTTTTGAAGGGAAAAATATTTGGGAGCTTTATTCAGTAACTGTGTGAATGTTTCATGCCTACTATGAGTTATTGCACCTCTTTCTTGTGTTCATTCATATGTGTAAGTGGAGGTTTAATTAAAGTCTTATAGCTTGTTGAAAGTTGGATTGCTTAGGCTCTTTTATGTGGTAAGATTGTGTCCCTCCCCCTCAGCTTTTATGTAAATAGAAGCCACAAAAGCTAGACTTGGCATGCGCACAAGTACAACGTTGGTTTTCGGGTAAAGGTTATGTTTTGCTCTGATGCTTTTCGCTTGCCACAGCAGTATTGCTTCTTGTAAGTCACTCAATATATGCCACCCCACCCTATCTTTTTGTGTATTGTGTCAGAACAAAATATCAATTAAAGGTGAAGTTATGTACATTTTTGCAATTAATAATCATAGAGGAGAGCATGTGCGTTGGCATATTTGCGTTCATTGTGTCATTGGAAATGAGGCTAGCCAGCTTACAAATGCTTATAGTGCGATCTTGTTGTTTCTGTATTCCATTTGGCTCCATTTGGTAGGATGGGGGAGGGGAGGAGTGGTGGCTGCAACAATGGTGGGGAAAGCGAAGTTTAGAAGGGGTTGGACAGTGACTGAAGAAGTCACCTATTTGCAAAAGCCATTAAGGGATGACCTTGAGTGATTTCTGTTCAACGTTTACAAGTTAAAATTGTTTTATTACATGCAAGCAGATTATGTTTATCTCTTATCATTGATAATATACGTGGAGACACATGCAGGCACTTTTAATTTACTGAAATCTGTCTGGTATTGGTTTAACTTTTAAACCAAGTGAGAAAATTAAGCTTCATGCTTGATCAGACCTTAAATTATTTTAAGTATTGCAGTGTGTCGTACTTTATCCTCTCTAAATGAAGCACGGCTCGGCTGCAAATGTAAAAATAAGACATAGGGCACAGCAGCGCTGTGAGGAGGATTGATGAGAGGAGGGAATTAGAAAGACAAGAAAAACCTGAATGAGTGCCAACAAGAGCTGCAGTGGCATGAAAATGGAATCTCCTGCCACACAAACATTTTCAGATTTAACAGCTCACATTGAAGGGTGAAAATGCAGAGCATTGGAAGCTGTTTGTAATCATCCTGATAGCTAATAGGCACGAGCATGGTCGCAACTAAGATGTTGTTTTACCATTTGGTATTTTTGACTTGGTTATTCAGGAAAAAAAAGTCAAAATATCTAGATTTCCAATTCATGTGCCTCACGTACACATCTGCTGATCTCTTAACAATAAGTAGAATGCAATATATTGGTTAACTGAGAGTTAAGCAAGGTACTATTGATAGCAAGCTCTACCAGGTCTACAGCTAGAGCTGTCCTTGCTTAATCAGGCTATAGCTTCCTGAAGCAGCTTGTGTCAGCATTACACATGTAGAAATGGAGACTGATGAATTATGTAGTGGGAAATACAGGATGTTCAAATGGAATGCTCTGCTTGAATCTGCAGAATTAAGTTTTGCATCTGCTGCAAATTTGAACAGAGATTCTGTAGCAATGTGTCATATCTCCTCACTGCATTTCATGTAATTAATGCCTTTCTCCCTTCGTTTCTGCAGTCTGCATTAGTCGTAAATTGGATGGTATCCTTGAGATGTACAAATGCTGATAGTTGACATGACCTTTTCTTAATGTCATAGAAGTTGAGCATAATGTGACATTCAGTGTTGTCTCATTTGCTCAGTAGACATTGATTGGTTTAAGGCTCTCCTGAGGACGGCTGAGCTTGACTTGCTTGTTTTGAGGAATTTTCCAAGATGGCTTCATATTCTGAATTCAGCTATGGAGGGAGTAGCTCAGGAATTCTGTGGAGATTTGCTTAGCACCAGGCTGGAGTTTTATCCAGGCTGGCTTTCGTTTTTGAGTCACTATCTGTTTCTGGTGCAGATGGCAGCTGACAATGTGCTGTATGTCTTTGATGTGTGACACAGGCCAGGCGACATAACAGAAGTGACATTGTTAGCAGGGAATGTGTTTGTGCAGCGTGACACACGTTACTACAAATACTTACTCAACACGTGGTATGATTTGCTGTCTCTATATTGCACTGTATGAAGTGTCCTTTGTGAAACAAGAATGGTTTGGATTTTGTTGTAGGTAGAACAGCTAGTGAATAAGCACTCTGTTATTGAAGCCTTTATTGGACAGAAACTTCTGATGTCTGCATATGCGCTGTTAAATGTGGGAATCAGGAAATTGCTGTCCAACGTACATGGCTCCTGCAGTTTCCTGGAGCAATACATTGTGGAGCCAACTAGAGCTATTTTAGACGTAGTGTTGTCTAATGCTGCAGGGTTAACTAGTGATCTGACAATACGGTGTTGGGTTAATATATTAACGTGGATTGAGAATTAATAGACAGAAAGCAAAGTGCAGCCATAATTGGGGCACATTCGCGTTTCCACGGCATAACTATTGGAGTTCTGCAAAGATCCATGCCGGTGCCTCAGCTATTTATGATCTATATTAATGACTTGGATGAAAAGACAGAATAGTATACAAAGTTTTCTAAGGTTGCAAAGCTGGATAGGAATGTAAGTTGTAATGAAGGCACAAAGGCATGTTAAGTCAGTGGGCAACAATGCAGGTGGTGTGGGAAACTGTACCAAAAATTGAAACGATTTTTTTTCAAAAGGCTAAAAGACTAAATGTTGATTTTTCAAAGACTTGGGTGTACTTGTGCGAGAAACACAAAAAATTATTATTCAAGTACAGCGAGAAATTAGGAAGGCAAATGCCATGTTTGTCTATTTCAAGGGGATCAGGCTACAAGAATGAGGAAACCTTGCTGCAAGTTCGGTCACAGAACATTGTAATCTGTGGAGACTTGGTTTCCACACCAAAGGAATGATATATTTACATTGGAGTTTAGTGATAGTTTACCCGTCTGCTTCCTGAGGATGCTGGTAAATTAGACCTATGCTCTCTAGAGTTGAGAAGAATGAGAGATGATCTCATTAAAATGTAAAATATTGTGAAAACGAACTTGCAGGTCCTTGTCCTTCTAGTTGGGAGAGGTTGAATATTTGGACAGTGCTGGAACAAAACTTTGGTGAGTTGCTGCAGTGAATCTTGTAAATGGTTGACGCTGCTGTTACTGTGCACCTGTAATAGAAAAGGTGAATATTAAGAGGGTGCCAGGGAAGCATGCTGCTTTGTCCTGAGAGGGTTCAAACTTCTTGAGTATTGGAGCTGCATTTAACCAAGTAAGTGGGAATATTCCATCACACTCCTAACTTGAGGCTAAGGGTCAGCCAGGATCATGTTGAATGATGAACTGTGCTTCAGGGGCTGCATGCTCAGTTCTTGCTCTTAGTTCATACTTTCTTATGTTCTTAAATCTGACCAATTAAGAACCTCATGTGGCCACTTAATTACCATATTTTACCTGCAAATAGCAATAAGTTCTGGGACGGTTGAAGAGCTACAGAGATGGGGCTTTGGATACTTATTTGAAGGTCCTTTATGAGGTTCAGTTTTTTTATCCCTGTCCAGTTGTTGGCAGCTCATTAATCCCACTCAATGATTGGACTTTGGAAATGAAGAAAGGAAAGGTGGATAATATAAGGATGTTTTACTTGATGGATAAAAATGGACAAACTATTTTTTGTCACAGCTTTCTTTGCAAAGCCTGTTTATTATTGGCACTGATTGAAACACAGCTCAAGTGCTGCTTTAAGGGTTTTGGGATTCATAATTCCAACTCTTAATCAGACTTGAGCTCAATAGATATGTAAACTGAGTACCAGCGGAGGTTTCAGCCTGCAGTATTAGGTGCTGAGCACGCCCTGTCCATGTAGGGTGTGGACCTCTTCGTCAGGGAATGCAGCATACTATACAACTCCCATTGCATTATTGGCTTCAATGAATACAGTGGCATTTGAACGCTTAGAAAATTTTATCATTTAGTTCTGACTTATGTATCTAAGGTTCGTGGCCTGAATCAGCTACCTCAATGATCAAATGCCAGAATTACTGTACATGTGACATTAAAAGGTTTTCTTTATTTAAACCAAAGGGAAAATCCATAAATATACTTTAAAAGGCCATTAAGTCTACCCTGGGTGAAAAATAAAGGTGTACTAATTATCTAAATGCAAATTCCATCTCTTTTTATCCCCATATGGTGCAAGTTGCCACTTGCCAAGTAATTAGCCTTTGCTTTAATTTCTGATGGCATCACTGAGCTGGATTGAGCCAAAATTGTGCTTTTCTCCCTTCCCCCACCTACAAAGCCCTGCTGCATTGAATGGTTCTTTTGTGTCTCCTTGTATCACTCCATCTCCATCTTTTCACTACATAGGTTAACTTTTCTCAATGACTAATCTCGTTTTAAGAAATAAAAAGATATTCTGCCAACTATTTTAACAAACGATTATGCTGGTAACTGTAATTCAAAGTTTCGCTTTGAAATATTATTATTGTTAAACATTACTTCATCTCAGACCAAGTAGATGAGGGTTCCTGTTTTCAATACTTAAAATATAATACTCAATAGTACACCTTAGGACAGAAATTTGTTTTTTTCTGATCACAGCTGATGATACCACTATACAAGTCAGATCACAGAATAAAACATGGTTTGATAAATCATATTTTGTTTTGTTTATTTAGTTATAGTGGTTAATCATTGATAAAAATTCATACCCAGTTTCAGATTTTCTTTAATAACAGAACAGTTCATTACACAAAAGAAGAAATAAGAAAGAAACAAGCTATCTAAAGATAAACAACAGTTTGATCTAAAACACAGCAGAACTAAGTTTTGATCCTGTTCTTGATTTTATCAATTATGGAGGTTCAAGTTCAGAGAAATTTTCTCCCTCTCAACTCTTTAGGATTCCATTTAACTGCCTCCTGACAATGTTTTTGTCTTGGACTGCAGAAACAATTCAATTACTTTTTACAAGCTTACTGACTTGAACTTTTCATAAATCTGAGAGCCTCAATATTCTCAACTCTATTAACCTGCAGATTTCTAACCAAACCGCACCGATTTGGAAATTTCACAAACCCAACACTTTATTCCCTGAACTGCCCAAAATCCTTCTTCAAGCAGAGAAACTATACTTGCTTCTAAATTCAACCCTGATGCCTTCTAATCTGAAATGGAAAATTTATTTCAGAAATGAATTAAAAATAACTTGCTAACCCTAGATATGCCTGAATAGAAAAAAAGCTAATATTCTTAAAGGTTTACACTACTTGTAGTAAACATCACATTATAGAAACATCTTTCAATTAACGTGACAGAAATTTGCAGTCACCTGCTACCTGGATTAGGTTACCATTCTGGAAGGACTTTCTGACCCATTTTTGAGAAAAAAAAACCCTCCATAAAAGTAACCAACTTCGTATGCCACTATTTGGAAAACCAAAGTCCAAAAATAGTGTTAATATACTTATACACCTTTCATCAAAACTTCCATTTCTGATATTCCATAACAGATGTTGTTATTTCAATGGAAGTGTGGCTTTTGCTTGTAATTTAAAGGAAGGACGACAATGTGAATTTAACCGGACCCACTGAATTGTAGCCACACCTACATTCCTTCTCACATTGTCCAAAGCAAACATTGGAAATGTTTCCGATGACGTTCCAAGGATATGTTAGAAAGTAGATTTAGACCATCCCAGATTTTGAAAAGTGATACTGTATTTGGATCATTTAATAGGACTGAAGGAAAGTAATATAGGAATATGCTAGTCTATCCAGAAAGACCAACTCCAGTTTCTGTGGTGTCCCACTGTTTCCTACTGATGATTCAAATAAAATGTTAACAGTGACCCCGGTAGCTATATTTAGACCCAGTGGTCAATTTTGGAGCAAAGGAGCTGATGACAACATCTCACTCTCAGTAAAGTGGAAACCTCTGTTGAAATGTTATAGCTGTGGGATCCCACCTATTTTAATGTCTTCTGCCTTTAAAACTTAGGATTGCATCGGGGCACAGTGGTAGACGAGTGCCCTGGCCCATTGCACTTCCAATTTCCAAAAGGACTGAATACCTCACAGTTTCCATCCTTTCTGTGTGAGAAGGCAGAGTAACAGTGGAGTAGAAACTAATGCTTCCCCTCACCCCCAGAGGCAGGTGGATGTTTGCTGAAGTGGGAACCTGCATATTGGAAACCTAGGTTACCTCAAGGGAGGCAGTGGTGTAGTGGCAATGTTACTGGACTAATAATCCTTAACCCTGGGCTGGTGCGCTCAGAGCAAATATTCAAATCCCACCACAGCAAATGGTAAAAGAAATTTGAATTCCATGAATGTCAGGAATTAAAAGCTAGCCTGACAGTGACCATGTAGCCATAGTTGATGAAATTTTAACCTAGTTTCCCAGAACATCACTGTACAGCGATATTGTCACCATGTCACTGCCTCATCCTAAAGTAAAAGTTATATGAAGTGTAACTTGAACATGAGCTTCTTCCGCGGGGTCTTTAGGATGTTTTTTCTTTTGGATTAACGGTCTCCATGGGAATGATGTTGTTTGTTCAAAAAAGATGTGAGGCTAAACCCAAGGACTAAAAGGAATAAATTTTCAGAAACAAGAGCTAACAGTGAGAGTAATAAACTGTATTTATAAACATTGTGAGTAAAGATCAAATATTGTTGCCCAAAGAAACGTTAACATTTCGATTCTTTTTCATAAATTAATCCAAACATATTGATTTTATATGTATGACAAAATACAAGACAACCTACTGGATTGTTCATCCCATTTATTGCTCATCCCTAATTGACTTCTAGAAAGGGTGAGCTGCTTTATTGAAATACCACAGTACATGGGAGTTGGGGTAGAGGGTGGGATTGTGCCAGACTTTAACCAATTGTTCGGTCACTGGGGACAAAACCACTTTACAAATAAGTCAAGAATTGAGAGCAACTGCTGGATACCAGTTTTTCACCAGATCCCAATTGCAGTCAAACTTTAAATGCTAGTATTATTCATCTTCTACATGATACTATGAAGCTGCATCAGGTTTCAAGTACTACTCCCAGAGGGAATGGGAAAGAAGAGTTTCACTACACAAAGTCAAGTATAACTGAGTGGTTCCCTGAGGGGGCTGGAGTGTACTTGAAATACTATCTATAGCTGCTCAGTTACTTAACTTGTTCTTCATGTTAAATATGGAAATCTCCCAGCGTTCGGTGATTTATTATTTAGTATAGCTGCATCCTTTTTATTTCTCTTCAGTGCTTCCTCAGAATAAAATTTACAATATATTCTAGATAAATTATTAGACTAACAAGCAAGTTTTCATAATTCAGGCACAGCCCATTGGCATACAGCTTTAAGTTAAAGAATGAATTGCAGCTCAAAATCCATCTCTTTTCAGGTTTGCCTTTACTAAATCATGTCCTCTGCCTCCATTCTCCTTCAGTGTCATTGAAATCTTTATTAATACCTCAAGACCTGACTTTTACAATAGCCTCCTTTCAATGTTTCTGCTCTATGCCAGACATTAATATAAACTCAACTCAACTCTCGTGTCACCATTTGTAGCTTATTTGTCGTGGGATGTGAATGTTGCTGGTCGGATGAGCAGTTGCTGCTCATCCCTAATTGTCCTTTAGAAGGGGAGTGTGAGCTGCTTTATTGACTACTGCAGACCATATGGAGATGGGGGAAGTTGGGAGTGTGGTCGATATCCAGTAGGTGCACCCACAGTGATGTTAGGGAGGAAGTTCCATCATTTTGACCAATGAAGGACAGTGACATATTTGTAAGTCAGAACTGTGTCTGTCTTAAAGGAGAGCTCCTAGGTGGTAGTGTTTGCACACATCTGCTGCTTTTGTCATAGTGAATGATATAAATCTTGTGTTTGTAAGGAGCTGTTGTAGGAATCATGGTGCATTGCTGCAGTGAATCTTTTAGTTGGTACAACTAACTGCTGCCACTGTATATTAGTCGTAGAAGCAGTGACCATTAAAGGTGGTGTGTAGGCTGTCAATGGAAATGCTTTGGTAAGTCAGGAGGTGCCATTACTTACTGCAGAGTTTCTAACCTGTGACCTGTTTTTGAAACCAGTGTATTTATATGGCAGTATTTATAGAGCTAAACATTGTGCAATTATCACAATGCTGGACATAAGGCCATTGAAGCATCTAAAGAGGGAACTCCTACAGTGATGTTCCAGGACTAAGATGTTTTACCTCCGACATTTGCAACCCTTTTTGTTTGTGCTCGGTCTTACCCTAAACAGTGGATTGTTTTCCCAAAATTCCTACTGAGTTTGGTTTTGAGAGGGTTCTTTAATCAATCAGTTTTTGCCTTGATGTCAAGGACAGTCAATTTCATCTCATATCTGGAACTCAGCTGTTTTGTCCATGTTTGGACCAAGGCTGTAATGTGGTCAGGAGCTGACTGGCCCTGGTGCTAGTGAACAGATTATTCTTTTGCAAGTGCCACTTGATAGCACTATCCATGACTGCTTCCATCATTACTCAGGATTGAGAGTACACCGAAGGAACAGTAATAATTGAATCTCTGCAGTGTGGAAGTAGGCCATTCAGTCCATTGAGTCCACACTAATCCTCGGAACAGCATCCTACCCAGCCTCACCCCATCCCTGTAACCTTGCACTTCCCTGGACACTATGGAAAATTTAGCATGGCTAATCCACCTAACCTGTACATCTTTGGACTGTGGTAGAAAACCGGAGCACTCCGTAGTGGATGCATGCAAACACGGGGAGAATGTGCAAACTCTACCCAGACAGTCACCCAAGGCTGGAATCAAACCCGGGTCACTGGTGTTATGAGGCAACACTGCTAACCACCGAGCCACCATGCAGCCCAAATTAGGCTGATTGTTTTGATTTTTATGGAAAGGACTTGGCTGGGCAATTTTCCAAATTGGTGGGTAAAATGCCAGTGTTGCAACTGTACTGGAACAGCATAACTAGTTCTGGAACAGAAATGTTTCACACTATTGCTGGAATGTTGTTAGGTCCAACTAAATTCCGGTCACTATGTCCTTGCCAAATACCATAGTTCCTTGTGCATTTAACTTTAAATCTATGTGCTTGTTTATGAATCCTTCACTGACCAAACTCGACACACCCTCAGTAAAATGCTAGTCCATGCCATATGATCTTTAAGTACAATTTAAAATGTTCACACATCAAAGAGAATGCATCACTCAGCAAAGTACAGGACTCTGGCACTTCACTTTTTAAGTTCCAGAAAGAACCACAAAAATTGAATGGGTTTTCATTGGAGAAAGGAAAATTGTAAAGAGATGCACAGAAATATTAACATTATCTGAGATCTAGCAGATATGTCAAGCAACTAAAAGTCATTTTAATGTGACCAGAAATGGATAAGAAATTGAAACAGCAAAAGATGAGAAAAGATGAAATCTACTTGACTGGAAGGCTTTCTTCATTCAAATCTACTTTGTGATCTGCTTAAGTATGATAGCAACTTCAGGACTGGAAAGCTTGGGTACAATATTCACCAGTTTCAGCAAAACTAGAAAAAGCAAGAGTTCTTTTTTAGGGTATTTAAAGGTCATATGGATTAGCACTGTAAAAGCAATGAACTCTTTGGCAAGTATGCTTTTTAAGAGAGCTAAATGAATGTTGTATATTAAGAATAGCTATGAAGTGTAAGTATTAATGTTGATGACGAAGTATTCCATGGAGTGTTAGTGTTTCTTCTGTTGGGAATCATAGAAATATCCAGCTTTTGCCAGTGGTGAACTTCAATGCAGGAGGGACCTTGGATTAGGTGGAATGGTGAGGGACTTGAATCTTGCCATCTCCTCCTGAATTAAGTTAAAGGTGAGAAGGGCCATGGTCAACCTTTCTTCCTGCCTCCAACAACTCACCTCCTCTGGCAATAACTTGGTCAGCCTCTCGCCTTTCAATAAGCAAGGTGGTAAAAACCACGCAGCCAACCCATCATCTTTTGCAGGTTGATGGGCTGATGGTTCAGCGATGTTGGGACTCCAGTGGGTATTCTTCCTGTAGCAGCCGTGTCTCCTCTGTGGAGTTGATGCGCACAAGAATTGTTGGCCTCTGATTGGCCAACAGCTCTCAGTAGGTGGGACTTCCAGCCCCAAGGCCTTGTTTCTGGGGAATGCCTTGCTGGTGGCATGGCCACTGCCTGTTTGGCTTGTACTTCGGCGTCACTTCCTGTGAAGATCCTTTACTGGTTCTTCAGTAGGCAGAACAATCCTCCATCACCTGACAGTATTCTGCCTCTTACCTGGGAAATATGCCTGCCCACAGTTAAATGTTGTAAACTGTTTGTCTGCTATCTTGGAATTTTCTGGACCCACTGAGCAAAGATGAAATTCACAGAGGTTTTTTTTTTAATTGAAGCAGATATTTTATTTATTCATTCACAACATGTGGGTGTTGCTGGCTAGGTCAGCAATTTTTGCCCGTCCCTAATTGCAGTTGATAGTTCTCCATGATAAATTGGAAAAATCTAGCTTAATGGTCAAAACGACCTCTTTCTGTTCAATATTTCATGTTATGTCATAATCTTGAATGCTGGACAATGTGTTCTCCTTTATCCAAACCCAGCTATTCTTTTCTTTGTGTAAACCAAAAGGAACTTGTTGTGTGCATGAGAGGATTACTGAGTTATTTTGACAGTGTTTAACTATCCAGGATTGTTAAAATTGGAAAGTTCCTCCTTAAAGAATGCTTAAAATGAATGTTCATATTAGTTATAGATCTAACAGCACCATTTCAGCAAGATCTTAAATTCTGTTCATTGAGAGGAGATAAAGGCTGACAGCTTTCTAATGGATCATGAGATACCTTGCCTTGTAGTCTAAGTCAGAGTAGTTTAATGGGGTGATTATTATACTGTGATTTATAACCTTCTATGAACAAAACCTTATGAGATTTGAAAGCTGTTGCAAGTTCCCACTGGGCCATGCTGTGGAAATTCCAATTGGATTTTATAAGGATTTAGTTTAGGTACTTAGGACCTCCCTAACCTTCTACTATCATGAGCTGTTTTGAGTACACTTCAAAGGAGTAGACAAATTCATTTGTAATTAAATGCTTTTGAAGTACTCATGAGGTGAATTCAATGACATTGAGTCCGTGTATTGTTCTGGGAAGTGTTGACAACTGTTTGGCATATTCTTAAGAGAGATGATGCCAAATGATGTGGAAATGATATGAGAAAGCAATAATACAAATTTAGCCAAAAGAAGAACAGAATATTCTGGAAATAGTGCAGAAAAAAACCCAGATGTGATAGGTTAGATTATCGTCTGCATGCAGAGGTGTGTTTCAGCGTGAGTGGCTGCACAGATTATGTGGAGGCAGTCTCATTTTCTGCCTCGCTCCTGACACCATACCATTTTCCTCTGGCTATTTTGTGTATCAGGAATTCCTAGGAATTCCAGCTGAAGCCAGATTTCCCATTTTAAATGTAGGCCAAAGCTGGACTTCCTCCTGCATACCATGTATGTCAGATGATGCAGTGCTTTGGAAGCCATTAAACACTTCGAGAGTTTGTGAAGAAAATGAAAAGCCTGCTGTCGAATCTGGAACATTCCAAAATGTAAGTATGAAGTGGACGTGTGAAATGATTGGTTGTTGAATTATAACATAGATGTGTTTTTAATGCAATGATTCATTATTAGGATCTGTCTTTTAAAGATAAGTTGATAACATTGACTAACCCATGTATTTTTTTCACAATCATTACAATGATTTTCCAGTAGCGAGAAGCACGAAAATGCAGTGGAAAACACCATCAAACATTCTGTCAGCCTGCGCTATCATTTTTTCCTCTTTTTTCTTTTTTTTCTTTATTCATTTACGGATGAGGGGTGTCGCTGGCTAGGTAACATTTATTTACCATCCCTAATTTGAGAGTCAACCACATTGCTAGGGCCTGGAGTCACATGTAGGCCAGACCAGGTAAGGATGGCAGTTTCCTTCCTTAAAGGACATTACTGAACCAGATGGGTTTTCCTAACAATCAACAACGGATTGATGGTCATCATTAGATTCTTAATTCTAGATTTTTTTTATTGAATTTAAATTCCATCATCTGCCATGGTGAGATTCAAACCTGGTTCCCCAGAACGTTACGTGGGTCTCTGGATTAACAGTTCAGCGACAATACCATCAGATTATCACCTCCGCTATTGTGATTTAACTCCCTCTATTGTAATTTAAAATGGCTCTGGCTGCTTCAGAAAAAAATGGTACTGGTGCTTGAAAAAATTTAATTTCACGCTCCCTTACACTTTGGCTTTGACATTTGAAAACATTCTGCGCTTGAATAAAGTCCAGCCACCCTCTCCTTCACCCCTATTCTCAGATACTTCACTTTGAAATTGACACAAACATTTCTGTTATTTCCTGTCCAGAGAACAATTCATTACTTGGACATCTGTGACCATTGCCAATGCTTGGCTGAGTGTTAAGTGCTATTGAATTTCAACAGGGCTTAGAGAGACTGTGTGTGATTTGAGTGGGCGTAGAGCTGTCATACAGTGGCATGGGCAAGTGAGGATGTATAGGCTGGTGTTAAACGTAAAAATGGCAAGTGAAATTACACATTTGTGGAGTGTTCAGCTTGTAATCGTTAAAAGTATACCGATCGGATTTTCTCAAGCTTAGAGAAAAAAACTGTTCAACATTTTGGGTCTGTGACATTGCATCAGCATCTGTTTGTAAGCTTTCAGATTGTAAAATTGCCTGCGTGTGTGCGTGTGTATAACACATACTGAGAGAGAAGTTTATTATTGGCCATTCATTTCTGTAGTTGCTCATATATTCTGTGAATTTGCAGACCATAATGGGCAGAATGTATTATGAGTTTGGAAGTGAGTTTGCAAATGGCTATCCAGATTTTGCAGATCAACAAAAAAAATGTGGTTTACTTTGTTCATAGAAATCTGATAACTAGAAAAGAACAGCTTGTCCTAGTTAGAACAGCTTGTACAAAGCTCTGGCACTTACAGGAGTATTCATATTTCTACCATCAGATTAATTGTAAGCTCTTTGCTAGCTTTATACATTATCTCTCTCAGCCTAACTCTTCAGGTAGAAGTGGTCTAACCAAAGGAATGTCATGTGGAATCTACAGTATTATCAGCAATTCTTCAAGAATGACTTCTAGTTTCTATAGTTTTTGACATTTAGTTGTTACTAGTTATATTTATTTAAGGTAATAGAGTAATTTTATGCCTTGAAAATGAACATAGAACAGCACAGTATAGGCCCTTCGGCCCACGATGTTGTGCCGAATTCAAATTCGACCTTCCAAAATGCATCACAAAATGCTTTAATTAATAGCATGCCTTTGCATTTCCTAAATAGTTTGCAAAGTGCTCCACAAAGAGTATGTCCTTCCTAACCTTCTCTCACATTTGCACCATTGATCCAAGTAATTATAAGTTCTAGAATGTTATCAACAGTGAGTTGTAGTCCGTGGTCTCTCTCTTCACTAAATCCATTTGAGTAATATTTTCTGATTAAAAAACATTATATTTAATAGGTTAAGTGCCCATGATATAGAGATAAAAGGTACTGCAGATGCTGGAGAATCCGAGATAACAAGCATGGGGCTGGATGAACACAGCAGGCCAAGCAGCATCATAGGAGCAGGAAAACTTGACGTTTCGGGCCTAGACCCTTCATCAGAAATGGGGGAGGGGAAGAGGGTTCTGAAATAAATAGGGAGAGAGGGGGTGGCGGATAGAGGATGGATAGAGGAGACGATAGGTGGAGAGGAGGCAGACAAGTCGAAGAGGCGGGGATGGAGCCAGTAAAGGTGAGTGTAGGTAGGGGGGTTAGGGAGGAGATAGGTCAGTCCAGGGAGGACGGACAGGTCAAGGGGGCGGTATGATGTTAGTAGATAGGAGATGGGGGTGTGGCTTGAGGTGGGAGGAAAAACAGGTTAGGGAGGTGGAGATGAGCTGGGCTGGTTTTGGGATGCGGTTGGGGGG
>JAHRHZ010000249.1:49634078-49680975 GCA_024137785.1 Ginglymostoma cirratum
GTCCCCAAGCCTCCGCTTGGTTTCCCCGATGTAGAGGAAGCCACAACGGGTACAGCGGATGCAGTATACCATATTGGCAGATGTGCAGGTGAACATCTGCCTGATGTGGAAAGTCTTCTTGGGGCCTGGGATTGGGGTGAGGGAGGAGGTGTGGGGGCAGGTGTAGCACTTCCTGCGGTTACAGGGAAAAGTGCCGGGTGTGGTGGGGCTGGGGGGGGAGTGTGGAGCGGACAAGGGAGTCCACCTATCCTCTCCTCTATCCATCCTCCATCCGCCTCCCCCTCTCTCCCTATTTATTTCAGAACCCTCTTCCCCTCCCCCATTTCTGATGAAGGGTTTAGGCCCGAAACGTCAAGTTTTCCTGCTCCTATGATGCTGCTTGACCTGCTGTGTTCATCCAGCCCCTTGCCCATGATATATGCTTTTCATAAGAACAGAAGCACGCATTTGGCCCATAGAGCATGCCCTGCCATTCAACAAGATCACGGCTGATTGAACACTTCATTGCCATTTACCCACCCCTGTCCCAATAACCCTGTATGCCACTGGTAATGAGAAATTAATCAATTACCAACATAAACATTCTCAAAGACTGAGCTTCCACAGCTCCCTGAGGTAGAGAATTCCAGGGATTCGCAACCTTCTGTGTAAAAATGCTTCTCTTCAACTCAGACTGAAGTGGCATCTCTCTTGTTTTGAAGTTGTGACACCTGGTTTTAGACTCTCCGACTAGGGGAACCATCTTCCTTGATATCTACCCTGTCCATCCCTTCAAGTATTTTGTAAGTTTCAATGAGATCATCCCTCATTCTTTGAATACAGGCTCAGTTTTGCCCAATCTCTCTTCAGAGGACAGTCCCATCGTCCTGGGAATGAATATAGTGAACAACTATTGCTCTCCCTCTATAGCAATAATTTCTTCCCTGAGACAAGGAGATGAAAGATAATAATGAGTTAATAATCTTAATCTTAATATCTTAATAAGATCTTATGTGTAGGAGGTTGTGCATTAGCCTAGACAGTGGATTGGCTAATGCATAGAAGGCAGAAAATTGGGATAATGAGGGCATTTTCAGGATGGGGCACTGACAATGCCACAGGCATCAGTACGGGGTCAAAATTATTCATAGTATTATATGTTAATGACTTGGATAAGGAAAGTGAATGTACAATCACCAGGTTTGCTGATGACAGAAAAGTAGGTAGGAAGGCAAGTGGTAAGGATGACAAAATAGTCTTGCAGATGTGATTTACTGTGGGAAAATGTGAGGTTAAACACCTTGGCAGGAACAACAGAGGTGCTGAGTATTAATTAAATGAAGAAAACTGCAACAAAGAGAGATATTGGAAGTCCTCATTCATAAATTGCAAAAAGCTAGCATACAAGTCCAGCAGATAATTAGGAGGATAAATGAAATGTTGGTCTTTATTTCAAAGGAATGGAGAATAAAAATGAGGAGGCTTGGCTGAAACTATACAAAGCATTAGTCAGACCACAGCTGGAATCCTGTGATTATTTTTGGTTCCCTTAACTATGGAAATATGTAACGGTATTGCAGACTGACAAGAGTGTGTTCACTCAGCTGCTCCTGCGTATGGGGGGACTGTCTTATGAGGAAGGGTTGAGTAGGTTGTGCTTATACTCATTGTAGTTTAGAAGAATGAGAGGAGACCTTATTGAAACACACAAGATTCTTAGAGCACTCTACAGGGTAGATGCAGAAAGGCTGTTTCGCCCAGTGGGATAGTCTTTGAACAGATGGCATAAACTCAGAATTAGGGACTGAACATTTATGTAAGAGATGACGAGGAATTGTTTTCTCTGAGGGAACAGATTCAATGAACTTTATTACCACAGAGGCCTGTCGATACGGAGTCATTAAGTATATTCAAGACTGAGGTAGATTTGTGATCAGTAGGGGAATCGAGGGTAATGGGGATAAAATAGGGAGTGGAGTTGAGGATTATCAGATTGAATGGTGGAGCAGATCTAATGGGGTGAATGACTTACTTATGTTCCTACATCTTATGATTTTATGGTATAAAACTGCACATAGTATTCCAGGTGTGGTCCAATTAAGCTCCAATACAATTGGAGCAAGGGTATCACTAGCTTTATACTGAAATCATGCTGTAATAAATGTTCACATTCTATCAGCTTCCCAATAGCTGGCCTTACCAACATGTTAAACTTCAGTGACTTATCAATAAGGACAACGAGGCTGCTTTGTAAACCCTCATATTCTAACCCAGCTCATGAATTGGACTCGGCTGTATCTCAGGGCTGCTCATTTGCTTGCTTAGCTTTCGGTCACTCAGTGCCTACTTGAATGCTCACAGCACCCATACCTTACTTTGCCGTTTAGTGCTTTATTTCCCCTCAGCCAGAGCTAACAGACAAACTGTACCTCTAGCTCGACTTGCCTTGTACCGCAGACACAAAGCCAGGAAGCTTGTCATGGTTGTCAGCGCTGACCAATCGAAGGGCTAGTCATACTGTTGCACACAAAATGTCCATATAGCAGCATTGTGATGATAGATGCCATTGTGCTCCAAAATGCAGCTTTGAAATGCAGAAGCGTATTGTAAGTATCCTAGAGATGTGCCATGATACTGCAGAGAAGCTGGCATCTATTGGAGACCAGCATCTATGGACCTGCGGTATGTATGGCCACTTCCTTGAGTATGCTGTGAGACATTGGTGTCCAGGTGGTTCAAAGGATCAAGTAGTGAGCTGGAATCACCAGGTACCCGCTCTGACTTTCATGTTGAGAGTTCTCATATCCAGTTTCCATCCAATGGGAAGGGTAGCATGGAAGCCTGCATGTTAATGAGGTGGAGATGAGGGTGATAATAAGTGGTAATCAATGTCAATAGATGTGTTGCTGCTCACTAGCAGGTAACTCAACTTGACCTCTTGAACTTCGTTGGAAAATGTGACATGTTGCTCCCAACATTGGGAAGGTCTTGTTTGACTTCTCATGCAAATTTCTTGCCATCATTCAGACCCAAGGAAGATACCCATTGTTGTTATAGAATTTAAAAGTACCCTTCTGCTGCCTAGTCAGTAATACACCGATAATGCCCTTTGTGATTTTTAAAGTTGTGGAAGTGAGTCTAGATTTGTATTCAGGATCATTTATTCTTAACAATATTGGAGAGAAGGTTGATGGATGGGTAAGGGGCACAATTCCAAACTGGAGTTGGTGACTCAAGGATTCAAATGTGGAAAAATCTTTGAAAGATTATAGAATTAAGTAATGGCAAAATTCAACTTGTCAGTAAAACAAGCTAGTATTGTGGTGGCATGGTGGCTCAGTGGTTAGCACTGCTGCCTCACAGCACGAGGGACCCGGGTTTAGTTCAGTTCCAACCTTGGACGACTGTCTGTGGAGTTTCCACATTCTCCCTGTGGCTTTATGGGTTTCCTCTGGGTACTCTGGTTTCCTCCCACAGCCCAAAGATGTGCAGGTTAGGTGGATTGGCCGTGCTAAAATTGTGCATAGTGTCCAGGGATATGCAGGCTGGGTGGATTAATTCATGGGAAATGTGGGGTTACAGAGATAGGGTGGGAAGCTCTTTCGAGGGTTGGTGTGGTCTTGATGAGTGAAATGGCCTGATTCTATTCTATTCTAAAACATGTGGGACAAGGGAGAAGTGAGTTGAAACTTGCCAGTATATGTGCTATATAACAGCTTTTACTTTTAGGTAGATAAATGCATAAAACACAGTTACATGAATTATTTCATTCAGCTTGATATTTATTTTTTCCATCCTGATCCTGAAGGAGCTACGGCATTTTGTAGATTTCACAATTTCTGTCACTTTCAAGTACTTCCTCCAATTAGCTGTTCTTGAGGTGTGAGTGGAGACTGTGAAGAGCATCTCTCGGACCTGTTCACAGCCTCATGATATCTTTTCCCAATACATTTTTCAGCAATAAGCAAAAAATAATGTTGCAGGCTGATGGTAGCCAATTCCAAACACTAGTTGCTATGCTAAATCCAGCTGACTCAGCATCAGTTGGCCTCCTCTGAGTGATATGTTCAGGTATAATTTTACTTGTTTTTTAAGCCATCTATGTGTATGCAGCTAGTGAGCAAGTTCATCGAATGCAAATCGCACTTCAGTTTCAGACTTCAGACTTTTTTGTATTTACTTTGGCTAAAGTAAATCGTTTAGAAGTGTACTCCATATGTTGCATGAGTATAGCAGCAAATTCTAGGTGTCTGACACTAAAGTTCAGGTTTCCATACTCGCAATATCTCTTGATGAGGTGGATCCCATGGCTCAGTGACATCTCAGAAAGAAGAGACATCAGCCATGAAGCTTGGCTCTGAAAGGACCTTGTTTGTAATATTCATTGCTGCAAATCACTGCCGACTATTTTACATAATGTACTGAAAATTAACTGTGCAAGTAGGTCAGGGTGATCATTTTGGAATCCTTGTCATGATAATCTGTGACATATTCATTGATCAAGAAACTGTTGGGGAAAGGTATCTTTCTTGTTTCCAGAGGTAGTGCCAGATGTGATTAATATTCCATTCTGGGAACAAGTTATAGTCTCAGTCCTGGTCACTGATGGGAAGTTGAGGCTGCTGGTCAATCAGGTTGGTTGGCAACTGTCTGGGGCAGGACTTTCACCAAAGTGAAGTGAGAATGTCCTGTGTCCAACTAATTTATGCTCCTTGGAGCATTAAATGGCTACAGGACTACCACGATCTGTAGGGATGCGTTTCCTCAACACTCTTCAGGCAGTAGGGTAGAAAATCCCAGCATCTGAAAAATCCTGCCCAGTTTTCACATTTTCTTTCAGTTAGTTATTTTATACCTGATTTCAGAAGTGCTTTTCGAAGTTGTTTTGAAGTATTTCCTATTGTAACTGATTTAATCATTTCAACTGTATTTGGTAGGTCAGGCATGGCAGTGCAAACATATTGCAAGATGATTGACTGTTCAGAAATACACTTACTGAATATAAAAACATCGATGTTGTGGTGGTATTCTTTGACTCTGCCAATGCAATTATAGAGTTTGAAATTAAAGCTTTAGAGAAAAGTCAGTAGACCAGATCAAGAGTCACTGCTTCACCAATTTAATCTGAACCAAAAATTACCTACTGGACACATGTCTGTATTTCTGCATGTGGTGTTTATCAGCCTGCACACTCGTGATTTTGTTTTGAAAACATTTGAAAGGCAGCCACGCAAGGACATGATGCATTAACAGAAATTAACATAGGATGCATGATTGATAAAATCCATTATATTGTTGACCCTCACTCCATCGCTTGTCTATTGTTATTGCTGGGATTCAGTGAGCTGCTCGGAGCAAAAGTCTTCTGTTGTGTCAAGGAGTCATAGAGCTGTACAGCATGGAAAGAGACCCTTCAGTCAAACTCATCCACACTGACCAGATATCCTAAATTAATTTAGTCCCATTTGCCAGCACTTAGCTCATACCCCTCCAAACCCTTCCTATTCATATACCCATTCAGATGACTTTTAACAGTTGTAATTGTACCAGCCTCCACCACTTCCTCTGGCAGCTCATTCCATACACACACCACCCTCTGTGTGAAAAAGATGCCCCTTCGATCCCTTTTAAATCTTTCCCCTCTCACCTTAAACCTATTCCATCTAGTTCTGGACTCCCCCATTCCAGGGAAAAGACCTTGACTATTCACCCTTTCCATGCCCCTCATGATTTTATAAACCTCTATAACGTCACCCCTTAACCTTTGACGCTTCAGGGAAGATAGCCCCAGCCTATTCAGCCTTTCCTCATAGCTCAAACCCTCCAACCCTGGCAACATCCTTGTAAATCCTTTTTGAATCCTTTCAAGTTTCATAACATCCTTCTTATAGCAGGGAGACCAGAATTGCATGCTGTATTCCAAAAGTACAATAACCAATGACCTGTACAGCCACAACATGACTCCCAACGCCTATACTCAATGCACTGACCAATAAGGGCAAGCACACCAAATGCCTTCTTCATTACCCTGTCTACCTGCAACTCCATTTTCAAGGAACAGTGCACATGCACTCCCAGGTCTCTTTGTTTGGCAATACTTCCCAGGACCTCACCATTAAGTGTATAAGTCCTGCCCTGATTTGCCTTTCCAAAATGCAGCACCTCACATTTATCTGAATTAAACTCCATCTGCCACTCCTCGGCCCGTTGGCCCATCAGATCAAGGCCCCGTTGTACTCTGAGGTAACCTTTTTCGTTAACCACTACACCTCCAATTGTGGCGTCATCTACAAACTTACTAACCATACCTCCTGTGTTGATATCGAATTTATTTCTATAAATGACGAAAAGCAGTGGACCAATACTGATCCTTGTGGCACACTGCTGCTCAGAGGCCTCCAGTCTGAAAAGCAATCCTCCACCACCACCCTCTGTCTTGGCTTGAAACTTTAACTACATATACAAAACTCTGTCAGGCAATCTAACATGATGTTGACTATCCTGGTTCTTTTCTCCTAACCTCTGTGTAATAATGCTTTGTGGACACAAGAGAATTGTTGTATGAAAGTTGACAACATGGTGGCATTGGTAATATTGGCTATTGTGGTGGTTGTTTCCAAAAGAGTGAAAGGAAGACATCTCCGCCCCACCTTCAAAAGTAAAACAAGTTCTCATCTCTCCTATTTGATTAAAGGTGGGAGATCATTTGTTCAGATTTTTTTGGAATTATTTTGGTTAAGCCTTGTACACATTGATATGGATCAATTTCTGCAATAGGATCTAATAAAACTCAGCAATACAGCAATCACAGGGCACATATGTGGAATTATTCAATGAAAGAGTTCGGAAAACAGCCACCTCACCCATTATGTCTATGCCATCTGTTTAAAAGAGTGATCCAGTTAGTGTCAGAGATAAAAGGTACTGCAGATGCTGGAGAATCCGAGATAACAAGCATGGGGCTGGATGAACACAGCAGGTCAAGCAGCATCATAGGAGCAGGAAAACTTGACGTTTCGGGCCTAAACCCTTCATCAGAAATGGTTAGCGTCAGTTAGTGTCACTTACCTGCTCTGTATTGAAAGCCGAGGAATTTTTTTTGAGCACCTCCAGTTTCTTTCACATAATTGAAATCTTTAATTGCTGATAACAGATTAAAACTTTATCTGCACTCTCTCTCAGACCCTAGTAGACTTCCTCTAATGTATTGCCTAGAAATGGCTGCTAGGTCCTAACTAGTGCTTCTAACCAGTGTTCTAATAGTCTGTGCTCTCTTCAGTAAACCAAGATCTCCTTATGCCTCTTACATTGCCTTTTCAATTTGTCCTGCCCATTTGCAGGACTTGAGTTCAAACACCTTCGAGACTGTCCAGCCCTGGACACCTTGTAAAGCTGCTTTATTTAATTTAAGCTCAAAGTGTATAACCTGTCACTTCGCTGCATTAAATTTAAATCTGCCTTCTGCCTGCCTGTTTCCTAAGTCTTCTATGGCGTCCTGATTTGTTTTAACTAGGTCCAGAGAGAAAAGGCAGGAAATTGGATTTGAGGATTACAAGGTCAGTCATGTTCTCATAGAATGCCAAAGCAGACTCAATGGGCCAAATTGCCTACTTCTCCTATATCTTACGGTCTTCAGGAAGAGATACCAAAGTTTGGTGCCTAGGCATAGGAACGTCAGAATTAGAAGCAAGAGTAGGCCATTTGTCCCTCTGTGCATGCAGACATTGTAATGAGGTCAGCCAGGTGGATCTCATAGAATATAAATTCCCTGTTTGGGGCTGTTTATCTGGTTCATTCAGGGAGCCTTGGCTGACAGATATATCCAGGAGACTTGGGTTGTGTTCACTGTGAGAGCTGGCTCTGAGGAAGCCTTACCTGCGTCAAGGACTGTCTACATGTAAATAAAGGGTGACTTGGTGATGGGATACCGGCCTCAATGGAGTTATTTCAGCATCTGCTCTGCTGTTTAATGAGATAATGGCTGATAGGGTTGCGATCTCTATTGCTTTCTACGTCTCCACATCCCATTATCCTTGACTTCCTTTTCTATTAAAATCTATCCAATATAGTCATGAAGATATTCAATAACCAAGCCTCCGCTGCTTTCTGGAGATGAGAATTCTAATTCCTAACAACTTTATGAGAGAAACAAATTCTCATTTTGATCTTAAAAAGGAGCCCTCTTATTAACCTGTGTTCACTTGAATCATGGAATCATCCAGTCCAGAACAGTACATTTGGTTCATCATGTCTGCACCAAGTAAATTACTTGAAATCTAAACTCATCCCACTTTCCACCACTTGGTCCGTAACCTTGAATGCTATGATATTTCAAGACTTCATCCAAGCATTTAAAAGATTGTGAGGTTTCCCATTACACCTACTGTCCCAGCCAGTGCATTCCAGATTCTCACCACCCTCTGAGTGAAAAGATTTTGGTTTGAATCCCATCTAAACCTTCTGCCTTCTACCTTAAAATTATGCCCCCTGGTTATTGACCCTTCAGCTGAGGGGGACAGCTGCTTCATGGCCACCCTGTCCACGTCCCTCGTTCATTTCAGTCAGGTATCCCATCAGCCTTCTCTGCTCTTTAGCAAACAACACAAGCTTATCTAGTCTCTCTTCATACCTAAGGTGCTCCATCCCATTCTGATGAATCTCCTCCGCACCCTTTCCAATGCAATCACATCTTTCCTCTGGTGCAGTGACTAGACTACACACAGTGCTCCAGCGGCTACCTATCCAAAGTTTTATAGTGCTCCAACATAACCTCCCTGGTGTTATAAACCTTTGTCACTCTATTAACCCATCCTGCTGCCTTCAGTGATCTGTCGACAAGCAGCCCAAGATCCCTGTGTTTCTCTGAGCTTCCGAGTGTCATGCCATTAATTGAGTACCCCCCTGTCTTGTTATTTCTTCCAAGCTGTCATTTTCTCACATTTTTGAGGATTAAATTTCATCTTCCACTGATCTGCCCATCTGACCAATTTGTCTATACCTTCCTGTAACTTAAGGCATCTTCACAGTACAAAAGAGATAACAAGCATGGGGCTGGATGAACACAGCAGGTCAAGCAGCATCATAGGAGCAGGAAAACGTGACGTTTCGGGCCTAAATCCTTCACAGTACAAAAGCCTGGTTTGGCCTCATCTGGAGTATTGTGTCCAGTTCTGGTCACCTCATTACAAAAAAAGATGTGGAAGCATTGGAAAAGGTGCAAAGGAGGTTTACCAGGATGTTGCCTGGAATGAAGGGAAGGTCTTATGTGGAAAGGTTGAGAGAGCTAGGGCTTTTCTCTTTAGAACGACAAAGGATGAGAGGTGACTTGATAGAAGTGTACAAAATGATCAAAGGTATAGATAGAGTGGACAGCCAGAGACTTTTTCCTAGGGTGGAGGTAGCTATTACAAGGGAGCATGGTTTTAAAATGAGTGGAGGTAAATATAGGGGAGACATCAGAGGTAGGTTCTTTACTCAGAGAGTGTTCGGGGCGTGGAATGCATTGCCAGAGAGGGTAGTGGTTTCGGCCTCATTAGGGGGTATTTAAGCGGCTGTTAGATAGGCATATGGATGATAGTATAAGGTAGGGGTGGAGGTTAGATAGACCTTAGGTTTAGGGTAGAAGTTCAGCACAACATTGTGGGCCAAAGGGCCTGTACTGTGCTGTACTGTTCTATGTTCTATGTTCACTGTCAGCAACCTGGCCAGTCACGCAAACAGTCTTTTACCTCCACTCTCTACCTCCTACAACGAAGCCAATTTTGGATCTAAGCTGCCAAGTAACCCTGGATCTCCTGTACGTTCAGATTATTTATCAGTCTCGTATGTGGGACCTTGCAAAGGCTTTGCTGAAATCCATATAAACTACATCAGCAACACTACCGTCATCTGCACACCTGGCCACCTTGCAACATTCAGTCAAATTTTTTAGGCATGGCCTCCCTTGCGTAAAGCCTTGCTGACTATCCCTGATCAAACTCTGTCTCTCCTAGTTGGTATTAATTCTCTCCTTCAGAGTTTTCTCCAATAGTTTCCCTGTCACTCATCTGTCATTCCCTCTTTTATCTCTACCACCCTTCCAGAAAATTGGAACCACACCTCTGATGTGAGCAGAGAAAAATTAAGCATTTGGGTCAGAGCCCCTGTAGTTTCCTTCCTTGTCCCCCACAGCAGGGAATCAGAAATATATACAGTGTTAGGATTGGAGGAACACAGAAGCTTGTAGGGCTGGAAGTGTTTCATTTCTTTCTTCGGCAGTCCCTTGGCTCAAGGAGACTTGCTTGCACTGTGGTTGTCTGTATGCTGGTAAATTGAAAACAGACTGCCATGTGCAGGGTAGCTGATGCTTGAGGCTTGGATAGAGGGTTGATTCAAAGTTTGTGTTCTTTCTCTGACACCTTAATTTCCCCTCTGCATGTTTTTACAAAGTCTCTCACTGTATTATAGCATGATCCCAGCTAATATTACCACTGGACAAGTCTGAACCCAGAAGGAAATCTGGCCTGATAGGTCATGTATTTTTTTAAAATTCTTTGAGTTTATATAGTGGTCATTCCTTGAAACATAGTCACAATGAGAGTCGGGTTTCAACAACAGAACAGAGGTTTATTGCACAAAAGAGAAATTATCAAATTACAAACTATGTCACATCTTTAAATTCAACTTAACTGATTTTCCTCATTTTCTGTCCTTTGATTTGTAGGTTCCTTCTGACATGAACACTCACAAAACTGAGAGCTCAGACTTTCTCATCTTATAATGAGCTGCAGACTTGTAACTAAGCACTACTGGTCTGTAACTTGCACAAACTAAGCTGTTCTACTGATGTAATGTACTCCTTTAACTGGCCAGGGGGGAAAAAAATCCGTTCTAGGAGAGACTGTACTTGCTTCTGACCTTGGTTATGTCTCCTCAGAATTGCCAGAAAATGTTTAAATCTCTGTGTTTCCGAAGCTAACATCAGTCCTTGATTGTCTTGAATCGAAAACAAGCTAATGGTTCCCGATGCTTACTCCATCTGTCATAAACTGCCATTGCATAAACAATCTTCCATTAACACTCCGAGATGTTCAGTGCTTCTGCTGGATTAGGTCACTGTTCCAGGACCATCTGATCTTTTGTTATTAAAACAACTTCAAAGTAATAAATATCATTATTTTATAATTCAAACTCTTAAAAAGTAATATTTTTGTATAAATTACACATCCAGTCATCACAACCTAATGCCTTCCAAATGAGCTTCACCCACTTGGGACATTCACAAATTAGGATTTCCTATGCATTGATGGGTATATTTTACAGAAAATTCTCAAAGTTAACCATTTAGCGTTTTTAATCCTGGTCTAGTCAGTTAGAGAAGTTTCTCCTCAACTACTGAGCAAGTGAACAAAACTGCTGTTCCCGCATTTAATTATAACTTTCAATAAGTTTGTTTGAAGTAAAATGATTGAAGTGAAAAATGTGCTATAAATTGATAGTTAGCCATTATATGTTATAGAATTATGAAGAGAATATAGCCTGTCTAATAGCCTTTGGCTCCATATTATCATGATGCTCTTTAATTCACTTGTATGTTAACAATACTTTGGCATGTTGAGGATATGATAATTTCTTGTCTGTTTTCTCAACGCTGTTCAGATTAAAGCTGTTATTATTTTCAATGATAGATGAAATAAACCACATCAAAATCTTTACATGGGCTTTAAAATTATTCTTGTTCTGCTGGATTTTGTGTTGCTGACAACCAGATGTAGCATTAACTAAAAAGGAACGATTGCGAGATGCTTAAATCCAGATATGACCAGAATTCTCACCACTTGAAGGCAATCACAAAAGACAAGCATTGAAATATCTGAAAATGCTGTCAGATATTGAAGTGGATAAAGACTGTATTGAGTTTATTCTATTTCAGAAAATCAAATTACCAGAAGCATAATGGATTGATAAATTTAAATTGTTGGCCAACGTACAATGTATTTTCCATCTGTTTTGTGAAGTTGGGTGAGTTTTTGTGGACTTGAGTAAGCGGAACCTGGATGTCTTACCGCGTCAATTCGAATCTGACCTATCACTAAGATGACACTGATGCAGAATAATGAAGTCTGCAGTCTGAACTGCTTCTCAGTGTGGAAGGTAGTACGTGGAGGTGAGTAATCTGCAAACTAAAAGGGAAGTGAAAAAAACTAGTCATCTCATTTCTACTTCTGTTGCAAACTAATTTATCAAGTTTGATTGCCTTATTTAGTTAGCAAACTCCACTAAGGTGTAATGCAACCACAAGAAGGCAAAACTGGATGGACGTTGTACTTTATATCTGCCAATTCTTAAGTTCCCAAACCAAATTCTTCAGAAGATAGTTGTTGAAAAATTGAATTTTTCTTACAAACAGTAGTTAATCATTTACAGGAAGAATGGATAAAGATTTCATGAAGAGAGACAGCTGACTATGAAAAGATAGTAAGGCAGTGAATATAATTTTGAGAGCCAGCACAGACATCAAGGTTAGAGTGACCTGCTCTCCTTCCAAGTCCTATAATTAGGAAATCCTGATATTTAAATTACCTGCTTTAATGGTAATGTGCAAAATACCCTTGAAAAGGATTTTTCTGTGATTTTAAATACTTCCATTCCCATGCCTTTGTTTACTTAGCTCTTGATCAATGTCAGAGGGCCATTTTAATCTTAATGTCCCTACCCAATTTGTTATCAAGCTGGAATTATCATGGATGTATTAAATAATTTTAGAATTTTCCAACTTCAGACAACTTCCATGCAGTCACACCAATAACCATGTTAGCCAGTGTGCATTTCCCAGTTCTCCAAGAGCGGCCTGAGCAGTACCAGTCTACAGTTCACAATGCTTTTGAAATGCAATTATAATGAGCTTTCATTTAAAAAAAGCGTACACTTATTATTTGTTGTTTCTTCAGAAAAAGGTCGTGAAGACTCCTTGGTAATTAGAACCCACCATCAGTAGATTTTTTTATTCATTCACAGGATGAGGACGTTGCTGGCTAGGCAACATTTATTGCCCACCCCAGAGGCCAATTAAGAGTCAGCCATCTTGCTGTGGGTCTGAAGTCGCATGTAGCTCAGACCAGCTAAGGATGGCAGTTTCCTTACTTAAAAGATTAGTGAATCAGATGGGTTTTTCTGACAATTATAGAACAGTACAGCACAGTACAGGCCCTTCGGCCCACGATGTTGTGCTGATCTATTATCCTACTCAGATCAAACTACCCCGCATACCCTACATTTTACTATCCTCCATTTGCCTATCCAAGAGTCACTTAAAAGTCTCTAAAGTATCTGACTCCACTACCACTGCCGACAGCGCATTCCACACGCCCACCACTCTCTGTGTGTAGAACCTACCTCTGACATCTCCCCTATACCTTCCTCCAATCATTTTAAAATTATGCCCCCTCTAATAGTCACTACCGCCTTGGGAAAATGTCTCTGACTATCCACTCTATCTATGCCTCATCATCTTGTACACCTCTATCAAGTCACCTCTCATCCTTCTTCGCTCCAATGAAAAAAGCCCTAGCTCCCTCAGCCTTTCCTCACAAGACCTGCCCTGCAGTCCAGGCAGCAGCCTGGTTTCGTGGTCATAATCTGACTCTTAATTCCAAATTTATTATTGAATTCAGTTTTCACCATCTGCTGTGGTGAGACTCAAACCTGGGTCCCCAAAACGTTATCTGGGGCTCTGGATCAACAGTCCAGCAATAATATCAGGAGGCCATCACCTCCTTCACATTGTCTTAAAGTTTTTTTTTTGAAATTAATACAGCCTTTTTATCATTTGAGGAAACCGTCAAGCCTTGAAAAGCATTTAATTTGTCTTTTCAATTACGGCCCAGAAAAAATGGTATTATAGACATCAACTACTAAAATCACTTGAATCAATGCAGACCAGTACTGACGTGCATAACTAGGTCTACTGCAGGTTATCAACTAAAAGACGCTCTGACATGAGCAGCGATAACAAATTTTAAATCTAGTACTGTCAACACATGTCCTGCAGACTATTAAGATTTTCATATGACAGTGACTGTGAGTGTTTAATGAATCAACAGAAATCATATTTTGAAGGAACATGGCATTTTGGGGTTTGTAACATTCCTTTCAAAATGAGTTGAATCAAAGCTGATTTAAAATGAGAACACAAAATTAAGTTGTTATTTTAAGCTATGGCATACTAGCTGTCAGAATTTCCCATAGATAGACTTGGGGTAATCAATGAAAGACTTTCACATGTTACAATCACTTTCTTCTGAGGTATCCTTAAGAATCAATTTTAATACAGGGCAATGTAAGTCAGTGTAAGAGGATAAAGATCCTCAGTACCTTGTGCTACCAGTTTCAGGCACTTTTAGGATAATTCTATGGTTCCATTTTCATGCTCTTCTGACAGTAGAGCGGAAAAGGATTTAAAAGAAGAAGGGAAAAAGTAAAGAAGTATCCGGGGCAGAGTATGCAGTCTGCCATTGGCAGGTATGAAGATCAGAGGTCTGTAAAATTCCCTGGCTGGCCTTCCTGTTGCACTCTCACCTGCCTCCAGTCTCCCTGTTCTTTTACTGCAGTGGGTCGCGGCTTTCTGAGATGAGAATGGGTAGAAGTCCCATCTCCAGCAAAGTAACACCACCTCAGAGCTTTAAATAGATGTAGGGGTACCATGAATATATCCCTGCCGATGCTTCGTTGGTGGTATGGGAAACTCCCAACCAAGATCTGAAAGATCTTACCTCAGATTTACATTATGGCTGATTAGAAATGGTATGAATTGTAAAGTTTCTGATCCAGAATTGAGCAGAATTAGGAAAATACACAGTGAAATTGCAGGAATTGGGAGTTGGATATAAAACTGCACAATCTGGCAAATTGAATATATCGATAATTTTGGGGAAAATCGGATAGCATGTTTGCCCATACGTTGACTCCCCTACTAGATGTAGAGTTTGCTAGTGATCTGCACTCCAGCCTTAAAATTTGCAGAAATGCTTTAAGTAAAAACTTCCCCGTGTATCTGCAGCGTGAGACATGCAGAAGTGAAACGCACAGCCTGAAAGAATGCACGGTTTGGACATGAGTTATATCTGTAAGTGAAATATGTCCCTTATGATTGTCAGTAGCAGCTTAACATGCATCATCACTGCCTTTTATGATGTCCATGTTGCAGAACCAGATACATAAGTGTTCTGAAATGACATTTGCTGTCTTCAAATCATGAGGAGACTTTCAGATTATTTTTCTGGTGCCTAAATGCAGTTATTTTGAAATTTTAAAATAAATGTTCCCTGTTTAGATCTGTATTTGTATTTGTTGTTTCTCAGATAGTATTTGAATACATTGAAGACATGTTAAAAGTTGCAGAGCTTCCCAGTTGTAAGTTCCTAAAATGCTGTGCCTTATGTGTGTGGAAGATTTGAAAGTTTACTCATCATGTATAAACAGAAATATTTGGTGTGAGACGGTGTTTTCCATAAGCCATGACAGTTTACCAAAATTTGATCCCTTTTGAGCCTTTTCTTTTTCAAACACATCCTAAAATTCTCAGAAAGTTTGGACAAAGCTTGACAATGGCAGGATGGATTAATTTTCAAGTTGTGCTTATAGAAGAAATCCTAGACCATCGAGATTGTGTTCCTGCTGCACTATTTTTAGTACAGATTTTGTCAGAAATAATTCACGTACTTGGGCAGTTTTGAAAAAGAAAGGCAACAGATTGCAACTTTACAAACATAAACCCTTTCTGGGTTGCTGCATCTGGTGTGATGTTTCTCATTAATTTGAATGAGAAGCAACATATTGAGTTTCAAAGAGAGTCGGAGCTAAGATGGCACTTTTCTTTATTGCTAAGAGTACATTTGATACAACAATATGGTCCAAAAGCCATCAGCTGCCTACGACAATATAGATGACTGGTCATGCTTTGTTATAGCGGGGACATTTTCTTGTGAATTTTAGGAGATGTCACCGAACCTATTGGTTCCACTTGAGGCTCAGCGAGTCATTTGAGATTATTTATTTTGTACGTGTACCACGGTCCCAGCTCCCTGGTAGCGCCACGAAGTTTGTCCACAATCCCAATTGCTGCCCTGCTGCAATTGCTTTAAGGCAAGACATGCCCATCGTTTTGGGAGAAAGTTGTCCCTTACAGATTTGCTGCCTAATCTGACGGTCAATCACTCTGTAGTCGCAACAGCACCGCTGACACCTTGACAGAGGGGATGAGGGGGCACAGCTTCAAGAGAGCGAGGTAAGAGTCAATGGGGAGATAAACTTGAAGGGATGCACCTACGATGGGCTCAGGTGACCTACGGCATGGCCTTACCCCCTGCTACAGATAAAATATCAACCACGGCAAGCTGTGTCAATTAAATGACAATCAATTAATTAGTTACTCAAACGTCCCAGTAGGCCCAAGGATGGGTGGGCTCCCTCACCCTGGTCACCATCTAAAGTTAGACAGGTTGGGGGCAGGCACCCGAAGGATTTCATGTGTCCACCACCTTCAAACCCACCAACAGGAGATAGCAAAATCCATCCAATAAAATCATGGACTTGTACAGCACAAGGGAATTCACTCAGCCTGTCATGGCTGCACAGTTGTTCGGAGGAACTACGTAATTAGTTCCTACTGCCCCACTCATTGGCCTGCGTCTTTATTTTCATTGGACAATGTCGGAACAACAGGAGCAGACCATTCATTGCTTTGAACCTTTTCCATCAGTCAGATCATGGCTGATGCATATTTTGACTCTGTCTGCCCGAGTGACTGTAAATCTTTCAATGCTGCAATATTAATAATATCAAAGTTTCTCCATGAAAGTATCATCTAGAACTGTAATCATAACATTACTCTGTGTAAATCAGCAAATGTGAGGAAACAAATGCCAAAGAGAGGGAACTGAAGCAAAGGCTCCTTCAAAGTTTTATACAGCAGACTGCAGTCAGGAATTTTCTTTGTTTACAAATTAAATCACTTGTTTGAATTAAAAAGGCAGCAGAACTGCAGTTTTGGAAATGTCACAACTTTTGTCAGAGTTTGTAAAAGACCACACACATACAATGTTCCAAGCCACCTATGTTAAATACAACAATCTTTTATTTGTAGTATTTTTGAATTTCGCGAAGGTAATAATATCGTAACAGTTGCAATTTTGGCTGTGTCTTACTTCAATTCTGCTGGTTGCTGAACTTTTGATCAAAAATTTTCCAGCACATGGAGAAACATTTTGCAATCTGGAGGCTTTCAAATTTGGACCAAAATGTGTCAAGCCACTTATTTAGCTTGTTTCTGTCTCTGTGCACGCTGGCAATGGCTATCCATTCATCCATGACAGATACTCCATTTACGGATGTTAAGACCAGTGATTTGCTGATAAGAAAGCAAGTTGCTGCCTTTGCGTGTCCCCTGTGCTGTGTCAGGACCTTTTCTATAGAAATTGATGCACCATAGAAAGCATCCTATTCGGGTGCATCACAGTTTGGTATCGTTAACTGTTGTATCCAAGAAATTACAGAGAGTTGTGAATGCAACCCAGCCCTTCACGCAAACCATCCTTCCCTCCACTGACTCTGCCTGTACTTCCTGTTGCCTTGGGAAAGCAACCAACATTATCAAAGACCCCTCGCAACCTGACCCTAGCTATACTGTCTTCCCATAGGGCAGAAGATACAAAGGTTTGAGAACGCATACGAACAGATTCAAGAACAGCTTCTTCTCCACTGTTATCAGACTTATGAACAGACCTCTCATATGTTAGATTTTTCTCTGCACCTTCTGTGTAGCTGTAACGCTATATTTTGCATTCCATTCTATTACCCTGATGTACTGATGTAAAGTATGTTTTGTCTGGATAGCACGCAATGCAGCACTTTTCACTGTATCTCAGTACACGTGACAATAATAAATTTAATCAAATCAGAGGTAATTTCAGTGCACAATGTTGAAGCACCATCATGTGGTCTTGTAGCTGTAACCTTTCAGCTTTCTCACACACAAATAAACTGCATCCATAGACATTTGGACCTGTTCTACTTTTATGCTGACCTCCATGATGGTTTTGTTGGGTTTTATAGGATGCCATTTGGACCTTTAAATGAGCGCCTTCATCTTGTGGCATCTTCTCACTTTTCATCTGTCTGAGCAGTGCTTACATATCCCAATGGGGCCAGTAAACCCAGGCATCTGATACCCTCTGACCACCCTTTCTTTGAATTATCTGCGCTCAGCTTTATCTTGTTATGCTTCTGCCTCAAAAAATTTCAAGCTGATCCTAACTCTCATCCCTTCTTCCATTCCCTGTCTGGGACTTTTTTACTCAACTCCACTTCTCTAGGTCTTTTATTTGAGTATTACTGATGGAACTTTGGCCATCTCAATTTCTCTGCTCCCCTCACTCACTTTTAACATGTCTCCCACGCAAATGTCCGACTCTCACATCGTCACCAAACTTCCCGACAAGTCTGACACGCTGCCGTCTGGTCTACCACTCTCAACCTAACAGAGGCTGAATTCTCCTCAGGGTAGTGTCCTAGGCCCAATCAGCTTCAGCTGCTTCCTCAATGACCTTTTCTCCGTCAGAAGGTCAGGCATGGGATGTTCACTGATGATTGGACACTATTCAGCACCATTCGCAATTCCTTAGGTCCTGAAGTTGTCCACATTCAAATACAGCAAGAGCTGGATCATCTGTAGGTTTGTACTGACCAGTGGCAAAGAACATTCGTACCACACATTGGCGACAACAGCAAGGTGTTGACTGCATCGGTGGCAAAGTGGCGACTCCTGGCAAAGTGGAGACTCTCAGTGGTGATGTTAGATCATCGATTGCGGTCGTGTCACCGCCCAGCGCGGGGACTTCTGGCCTCAGTAGGCCTGGAGGGGGCACCCTTGGCAACGTCTGCTGGTACTCTCTCCGTAATGACATTGTGGGTCTTCCTGCAGCAAATGGACTGCAGCAGTTCAACAATGTAGCTCACCACCTTTTCGAGGGAGCTGGGGATGGCAATAAATGCTGGCCCAGCCAGCAACATCCACACCCCATGAAATATTGTTTTTAAAAGTTCAGATTTACATTTTTTTGTATCCAAATATCCAAACCTCACATCCCTCCACTTTAAATTACACCTAGTATAGGTTCACAACTCAACTAATTTGACTTAAAATTAAATTCCAGCAGCTGTATATAATCGCCTTCTGAGTCATAATCATTTGAAAATTTGGGCAGACAACTCTATCCCTTTATTCAACTCATGAAGATCTATGATGAAAATCTGAGGCCCGAGTACAGATCCCAGGAGAGCACCACTTGTCATTTTCATCCCAATCTAAGTGGACTCTTTATTCTTGCTCTGTCTGTTACCTCCCAACCAATTATCAACCTGTGTCACAAGGTGACCTCTAATTCTGTATGCTTTCGCACTTGATAATTCGCGTGTGCTGAATCTTATCAAATGCCTTATGATAGCCGATATAGACAGCGTTCCCCCAGCCACTATGCCAGTGACCCACTGTAAAGTTCAACTAGATTATCCAGACATGATCTGTGTTGTGCAACTGAAGAAATATAATATAAATAAAAACTGCATTAGTCTTCAACTAGAGAGAAGCCATGACACTGACAATTCTAAGATATAAGGCCTGTAAAATATATTTATTCCTTCCCTATCCAATAATGTATAATTTTATTTCTCTTGCAGTTCCGTTATATAAAAGTTACACTTTTCACATTTGTAAGGTTTCAGGAACCTATGCAAATGTTTGTTGGTTAATTAACTGCAAATCTGACATGAAGATCAGAGGCCAACTCATTAAGGAAAGTAAAATATTGTATTACTTTCTCTGCCTTATTTTTAGTCTGAAAAGTCAATGTTTTAGCCACATGAGCCATATAAAAAGGTTGTTGTAATATTAAAACAAAGAACTGCAAATGCTGGAAATCTGAAACAAAAGCAGAAATTGCTGGAGAAACTCACCAAGTCTGGCAACAGTTCTCATGAAGGGTCACTAGACTCAAAATGTGCTTTGTGTCCACAGATACTACGAGACCTTCTGAGTTTCTCCAGCAATTTCTGTTCTCGTTTGAAACAGGTTGTCAGATTGGTTCACGACCAAAGTGAATTCAGGATTTATTTCAGCTAAAATGCTTGGTGCAAACCTACATCGTTCTGAGATACGTTTGTATGGATTAGGCTTGAAACATTATTCCTGTGCATTAATGATTGAGAATTACAAGCAAGATGCAGCGTTTTGACTTTTTTTGCAGACCTATAGAAATTCTAATGATCTGGCCTTGTTTTAATTAGTCTGTTTTGCTTTGTTTGTCTAAACCTGATTCGTTAGTTTTCTAAGGACCAACTCATCTGTATTTAACCACTCTGCATTCAGAGTTTCTCCACTTCTCTTCAATCCATTGCAAGAAGCTGCTGCAGTGACAATTTGCAGACAAACCCAAGTAGAAGTCGTGTGCTCATGGAATTAATGAAGCTTATTTTTCCCCAGATGGGTTAGTGAGAAGGGATATTTGGAAGCTTTTGAGGTAATCAAACAAAATAGAAAGCTAACGAAGTATCTCGTGATGTGACTATTATAGCTCACATTTGGAGAACCTTCTTTTCTGTCTATTGTACACCATCGTCTGTATTGAATGGTATTAGATACACTGGTTTGCCAAGGTATGGCTATTAAAGCTAGTAATAAATAAGTGTTCTAATAAAAGAAAGAAAAGCTTGCCTTCAAATTAAACCTTTCATGATCTCCATCCAGCCTTGTTATATTGTATATCATTTTAAGAATACTTTATACATGATAAGTGAATTGGCTCACTGAGATAGGAAAATGATGATGCTGTACAGCTACTTGGTAAAAGAGGGAGACTCACGGGCGGCTGGAATAGCTTAGGCTTTTTTTGCTAAAGAGCTGTTATTGATTCATTATCTTGACTGATCTTTGAACTCAGTTGATCTTTACATATATCATTCCTTGCCTCAGTTTGCCCAATCCCAATGCTGCCAACTGACACATTACAGTTGAGGGGAAAGGGTCTGTAATTCAGACCATTCTGTTCTCAGTTAAAACGTGGACCAGATGGATGACAGAAGGGAACAAAAATATTCTTTTTCAGCATGATGAACATTAGCTTGGTGTAAAGCACATAATGCATTCCAATGTGCAAATCATACTTCCTGGAAATGTCAGATGGAACATGTTGATCTCTCATCCATGTGTTTCCTGCCAGGAATAGAGTGGTCTGCTACTGTGGATTGCTGTAACTGAAGGATCCCAGTGACAACTGACAGTACAGATCACAGGTCATTGCTGTAATGGACATGCTGGGATTCAGGCTCATGAAAGGTCTGATCAGCATGCCGATGCTTTGTAAATGGAAACTGTTTCATATAAATTGAGAGAGAATGCTATCCTTTCCACAGATTCCTGCAGTTCTGGGGTTGAAATCTGCTTTCTTCTTCCTGATAATAAACTTTAGCCTTGTGAAATGCGCGGCTGCAAATTCTGCTGCAAAAGGGTCAATTTTAACATTGTGAATGCATGACTGGAAGTTCCTTACCCGAGATCTAAACTATCACAAGATTGAGTGTAAAAGGCCTGAAGAATGTGGAGATGATGTGTATCCAGTTTGAAAAGCAAGAAATCAAAGTGTAAGCGTTTGTACCAAATAGAACAGCTTGTGGAATTTGCAAAATCATCTTTTTTTGGTTCAGACTGAAGGCTGTGCAACTTCAAACTGGGCTATTTGATGTTGAATTCTTTGATGTGAATTATTATCTGTTTCCTCATTTACACCTTCACACTTTCACATGTATTTGAAATTGTAGGGTGTTGCATGCCTCAAAGCCAAGCTAAGTATTAGTTCACACTTAAAATGCTGCACTTCCTCACAGACAACAGAGCCCACAACCCTTACATCAAAAACAAGTCTTGTTTCTCTTAGATAGGGAGTTGATTTTCAGGAATTTATGTAATGTTCTTAATGGCTTATTTAACCTAATTATATGTTGTAGAAACGGTATACTTGTTCAATTATGGGTCTTCATGTCGTATTTCCCATGTATAATGTAACCTCTGTAACCTGCTTTCCAACTTCCATACTTTTTCTTTGTTTTCGGATTGATATGGGCTCTGCTGTCTTGTCCTAAATTTAGTCATGTACTGACAAAATGGATTCAGTTGAGCAGTGACCACTTAGTCCTGATTATTATTTACCCAGGATCTAAAACAGAGTAGTGCATGAAAAATGTGATACTGAAAACATTACAGCTGATTTTGTCATTTGATTATTTTAGAAATGAGATTGAGCACAAAGTCACCATCCAGACTGAGGGCGAAGTGAGACGTGGTCCTATGAAAACCCAAAGAATTGCAGATGCTGTAAATCAGGAACAAAGACAGAAGTAGCTGGAAAAGCTCAGCAGTCTGACAGCATCTGTGAAGGAAAAAAGTCAAAGTTAACATCTCGGGTCCAGTGACCCTTCCTCAGAACAGAGCCTCAGAAACCTTTCTGAGGAAGGATCACCGGACCCAAAACGTTAACTCTGATTTTTTTTCTTCACAGACGCTGCCAGACCTGCTGAGCTTTTCGAGCAACTTCTGTTTATGGTCCTGTGAAAGTTTTGATGTGGAGTTGCTGGTGTTGGAGTGGGGTTGACAAAGTTAGAAGTCAAGTGACACCAGGTTATAGCCCAACAGGTTTATTTGAAATCACAAACTTTTGGAGCGTAGTCCCTTCATCAGGTGAAGTGAGGGAGCAGCACACAGAACACAGAATTTACGGGCAGAGAGCGATCAAGGGCAGGGAGATTAAAAGACCATGCAAATGGTGTGAGTGGAATGTCGAATAATAAGTGCCTGCAGGTGATCCAAAGTGTTAGATGGTGTGAGTAAAGTGTCAACAGCCGAATAACAAGCGAAGGGAATGACCTATTATCTGATTAACTCACACGACACCAGGTTGTAGTCCAACAGATTGGACTATAAACCTGTCGGACTATAACTTGGTGCCATGTGATTTCTGACCTTGTCCACCCCAGTCCAACACTGGCACCTCCACATCATCCCAATTAAATGAGGCTGAGAGGTAATTACAAAAAAATTAAAAATAAGGTGGGGCTGAAGACAAACCAAACGGCTGGAATAACACGCTCGGTATAAGAGTCGCATGCCGATGGTCTATTCAAAGTCACAAGTAATCCAAAACTGTACAAACTAATTAAGGTAGGGAGATCGTAACAATTTATCCAGGTGATGGTGACAAAACAGGAGAGTAGGGAAGATTTTACAGATACAGAACAGCACAGTGGGGTCGCATGTAGCGCGACATGAACCCAAGATCACGGTTGAGGCCGTCTTTGTGAGAATGGAACTTGGTTATCAGTTTCCACAGTGCAATTCTGCGTTGTTGTGTGTCTCAAAGGCCACCTTGAAGGATACTTACCTGAAGATCGAAGGCTGAATGTCCTTGACCACTGAAGTGTTCCCCGACTGGTAGGGAATATTCCTGTCTGGGGATTGATGCACAGTGTCCGCTCATCCATTGCCTTCGTGTCTGGGTGGTCTTGCCAATATACAGTGCCTTGGGACATCCTTGTGTGCAGCATAGGAGATAGTCAGCTTTAGCTGAGTCACATGAATATCTGCTGTGTACATGGTGGGTAGCGTTCTCGCGTGTGATGGTAGTATCCATGCCAAAGATCTGACATGTCTTGCAGAGATTGGCAGAGTAGGAACACAACAGACATAGAACATAGAACAATACAGCGCAGAACAGGCCCTTCGGCCCTCGATGTTGCGCGACCTGTGAACTAATCTAAGCCCATCCCCCTACACTATCCCATCATCATCCATTTGCTTATCCAAGGACTGTTTAAATGCCCCTAATGTGGCTGAGTTAACTACATTGGCAGGCAGGGCATTCCACGCCCTTACCACTCTCTGAGTAAAGAACCTGCCTCTGACATCTGTCTTAAATCTATCACCCCTCAATTTGCAGCTATGCCCCCTCGTACTAGCCGACGTCATCATCCTAGGAAAAAGGCTCTCACTGTCCACCCTATCTAATCCTCTGATCATTTTGTAGGTCTCTATTAAATCCCCTCTTAGCCTTCTTCTCTCCAATGAGAACAGACCCAAGTCCCTCAGCCTTTCCTCATAAGACCTTCGCTCCAGACCAGGCAACATCCTGGTAAGTCTCCTCTGCACCTTTTCCAATGCTTCCACATCCTTCCTGTAATGGGGCAACCAGAACTGTATGCAATATTCCAAGTGAGGCCGCACTAGCGTTTTGTACAGTTGCAGCATGACATCAAGGCTCCGGAACTCAATCCCTCTACCAATGAAACCTAACACACCGTATGCCTTCTTAACAGCACTATCAACCTGGGTGGCAGCTTTCAGGGATCTATGTACCTGGACACCAAGATCCCTTTGCACATCCACACTACCAAGAATCTTTCCATTGACCCAGTATTCTGCCTTCCTATTATTCTACCCAAAGTGCATCACCTCACATTTATCTGCATTGAACTCCATTTGCCACCTTTCAGCCCAATTCTGCAGTTTATCCAAGTCTCCCTGCAACCTGCAACATTCTTCCACACTGTCCACCACTCCACCGACTTTAGTGTCATCTGCAAACTTACTAACCCATCCACCTATGCCTGCGTCCAAGTCATTTATAAAAATGACAAACAGCAGTGGTCCCAAAACAGATCCTTGTGGCACACCACTAGTAACCGGACTCCAGGCTGAATATTTTCCATCAACCACCACTCTTTGCCTTCTTTCAGAAAACCAGTTTCTAATCCAAACTGCTAAATCTCCCTCAATCCCATGCCTCCGCATTTTCTCCAATAGCCTACCATGTGGAACCTTATCAAAGGCTTTACTGAAGTCCATGTACACCACGTCAACTGCCCTACCCTCATCCACATGCTTGGTCACCTTCTCAAAAAACTCAATGAGGTTTGTGAGACACGACCTGCCCTTGACGAAGGGCAACCACCTGCTGATCCAACGAAAGAATACAGGCAGTCAACTGAAAAGACTGATCATGACCTTTGATCCAGATCTACAGAGTATCCCATGCACTCTCATCCCACGTACTTCTCGCATAGAAGACTTCTACTACCTTCCGAAGATACACAAAGCCAACACACCTGGACGCCTCATTTTATCAGGCAGTGGGGCCCTGTGTGAGAACCTCTCTGCCTACATTGAAGGCACCTTGAAACCCATTGTACAAGAAACCCCCAGCTTCTGTCAGAACACTACAGATTTCTTACAGAAAGTCAGCACCCATGTACCAGTTGAACTAAGAACATTTCTCGTCACAATGAACATTTCGGCACTCTAAACCAGCATCTTTCATGCCGATGGCATCACTGCAACAGCATCAGTACTCAATACGAACAACTGCCAATTTCCAGATGCCATCCTACAACTTATCTGCTTCATTCTTGAGAACAAAGTTTTCACCTTCAACAACCAGTTCTTTATTCAAACACACGGAACAGCCATGGGGACCAGATTTGCTCCCCAGTGTGCCAACTTTTTCATCCACAAGTTTGAACAAGATGTCTTTGCTCTGCAGGACCTCCGACCAATGCTATACACCAGAAAAATTGACGACATTTTCTTCCTTTGGATTCATGGCAAGGAATCACTGTAACGACTACATAGTGAGACAAAACGTTTCATCCGACTTACCATGGACTAGTCTTTAGAATCGGTCTCGTTCTTGGACGCACGCATCTCCATTAAGGATGCATACCTCAGTACCTCATTCTATTTCAAGCCCACAGATAACCTCATGATGCTGCACTTCTCTAGCTTCCACCCTAAACATGTTCAGGAAGAAATCCCCAATAGACAAGCCCTGTGCATTCACAGGATCTGCTCAGATGAGGAGGAATGCGATGGAAACCTGAAGATTTTGAAGGGCGCCCTCATAAGATCAGGATATGATGCTCACCTCATCGATCACCAGTTTCAATAAGCCACAGTGAAAAACCTCAACAACTTCCTCAGAAGACAGACGCGGAATGCAACTGGTAGAGTACCCTTCATCATCCAGTACTTCCCTGGAGTGGAGAGACTGCGCCATGTTCTTCTCAGCCTTCAACATGGCATCAATGATGACGAGCATCTCACCAAGATCTTCCCCGCACCTTCACTTCTCACCTTCAAACAACTGAAAACCGTAAGCAGACCTTTGTTCACAGCAAACTACCTAGCCTTCAGGAGAACATCGACCACAACACCACTCAACCCTGTCATGGCAACCTCTGCAACACATGTCAGATCCTCGACGTGGATACTACCATCACATGTTGATAATTATCTCTGTATCTCATTTAATTGGATTATAGGTCATTCCCATCGCTGGTTATCCAGCAGTTGACACTTTACTCTCACCGTCTAACACAGCGGATCACCTGCAAGGACTTCTTATTCGGCACTCCACTCACATCATTTGTAAGATCAGACTCCAGCATCGGCAGTTCTTACTATCATTTTATCTCTGTACCCTTGATCTCTCTGCTCATAAATTCTGTGTCTGTGTGCATCTCTCTTACTTCATAAACCTGTTGGACTATGACCTGGTGTTGTGTGACTTCTGACTATGAAAGTTTGAAACTCATTGATCATTCAAACACATTGATCTTAGTTCATGCATTGTCAAAACAATGAATTACAAAGTTTCAGAAGTATTGAGAGCAGGAGGAGGCCATACAACCCCTTCAACCTTCTCTGCCATTCGGTATGGTTACTGCTGATTATCTGCTTCAACAGATGTTCCAGCTACACACTGTATCCCTTCATCCTCTAAGAATCTATCCATCTCAACTTTTGACAACTCAACTATTGAGCATCCATAATTCTCTAGGGAGAGAATTCCAAAAGTCCAAACTGTTCATTCTGTTTCTAAATAATCGGCTCCTTGAGGTCAGACTGTGTCCCTGTGCTCTAAATTCTTCAGCGAGAGGAAACACCCTCTTAGTGTCAAACCTGTCAAATCCTTTCAGAATCTTGTACCCTGTATACTTCATGAGATCACCTCTCATTCTTCTAAACTGAACAGCATAGGCTCAGGGAAGTCGACATTTCTGGTTTACACCCTTCATCAGGACCGGGGTGGGGGAAAGGGAACTCGGAAATAAAAGTGGGGAGGGGTGGTGATGTTGGGTGAAGGTAGGTTTGATGCTATAGGTGGATGCAGGTATGGGGGTTGTAGAGATTTGTCAGTGGGAAGGGTGGGTCAGATAGGGGAGAAGGAAGATGGACAGGTTGTGTCAGGTCGAGAAGGCGGGAATGAGAGGGTGGGCTGGACGATGGATGGTGCTGGGGCTGGAGAGATTTTGAAACTGATGAAATCTATTTTGAGGCCTTTGGGCTGTAAGCTCCCGAATATGGGGTGTTGTTCCTCCACTTTATGTTTGGTGTCATTGTGACACTGGAGGAGGTCCAGGATGGACATGTCACCAAGAGAGTGGGAGGGGTAGTTAAAACATTTAGCAAATGGAAGGTATGGTTGATTATAGCGTACAGAGCGCATATGCTCCGCAAATCGGTCACCAAGTCTTCATTTGGTCTCACCTATGTAGAGGAGACCACATCAGGAGTAACAGATGCTGTAGACCCAGATTGGAGCACATACAGGTGAATCGCTCTTGAATTTGGAAAGATTGTTTGGGGCGGAGGTGCGAGGGGAGATGTAGAGGCAGGTGTAGCATCTCCTGCAGTTGCGGGGAAAGGTGCTGGGTGTGGTGGGGTTGGTGGGGAGTGTGGGGCGGATGAGGAGGTCGCAGAGTGAGCAAACCCTAAACAAAGGCAGTTAGGGGTGGCGAGGAAAATAGAGGGGAGATGTTTCCAAGCCCCCTTCCCCCTTTGCAATCCTGATGAAGGGTATAAACCTGAAACGTCGACTTTCCTGCTCCTCTGATGCTGCCTGACTTATTGTGTTCCTCCAACTCCACACTGTATTGACTCTGACTCCAGCATCTACAGTTCTAGCTATCTCCATAGGCCTAGGGAACTGACCTGCTCTCCATAGGCAACCATTTCATACCCAATCTAGTGAGAGTTCACTGTACACCTTCTTAGACAAATATATCCTTCCTTCGATAAAAGCAAAACTCTGCACTGTATTCTAGGTGTGTTCCCACCAGATACATTTGTGACAGTGCTTCTTTATCCTATCTCCTCACAATAAAAGCTGACTTGCCATTTGGCTTCCTAATTGCTTGCAACACCTGCCTGCTAACGCTCTGGGTGATTTATGTACACTAACAAGAATGATCGTGTCAGAGGTTAGTTTCTGTCAAAATACAATGCTCTTCCTCCCTTGTTATCATGAGTTCTAATTTAGATTTACAGAACAGAGATTTTATCAAACGTCAATTTTAAGAGCTATTATTTAATTTGCTTTTACCCAAGGTAGTTAATTATGAAAACTGCAAAACTGTCGATAATATTCTTTAAATTAACAATGAATGGATAATATTGCCGAAAGACATAAAGGACATTTGGTGTGGGAATTTAATGGCAGTGTCACTGAGTGCTCCAAAACAGAATGGTTCCCTTGTTTCCCATCCTTCACCTTGATGAGCAGGACAGTTCTGTCATGATATGGAAATTATAAAAAATCAAGCTAGATGGACATAGCTCAAATAACAATTGTTTACAATCTTGATATACTTTCACTAACTAGTTTACAATAATATGATATATGAAGAAATACGCCATCATTGTAGTTGATCATATTGGCAAGTCAATTTATAACATGTTTTCATATTTAGTAGTGGATACTTCATTATTTATAAATGTACACATGTATTCATATATAATAAAATCAATAAAAGGAAAAACTTATAGATTGTCAAATGTATAAAATAACAGATTCCCGCTGCTTCTGATCTGTGTTCAACCTGTGTGGGAAACATACCAGATGGAGTTGTTGCAGGACTATGTAGTTATATGAATGACAGATCAGGACAGGATCTGATCGTGTTGTCTATGGTGGTCACTGACTGTCTTGACTTGAGCTGGAACCATTCGGGATTTCACTAAATGTCTGACACCACAGAACATACTCTGCCAAGGATCAATATCCTTCCAAAAATTGGCAGACAATAAAATAAAGTAGATTTAGTTAATTATTAGAATATAGGAATCATTGGCAAGCCAGGAATTTATTGCTCATCTCAAATTGACTGTTAGGAAAGTGGTGATGTACTTTTTTTGAGCTGCTGCAGTCTGTGTAATGAAGTACTTCCACAGTGCTGTTCCACGTTTTGGATCAACAATAATGAAGGAAGTGAGGGAACAGTGACATATTTCCACGTGAAGACGGTATGTAATTTAGAGAGAACCAAATGTTCTGTGGCACCTGTTGCCTTTGTTTTTCCAGGTGATTAAAGTCACGGGCTTTCAAAGGAACTTTAGCCCTTACTTGCTGCAGATGATATACACTGTTGCCATTGTACACTGGTAGCTAAGGAAATAAATATTTAAGGTAGGGATTGTGGTGTTAATCTGCTGGGCTACTTTTGCTGGATCATGTTGAGCTTCATAGAATCCTGACAGTGTGGAAACAGGCCCTTCAGCCCAATGACCCTTGGACCCTTGGAGCATCCCACCCAGACCCATCCCACTATAACCCACCTAATCTACAGACCCCTGAACACTACAGGCAATTTAGCTTAGCTAATCCACCTAACCTGCACATCTTTGGACTGTGGGAGGAAACCAGAGTACCCAGAGGAAGCCCATGCAGACACAGGGAGAACGTGCAAACTCCACAGAGGCAGTTGCCCGAGAGTGGAATTGAACCCAGCTCCCTGGTGCTGTGAGGCAGCAGTGCTAACCACTGAGCCACCGTGCCACCCTTGAATATTTTTAAAGTACGTGATACACATGTCAACATGGTTGCATTGTAGATCATGGAAATGCTTCAGGGAGTCACGTGGGGAGACAGTCATTGCAGAATAGCCATTCCTTGTCCTGCCCCTTTAGCCACAGTATTCAAATAATTGGCCTCTTTAAGATTCTGATCCAGTAGTGACAACAGGATATTGATAGTAGGGAAATTCAATGATTGTAATGCACAGTGAATGTTGAGCAGAGATGGAAACGTGGAAAATAGGAGTAGGAGACGGCCATTTGCCCCTTTTGAGCCTGCTGTACCATTCAGTGTGATCATGGCTGATCATCCAACTCTGTTTTCCATTTCTGTGATCTCCCCATACCCATTGATCCCTTTAGCCCGAAGAAATAAATCTAACTCCGTCTTGAAAACATTCAATGTTTTGACCTCAACGGCTTTATGTCAGAGAATTCCACAGGCTCCCCAGTTTCAGGGTGAAGATATCTCTCTTCACCTTGGTCCTGAATAGTCAACCCTGTATCCTAAAGAGGTAATTGCTGGTTCTGGACACCTGGTCGTGGGGAATATCATTCCTGCATTTATCCTGTCCAGTCCTGTTTGATTCTGTCTGGCTGGATATCACCTGGAACCTGTCTGGTACATTATTACCTTTCACTTATCGTTACAAGCCGTAATGTTGTCGAGGTTGTTTTATTCACTCACAGGATGAGGGTTAGGCCAGCATTTATTGGACATTCCTAATTGCCCAGAGGACAGTTAAGATCAATGACATTTCTGTGGGTCTGGAGTCACATGTAGGCCAGACCAGGTAAGGATGGCAGTTTCCTTCCCTAAAGGACATTAGGTATCAATGTGGATTTCACAAGCTTCAAAATCTCCCCTCCCCCAATCGCATCCCAAAACCAGCCCAGCTAGTTCCCACCTCCCTAACCTGTTCTTCCTCTCACCTATCCCCTCCTCCCACCTCAAGCCCCACCCCCATCTCCTATCTACTAACCTCATCACGCCCCCTTGACCTGTCCGTCCTCCCTGGACTGACCTATCTCCTCCCTACCCCCCCACCTACACTCACCTTTACTGGCTCCATCCCCACCTCTTTGACTTGTCTGCCTCCTCTCCATCTATCCACCTCCCCCTCTCTTCCTATTTATTTCAGAACCCTCTTCCCCTCCCCCATTTCTGATGAAGGGTCTAGGCCCAAAACGTCAAGCTTTTCTGCTCCTATAGTGCTGCTTGGCCTGCTGTGTTCATCCAGCCCCACACCTTGTTATATCAGTGAACTAGATGGGTTTTTCCCAACAATAAACAATGGAATCATGGTTATCACGGGACTCTTAATTCCAGATTTCTTTTATTGAATTCAAATGCACCTTATTTCATGGGAGGATTCGAACCTGGGTCTCAAGAAGATTACTTGGGTCTCTAGATTAACAGCCCAGTGATAATGCCACCGTGCCGTTGCCTTCCCCTGTCTTGCTGCATGTGGGTAGAGAATCTAAGGAGTTGTGAATGGAACTGAATATTGTACAATGGTCAGTGAATGTCCCCACATTGGACCTCATGATGTTGGGAAGGTTATTGATGAAGCAGCTGAAGATGGGTTGGACAAAGGAATCTATCTTGAGGAACTCCTGCAATGAACATGGAGTTACGATGGTTGGCCTCCAACTGGGTATTAGTCCAGTCAGTGGAGAGATTTCCCTCTTATTCTCACTGACACAAGTTTAGCTAAGCCTCCTTGATGCTACAGTCATTCAAACGTTAGCTGATGTCAAGCCATTCTTACCATTTCTCTATTTTCAATGCTTACATGTTTGTACTAAGGATGTAATGAAATCAGAAGCCAACAGTGTCTGACAGAACCCAAGTCAAACATTTGTCAGCAGATTTGATAATATTGTAGACTAGCCTTTCCATTACTGTGATAATTGGATTCATGGCCAATGCTTTTTGTGGACAGGATATACCTGGGAAAACTTCCATTTTATTGGATGTATGCCATTGCTGTAGCTTGTACTGGAAGTGCTTGGCCATATACGTGATTAATTCTAAAGCATAAGTCTTTAATAATACCACCAGGATGTTCTCAGGGCTCATAGCATTTGCTATATATGATGCCTTCAGACATTTCTTGGTCCAACATACAGTGAATCAGACCAACTAAAAACTAGTTTCTGTGATGTTGGAGATCCGAGAACACAAAAACTTAAAAGAAAGGAGCAGCAGTGGGCCCTTCAATATTTGTGTCATTCAGAACATTCAACATAGCAGCTGTCTATCACTCCCTCAAACCATGGTTGATCCTTTACATCAACTTGAATTTCCTGCACAATTCCCAATATCTCCTGAGCTAAATTTTCTCAGTCTCTGAACAAAGTACGCAATGCCAAAAAGTTAGGAAAGTGCGGCGAGAATGGTAAAACGAGATTCTATATATCCCAAAAAAAAGATTTTTCACTTCAAGTTATAACAGATCTGTCAGAGTTTTGTTGTGATCAGAGAGAGGCCTAACTGCATGCACTCACATCTCATTATTATCTAACTTCGCCTAATTTATAAACAGTATTTTGTTTTCCCAGGCATTGAAGAGAAACTAGATAGTGCTAATTAATGACTTGAGTGAAAATCAGATTGGGCACCTAATGACTTGTCTGCCTTGTTACCCAAAAAAAGGCCAGGGGGCTAAGGGATGACCTTATAGAGGTTTATAAAATCATGAGGGGCATGGATAGGGTGAAAAGCCAAGGTCTTTTTCCCAAGGTAGGGGAGTTCAAAACTCATAAAATTCTGAAAGGCAACTTTTTTCACACAAAGAGTGGTGTGTGTTTGGAAAGAGCTGCCAGAGGAGGTGGTGGAGGCAGATACAGTTACAGGCATCTGGATGGGTATATGAACAGCAACGGTTTAGAGGGAAGTGGGTTAGATTCTGCCACATGGGACTAGATTAATTTGGGATATCTTGTCAGCACAGATGAGTTGGACCGAAGAGTCTATTTCTGTGCTGTATATCTCTGTGACTGCAGCTCACTGATCGCTTCTCCAGGTCTCCATCTTGCCAACATTTCCCAATTTTTGTGAACATGCTGCATGGATAGTGACTGCCTACACTGTCCTTCTGTAGAGACTGGCATCGCCAAAGCACCAGCCTCACCATATCATCATGGCACATCCCAGAGTAATTTATAACATACTTCAGCACTTTATTACTTCACTCGGGAGCTCACCAATATCTTATTTTACAGTGCTGCTGTCAGTCTGCTTTGTTCACGGAGATGGGCATCCAACTCATGCATCAGACCAGTGTACTTTTTTTTAAATTCAACTGTGGGATGTGGGCGTCGCTGGCTGACCAGCGTTTATTACACGTCCCTAATTGCCCTTGAGAAGGTGGGGTGAGCTGCCTTCTTGAACTGCTGCAGTCTACCTGTGTTGATCCACAATGCCATTAAGCAGGGAATTCCAGGACTTTACCCAGTGACAGTGAAGGAACCACGATATATTTCCAAGTCAGGATGGTGAGCGGCTTGGAGGGGAACTTGGAGGTGGTGATGTTCCCATATGTCTGAGGTTCTTGTTTTTCTAGATGGAAGTGATCGTGGTTTGGAAGGTGTTGTCTGAGGATCTTTGGTGAATTTCTGCAGTGCATTTTGTAGATAGTACACACTGCTGCTACTGACCATGAGTGGTGGAGGGAGTGGATGCTTTGTGGATGCAGTGCCAATCAAGTAGGCTGCTTTGTCTTGGATGGTGTCAAGCATCCTGAGTGTTGTTGGGGCTGCACTCCTGGTAGAGTGAGTGTGAGATGGTAGAGAGAAGATGGTGCCACTAATCTATGCTGAGCAAAGAAGGCATTAACCTCCTTGCAGTGTTGCTGAGCTTTCCTTCTGAATGTGGATACTTACACTGACCCAGCTGCCATTTCAGACCAGACTGGCAGCATTTGACATAGTATGCAGCTGGAGTTTGAATGAGGCATCTACACTGGCAATGTTATCAAGTAAAATTGCATGAGAAAAGTTGTCATAGTTCACAGAGAGAAACCCACCATGAAACTCCTTGGAATCAACATCCAGATTTTGGGAAAATTCAGCCCCTTGATTCCAAAAATCTATTGATACCTGTCTTAAATCTGCACATCACCTGAGCATCTACACTTCCCCAGGGATGAGAATTCGACAGATTCGTAACTCAAGTTCAAGGATGATCTTCAGGGAAGTAAATCTGCCATCTTTACATGGTCTGGGAGCTCCAAACACCAGCAGTGTAGTTAACTCTTAAATGCCTCTGAAATGACCTATCGAACTACTGAGTCCTAAGGGCAGTTAAAGATAGCAATAAATTCTTTATTGTGAGACTGTGACCCCTTATTACTAGGCTCCCTAGCCGTAGCAGACATTTTCCCAGAATCTAAATTTTCATGCCCCTTAAGAGTTTTACACGCTTAATTGAGAGCATCTCCTATTCTTCAAAACTCTATAGAATATAAAGCTAGCTTACTCAATCTCTCTCATTAGCAAACATGCCCTCATATAAGGGATGATTAGAGTGAAATTTTTGCTCTGCCTCTCAGTTGTTTCCTTCCTTTTCTTCAGAGACTGAAACCATGTATGCTGTTACAAATGTAGTCTCACCAAGATCCTATATAAATGCAAGCAATGATTTTTCACTGCTATCTTCCAATAATTGTATTAAAATTTAACAAACTATCATTTTTTGTTAATTGCTTGACCCTCTGGATAGTTATTATTTTCCAAACTCTCTCAGGCTAGTATCGATCATGCATCCTGTATGTGTGGATGAAGATTGTGGAAATGTTTGAGATATTCAAATTTGAATGACAGCTTTACACTCATTATTAATTATAGATGGGCTGATATCATCTCTCACAGACTGCTTCTCTTCTCATTTCTGCATTGTTGATTATTTCTATTGCATTTTTGACACCTTCCAACATTGCTAACCTTGTACATAAAATGCCACTAGAATTTTCATTGTTATTATGTCAGCACCATACGTACAACAAGCTAATGTCACTCCTGCCATAAATGCAAAGGGAACTCAAAGGATGCCAATTGGAAAATTCTACTGTCAAAACTGCTAATGTATTTATTTATGTGGAGCCAGGATGAAATTGCACGAGAGGTGTTAATTATCATTTTGCACAGGGAATATCAGAGGACTACACACAGGTTACATGCCTTTTTTTTAACATTTCTTCCACTCCAGCCCACACAATATAAGTGTGAAAACTAAGTATGTTGAAGGTCGTATGTTTTTATGGTAATTCCACTGTTGACTTTAGATCCTTTTTAACTGTATAAAGTGATAGGCATAATGGCACTTCAGTGTCTTTACTCCAACTTTCCCATAATCTGTATGAATACAAGATAAATAAATAAACAATAACAAAAAATATACACTCAATTCATCAGGATCAAATATTGAAAATCATTGACCTCTCCAAGGATTTGAAATCTCAATCTCAATCTCTGGACAATTCTGTACCCTGTCTTGTAATGTGCTACGAAACTGGATGTGTCTATATATCTTGAACATAGATTAAACATAGATTTTTCTGAAGAAGGGTCTAGGCCTGAAACGTCAGCTTTCCTGCTTCTCTGATGCTGCTTGGCCTGTTGTGTTCATCCAGCTCTACACCTTGTCATCTCTTATTATCATAGATTAAGCAATGTTAGTATCCATAGAACCTTAGAAAGTATACAGTTCAAAAAGGGGTTGTTCAGTCCAACTTGTCCATGCCAACCCAAAGATACCCAGGTGCCGTTTCTAATCCAGTCTTCTTGCCCCATAGCCCTGCAGTTTACAACACTTAAGGTGCAGACCCAGGTACTTTTTAAAAGAGTTTCAGATCTCTGCCTCCACCATCAACTCAAGCAGCAAATTCTAGGCACTCATCACAATTTTGTATACTTCAATCATGTCACCTCTCAGCCCTCTCTGTTCCAAGGAAATAACCCCAACCTCTCCTTGTATCTACAGTTCTCCAGCCCTGGCAACATTCTAGCAAATCTTCTCCACAGCCCTTCCTATGTTATCCTAGGATATCTGTTGCTATGTGTTAATGCCATTTTTAACCTATAATTGGGACTTTTTTTTAGAACTTTAAAGAGGTTCAAGATATGATGTTCATCACAGATCTGTTCCCGTTTGTTTCAAATTATTCAACTCCTTCACTGTGCCCTTGGGTTAAAGTGCGGGTTGTAGTCTGACACCACTTGGGAAACATAAGAGATGCATAAGTGAGAGATAAGCTATGCACCAGCCTATGTGAGAGTGTTTTTTTTTCAGGTGAACTGCAGGATTTTTATTATATGTATTTATGCAAATCTTACAGTTATTCAAGTCTCTACTGATCTCAACCTGGAGCATAGAGACATCAAAAAGTCCCCATGGTCTCTTTATCTAACAGGCAGGAAGTCAGAACACTGATTAATTTGTTTTGTTTTTAAAGCCATAAAATGCATGTGTGTTATCGTGTTTCATCCCCAAAATCAACCCATGCTAATGAGAAATCTATGTGACATTAGATACGTTTTTGGTCGCCTTAGATAACAGTAAATTTTTAAATAATTATAAAGCCTCTTGCCTTGTTTGCATGAGAGCTGACTGGAGTAGTTACAGTGTGTTATCACACAGTGAAGTCTAAATGAGTCAACACCTTTCATTGAACAGCTGTCAGCAGATGCTTCGATGATATGAAGGGTTTTAATTAGCACATCATAGAGACAAGATCAGCAGGCTGAGCAGAGATTACGTACTTTTTTTTCAATTGTTCCCCCCACTGCCAACTCGCCCTCCTTCCATGATTTGAGATGATTTTGGATGCAAGTAAAACAAAATACCTGTAGTTTTAGAAATTAAGGGTTCCTCAGCAGGCAAAATAGGATTTAAATTTTAGCTTCCAGGGCATATCAGTTGTAGTAAAAGACTGATATCAAAGGCATTTAGTGATACTTGGTTCAGTTTCATGGACCTAGTGATAGGTCCTAAAAACACAGGTTGATGTTCCTGATATCTTCAGCACATTCTTCCACAGTCGGGAGACCTGAATATTAGTGAACATATCCTGGGCAGGAAAACAGGTTGAACAGTTTCAACCTTCACTGTTTCAAATGTATCCATGGCATTTTTTTCTAGCAGAACAAGGTCAGCAGCTCAGACCTCCATCAGCATGCACTCATTGCTAAGCCAATCATGTCAGTTTTGGCTCAACAGCATTCATCAAATGGATGCATAGCCAAAGATCTTCTTTATGATTGGTTGGCCACTGGGTCACAACCTCCCGGATGTCCACACCTCCACTGCAAGGTACCAAGTGAGATATGAGGATAGTAACATCAACAGTGATAAATAGGAGACTGTGACCCCGAGAAGGCTAATGATTTGGAAGAACAGAAGCTAAGAGCTCAAATGGCTGAGAAGAAGGTATGGAGAAAACAATGGCCAGTGAATATTGCACCTCACCACCCACTGTCTTCTTTTGCAGCAAACACAGTGGAGCCTGTCATGCCTGACTGGACCTCCTAAGTTGCACCAGATAATGCTTATCAAAGACTTCAGCACCACAGCACAGACCACCCTCTTACAAAGCAGAAGACTGTCACACCAACTACAAGATGCATTGTGGAAACCATGTTTCTAGGATATTAGATATTTCAAAAAGCTACACTTATTTCATTGAAAATGTATTTAAAATGTACAGCACAAGTCCTAATTTGTTGTTTTGAAACCATATCTTTCAAAGCTTTGTGTTGAGAAAATTAGCTTTTTGATCATTTTGTCCATTTTTAAAGGAAAGGGAAAGGGGAAAAAGTTAAACAGTAGATAACTCAAAACAGGGGAGCTGCATCCCATTGGGAACCCTCCATATCTTCTCCTTCCTTGCATCATGGTGAGGAATTCAGCCTGTGATATTGAAAGGAGTGTGGACCTGGAGTTTGCGGTGCAATGGTAGCAAGTCTGACTCCAGAAGATTGCATGTTCAAGTCATGTCAGGTTCAGGAAGTTTTACCTCCGCTCAAATTAGGGGGTGGCACATCAGTGTTGACTCATCAGTGTCAGGGACACAGGTTCAATTCCAGCCTTAGGTAATTGTCTGTCTGGAGTTTGTATATTCTTCCCATGTCTGAGTGGGTTCCCACCGGGTGCTCCAGTTTCCTCCCGCAATCCAAAGATGTGCAGGTTAGGTTGATTGGCTGTGCTAAATGCAGGGTTACAGGGATATGCTAGGTCTGGATAGCATGCTCTTTGGAGGGTTGGCGCAGACTGGATGGGCTGAAGGACCTCCATCTGCACTGTTGGAATTCTATGGAGTATGAAGCAGCTTCCTTCCCTTTTGACATATGCCTGTTATGGAAAAACGTTTATCTTGCCCACATCTTCTGTTACAGGAAAGCAAAGGCCTAGTGGTATTATTGCTGGATTGTTAAATCTGAGACCTAGATAACGTTCTGGGGACCCAGGTTCGAATCCCACCATGGCAGATGGTGGAATTTGAATTCAATAAATATCTGGAATTCAGCGTGTAATGATGACTGTGAATCCATAGTCAATTGTTGGAAAAACCCAACTGGTTCACTAACGTCCCTTAGGGAAGGAAACTACCATCCTTACCTGGGCTGGCCTACATGTGACTCCAGACCCACAGCAATGTGGTTGACTCTTGACTGCCCTTTGGGCAATTAGGGATGGGCAATAAATGCTGCCTCACCAGCAACACCCTCATCCCGTGAATGAATAAAGATAAAAAGAAGAATGTGGTGATTGCAACATCAAATTCAGAAGATCTGCCTTAGGACCATGTGGGAATTTTGACACCACTGTCTTGCAGGAAGTTGCCCAAGAATTTGAAACTTCTGATGGGCAATTACCCTGATCTTGGAACCCTCTAAAAATAGCCCTAACTCTGAGGTAGAGTCAGAGACGTTGGAGGGTTTCAACTGACTTAAATTAATAGTTCCCCAGAAAACATTAGGGAAATGAAACTGTGTCCTTTCTCTTGGATAACAAACTGCCTCCCTACTCATCAAGGGTAACTACCCTCTCCCCTTCACCCACCTGGTACTTGTACTAACTGACCATCTGGCACCCTACTTTTTAGCAGCGACAGGACCTTAAAATGCTGCAATATGGCAGTTATTGTCATGAAAAGGGGATATGGTTTAAACGCCAATCCACTTTGGTGCTGGCTGAGTGGATTCCTAACCTGGATTAGTCTAACTCAGCTGAGAAGTTCCTGGCCTAGAGAACCCCTCTAAAGTTAATGGTGTTTTGTTCAGCCTGATCAGAAGGTCTGGATCCAAATGAACAGTGTGCACTGAATCTAAAGTACTTGGACAGGCCTATCCTATTGCATTGATTTATGCGGAAGTAGGTGCTTTTTGATTTGATAAGCCCCCAAAATATTTACACATCAACCAAATACAAGCATAGGACACCTTTATCGATACTTCTGTTTGTGTGTTAGTTTTAATTGTTAGTGGTATGTTGTTTCAGTGTTATTGGAGGACAGTTAGCTCAGTTGGCTGAACAGCTGGTTTGTGATGCAGAGCAATACCTACAGTGTAGGTTCAATTCCTGCAGCAGCTGAAGTTACCATGAAGGTGTTCCTTCTCAACCTTTCCCCTCAGCTGAGACATAGTGACCCTCCTGTTAAACCACCACCAGTCATGTCTGTCTTATGAGGGAGCAACCCTACATCTGGTAAGACTTTGATTGTTTACCTTGACTGGTTATAAAGTTGAGATACAGAGATGAAGGGCCTTATTTAATGAAATACCTTGTGCACTTATAAAGGACTTCCTGATTCAGTTTTTGACATATTTGCTCCTTAGGTTTTGCTGCATTTCAACTTAAACTCATGATCTTTGATCAACTGTTACAGAGGATATTGGGCAATTTGGCAGATCTTCTACGAGTCAGCTCCTGGGCCTGGTTGTGAAGGAGGTTCTTAAACCCAACTGATCCCTCTCTAATGTGGCTATGTACCCACCAGATTCCATGGAGTGGAACAATACAGTGTTCATCACCGTCACCATCACCAGTGAGCACCAATCAGTCTGGAGTGCATTGTCTCTGTCCACAATGACATTTCAGCCCAAATTTAAATTTTACTTAAACATTTAAAATTAAACATGTGTCACAATGCCACTTTAAAGGACTGTCATTCATTAATTTGCTTTAATTAGATCTAATTTGGTTCAATTCGACACTTTTCCTCGAAAGAAGATTGCTGGAACTTTGGGTCATAGGTAGGAAGCTGACATAAGTAATTCTGCATTCTGTAAATAAACCCATTATTACAGAAAGTATTAGCATCTAGCTTCATACTTCACCAACTGGAACAGGATTGTATTCAATAAATCCAAAACAATTTGGTTAATCACAGCATGATCACGTGTTTGTTTGAACACAGGGAAGTGAACATCAGACCGTTAATCAGCTTTCAGTTATTTGAACTTAACTCTGTTTTTAGATTCTGTCAGTTGTTGTTGAGACATAGTGTGGAAGTGCTGGTGTTGGACTGGGGTCGACAAGGTCAGAAATCACACGACGCCAGGCTGTAGTCCAACAGGTTTACCTGTTAGACTATAACTCGGTGTTGTGTGAGTTTTGACATTATTGAGATGGATGCTTTTGTTTCTTTTGACTGCTTGGGGGAGAATAAACAGAGTGCAATCAAGAGTTAATAATGCAAACAGTAAATAATCGGCTCCTACATTCATTGTGTAATCTCTTGCCTTGTTAGCCCCTCCCCAAGTGCATTACCTTACACTTTTTCAATTTGAATTTAATTTTCCGATGCTCTGATCTCCTGACCAGTCCATTGATAGTCTCATGCAACTCATGGCTACCCTCCTTGTTATTTACAACCCTATCAATTTTCATATCATCTGTGTGTTTTTTGATCACACCACTTATATCTAAGTCCAAATCATTAATGTATACCACAAATAGCAAGGACCAGAATGGAACCCCCAAAGGAATCAGACATCCAGTCACTAAACTATCTCTCTACCAACACGCTCTGCTTCCTGCCTCTCAGGATTTTGGATCCAGAATGCCATTTTGCGTTGGATTCCACGGCCTTTACTTATTGAGCAGTCTGCCATGAAGGACCTTATCAAAAGCCTTGCTAAAGTCCATATAGACCACATCAAATGCACTTCGTCCGGCAACACTCCTGTTTACCATTTTGTGCCTTGACACCGTACACACCTGGCACTATATCAACCTGGCACCCTTCCTGTCATTGAAGTGGCACCTGATCTACCTGGCAGCTTACCCACTTGACATCATATCCATGTGGAAACCAAACCCCACAGTTACCTTATGTACTTACCCATCCAAAGGAGCTGTTAAAGTGGTTTTATGTGATGTGGAACCTTTACATCACAGTATAGAGCAACTGGTTTGCCTTCACATCCCAGCTCTGCACTATGAGAGACTTGTCAGAATGAAAGTACAGCTCCATATTTCTGAAGGGGTCCTATTTGGAATCTCATCAGAAATGTGGCGTTCTTTCTACACATTAAAAAAATAAGAGTGGCAATCTGTGTGTGATTCCCACTTCTTGGAATATCCAGCCCTATATCTCTCATCTTCACATTGGTTAATTGACTTTAATAAAGTTGACTTTAACATCTATATTAACTCTAGTAGAGTTCAACATTAGGTTACTAAACAATAACTCAATCTTCAGGGCATACTGTTTAACTGTTGGGCTGGTTGTCAGTGAATATTTCCCAATTAGTGGGCTGGAATTTTTCTTTATTCATTCGTGGAATGAGGATGTCGCTGGCTAGGCAGCATTTATTGCCCATCCCTAATTGCCCAGAGGATGGTTAAGAGTCAACCACAACCGCTGTGCGTCTGGAGTCACATGTAGGCCAGACCAGGTAAGAATGGCAGTTTCCTTCCCTAAAGGACAGTAGTGAACCGGATGCATTTTTCCAACAATTGATAATGGATTCACAGTCATCATTAGACTCTTAATTCCAGATTTTTAATTGAATTCAGATTTCACCATTGCAATGGCAGGATTCAAACCCAGGTCCTCAGAATATTATCTGGGTCTTTGGATTAAGAGTCCAGTGATAATACCAGTAGGTCATCATCTCCTCAAATAAACCCGTGGGACTGTAACCTGGTTGGGCTATGTATATGGTTACTGGATTATAACTCTAAACAAGCAATTAAGGAAATTCTGTTGATAAGGTTATGCTCAGCACTGAATCTTGGTTAGATTAGTACATGTAATAGTACGAACATTGAGTTATTTCTGTTCTTGAAGACGCTTATTTATGTTTCTAACTTTTCCCTGTCTAACTGTTCCTCCTTGACCTTTTCACAACATTATCCCTGTTCGTAATACCACCTTCTTCTGTCTTTGTTGTCAGGTTCCTTTGAATTGCTTCTGTGTGAATCCGTACCTGTTGTTGTAGCTTTTGCAATTCCTGCAATGGATTCTGATCATCCTGCATTGTGTCAATGTCGGGATTGCTTTACTGTTGTCCTTCTCTTTTTCTTTGTCTTCGTGTTGCCCTCGACATTATTACTCACAAGCTTGGGGATGGCCCAGATATCCCTCACCACTGCTTCTTGACTGCATTACGCGTGTTTAGGTTGCTGCCTGATATCAAGTAACTGATGAGTTACAAACTTTCTGTACATCACCAAATGGAAGACTGAAGTTATTGTCTTTGGTACTAACTAAAATACCTGCCTTTTTAATACTGAGTCCATTCCTGTCACTCCCCATACATTAGAACTGGATCAAACAAGCAAGAATGCAAAAAGTTTCAGCCCAAAATGTTGACTTTCCTGCTCCTTGGATGCTGCCTGACTGGCTGTGCATATCCAGCTCCACATGTCTAGCTTCCAGCATCAGCAGTCCTTACTGTCGCCATGCAAGAATGTTGTTTGACCTTGCACAGGGATCTTACCCAAACGTCACTTATTTCATACACGAAACAGTAGCTGTTTAGCCCTACCGTAACCTGTTGGAGCTGAAATGTTTATGCACACCTTTGCCTTTTCTCTTTCACTACTCTTAAGATTTTCTTGCGACCAAGCAAGACTTTAAATTTGGATTAGCAGGTTACAATCTGTTTTCCATGTTCATTTTCTGTAGTAATCAATTTTTCAAAGACATATCATAGGCAACAATTTGACAACTGCTTTGTTCTTATGCTTGTGGCCAGATTTTTATTGTCCCAATCAAGACCAAACAGAGGCGTGCTCGCAGAAAAATAGCTGGTGAGCAGCACACACCCAACTTTCATTCTTAGCTATTTTCCTGAGGGTGGGAGAGGGAGAAGACCCTGGAAACTGCCTGCTCCTGTTAAGGAGGCATGTGTCAGCATTGTGGAGTTCATACCCAGCATGTTTCTTCATTTCCATGAAGATGGCTGGACTTCAGCAGCCGTTAATTTTTATATAAGCAGTATGGAGATGTGAACCATGAATTGGAAGCGGATGGAATTTAAAAGGCAAATAGAATGATTTGCCTTTTTCACTGTTCATAATGAAGTGTTGCAGCTTGAGTTATATCAGGGTTCATTAAATTGACTCAGACCAAATTGTGATTGGAAGATGCAGCTACTCATTAAACAATTTGTTTATCACATTATTGCATGATTAAAGTTTTTGAATAGATTTGTAGTTCAGGTTATGGATGAGGTTGTAGACATTCTCGCTGAGCTGGTGGGTTTGGTTGCAGATGTTTCGTCACCCTGCTAGCTAACATTGTCGGTGCGCCTCCGGTGAAGGGTTGGTGTTCTATCCTGCCTGTTATTTATATGCCTCGGTTTGCTGGGGTGGTTGGCATCACTTCCAGTTCTGTTTTCCAGTGGTTTGTACGTCGGGTCCGGTTCAATGTGTTTGTTGATGGAGTCCAGGTTTAAATGCCAGGCCTCAAAGAATTTCCTGGCATGCCTCTGTTTGGCTTGTGCTATTATGGATGTGTTGTCCCAGTCGAATTTATATCCTTCTTTGTCCGTGTGCATTGAGATCAGTGAGAATTGGTTGTGTCTCTTGGTAACTAGTTGGCGTTCATGTATCCATATTGTCAATTTTCTGCCAGTTTGGCCTATGAAATGTTCTCACAGGCTTTGCATGGTATTTTGTGTATTACATTAGTTTTCTTGGTTGTAATGTGGGATCCTTTACGTTCATCAGTAGCTGCCGCAGGGCGTTTGTTGGTGTGTGGGCTACCCTGTTATCGAGGAGTCTGAGTAGCCTTGTAGTCATCTCTGATATGTCTCTGATGTACTGTAGGGTGACTAGTGTGTCTGGCCATGTTGTGTCTTCTTGTGGTCTGTCGTGGATGGAACAGCGGATTGTGCTTTTTGGGTACACATTGCTTTTAAAAACTCCATATAAGTGCTCCTGTTCTGCTTTGCACAATTCTGGGTTGCTGCAGTATGTTGTGGCTCATTTGAATAATGTCCTGATGCAACTCTGTTTATGGGTGCTAGGGTGGTTGCTGGTGTAAATAAGTATCTGGTCTGTATGTGTGGTCTTTCTATGCACGCTATTCTGGAGTTCCCCGTTCTTATGTTCCACTATTATGTCTAGGAAGGGTAGTTGGTTATTGTTCCCTTCTTCTTCTGTGAATTTTATTTCAGTGAGGATGTTGTTTATGTGTCAGTGGGTTTCTTCTAGGCTTGTGTGTTCGATAATCATGAAAGTGCCATTACATAGTGGACCCAGAGTTTGGGTTGGATAGTGGGGAGTGCCGTCCATTCTAATCTTTGCATTACCACTTCTGCAATCAGCCCTGATATTGGGGATCCCATTGGCGTTCCATTGATTTGTTTGAATATATAGTCGTTGAAGGTGAAGTGGGTCGTGAGGCACAGATCCAGCAGTTTCAGGGTGCTGTCCTTGTTGATGGTGTGGGTGTTGTAGCGTGCTGCCTTCCTGATTCGTCCAGCAGTGTGGCAATTGTTCCTTTGGCTAGGTCAACATTTATAGATGTAAATAGTCCTGTTACATCGAAGGACATCATTATCTCGTCCCCTACTATTCTGGTGACCTTATGATATTGAGGAATTCTTGGGAGGAATGGATGGAACGGGTAGTGTTGTCAACTAAGTATTTCATTTTCCGTTTATAGTTCTTTGGCTAGTCCATATGTTGGTGTGCCTGGTCGTGAGACAATGGGTCTGAGGGGGACCCCTGGCTTGTGTATCTTAGGGAGTGCATGGAAGCGGGATGTATTGGATCCTGCTGGCTTCATTTTTTGGTAGTCTGTCTTGATGATATCTCCTGAGATGTGTAATTTCTTCATGATTGTTGTGATCCGGGTCAGTAACTGTGGTGTTGGCAGGTGTTGGTATCTGTTAATCGTGCATTAGCTTTCTCGATGAATTGGGTTCTATTAAGGATTACAGTCATGTGTCCTTTGTTGGCTGGTAAGATTACGATGTTGAGTATTTCCAGGGCTTTCTTCTCTTCTGTGTTAAATGTGTTCCACTTACCTTTTCTGCTCAGTGTTGGGACTATCGTCTATCTGATGGTCTGTTGTATTTCCTCCGTGGGTCCATTGCTCTTTAGTGTTGATTCTGGCACAGCCAGGAAGTCAGTTTTTTTGGCGTGTCTGTAGTTATACTTCAGTCCCCGTACTAGGACGGTCCTCTCAGTGTCTGTAAGTGGTGACTCTGAGATGTTCTTGAGCCACAACACTCTGCAGCAACCCGGAATTGTGCAAAGCAGAACAGGAACACTTATACAGAGTTTTTAAAAGAAATGTGTACCCAAAAAGCACAATCCGCCATTACCTTCCTGACAGACCACAACAAGGAGACACTAGTCACCCTATTGTACATCAGAGACATATCAGAGATGACCGCAAGACTACTCAGAGCCCTAGGCATTAGGGTAGCCCACAAACTAACAACAACCCTGCGCCAGCTACTGATGAATGTAGAGGACCCCAAAACCACAACCAATAAAACTAATGTAAAATACAAAATACCGTGCAAGGACTCTGAGAAACATTACATCGGCCAAACTGGAAGAAAACTGACAATAAGGATAGACAAACACCAACTAGCCACCAAGAGACATAAGCAATTCTCACTGGTCTCAACACACATGGACAAAGAAGGACGTGAATTTGACTGGGACAACACATCCATAATAGCACAAGCCAAACAGAGACATGCCAGGGAATTCCTGGAGGCCTGGCATTCCTACTGGAACTCTATCAACAAACACATTGAACTGGACCCGTTATACAAACCACAGAAAAGCAGAACCAGAAGTGATGCCAACCACCCCAGCAAACTGAGGCATATAAATAACAAGCGGGACAGAACACCAACGCTTCACCAGAGGCGCACTGATGCTGTTACCTAGCAGGGTGACAAAACATCTGCAATCAAACACACCGGCTCGGTGAACAAGTCTACAACCTCAATTATGGCTAGTGCCAAATGATAAGCTGTCAAGTGAAAGCAGTGGCACGGTGGGCCAGTGGTTAGTACTGCTGCCTCACAGCGCCAGGGACCCGGGTTCGATTCCAGCCTCAGGCAACTGAGTGTGTGGAGTTTGCACGTTCTCCCTGTGTCTGCATGGGTTTCCTCCGGGTGCTCCGGTTTCCTCCCACAGTCGAAAGATGTGCAGGCTAGTTGGATTGGCCATGCTAAATTGACCAGAGTGTTCAGGGATGTGTAGATTAGGTCAGTTATAGGGGTGTGGGTCTGGGGGAGATGCTCTCAGGGTCAATGTGGACTTATTAGGCCAAAGGGCCTGTTTCCGCACTGTAGGGATTCTATGATGAAATGTTTAAAAAACTTTTGATGAGTTAAAAGAAAAGTCTAATTCAGAAAAGGATAAAAAAGGTTTACATTTCATACTCTAAGGTTAGCCTGGTATCATAATTATTTAACAAGCATGGGGCTGGATGAACACAGCAGGTCAAGCAGCATCATAGGAGCAGGAAAACTTGACGTTTCGGGCCTAAACCCTTCATCAGA
>JAHRHZ010000249.1:49681375-49701511 GCA_024137785.1 Ginglymostoma cirratum
AAAAAAAAAATTTTTTTTTTTTTTCTGATGAAGGGTTTAGGCCCGAAACGTCAAGTTTTCCTGCTCCTATGATGCTGCTTGACCTGCTGTGTTCATCCAGCCCCATGCTTGTTATCTCGGATTCTCCAGCATCTGCAGTACCTTTTATCTCTGATCATAATTATTTATCAGTTTTTACGCTTTTCCAACTGTTTTTCCGTATTCAGTCAAGACATCTGTCGAGATAGCAGGTCTGAAGTCTGTTGCTTGGGAATTTTATGGGCACTTGACTACATATGCAAGGCTTTGTTTGCACAGCTCGTTTGAACAGTTTTTTTCATTTAACCTATTTTTAGAATCAACCTGTTCAGAGTTGTTATTACACACCTCTGGAGCAGGTGGAAATTGAACTGTGCCACAAGAGGGCCCCTTACAAGAGTCTCTTTGTTTACTTGGTGAGTTTCATAGTCTGTTGGTTGCAAAATTATTACCTAATGGTATCACATACATGTGACTTTGTTTACACAGCTGCTATTTGAAGCTTATTGGGGCGGGAGAGGGAGGGCGTGGGAGGGGTGGTTTGCGGTTTATTCAGCAATACCCAAGTACTATGAGTTCTGTTCATGAAGTGGATAATGGAAGATACAGAGTTTTTAAAAGGAATGTGTACCCAAAAAGCACAATCCGCCATTACCTTCCTGACAGACCACAACAAGGAGACACTAGTCACCCTATTGTACATCAGAGACATATCAGAGATGACCACAAGACTACTCAGAGCCCTAGGCATTAGGGTAGCCCACAAACTAACAACAACCCTGCGCCAGCTACTGATGAATGTAAAGGACCCCAAAACCACAACCAATAAAACTATTGGTTGAAGAGGTGGTGGGGATTGGCTGGGGTTGGTGTTACAGTCATCAGGCATTTTAATTACATATACATTAACTGCTGATTGCGTAAGAAGTGCTGGACTGAGGTTTGTTTGGGAACGGAGACGGGATCTTTTCACCAACCTGTTATACACCTGGGTTGCCTTGAACCTGTCCTCCAGAAAATCCCACACTCCTGGAGAGTCAAAGTGGAGTTTGGAATGCGATGCAGGACAAATCCCATCTCCTAATTCCCACTTCTAGCATGAAAAGTCAGCTCCACTGTGTTTAGTGTTTTCTGTTTTCCTAATGAGAAAGTGGATCAAATCATATTGTTTAGTGGTTTAGCTGTGTTCTTAATTGGCCACTAGTGGTTTTGAAACTGTTGTAAACAGTGCATAAATGTGTCATTCATTCGTATTTGATGTTCACCAACTTAAGGAACCAGTCTGAGTGTGGCATCTTTACCTTGTAGTCACAAGGGTGTCAGTCATTGACAATCTACAGAGCCCTGGGTACCAGTGCAGGTGTGACCAGTCAAGCAGTTTTACTGATACTACATCCATGAACAAGCAATCCCTATTATCTTCTACCACAGAATGAAGGAGCTGAAATTGCATATGAATTCAGATTGGGTTTGGAGTGATGGTGTATTTAAGGGTACGACAGAGAGCTGAAGCCACTTCCTGCCCATTGAAGTCTTGCTGGTCTTTGTAAACAGCTTCCTTTGTGCATAAATAAGGACACTTTTGTATGACTCTTGTTACATTAGTTGAATTAATTTTGTTTTATTTGGGTATGAAAGTTGTATTTTTGAACAAAATATTGTGGTATCAAGTTCTTGTTGTATCATACAATACCTTTAATTGTGCCACGTTATATTGAGGTGTGAGAAATGCATATCTATTCTGCAGTTTGAATAAAGCAGCTGCCTCGTCTACTAATTAACTTGGTAGTTGTGTCCAAATGAGTCTTGTAGCAGGACAAAAGGTTAACATTAAGGCTTCAGATGTCATTTGTAATCATTTTTTTCTGTGTGTTTTGGAGACCCATAACAGAGCTGGTATAATTCAGTAAACTCGACTATAGCAGATAGACTGTACAACCAAACAACTGCATCACCGTGACCCCTGCGAACATGCAGGCATTTTTATTGGCCCGATTACAGCTTTTCTGACATGTACTGCATGCTAAGTGTGAGAGTTAAGGGGTGGTGGGGGAGGAGTAGGAAAGCCAGAGTGCTGCAGGAGCTTGTCGTATTCAGAAATAATGAGACCGTTGGAAGATGACTGGCTGCATTTGTACTAAATCTTCTTTTCTCAGTTTCTCTGTGATTTTGCCAGATTAAGAGCTCCACTGATTTGCAGGAACAGCCACTGTCTTTTTGTTCTGTGTTTACTTTCTGAAGACAAGGACAAGGTGAGTGGCTTAAGCCTGATCACCTGGTTTCTACCCCACTGTCTTTCCCCACCCAGACCCCATCTCCCTCATTGCACTTAGTTCAGGCCATGCCACCATTGTAGGGGTGTATCCAAATTAATTCCTGATATCTGCAACCAAATCTGTTGTTTGAGAGGCCTTGAAATGATCCCTTCAGGAAGAAACTATGCTATAAACAGTCACGGCTGTGAAAAATCAGACTGTGAAGTGCATTTCACTCTGCATTTTGGCTAACTTAACAGACAATTACCTGTCTTTGTGACAGTGAGACTTTGATATTTGTCAGCTAAGGTTTAATCCAGCGTTCTGCAGGCTGTCAACAATCCTGTAAGTAGCTTCTATAACTTCAGCAAGCAAATGTTGATTGTTTTAATACAATTTTGCAAATGAACTTTTTTAAAAATCAATTCTTGCAACTTTCAATGTAATCAATTATTTTTCAAGAAAATAACTATAATAAGCACATAATCTAAAGTTTGAAAATCAGAACAAATGTCGAATATTTTGAACAGTGAAGAGGCTGATGGAGATCTATAGTACAACAGAAATTCTACTAAATGCCCAGAGGGTCCAACAGTATCTGGAAAGAGCAAGATAGGTTTCCAGTGGTAATCAGTCATGAGCAAAATAGTTGGAAGTCATTGTGTGTGTGGTATTTTTGATTAAGAAGTGATTTTCACATATAATTTTTTTGTCAGTTTTTTTTAGAAGAAAGGGTGTTGAAAGAGGGCTAGCTCCCAGGAGATGTATCTTGCTGCAGATCAGGACACAGTCACTAATGTTATTAGTTTTTAAAAAACAAATTCGCTGATGGATGGCTCTGAACATCTGACTGCATTCAATATGGCTCCACATGGAGAGCATGTTGTAATTAACCTAGAAGAACAATCAGCAGTGTATGTTGTTTTAAGTTTTAAATTTATTAATTTATGCAAATGAATAGAGCCATGGTTCAGATGTTTGAGAATCACAGCAGGAAGCAATTATAGGCACGCTAACCAGCAGCTTATCTCAATTCACGCGGGCCTTTAATAAAGGATCTCGCTTGAGAAATAAACTGCTCAGATGGAAGTGTGGCTGATTCGCAAAGTATATAAGTTTAAAAAAAACTCAAGAGTTTGTTTGGAGTCAAATACAATCCATTTATTTGATACTGGAATCTGGCTGTAACTGCATTTGGTTTATTGGCACCGAGTAACTGTGTTTTCATCCTCCTCTGGTTATCAAATGCACAACTTGCTCTGTGTAAAATATAAACCACAGGTCCCTTGATGATCTTGTGGGCAAAATGATTTCCTGATGTGGTACTAAGATCTTCAGGGCAACGCATGTCCACACACTTGTTCGCTGTGTGGCTATGTAAGCTGATCTACACTAAGCTTTATCACTCCTGGGCTCAGAGAAACAAACCAAGCATTAGAGCCTGGTCACTGTCTAGTGACCTTAGCAGGAAAGGCCATCTTCATGAATATTTGGTATGAATTGGATCAGGCCCAACTTAGACATTATCTGGAGTTGAAAAGACCAACAACTCTTATAGTTTAACAATACAATAGATACAGCAGAACTAATGAGAAAGTGGTTGAGTGCAGGTAGCAACAGTAGAATTGTTCAGGAAAGAAGATAAATTAAGGGATAAAAGTACCATTAATATCATTCTGACTGTTGGTGGTGTTAGACAGGCAGTAGCTACTTGGCATAGTGGCAGGTATCAGTGGGGTTCCATGTTTTGTGGTATGTGTGTCTCAAGGGAATAATGCTGCTGGCTTGGAATTCTGTTTAATATTTGAAAACCCACTTGTTGGATAGTTCTAGAAATGATATGGCTCCGAATTACACAGTTTGGCAAACATTATGACATGAGTGCCTGGAGCTTCCCTTGAATGTGCTTTTTTGTTTCCTGCACAATTCATGTGATACTGTCATAGTGCTACAAAGATCATGAAATTTTAAGTGCAAATTGCAATTAACGCAATTCTACTTTTGTGAGAATTTGTGCTGGCTCTAGAAACGTCAGTTTAGCAGGATGCACCCACAAAACTGGTCATGCCCCCGAAGGGTGAGCATCCACCAATTAAGCTCATTGGTAGGCTTTCAGGGAGACTCCAAGTTAAACATGTACGGCCTGAAATTCATGAGTGAATTTACAAAAATATTTACTGACTTCATCAATCCAACTAGAAAATAGCTTTGTAAATTATTTTAAAAGCCACTTTTAGTAACTTAAGGCTGAATTTTACATCCCCTGCCAGATATGTTTTCACTGAGAATGGGGAAGGCACATAAAATCTGTTAGGAGCTCGACCTCAGTGTGTTCCCCTTAATTTGGGGTTGAGTAAGGCACTCATTAGGCCTCAGTCCTTAGGCCTGTCGAATACCTTAACTGCCTTTTTCATTAGCAGTTATGGGCCTCAATTCTTCTTCTAGTCCTGCAGCAGGCAGGCCACAATGCAAAGGCCGCTTTTGAAAGGGCTTCTTTGAAAAGGCAGGAAGAAAGCAGAGCAAAATAATCCAAGAAGGTGGATGTTCTGCATATATCACGGCATCTCTCCCTCCCATTCTAAAGGGACAACCCTTTAGAGTTGAGATGGGAGGAGGAATTTCTTCAGCAGAGGGTAGTTAATCTGTGGTATTCATTGCTGTAGAAGGCTAAGGATGTTCTGCATATATCAGGCTGTCTCTCCCTCCCATTCCAGCAAGATGTTAATCCATTTTGTTCCTCACATCCCTCCCACAAATCCCAATTTCTCATTCCCTTCATCTTCATTCGTGTTCTCCTATCCCTCCATACCTGAAAACCATAGGCTTGCTTTGCTATAGTGACCATATTCTGTTCTTCCTTTGCCTCATTGTGGGCCCAGTAGCAGTTCCCCACGATTGAACCCTGGTGCTGCTGGGTATGTTGTCGCTGCCAGCCAATCAGATGAGCTATCAGCTTTCAAGAGTGGGACATCCTGTTGATTTGAGGGGCTGGAGTCCGAACCTGAATCTATTTGTCCTGTCTACAATTCTCTGGGACAGGCCTTTCAAAGGCTGGTGTGTGTGATAATCACTATCTTTCAGTTGGTGGTGGAAGTGAGGGGAGTGGTATGTTCTTAGCCCTCTCCCCACAACCCCACCTCCCCCACCTTCGCCGCCCCCCCCACTCCACAAATCCCATCAGATCCCATGATCTTAATGTTGAAGTCAGGTTATCCACAGGCAGTGAATTGATACTACCACTTTTAAATATATTAAAGAATAGTTATAAAGGTTTTTATTGTTTTAAAACTTACGTGTGAAAACACTGTACTAGTTCAGGAAATGAAGAGAAGAAGGAAACAGCTTTCAAAATGGGCACAAGTTTGGGCATATTTTGTGTCAAATTGCTGATAATGTCTAGATTTTGTTCCTACGTTGAAATATACTCCAGTGTGAAGGCAGAGTGGGGATAAAGGGGTCTTTTTCAGGATAACTGCTAGTGAAGAGTGGAGTTCCGCAGGGGTCAGTGTTGGGACCACAGTTGTTCATGTTGTACATTCACGATCTGAACAAAAGACTGAGGACCTTGTTGCCAATATTGCAGATGACACAGAGATAGATAGGGCGGCAGGTAGTTTTTAGGAGGCGGGGAGGTTGCAGCAGAATTTGGACAGGCTAGGAGAGTGGGCAGACGAGTGGCGGATGGAATACAATGTGGGAAAATGTGAGGTTTTGCAATTTGATAAGTAAAGAGGTGTAAACTATTTTCTAAATGTGGAAAGGCTTGGAAATCTGAAGCACAAAGGGACTTGGAAGTCCTTGTTCAGGAATCACTTAAAGTTAACATGCAAGTTCAGTTGGCAGTTTATAAATGAAATGTTAGCATTCATTTAAGAGGGCTAGAATGCAAGAGCTGAAGCTGTATAAGGCTCTGGTCAGACCACGTTTAGAATATTATGAGCAGTTTTGAGCCCATATCAAAGGAAAGATGTGCTGGCGTTGGAGGGGGTCCAGAGGAGGTTTACAAGAATGATCCTGAGGACGAAGGACTTGTCATCTGAGGAGCAGTTGAGAACTCTGGGACTATACTTGATGGAGTTTAGAAGGCTGAGGGGGAATCTGATTGAAACTTACAGAATACGGAGAAGCCCGGACAGGGTGGAAGTAGAGAAGATATTGCCTCGAATAGAGTCTCAGAGTAAAGGGACAGCCCTTTAGAGTTGAGAAGTGAGGAGGAATTTCTTCAGCGGAGGGTAAGTAATCTGTGGGATTCATTGCTGTAGAAGGCTAAGGAGGCCAAGTCATTGAGTGTATTTAAGTCAGAGATAGACACATTCTTGATTAGTAAAGGGTTCATGGATTATGGGGAGAAGGCAAGAGAATGGGGTTGGGAAACATATCAGCCATGATCCAATGGCAGAGCATTCTCGATGGCCAAATGGCCTAATTCTGCTCCTATATCTTATGGTCTCATAGTATGGCATCCTGCACCTAATGGGGGGCCTCCCACTCCCCCAACGGTTTCATCAGCTGCCCTCAAGACCAGTGTCTCAAGCTCCAACTCCCCGCTCCCCATTTGCTGGGGCCCATCTGACAGGCTTCAGTGAGCCTAGAAACTCACTCTGATCCCAGGCTTGCTTCTTAGTTACATGTCCAGCATGCTGTAATACCAGCAGTGGCCATTATTCCCCGTGATCGCTGCTGAGATGGATGAGCTGCTGCCATCTAATTGGTGGGAGCTCTTGTGGGTAGGACCTTATCCTTAACGTGATAAATTCCAGCATTTCAACTAGTTACTTGCCCGAGGATCACAAATTCCGGTCAGGGTTTCCATGTCTGGCTGAGAACATAAGAACTAGGAGCAGGAGTAGGCCATCTGGCTCCTCGAGCCTGTCCTGCCATTTTATAAGATCATGGCTGATCTTTTTGAGACTCAGCTCCACTTACCCGCCCACTCACCATAACCTTTAATTCCTTTACTGTTCAAACATTTGTCTAGCCTGGCCTTAAAAACATTCAGTGAGGTAGCTTCAACTGCTTCACTGGGCAGGGAATTACACAGATTCACAACCCTTTGGGTGAAGAAGTTCCTCCTGACCTCAGTCCTACATCTGCCTCCCTTTATTTTGAGGCTATGCCCCCAGTCCTAGTTTCACCTGCTAGTGGAAACAACCTCCCTGCCTCTATCTTATCTATTCCCTTCTTAATCTTATATGTTTCTATAAGATCTCCCCTCATTCTTCTGAATTCCAATGAGTATAATCCCAGTCTACTCAGTCTCTCCTCATAATCCAACCCTCTCAACTCTGGAATCAACCGAGTGACTCTTCTCTGCACCCCCTCATGGGCTAGTATATCTCTCCTCAAGTAAGGAGACCAAAACTGCACACAGTACTCCAGGTGTGGCTTCACCAGGACCCTATACAGCTGCAGCACAGCCTCCCTATTTTTAAACTCCATCCCTCTAGCAATGGCAGACAAAATTCCATTTGCCTTTTTAATTACCTGCTGTACCCGCAATCCCACCTTCAGCGATTCATGCACAAGGACACCCAAGTCCCTCTGCACAGCAAAGTGCTGCAATTTTTTACCATTTAAAACATAGTCCATTTTGCTGTTATTCCTACCAAAATGGATGACCTCACACTTATCAACATTGTACTCCATCTGCCGGACCTTTGCCCACTCACTCAGACTGTCTGTATCCCTCTGCAGACTTTCAGTGTCTTCTGCACACTTTGCTCTACCACTCACCTTAGTGTCATCTGCAAATTTTGATACACCACACTTAGTCCCCAACTCCAAATCAACTATGTAAATTGTAAACAATTGAGGTCCCAATACTGATCCCTGAGGCACACCACTAGCCACTGACCGCTCACCAGAAAAACACCCATTTACCCCTACTCTTTGCTTTCTACTCATCAACGAATCCTCTGTCCATGCCAATACATTACCTGTAATACCATGCAACTTTATCTTATGTAGCAGCCTTTGGTGTGGCACCTTGTCAAATACCTTCTGGAAATCCAGATACACCACATCCACAGGTTCCCCATTGTCCACCATGTCCTCAAAGAATTCCACCAAATTAGTTAAACATGACCTACCCTTCATGAACGCATGCTGGGTGTTCCCAATGGGACAATTTATATCCAGATGTCTTACTATTTCTTCCTTAATGATAGATTCAAGCATTTTCCCCACTACCGAAGTTCAGCCAACTGGCCTACAGTTACCTGCTTTTTGTCTACTTCCTTTTTTTAAAACAGTGGCGTCACATTGGCTGTTTTCCAAACTGTGGGAACCATCCCAGAGTCCAGTGAATTTTGGTAAATAATTACTAGGGCATTTGCTATTTCCCCCAACACATCTTTTAGTACCCTGGGATGCATCTCATCAGGGCCAGGAGACTTGTTTACCTTTAACCCCATTAGCTTGCCCAGCAGTGCCTTTTGGGCTGAAGTGCCCTTGACTTTCCAACCATTAGAGGAGGCCATTGTTTCCTTGAAGTGTCCACCAATGTTTTCTTTTTATTCAAAGGAAGTCTTGTATTTTCATGTAGTTAATGCCATAGTCTATCCCTCATTTTTTATACATTTTGTATAATTGCCCCATTTAGATTCTGTGCATAATGACAATAACATATTTGTTAATTTTTATTTAAACTGCACCTAAACTCACCTAAATAAATTTTAATAACTTGAAATACTGTAAAAAATGATGTATTTTGATTGGATACTTCATCGTAGGATGTGGTGAATCCAAAGTTAGTCTTGATGTGTATGTCAAGGGCATCATTAATATTAATTACTCATTTAAAATAGTTCAATGCTACCTAAACTGGACAGGCTGTTAACGTATGACAATATAAGCTGGTGCAGTGTAAATTCTCTGCAAACATATTATTGCGCCTTGTGTTGCTCCATTTTTCAAAGCTAGTGTGTTAACAACAGCACGCATTGGCAGTTAAATTGGGTGCACACTCGCAATGTCAAATTTTATATTTTAAATACTAATCTTTCAACAAGAATTTTTGATGTCATTAATTCAGCACATATCATTTTGGATAATTTTGTAACATTTTTGACAATAGGAAGTGCTATGTTATTTTGGACATGTTTTAGGCACCATAAAATATCATCTTTCCTTGGTATATTTTTTCTTTGGAGTCAGCCAAGTGTAGCTATGAAGACTGACCAAATGTCCTTTATCCTCATCCTCCCTGCAGGCCATTAGTAAAGTCAATATGTGATAATGCATTAGAAAATGTGAAAATGACTATGAATGTCCTAGCCTTTCAATTTTTGTCCTGACCTCTAAATATGGTAGTACGAGCATCTTCTCTATAATGAAATGACTGTGCTTGTAAACTTACTCGTCGAGGGATTGACAGCACTAACTCGTGCTGTGTGCACACTGGGTTGTTGCATCAACCTGCTGTGCTACATCTCATCAGACTGTCATTTTTTTAATCAAGTAAGGTATGTATTGTACATTGTAACCAGCATCAAAAGGTGAATTCACAGTTCAAATCCACCCTGAATGTTGATGACATTTGGAAGCTGGTCAAACTCTACTGATATCATCTCTGTCGATGTCTGATGTCTGTTAATGTTGCTTGTGCTTCCTCTCAGCCTGATGTTAGTGCTTTCTGTAATTCATTATCGGAAGAGGTCACATTTACTAAAGAGTTTACTTTGTCTTTTGACAGGGTCCATCGAGGTCTCACAGCCAACCTGAAGTGCGATTCACTGAGAGTCCCTCAAGATTACAACATGACTTCAGTTCTGATGGTGTGAAACCAAAGTACCAGGAGAGAGTTAATCAGCTCCAACTTGAATGGTCTGCAACTTCTGGGGTCTCCCCTACCTTCCAGAGTAATGCAACAGACGTTGATGCCAGAAGGGAAGTAACGAGCGCAGCTAACACAAATTCCATTTCAGATCAGTTCTGTGACTTTGCGAATTCACAAATGAGCAGGCCTGTTCCTGGCTGTACCTGGAATCAGTTTATAAATGGAAATGCCGGACTAGCCATTGCTAATGCTAACCGCCTGGTAACTACAAAATTGTCTCAGTCCATTGGTCACCCAGAATCCATAGGTAACCTGGCAAAATCAACAGATAAATGCAAGGAGTATTCCGAGCCCACGGAGCAACTGTGTGGTAGTGGAACAGGAAAATCCTGCAAAAGAGACTCAAAGTGCTCTCGAAATCAGATAGTGAATAATTCTGTTGGGTGGGACAAAAATGGTCAAAGGGGAACAGACTTAGAATTGCATGGAACTGCAAAAGGCAGGAAAGAGATTTTAGCAGGTCTCAGTGCGAACACAGAACTACCATCGACAGCATCTCCCAACAGGCCCAATACAATGAGTAGTCAGGAAAAGGATTCAAGTTCTGTCATGATTAGAATCCCAATAAAACCAAAGACTGCAGTGTCTCCTGGCACCAGAACAAGAAAAGGGCGGCTATCAAAAGCAGTCGTGGATAAAAACGCACAATCAGAACCAGCATGTGCTGAATCAAATGTTAAAAATGCTGTAAGTAACAGCTTTCCCAATGCTGGAGATAGTGTAGGCAATGGTCGGGGCCAGGTCAGCGGCAAGGTCATCAAGCAGCAAAGTAAAAGTATACAGAAGGAACTCAGTCAAATCAATCTAGCTGCGGGCAGAGCTGGTGAATTAGCTGACCTGTCAAACAGTGGGAATCGGGTTCGGAAACCAACAGCAATATTGGCATCACCTGTTTTTGTAGATCCCACCAAAAGCAGAAGAGGCACTACAGAAATGAAGCATTCGAAACATTCAATGAAAAACAGCACCATTTCTGCCAAATGTAAGACCTTAAGTCTTCTGAAGGAAAACAGTGTTGCACAGCAAGAAAATACAGTTGTAGAGCCTCCTTCAGCCTATCCCATAACTCCTGCTAGTCCATTATATTCTAACACAGATAGTTTGACAGTCATTACTCCTATGAAGAAGAAACGGGGAAGACCAAAGAAGCAGCCTTTACTTACAGTTGAGACTATACACGAAGGGACTGCCACTAGCCCAGTTAGCCCCATCGGTTGTGGGTCTCCTAATGGCAGTAAGAAAAAGAAACGAAAATGTCCTGCTAAACTGATACCAATGGATTCTGTCACCTTAGAGCCTAAAGAAACATCATTTCCCAAAAAGGATGGGAAAATAAACGTTCTTGATAAGAAAACAATCAAAACTATCAATAAAATGAAAACCATGAAACGGAAGAATATTTTAAATCAAATTCTGTCCTGTTCTAATAACACAGTGCTAAAAAAGAAAGTGCAGTCCTCCAGTGCTGTTTCAACAATCTCGTCTGTGCTTGAGAGCAAGTTAGGGAAACAGATCAATGTTAGCAAGCGAGGGACTATTTATATTGGCAAAAAACGAGGAAGAAAACCAAAAGCCATGGTACAGCTGCAGCAAAATGGAAACAAAGGTGCTGAGAAGTATTCGAAGCCAATTTCTGCCCATTCAGAAAATCCGACTGTGCCTTTTGGTTCACAGCTGACTGGAGCAGTGTCACCAACCGCTGCCCAAACATCACCCTGCCAGGTCATGGGGCCTACAGGAAACCTTAGCCCTGTCAGCAGTGAGGCCAACTTATCCGAGTCAAAGGCAATGCCAAACCTTCAGCCAATTAGTGCACTTCCTATAAAAACCCCAAAAAGCTTGCATGCAAGCACTTGGAAGTTGTCTCCACCAAGGCTTCTGGCAAACTCTCCTTCTCATTTATCTGAGGCAGCTTCTTTGAAGGAGATTACATTGTCACCTATCAGTGAGTCTCACAGCGAGGAAACAATACCTAGCGATAGTGGAATTGGAACAGACAATAACAGCACTTCTGACCAAGCGGAGAAGAGTACAGAATCACGCCGCAAATACTCGTTTGATTTTTGCACACTGGATCCCTCCGAAGGTACAGTTGTGGATCCTGGTGCAAAAGGAAAACACAGTCACAGACAGAAACATCTGCTCTTAGATGATTACCGTATTCATGAAAATATGAAGAAACAGAAGCATAGGCGGAAGAGAAAAAGCCTGCAGATGCAGAGTAGGGATGACTTGCAGTTCATAGCAGATCTAGAAGAACTAATTGCAAAGTTCCAAATATTCCGCATATCTCACAGAAGCTACTCTTTTTATGCTGACAACCCATATCCTAGTATTTTTCGGGTCAACTTTGATCATTATTACCCTGTGCCATACATTCATTATGATCCGTTACATTATCTACGCCGGACAGCTGATCTTAAGTCCAAGAAAAGGCGTGGTAGACCTCCTAAAGCCCAAGAGACTATGACAAAGGTGCCTTTCTTACAGGGTTTTGGGTACCCATTACCCAGCGGGAGTTACTATGCACCCTATGGCATGCCTTATACATCAATGCCTATTGCTGCAGGTATGATGAACCTTGGGTATTATGGGCAATATTCAGCTCCTTTTTACTTGTCTCATGCACTTGGGTCATCAACTCCCTTCATGAGGCCAGCGATGCCTCCACCCCAGTACCATGCCAGCTCCCACTTAAAAATGCCAACCACTGCCAAACACAAGGTAAAACATGCCATGCATTTACAGCCTTCGATAGGGATGGATTTAAATACCATACAGCCTTCGTTAACATCTCAAAGAGGTGGTGGCCCTGGAATGCCCAGCAGCCGAATTCATAAGCGCAAACATAAGCACAAACATAAGCATCGAGATGACCGGCTCATTGGGTCACGAGAAGACCTCAGTGAGCTGTTTGGGTGTAAATCTGATTTTACTAAAACTTTAGTGCATCAGAAACTGGATGGCTGTGACAAAGATGTTTCGCTGGGTTCTGACAAAGGAAAACCTAAGGAGAAACTGAGGCAGCAGTATATTGAGCCAACAGGGCAAAAGGCATCAAAGAATATCTTTGACATGGAAGCCTCATCGAAACTAGCCCATTCTGACTTGCTGCAATGGACAAGGACTACAGAGAAGCATGATCCTGTCAGTGAATCCATCGACGCCTGTGTAAGAAGGTTCACGAGCACTGAGACCCGTACACGACGGGAGACCTCCATGGACCTGTATGGGGATTTGCAGTCTGCAAGTAGCATGACTGAAAAGCGGGAAAGTGAATTAAGTGGGAGTAGAAAAAGGCACTTTGAGGGTTTTGGATCATATCGGGAGAAGAATGGACCTGTGCTAAGGACTAACAGGAAGGACTGGGGGCAAAATCCATATAATACCCCTGCAGCACCAGGTAATTGTATATTTTAATATGCCTAAAATGTATACGCAATAACTTAGATTTTTAATATAACTTTGATCAGACATTAAGCCATATGATATGATCTGCCAAATAGCAATCTGAGGTTCAGAATTATGTTACGTTCTTTTCAATTTAGCATGTTAATCAGGACTCTGGTTTTCCAATTAAATTATTCTTTAAAGTGAAATTATGAAATTGTTAGTAAGATTGCTATCTTATTGGCTGTCAGAATTAGCTACAATGTGATGCACTAAAGTGTGAATCACAATTATTAGGAATTGCATTGCATTAAAGAGATTGAAAATATTGAGCTTATAAAGACATGCAGTCAGATGATTTGAAGCATTGAATTAAGATGGATCTGTACCTATCTGTAAGTTATCAGCATGTAGCATATGTGAAGTGATGGATACATTTTATTGTATCACTATTCCTAGCTTGGCAAAAGAATACAGTCTTCTCTACAGTCGTCTTTCAAACATCTCAAAGTGTTTAAAATTTAGCTCCATCTCAAACTGGATGTAGCATGCTTGGGACATGATGATTGAGAGGCTGGTATTTGTGATTCTTTGTGGGGAAATTTTGAATTTTGATAAATCACATGTACATAAATTAGAAAATCTGCTGGAAACTTCAGGTACAGAAACAAATGTACCTACAGGAAGGCAATAGAATGTTGTCAATCATTGCGAGCTCTCTGGAGCACAACAATAAAGGAAGTCTTCTTACAACTCCACAAGACATTGATGAGGCCTAGAGTACTGTGTACAGTTTTAGTCACCTTACTCAAGGAGGGACACATTTGCATTGGAAGCAGCTCAGAAAAGGTTCACTAGGCTGATTCCTGAAATAAGGAGTTTGCCTTGTGAAGAAAGGTTGAGCAGGTTGGCTGTATACTCTATAGAGTTTGGAGGAATGAAAGGTAATATTATTGAAACATAAGAGATTCCAACGGGAGTTGATATGGTAGATGTTGGAAGGATGTTTCCCCTTATGAGGAAAACTAGAAGTGAAAACACAGTTTACAAATGAAAGATTTCCCATTTAAGAAATAATTTCTTCTGTCTAGATGTCATGAGTGTTTGGAATCCTCTCTCTCAGAGAGTAGGGGAGGCTAGGTCTTTGAAGATCTTAAAGGCTGAATTAGACTGATTTTTGATTGACAGTGGAATTATGTGCTATGGCAGAGAAGCAGTGGAGGAATAGGTGTGAAGGGCTGGTAACATAATTCATAACATAATTCTATTTTGTATGTTCTTACGTTAATTCATGGAAGAAAGGTATCGCTGACGTTAACAGTGTTCATTGTCTATGTCTAATACCAATGAGGAAACTGAGCAACTTGTTTGTCTATTCCAGAGGGTAGTTAAGAGTCAGTTGTAGTATTGTTGGACACACACAAACTAGGTTGACTTCCTCCTGTTAAGGACATTACTGAACCAGATGTTTTTTTAAAGCAATCTAATGGTTTCACCACTATGATTACTGATAACAATAGATTTTTTTTATTCCAAATTATTTTTAAGTGATTGGGATTTGAAGTCATGTCATCAGATCATTAGCCCAGGCCTCTGGGTTACTACTCTGGTAACATACTGTGCCCACTCAGTATGTAATAATCAGAGATATCATAATTTATTTGAGAGGTTGATATATGCCTTCAAAAGGCCAAGGTAGAGTGGGCAAGAGTCATTAAATCACAGAATATTGGCATATAACTATTTTGTCAGCAGTGATTCCAGCAACACAGAATTTGCCTGTGCTTAATAGATTCCACAGCAGTTTAAATGACCACAAGCATCCACTGTAATCAATAGTGGACTCCAAGCTGCACTTGAGCTCCATAGCCTTATTTTTTTTAAAACTGCTTCGTAAATCTTTTTTTCTTTTTATGAAATTAACAACCACATGACTTGTTTCATAGTACCTGGCAGACTTGTTAAATAAATTGCAGCCTATCAGTCTTCACAATGGAGTAAGAGGATGATGCACCTGACATTCCAGGGGAGTGAGCAATAAATCAAGGAGTGGAACTCAGTAATGTTAAAGTAAGCAGGAAAGTTGTTTTAATAATATGGTAAAAATAATTGTGTGAAAGACTGGCCACTTCTGAGGGCTTGATGGTATCAACAGGAGGGTTTTAAGGGAAGTAGATAAAGAAATTGTGCTTGCTTTGCCCATAATCATCTAAAGCTCTCTTGATTCAGGAATTATCCCTTTAGATTAGAAAATCACAAATTTAATTCCAGTATTCAAGAGAGGTGAAAGAAGGTAACCAGGAAATCATGAACCTGTTAGTTTAATATCTGCTGTAGAGTAATTATTGGAATCAGTAATTAAGAACAGAGTGACTGAGCACTCAAAGAAATTTGAACTGACGGAGAGAACGGATTTGGATATGTAAAGGCTCTAAATAAACTGAGATTTTCTTTGAGGTAGAAACTAAAGTTGGAGAGATAGAGGGTGAGAGAGAGAGAGAGAAAGGACTGTCCAAGTTTACATCATATATGGATACAAGTGCCAGAAGGCAAAGGTTACGATTCCATGGGTAAGATTCCACAAGAGATTCTCAGGCAGAAGTAAAGCTCATGGAATTGAATGCAAATTTTAGACCAGGTTAGGAGGTTGATTCTGTCCGAATCATAGGATTGTTACAGCCCATTATGTCTGCACGGGCTCTTTAAATGAGCAATTCACTTGGTGCTACTCTCCTGCCATCTCCCTTTAACCTTGTACATTTTACTTTAGCCGATAACAGTCTAAGTCCATTTACAATGCTCCACATTCTGAGACAATGAATTTCAGACCTTAACCACTCACTGAGTGAACAAGATTTTTCTTAGCTTGCTTTTGCTTCTTTTGATGAACTGCTTCAAATTTGTTCCCTCTCCATTTCTCAATCCTTTTATGAGTGGGCACTGATGCTGCTTATGTACTCTGTTTTATAGATAAAATAGGCCAAAGTGATAATGATATGTACTTGAATTGGATGGAAGTAACTACTGATATCTCAAGAGGGTCTGTGCAGGGGCCCCAACTGTTTATTATTTTTTACTTTGTTGGGTAAAATAATAGAGAACAATATAATTTAATTTCACTGATAACCTTGAGATAGCATTGTCCACAGTGAGGATGGCAGCCTAGAATTCTAAAGAGACATTGTTAGATGAAATGAGTGGACATAACTATGACAGATGGATTTCAACTCAACTTCATCCATTTTGGGCCAAAATATTATTTTTAAATGGTGAAAAGCTAGGTATAATGGAGGTCAAAGAAATTTAGATATCCATACATCGTTAAAATGTATGGTCATGTAGAAATTTATCAGCCTTTACATCAAAAGGCCCAGAATAGAAAGGGCAAGAAGTTTTGCTCGAGCTATACAAAGCCCTATTTGAACCATAGTTCTGGGCTCTGCACCTTCGAGTATCATCCAAATGGAGAAAACTTCCGAAAGCTGCAAGACAAACAGACTTCAAGACACACAGAATGTTAGCACACAAGTGCAACAGGTAATCAGGAAGGCTAATCGAATGTTGGCCCTTATTTCAAGGGGTTTGGAGCATAACAGTAGGGAAATCTTATTGCAAATGTGCAAAGTGCTGATGAGACCACATTTGGAGTCCTGTGAGCAGTTTTTGTGCCCATATTTAAGGAAATATATTATTTCTTTGGAGACAGTTCGGAGGAGGTTCAATAGGATGATTCCTGGCATAGAGAGATTATCATATAAGCAAAGGCTGTACAGGTTAGGATTTTACTCACTGGAATTTAAAAGGATGCAGAGGTAATCTCATTAAGACATACAGGATTGTTAAGGGGCTTTACAGGGTGAATACTAGGAGGATGTTCCCCTCATTCGAGCATCTCTGACCAGAGGGCATAGTCTCAGAATAAAGGGTGCCAATTTAAGACTGGGATCAGGAGAAATTTCTTCTCTGAGGGTTGAGAGTCTTTGGATCTCCTTGCCACAGAGAGCTGTGGGGCAGAGTCCTTGTGTTTATTTAAGACTGAGATAGATAGATTCTTGATCAGTAGTGGAATCAACGATTACAAGGAAAACAAAGAAAACATGTGGAATGTCGGATCAGTCATGATCCTTTTGAATGGTGACGCAAGTTCGAGCCTTCGAATAGCTTACTCCTTTTCCTATTTATTATGGATTATGGAAAGGATACACTCACATTCCATAAATGATTAAGTAGGGAACAAGTCTTTAAAGAAGTGCAAAGTGATTAAAATGTTATCAGACTCAACTTATTAAGTTATGAAGAGAGATTATGTAAACAGAAAAGCAACAAATGCATGGCATCAGTATTATGGCTGTGAATAATGATAAGCTCCAAAAACAGGAGTAGGGATCACATGTCTGTTTGACCCACTTCTGTTACTCCTGGTGCAGGCAGAATGCCAACTTCATGCTAAGTAGGCATCATTGTACCCCATAGGCACTGCTAACTGCTGTCAGGTAACTGCACACCTGAGCAGAGGACAAGCACTGTAAAAGACTGGCAGCAGTTAAAACAAACGTGCACTATTTGAAACCAGCGTGGACCTCCGAAAAGGAACGGCATCATGGGCTTGAGCAGCTGCTGAAAATCAATCCATAACTGATTCTAACCCGGGAAAGACTCTGGAATCACCCAACAAGCTCTGCATTTTACTAATGCTGTATTGGAGATGTTAGCTGAGAAAGCAAAGTGGGGGTGGGGCTGGAGTTGGGGGAAGTAAGCTTCTCTGTCCACAGGGGTCTAGATAGCCGCCAGACACACAGAGGAGAGAATGGCTGTAAATAACCATAGTGGTCAGTACCTGAGCATCTGGATGAAGTGCCCTAAGAAATTCAGTGACCTCATACAACAGGTCAAGGATAATGTATGAATCTTCAAATACCCCAAGCCATGAGCTACACACCTAGTCTCCGCTACTGCTCGATACATCATACCCCAGTCATATGCTTACCAAAAATTTCTTTCAGTCATGGTACATTGTACTTTTAATGGATCCACTTCTCCCTTAGTTAGTGCTGCTGCAAGTCTGGTACCCACACCTCACATATTGTAGCCACTGCTAGCTATTCAACCATGACAGCCACATCACCCAAGGAGAATGCACTGCGCACATTGATACCTTTCCCTCACTCTTGCAGGGCAAGGTGGCACACAATCCAAGGCAGCAGTTGCAGGCCTGTATGGTCGGATGCCTGCACCAATACTTAATCTCAGGGGGGAAACATTCGTTGTCATTATTGGTACTGCCATGAACACACAAATTCGTAACTAATCCCCCTTCTCGCTTTGTGACCTGCTGAATCATGTCATGTGGCAGCCTGGCTTTCATTGCATGCTGTCCACACTTGCAAGTGTTGCACACCAGAATATTTCACCGCATCATTAATGGATCTCCCTGAATTATTCATAGCCACCTTTTGGTTTAGTGTGGTGGCTGAAATCCAAATGATGCTTGAAAGCATCAAATAACTACCACCAGGATGCCAGGCATTGAGCTACACAGTTCCCTGTTGCTAGATGTCAAGAGAGCAGGATCTCTCCAATATTGCACAGTAAATTACATGGTTGACATACAGCACCTGCTAAACAATGTGTGTGTAGTCTGTGACACCCTACAGCATGGAAAAGGCTGTGATCTATATGAAGTTACTTGCTCCATGAAACCTGCTGCTCTCTGACCTACCAGAGAAAATGAAATGTATTCAGCTTTCTTTAAACAGAGAGTGTCAATGAGCTCCTTTACTCAACAGTGGGCAGCAAACTGTGGATGTTGCTACAGTCTCCAGGTTAAGCTAAGCAAGTGTGACACTTGGAAGCTCATGGCCGCAGTCACAGCTATTACAGTGTGGTCCCAACCCTTCTGTAAAATTATCCTTGTGGCTGTAGCAGTTGGCAGGCTCCAGGAAGGATTGAAAGCACAGATGTGTGGGACATTGTTCAGGTTTGGTGGGAGAACCCCCTGGATGGGTATAGCCTCCTATTGAATGCTGTTTCCTTATCCTCCCCCCTCCTCTTCAATAATCTTGCAGGTGTGCGTTTTCATGTCCTCTGCTCATTCTTATAGTCATCTATATTTGAAGGGGAATGCTACTATTGCAAGCTAGTTTGCAACCAGCTGATTTGTACAAAAGTCTTCCAGTCTGGACCAATATCTTCAGCAACTACCACATTGTCTCCTGTGGACTTTCCAACTTAAAACTGTATAAAAAGCACCAGGTGCTTGTGCAATCATAGCGACATCTCGCAGAAATCAACCAGCAACTGAGCTGAAAGTACTAAAGATTCTTTTAATTGATATTGGTGGGGAGGGGGCCCTCCCTGTTGCCTAATGTATGTTCAACCATACGCACATGATAGAATGCATTGGTCATTTCATTAAGCTCTAAAATGGCAGTGCTAGTATCTGATGTCATGGCCTGCGTACCTTGCATACTTTCAGTGAATGCTAACTACATTCCCACTGATACCGTCACCTTCATGATGAGGATCAAGATTGTCAAGTAGGTTTTCTAGCATTGAGGTAAAAAGGTGTGGAGCTGGATGAACACAGCAGGCCAAGCAGCATCATAGGAGCAGGAAAGCTTGACGTTTCGGGCCTAG
>JAHRHZ010000249.1:49701911-49722027 GCA_024137785.1 Ginglymostoma cirratum
CCCTTGGTCTAGGCCCGAAACGTCAAGCTTTCCTGCTCCTATGATGCTGCTTGGCCTGCTGTGTTCATCCAGCTCCACACCTTGTTATCTCGGATTCTCCAGCATCTGCAGTACCTATTATCCCTTTCTAGCATTGAGGACCCAGTTAGATATTGCCAAGGATTCTGGTGATAAGTGTGGCGGAGATATTATAGGATAGGTCTGGCAATGCAATTCTGGGTGAGTTGGTGTAAGATGGAGCACAGGAAACACTGTTAGTTTTTCTTAATATATAATCATCTTGCTGTCATAGTCAAATGTACTCGTTCTAAAATGATTTAACACATAACTATAACATGATTATGACTTTTTGACCTTATTCTTACAACTCACAGGTTAATTATACTTACTGCAAAGAAAATGATACTCAAAAATGCTTTATATTTAATTTACAATTTTAACTGCTTACATTTTTACAGTGAAAATAATTTATAGCGCGTGAGTTCAAACACATCACTACCTGTTTGGCCGGAGTTTTCTCTCATTGTGTAGTGGCATTTTCCCGTCATAAAATTTTTGCTATGCTGACATTTGAAAATGAAATCAGTCTGAGCTTCAAAAGCCCATCAAAGCTCAGGAGGGAAATGATGGCAGCTAATAGTTTATGGCCACTTGATGACTATCTTGTATGATCCCCAGGCAATGAATGTCAGAGTTTGATGGAAAGACAATTGTTATGAAATTGTGAAGGGGAGATGAGCAGTCATTGCTAGTATTTTTCTGAGGAGATTAATGTCTTCTGTTTTGCCATGGGATTGTCTGCCTGATAGGCAGAAAGTCTCAAAGATTCCCATATTAATAAAGGATTTGAAACTCTTTCATTCCCATTAGTGACTATTTTTGGTCAAAATAAAAGAAACCTCAGACAGGTATTCACGCTATCTGTCAGTAGGCTTGGAGTTGAGAATTCTGTAGTTGAAAGCACCGTTTCAGTTGACTAGCCTCACCTAAAGTCTTATTTTAATGATACTGGATCTACAGCTGTCTTTTATGGAGGTGTCTCTGTTCCCCTGTCCCAGGAACGAATTTTAGTGCAAAACAGACAAATGTTTAAAAAAAAAGCCTGCTCCTCTGTTGGCAGGTTTAATGAGCTAAGACCTGGACTTCTACCGATCAATGGGGAAGAAGTCCCATAAGCGAGAGTTTACCATCCAATCTGATTGGCTGGCAGCTGTAGCAGCCCCATCACTCCCTGAGTAGAACTTGCAAAGTGACCCACATTGAAGATGGACCCCAGACACAGATGGTCCTGCCATTTTGGGTGGGGAGGTATTGGGCAGTGTAGGAAGCGGGACAGGGTTGTGCGGGGTGTGAGAAGGTGTTTTTGTTTGTCCAGGCAATAAGGGACAAAGTGGGGCTAACATCTTGGATGTTGAACCTAAATCACTCGCAACGCCTTTTGAAGGACATATTTCCTTCCTGCCTGTTAATGAATTGGCTTAAAAGCCAGCCTTCCATTTCCACCCCCCTGCGACACCAATTGCACTATGGTACAGACAGCGTTATATTTGGACTAGTTGGGTTGTTAAAAAAAGAGCTCAATTGTCCATTCATTTTCGGTTAAAAATGGTGTGCAGGTTACTGATTTCATGGCCAGTCTGCCTGTTTTATAGGGACCAAACTATGGGTTGGCCAGGAGGTAGTGGCCTCACAACATATATTACATGCTCCCCCACCAAAACTACAGCCAACAGGGGCTGTGAAATCTAGCCCAATATGTTTGACAGAAAAATAACTTCACAAAATGAAAGGTCATGTTGATTTGGTACCTGTTAAGTCCTCAGAAGACCTTAAAGGTTGTCATAGCCATTGCATTAATTTTGACGTGTAATGAATGTTGTTTATACATGGAAGGAAAATTAGATGGAACTTCTTCTGCAGATCACATTTGCACATTTTTCTCCAGTTAATTTAGAGCAAAGTATGTCAGCTATCTTTCCTAACTATTGATGGCATGAGGGATGAATGGATATATTTTAGGCTGGATAACTATTTTAAAAATAACTTGACCCCTCACTTGGCAGCTGTATTGGCGCTCTCGCTGCCTGATATATACACTGAATTAGACAGATCAGCAAAAACCTACATTCAATTCCAAATCTGTGCTGATAAGCCAGTCTCACCCAGGGTGATTATACCATATGTTCTTGCTTATGATTTATGGCCTTGTCATCTAGCATTTAGTATCATTTAGTATTTAGATATGCAGTTTTGATGCCAAGTGGTCGAGGGCTATGGGCTAAATGCTGGAAAGTGGGAACAGAATAGCTAGGTGGAGATAGCAAGACCTGCAGATGCTGCAGAGTCAAAACGCAGTGTGGAGCTAGAGGAACAAAGCAGATCGGGCAGCATCAGAGTAGCTGGAAAGTCAGTGTTTCAGGTTTACACCCTTCACCAGGACTCAAAATAATTAGGTGATTGTTTTTGACTGGTGTGGCCCTGATGGTTTGAAAGGATTTTTCTGCGTGCTGCAGATATTTCTGACCCTATCTGTGATGGAGGAAGGTAAAAGTCGGTTTCTGTTCCTCATCACAGTTCAGTGGTCCTTGTGGACAATGCAAGTGTAATGCCAGATGGGTGCAGGATTTGGGTTGACTTCAGTACTTACCAGAGGAAAAGGATTTCTGATGTTTCAATTTACATATGTTAAGAAATACCAAATGGTGCATATTCCAGAGAGTGGCTTGCATAGAGCTTTGCTGCAGCATGACTCCAGGTAATGAAGAGAGAATGATGAAGGAAGGACAATCAATATGAAAGAAACAGTGGGGAGAATCTTCCCAGGCATTGGTGACATGGGCTTTGGCAAGAACATATTTTCCAACAACTGTTAAACTGCATGATAAGATTTTCACCAGAGAGTGATGAGATGCTTATTTGCATGTATTAGCATACTTTAACATCTCATTATTACTTAATCTCACTTCATTAATATGCAGTTTCTCACACACCAGATTGGAACTAGATGAAATTTTTGAAATGTGGGCATGACTGGCTGGGCCAGCATTTGTTGCCCACTCCCTAGTTGCCCCTCGATCTGAGTGGCTCACCAGCACCATATCAGAGGCAGTTAAAAGTCACTCACATACTGTGGGTTAGGAATCACATGTAGGCCAAACCAGGCAGGCACTGTAGATTTCCCTTCTGAATGGTCGTTGGTGAACCAGATAGGTTTTAGAAACCTATACAAAGTAGGCTTTAGTGGCATAGTTGCCTTGCATCTGCCTTTGGGTCAGAATGTCTGGATTAATGTCCCACCTTTTCCCCAGATGTGTCACAACATGTCCGAACAGGTGGATTCAATTCCCAGATGAAAATCAGAGCAGTTGCTTGGCGAGTCCAGCTTGCCACTTGCTCCTCTGGAGCTGAATCTTGGACACCAGTCACCAACATGTCCATGCACACTGCATGAGCAGCGACTACAAGCATCCTTGGCTAATAAACTTCTGTATTCAAGACGTACCATAGAAACTGGGAGCAGGAGTAGACCATTCAGCTCTTCAAACCTGCTCTGCCATTCAATACGGTCACAGCTGATCATCCTACTCAGTCCCTTGTTCCTGCTTTCTCCCCATTTCCTTTGACCTCTTTTGCCTTTAGAATGATACCTAACTCTTTCTTGAAAACAAGGGCCAGCCTCACTGCTCCATCATGTCTCTTGGCCAATCCACTTACAAGTTGTACAGTTCAGTGCTGCAGTTTGGAGCCCAGCAGCACCTTTCATTGTAAATTGTCCTGGCAGCAGTATGGCAATCAGGGACGGGCTGCACCTCGGGGATCCTCACTCGGTCTCTCAGTGTCCACTCACTTTGCATCTGTTTGGACGTCCACAACGTAGCTTAAGTGCTCATGGTATATCAGGTGTAACTTGCCCATTAGCACAGACACAAAACTAGACTGCCTGTCATGGTTGTCACAAATGATCTGTCAAGGGGATAGACATGTTACTGTACATCCCAATGTTACATCAGGTTCGCAGCTGTAACATGTGCCAGCAGGTAATGGGACAAACACATTGCATGGGCTTCAAGCAAATGGTCACGTCTCAAAGTCTGTGGGGAATAGTCATCAAGTCACAGAATCATACAAGACAGAAGAGGTCATTTGGCCCATCGAGTCTGTACCGGTGAAAAACTACACTACATCTACACTAGTCACACTTCCCAGCACTTGGTCTACAGTCTTGAATGTTAAGACATTTCAAGTGCTCATCTAAGAACTCTCCAAAGGTTGTGAGGTTCCCTGCCTGTGCTACGCATGAGCACTATATGTTGTGTGAATCATTATGAACCTATTGTGTTGACTACAAATCCTGGCCCCAAGCACTGTGCACCACGTCATGCAGCATCAAGAATCACAATAGCAATGTGTCGCTGCCCGGAAACATTCACCCTAGGTGCCTAAGTGGGTTCCTGTCTTGCCCAGCCTGAACCAGATTCTGGCCTCTGACAGTTCTCTTAGTGCCAACGGCTTGGGGCATTTCTTCCTCAACATCTCCTGCAAAGAGGTGGCAGTGACCTGCTCACCAGCAGGAGCTAAAATACCCATCGCAATATCAGTATGTGAGACAGTGGAGGGCGCAGGAGACAGCTACACTAATGCTTCCTCTGAGGATTGATGCCTCTTCCTCAGAGGGAGAGGGGCAGATATGTGACAGGGTCTGCCTCTTGGCCACTTTGATCATGCAGGTGCCCCTTGTGTCTGAAGGAGACAAAAGAGAGAATACATCATGCACAATGGGTAAACATTTGGCGATATGAAGAGTCCATTCATGGTGGGGATAATGGGAGAGCAGCGTATTAACAGACAGCACTTCTTACTTGGTTGTTGAGACATGGGTATTTCGGCATCATCACATGAGCCATCTCAGTCCTCACTGGCCAGGGTCCTCCCCTTCTAGGGGGTGAGGAGCTGAAAATCTGATGCCAGACCCTGTATCTTTTAGCTCCCTGTTGTGAGCTGTTTTCTCCTGGAATAAGATAGAGAAAGGGTTGAGTGAGATGAAAGTGGATGATGCAGCTCTTTGCACTGGTGGAGGTAGGGGAGACATCCTGAGTGAGTGAGTTGGCAGTGCTGAGGGCAGGCTTGATGGTGTGGGGGATGGGTGAGAGTGAGTGAGGAGAGTTGTTGCATACAGTGAGACTGGTAGAACATGGATCTTGTGGTAGCAGAGAGAAGACGGTGGCAAATATCCTGCTGGAGCATTGCTTTCTTGAGGTAGTGTGAGTGTTTCATTGGACGTTTTACCGGACTGTGTATACCACACTGTCTGGCAATGTGTACCAGGCTGCCAGGGTCTAGTGTCATAGTCTCCTCTACAGGTTCTGGGAGCAGACAACAGCCCTTCTCTGCACCCCTTTATTCTCTGGTCCCCCACCTGCAAAGAAGGGTATCAGTTTTTTCTTATCTCCGACGATCAGGGCGTATTATATATACTCTATATAGGGTGGCTCCATATTACCAATGCCTGACATGGTGCACAACAGCTTTTAAATAGAGCGCTGACGCCAGGGATCCTGCACTGTCCAAGCACCAGCATGTATATCCACCTACAGCGAGTGGGGGAATATGACATGTGGTGACTTAGGAACATTGTACATCAATAATGAGGTGAGTTTGGGAATATAGCCTTGAGAAAAGTCGCTAAGCCTCAAGTAGAGAAAGTCAAAATTGATGTTTTGTCCATTTCTGGTAAGGTTCAACTCAGTATCAGCTATCATCGTGGTCACACCTGGACCAATCCACAGTAACATTAAACCACTCTATAAGGCGCATCTTTGTGAGGAAATGTGCCTTAAAGACAAGACGAAATCTCACAGAATTTAGCAGCAACCATTATTTAAAGTATAGTTGGTATAATTTTTTGATGTAACTGGCACACATTTTTTGGGGTTTGATTGTACTTCTGTAATTTAGAGAGAGGCCTTTACAAATTTGTCCTGCACATTTCTGTTAAATTGCCTGATACAATATCAGGCAGAAGATGATAAACCTTTGTAAATGTCTTCAACCAGATTAACCTGATATTCTGAGAAGTACATGACATACATCACAATATTAAAAGACGTTGCTGTCATTAGAGATGATATTTAGAATAAAAATAATGTAACTTTGTCAGACGGGTGTAGGCAGTAATCTAATCTTTAGGTTCAGCTGATAAACAAGCCTCAAACATGCTGTTGCACCATATGATGTCATTTGAGCAATTGGATTGGATGCCAATTTTGTGAATTAGCAGACATCTTCCACGTAATTACATTCCTTTTCTAGAAATTGATTGTAATCTCCGCTCTCAATGTTATAAATCCCAAATATTAAATATTGCTGCTCTGCACTTCCCCTTATCCTTTCTTCAAATATGCTGTGTTTTCCACTGCCTTTCTGATTCAGTGTATTGAAATTAAGGTTGCCATCTTGTATTCAATTCTTTCTTTTGTAGGATTTCAAAACTGTCAACTTCCTTATCTTCATCACTCTTCCTTCCCTTTACAATTCACAGATCTATGACTCCCTCAGCTAGGTGTCATGATGTCAATACTTAGTTTTCTGAGCTTTCTTTTTTCTCACCTGGATGATGTCCTTCACCATGGGTCCTTGCTCTGGATTTCTTATAAACTGAAAATTTCTGACATAAAGGAGCCACTTATTCACTGGTACTAGTTATAGATATTTTGAGCTTATGTCCAGATATTTTATGACATTCCTTGCGGAGATGGGACTTGAACCTGGACTGCCTTGCCCAAAGGTAGGGAAACTACCATTGCACCACAAAGATATACGTATAACATGGGATATTAAGATGTGGATATCTTTAAACATAATGGGATTATCATGGCATGTTATTAGGTGGTTCAGTTAGATTTTGAAGCATGAAATGAAGTTGTGTGTATCACAAGCACACAAACAGTGTTTCCACCTGTAGATGGAGAGCTAGATTAGGGACAGTCAATATATGATAGGCACTAAAACAATCAGAAAGCGAATTCAGAAGAAATTTCTTTATCCAGCAAGTGACAATGGGGAACTTGCTACTCCAAAGAGTAGGTGTGGCAAGTAGCACGGATGCATTCAAGGAGAGCCTAGATAAGCACACGAGGGGCAAGGGAATATTAAAAAATAAATTCAAGCTGTGCAGAGCACTACTGCCATACTTCCTGCCAGGGTTATTCTCCATTATTGGCAGAGGACTATGCTAATCACGTTTATTAGGGAAAGGCAAAGGCGGCTCAATTGTGTGTAAAGCCTGGCATGGGTTGGTTGGGCTGAATGTGTTGTGTTTTTAGTCTTATCCATCTCGGTATCGCTGATGCTTAAAACAGCAATTGTTTACAAACAGAGATAGTAGGAACTACAGATCATTCACTTCAGTGTCATTGAGAATATCTGTCCTCTCTTGGAAAGGGTTTATATTTATATATGTCCATTGCAACAATGATAAATTAATAATCCAATACCAAAACTGTCAATGATTTATACCAACGGCTCGATATAGACAGACTTATAAGACTTATGCTTGAAAGTGAAATCAAGCTTAATTAAACTCCTGCTTGACAAACATGATAAATAGTGAGAGAATTGTATTTTAATTCCTCGGTGGCCACAGAGGAGATGCCAGATGATTGGAGGACAGCTAGTATGGTTCTACCTTTCAAGAACGGTGGTGGAGATAAACCAGGGAATTAGTGAGTGTCACGTCAAGAGAAATTAGAGAAAATTCTGAAGGAGAGAATAAATCTCTACTTGGAGAGGCAAGGTTTGATCAGGGATAGTCAGCATGGCTTTGTTAGAGGGGATGATAAGTAAATTTGCGGATACACAAAGATTGGCTGAGTGACTAACACTGAGAAAGAAGGTCTTAGGTTACAGGAATTTATAGACCAGTTGGTCAGATGGACAGATCAATGGCAAATGGAATTTGATCTTGAGAAGTGTGAGGCGATGCACTTTGGAAGAAGTAAAATACAGGGGAGTAGTCAGTGCATGGCAGGACACGGGAAATTCAGGGGAACAGAGGCATCTTGTGGTGATTGTCCACAGACCCCTGAAGGTGGCAGAACCTATTAATAGGGTGGTTATGAAGACATACAGAATGCTAGCCTTTATCAGTTGTTGCCTAGATTACAAGAGCAGGGAGTTTTTTTTTGGAGCTCTACAAAACCTTGGGTAGGTCACAGATGGAGTACTATGGAGGATATGAGTGCATTGGAGTTGGTACAGAAGAGATTCACCAGGATGTTGAGTGGGATGGAGCATCTTAGAAATGAAGAGAGACTGGATAGGTTTGAGTTTCGCTCTTTAGAGCTGAGAAGACTGAAGGGAGACCTTATCGAGGTATATATGATTACAAGGGGCATGGATACAGTGGAAAGAAAGCATTTTCCTTTTAGTTGAGGAGTCAATAACAAGAAGGCATAATTCAGAAGTGAAAGGCAGGAGGTTCAGAGGGGATTTTGGGAATTGTTTTTAGAGGATGGTGTGAACCTGGAATGCACTGCCTGGGAGGGTAGGCAAGGTGGAAAATCTCAATCTTTTAAAAAGGATGTGGCTGAGCATTTGAAATATCATAATGTTTGAGGCAATAGGGCAAGTACTGGGAAGTAGGATGAGTGTAGATTTAGCGTAGTTTTTTTGTCAGTGCAGACTTGATGAGCCAAAAGACCTCTTCTGTGCTGTATGGTTCTATGATAACATGAAGCATTGTAGCCTACCTTTTTCCCTTCCTGTCAGTCATTTCTATTTCTATTTATAGATTTTATCTGTCCTTAGTAAATGGTGAAAATTCACATCAATGGCACATGATCGTTTTGAATAATTTCTGAGCGGTGCATATAAACTGTCATGAGTGTTGGCAGCACCGCAAAGTACAATTAAGATTTTTCGACGATATAGAATGCAGAAGTAAAATGGTATGTAATGACGTAATATAGTCATGAGTTTAAAAGGAACACAGAATGAACAGTACTTTTACTGTTTTGTCATAATTTTTGGGAGTTGCAAACGTCTACCCCCAAGCAATTCTCGGAAAGTATTTGTTTGTTCATTGGCAACTCTTAATCAATCTTGTTGAAGTAGCAAATCCACAACTTCCCAGCCCACCCAGGAATTCAAGCTGTGCAGAATGCCATTGCCATACTTATTGCCAGGGTTATTCCCCAAAATTGGCAGCATCATAATCTTCCTCCTGTAAGTCTTAATAGATTTTCTACAAAGCTGTTGTCAAATAGTTATCTGCTAGAAACAACAAACCCAGATGACAACTTAATGTTTCAGTAATAATAACATTAGTTATTGGAAGTTTTCAGTGAGGAAGAAAGATGGTTTATTGCTTTGCAGAAAAGGAACCTTTGTAGTTACCTCTGCGACATTGTGTCTTTTGGCAACTTTGAACCGGAAAACATATTCATTATCACAGAGCTTTGGAATATCACAGGTCTCGCATAAAAAAATAAGGAAGTTGTGAGTAAGTGGACAAAATATTTTGCATATACATAAGGAGGAATGGTTCCACTTGAGCATAGTTGGAGGTCTAGGTGCAAATCGCACTCAGCTTTGAGGGTTTTTTTTCTCATCTTGGCATTTCCTCGAATCTAAAATCCACCCTCAGCCATTACAACCAGGCAGCTTTCTTGAAATTAATTTATTTCTGTCGTGAAATATATATGAGAATGGTGACTTGGTGCAGGTTTATGCATGAAATTGAAAATAGGGAAGTTTATCACAAAAAGGATATTTTTAATCAGAGTGGCTAGCCTGCTTTGAAAAAAACTGACATCGATCTTAGTTTCGTTTCTTTGCTGTACTGTTGTTAAAGACTTTTTAATACTAAATTTTAAAATATATTAACTATTATCAGAAGTTGCTTGTTAATGTCATTCTGCTAAGGAAGAGCTTTTCAGACGTCCACTAATGAGTGTAATTAATGGAAAATTTTCAATGATGAGATTTTCCAAACATAGTGAGAGTCAGGAAGGTAGGAGATAGGCCCTGAAACACAATGTTCTGATCCTAGTATTGGTAATTTTGACCAAGTCAGATTTCAGAGTGAAAACTGAACTGATAGACCATAACTTTTATAATTTCAATTACTGAACATCTTGACACAAGGCTGCCAATATACTTTAGCAAAGGAACATTATAACATGATTACACAAAAGAAAAAGAAAAGGTGCGAAATAACAATTTGGAAAGACCTCATCATTAGCAGAAAAGAAAGAGATTTGGCCCTTTCCCCAACATTGTCCTTTACAGATACTCAACCTCAGAGAAGTTTTATTCCTACCTTCACTCACTAATTTCTTACTCAATTAACAAGGCCACAAGCATTTCTTTTCAGCAACATAGTGCACAGTCACCAGATGTGATTCTCTCCATCTCTCCCTGAGACAGGTTAACCCATTAGCCTTTGTCATAGAATTTTCAGAAACTTTCAGAGCTTTTTCCAGCTGTGTCTTACCTGAAATGCTAAAACATTCCGAGATTATCAAACATAAACTTCCTAGCTACTGGTATGGATCTCTTTCTTCTTCTGAGCTGAACTCTTTTGTGATCTATGGCCTTTCTTTCTGTGGGTCATAAAAGTTTGATTTTATAAAAACTGAATTAATTATCAAGAAGCTTACTCATTATTTAGCTTAAGTCACATACTTTCATAGACATGCTGATTTGAATTTGTTATTAAAAATGACATTGAGACCTTTAAAGGAATCAGTTATCTTTAGAGAACTAAAATCAAAAACCCATTTACCGCTACCTTAGAATCCAATTTCCCAAATAGTAATAATATAAACCTTCCTAATCCTTATTTCAGTTGATCCTTTCCCAGAGTTTTTGATAACTCATTATCCATTAAACTCGCATTTCTTTTCCAACCCCAACCAACAACTCCACTCCTGCCTGTATCCCACAGTATTGCCCAGCCCATTGATGTCCCTTAAATGCCTCACTCTGCACTGTTTATTTACTTACGTGCCTCCAGCTCCTTATCAGTATTTGACATTTCAAAATGGAGCGCAGTTGTGACTCTTTGGCTTAAAACTACTTCATTCATGAATGCCAGAAGAGCTATTTTGAAAGATGCCAAACAACACATGTGGAAGCAAAACAACACATAATTTGATCAAAAATAAGCAATTTGAAACAGTCCACATTTGTGTATTTTAATTTTATTCCCCTTAATACAACTATTGCATTATTAGGCATGGTCACCATTTAAATCATAGACTTGTGATCCATTGCACTCCCATTGTAAATATCACTTTCTATATATCAAGAGGCTAATATGAGGCAGGAACTTTAGGTAATTAATATCAGCACAGAAGGAGTAATACAGAGACTTTAAGGGAATCAAATCGTACAAATCTCAAGACTCGATGGCCTACATCCCAGGGTTCCGCACGAGAACATTGCCGAATCAGTCGATTCATTAATTATCGTTTCCCAAGTTACCAAGATTTCAGAGCAGATTCACAGTAAATGGAACACCACTATTCAAGAAAGGGGAGAGAAAGCAGGAGACAACAGACCAGTTCGTTTATCATGGAAGTGGTGGAATCTGTATTAAAGGTGTCTTAACAATGCACTTAAAACATCATAATATGACCAAATAAGACCAACATAATTTTATGAAAGTGAAATCATATTTGGCAGAATTATTAGAGTTTTTTGAGATTGTAACTGGTAAGGTTAATGAAGATCCAGCCTTAGATACCTACATTTCCAAAAGCATTTGATTATGGGCCACACAAAAGGTTAATATGCAGGATAAGGGCTTAAGCTATTGCAGGATATATAGCGTAGACAGGATTTTGATTAATAGACAGGGACTGAGGGAGTAAGAGTGGATGGTGAATTTTCAAGTTGGCAGACTGAATTAATGGTGTCCCATAAAGATCAGTGCTGGGAACTGCAGCCTCCACTATTTAACGTTTATATTAGATAAAAAATCTCAGTTATAATGCATTCACATTTTCTGACAATACAAACCTAGGTCAAAATGTAAGCTGTGAGGATACAACAAAGCTGCAAGAAGAAATAGACAGGTTAAATGAGTAAGAGGTAGTAGATGAAGTTTACTGTGGCGAAGAGTGAGAGTTCCAAATGTTGCTGTTTAAAGGGCATCCAGTGTATTCATAAAAGGAACGCAGAAAATTAGCACAAACACAAAGGTAAAATGCTATGGATGCTGGAAATTTGAAATAAAAACAGAAAATGCTAGTAACGTACAGCAAGTCTGTCACATCTATGGAAAGAGAAACAGGATTAAGCTGCAGAACCTTCCATTTTGGAAGATGGCAAGATTCTTTGACACAACCACACCACCTTCTTTTAACTCATTCCTGGATTGGGGGTATCATTGGCCAGGTCAGAATTTATTGCCCATTCCTAATTTCCCAGAGGGTAGTTAAGCATCAGCCACATTGTTGTATATCTGGAGTCAAATGTAGGCCACACCAGATGAGGATGGCAGATTTCCTTTGCTAAAGGATATTAGTCAACCAGATGCGGTTCTTCCTGACAATTGGCAGTGGTTTCATTATTATCATTGGACACTTATTTCCAGATTATTATTAAAATTAAATTGCATCATGTTCCATGGCAGATTTCGAACACAGTTCCCCAGAACATTACCTGGGCGTCTGGGTTAATAATCTTGCATTAAAGATATCATCTACCCCCAAGTTAGTACCTAGCCAAGTTGCTTTCTAGTCTACAGACCCACAGCTTCCAGGACCAGAAGAGTCCACGAAACCTCCATCCCCCATGAGGGTTGTGGCCGCTCCATTATTGAATATAGTTAAGTCTGAGATAGAAAGGTTTTATGTTTCTCCCGGAATTAAAAGACCTTAGGACTGGACATGGAAATGTCATTTAAATATGGGGTCAAACATTTTGTGGAGCCAGAACGACTCTGCATACCTTTAAGAATGGAAGACATAACCCAGAACCCAAACACGGAAAAGATTTCAACTTAATTACTTGCCATGAAGCTATGGCCTTAGTCACACATCTTTAATCAGTGGCTGTTTGGAGACCAAAGGTTTACTGTTCGTGGAAAATTCAGGAGAAATAGCAATGTTTCCTGAAGAGAACATGGATTCTTCTGCCTGCCACAGATGTGGAGAACACAGGCATATCTGTTGGCTGGGATGCATCAACAAAACCTCTGTTCAGACTTCAAGTCTTGCATAAAGTAAAGTGGCCATATTCCTACCAGACCACAGGGCTGCTCTCTTATTACAGAGAGACAGCTGGTGGTGGTTTAACATGAGGGTCACCACGCCTCAGGCAAGGGGAGAGACTGAGGAGAGTCCTCCATGGTAACCTCAGCCAGTGCAGGAATTGAACCCATGCTGTTAACATCACTCTGCATTGCAAACTAGCCATCAAAGTTGACTGACCCCTTATTTACCTCAGTATTGGACAGATGAAGGCACATTCTGATTTGTAGTAGATGCACAGTTCATAACAGTAACAAGTGACAACCGAAAGGGAACCCAAGGGGATTGGGAAGAAAAATTAACAATGTGGTTCTGCTTTCTTCAATATTCTAATAGGTGTTTGTTTGTAGTTTGGTAACTTATTTCACTGACGAGGCACATTTATGCTTCACAATCCTTATTGAGAGCTGAGGGCCATAGAATCACCCAGAACAAAGGTTGTCCAATGTTTATTGATGAACCTCACAAGTTAGTGAATGATCACAGTTTACAGTCGTTCCGCAAGCAACTTGGAAAATTTGCTTATTAAAGTTTTATCTCAGTTTCTTTTCTAACTTTGTATAAATAAATTTTGCCTTAAATAACACAAAACTGCAAACAATTTCTATGATAAAATAAAAAATACCAATAAAAATCTCTTTAAGAATGAACTTAAATTTATATGACCCTTTTATGACCCAAGAATGTGCAAAGAACTTTACAGTTAATTGATAATGGATAAAGCAGCCTGCATGATTGGCGACTCCATCTAGCACCTTCAGTATTCACTTCCTCCACCAGCAATGCACAAGGACGAGCAGTATGCACCATCACCAGTTGCACCACACCAACTCACGATGAACGGCACTTTCCAAACCCCCAACCTCTACCACCTAAAAGGGCAAGGACAGAGAATGGATGGGAACACCCAGTACCTGCAAGTGTCCCTCCAAGCCAGCACCATCCTGACTTGGAGCTGTATCGCTGTTCCTTCAAACTTGCTGGATCAAATTCCTGGAATCCTTTCCTAACAGCTCTGTGGGTACGTCTAGCCACCATGAACTGCATCAGTTCATGAAGGCAGCACACCACCATCTTCTCAAGTGCAAAGAATGCTAATAAACCAATAAATGCTAAATTAGAATTGTATCCCCAATCCTTGATTGTCGCTGGGTCAAAATCCTGAAATTCCCTTTCTAACAGCATCGTGGATCAACCTACAGTAGATAGACTGCAGCAGTTCAAGAAGGCAGCTTACCACCACCTTGTCAACAGCAACTAGGGTTGGGTAATAAATGCTGGCCAGCCAACAACACCCACGTCCCACAAATGAATTGAAATAAATCCTAGCTGAGAGCATTGACAAACCTCACCCCAGTCATTTTGTGCCTTCTTCACCCAGTTTAATGCCATTTGGGCACTTGTCTGGTTGGCACTGGTGCCTTTGAAATCTTCATGTGGAGTTTTCTCTCCTCCGGGAGCTGTCAGGCAATCAGAAGCTAGTAACTCAAGAGTGAGGGCTGCATCTCTGGGAATGGTGGCTGCTACTGGTTCTGCTGTAGGCCCAGGCTTGATCGTCGCACTGCAATACATGTCTTTTCCATGTGGAAGCATATCTGTCATCAGTTTTATTCACAAATGCAGTTGAAGTGCACAATATCCTTATTGTGAACATTTTAATGGAACCACCTTGAAGCAGTGAGTAAAGCAGATCCCCGATTTCCAAACATCTGACTCACAAATGCGATCTCATACCAGGGTGTAATTTTAATGATCAAACATGTAAATATTTCCTCCTCTTTATGAACAGCTTCTTTGTATTGCCCTGCATTATGTTCTGACTTACATATTAATCAACTTGTGAATGCACTTAAGAGTGGAACTCGTTCCCAACCAGGGGACAGCCTGTAGATCTAATTATGGTGTAATCATATTCTATACAGTATGGAGCAAGTCAATCAAAGTACTGTAGCTTTTAGTAACGATTACCAAAAGAATGTGAATTATTGGTGAAAACCATCGCTGGAGTTATTAGTATAATTATTATAAAGTGAAACTTCAAGTGGATTATGGCTACAACTGTCTCTGAACAGCTACCTACCATTGAGAATGGAGTGGATGGATTGAAATGGTGTACATGTGTATCGCAGCTGATAATACTGAAGAAAATTGACCAGACAATTGTTTAATAAATCTTAATTACCTTTTTAGCATTGGAAATCTCATTAACAGAGCTTGGCCTATGCCGAGTGTCTATAGGTGTCTTAATTTTCTTTGTTGTTTCTAATGGAGCTTTATATAATGCATCTGTTTTTCAGATGCTAATTAGAGTTAATGAATACTGATAGAGTAGCTTGGGTAGGAAACTCATTTTATTTAAAAGAATGCTCTACCCTGCGAGTTTAGCAGTTCTTCAGTTTTTAGTTAATGAACCTCCTTCATTAATTCTATGAAAATTGCAGATAATTGGTGCTAATTAAAAGTTTTCCAGCTCCTTTAAATGTTCTTCAGGTCCCACACATTTGTTCATGTGCATGATGCTCATTAAGCCTATCATTAGAAAACATGTTGAGTGTTGTAGGAGGAGAAGTTTTTAAAAAATGTAATCTCCCAGATTTTTTTGAAAGCTCAGTATAGAACTATGTAAGGTTAACTTACTGCTTGTAAAGTTCTTGTGTTACAGACTCTTAGACAGAATTTTCTGTTTCCTTATGTGAAATGGGCAGTGGCAAGAAATTGGGAAAATACAGTGGAAAAAAAAATTCTCAACATTTGGAAGTAAAGTCTGATTTTCCGTTTCAGGTTTAAACGGAACATTCTGAAGCTTGCTAATGAATGGCTACTTTAATTCCACACGTTTATCAAAGAGTCATAGACATTTATAGCACAGAAAAAGCCAAAACAACCACCCAACTATTCTAATCCTATTTTCAAGCACTTGGCCCAAAGTCTTATATGTCTTGCCGTCACAAGCCTATATCTAACTACTTGTTAAACGTTATGAGGATTTCTGCATCTCCTACCCTTACAGGCAGTGAGTTATAGATTTCCGCCACCCTCTAGGTGAAAAAAAGTTTTCCTCACATCTCCTCTAAAAACCTTCTGTGCCTTACCTTAGGAGAAACTTGATGGCACCAATTCTCGACGCAAATGTGAGAACGGTTACCTTGCTGTTTGTGTCTCCCGGCCTTCTGTCTAACTCTGTCTTCACCATAATGTCCCTATTTTCTTCTCTATGGACATGGTCCTCTGCCATCCTTCATCTAAGCAAGTCAGCCTCAATACAGCTTCATGCCTGCTCTCAGATCCACTCATGAACCACTTCAGTCATTTAGGACTTCATTTGGAGGCCAGACGTGCATCTACACAGGATGTATCCAACAGCTTCACTTCTTAGCACTCATTTGGTTTACACTTTCTTGGAAGTTGCCAGCATTTATGTCAAGCATTCCTTTTTAATGCATAGGGAGCAGTTTTGATGTGTTATGTTTTGAAGCATGAGCAATCAAGCACATGGACGTGACACTGTATAGCAATGTCCTACCTCAGTGTCACCCCTTCAGCATGTGCCAGCAGCTTGTGGAAAATACAAAGTGTGTGCTTCAACCAAATAGCCATATATTAAAGTTAAAGCAGACCAGTAGTCAGTGGGATCAAGGGAGACCCTCGTCAGTCATGGGGGTACATTAAGTCAAGTGTCTCATTTCATTCCACTACTGGGTGGAGGGGAGGAGAGAAGGGAGGCTTTTTGTGGTGTAAATGCACATAGGGAGGAACTGAGTATGATAATATAGGAGTTGAAGATTATCAGACCAGCCATCATCTCAATGAATGGCGGAGTGAACTCTGTGGTCTGGATTGCCTACTTCTGCCCTTGTGTCTTGTGGATTTTCATCTGTTGAATTCAACATTCTACATTTGATTCTCTCTGCAGTTTCAAGTGGGATTTTTCAAAAACAACGCTTACAATATTTAACAGCATGTCCTTCACTTTCAACATTCATTCTCAGGCACAGACCAGCGTCAGTATTCCATCATTATTGGACAATATTTCTCTGTCCATGACAGTTATGTTGTTATAATGTTATATATGATGCCAGATTAGCAACCTCTGTCCATGGGGTTGCTATGTCAGCTTTAATCTGCATTTAATGCAAAATCTGTTGGGAGAATGCCCTATGGGGGACAATTCTTGAATTTGAAATATATACATCTGTTCGAATTTTTATTTTTGTTGCTCATGTGGAAGGTAAACACCAAAACAGACTATTTGGACTAAGTGGCCTGTTCCTGTGTTATAACATCTGTATTATGCACAAGTTTCACAACTAAATTATCCTGTTTCATTTCTACTGCACCTTATTTCATTTAAAGCCAGATCTAGGCTCTTTAATTCTTAACATCCCCATTTTCATTAAATTTAAACTTCTTTTTTTCGGATTAGTGCAATTCAAATGCAAAATTAGGATACAGTTTAGATTTTCTTTTGCTTGCACATTATTTGACTAACCTTTTTACGAAAATGTATTTAATTTGAAGGCATGCTGTAATTATTATTTTCTTTACAGAATTGTGAGCCTGACTTTTCAAATCAATTCAAACTGACTTGTTTCTCCAACACATTCCACAAATTTTTTTAGCATTTCACCTTTGCTGATTCCCTTCTCAAGTTGCTCCTATAAACATGCTAAAAAGGCAGCTCCAGGTCCCATGTGTTTCAACTACAGGAATATAGTACTGTCTGGGTGGCCCCATCTACCATTCCGCAGCCTCCAGACTTTATCTGGCCTTGACTTTCCCTTCACCTAATCTCAGTAACAGAAAGAAACCAAATGTTAGGTGCTGATTGTAGGAAGCCAATGATTAAGTGTACAATTAAACCAGTCCTAAAAGCTGCTGGTCTGTTATGCCAATTTGACTGAAGGAGGTCTCAGAAGTAAACTCAGGTTAGAGAATTAACTGATCTGCTGCTTTTGGTGGCTTTCTCCAATCGATTTCATGATCATTTAGGAAACATTTTGATGTTGTTGACTTGATTACACATAAGAAGACACTCAGTACAGACAAATGTTGCCTGAAATCCCCAAGAGCCTTGCGTTGTTACTAACATGAAAAGCTCACCAGAACTTTGCTGAATAAAGTAATGAATTGCCACATTAACATATACAGATGCCTGCATGACAGGACCCCTGATAGAACACAAGATAGCAAGACTGTACAAAAATCATTCATCATTTCTCTCCCACACTTATTAATATCCGTGCCCACCTCCAACACATACAAATGTCAGTCTCTTGTTTTGCTTCTAAAGTACAGCTTTCAGCGAACTGCCATCCTGTATTTTTCTTCTGTGTGACAAAAGACCTGTGATTTAGACATGAGTATAAGGAGTGCAGTATTTGTTGATGTCACAAAAATAGTGGTCAGGATCAGGGAGGTGTTGGTTCATTAGCAAACAAAAACTTCTGAAAGATAGAGAAAAATGAGTGGGACACAAGTGGCACATGCAACTTGTCAGCATTGTGAGATGGTGCCTTTTTAAGGTTCAAAACCATGAATTCCAATAAAACTTAAAAGGTTCTGAACCTTGAGTTTGAAATACATAATTACTTGTAAGTGTGAATTTGGCTGAATTATGCAACCGTAAAAAGGCCAGTCACATTTTGAACTTTATAAACAGAAGCAGGAAGTGCAAGACCAAATAGGTACTGATAATTTAAATGAGACACTGGCTAAAGTTCCGTATATAATTTTGGAGCTAGAAAAAGTACAGTATACTTTCACCAACATAATCTCCAAAGAGAGAGTGTGGATACGTGCAGAGACTTGAGGAAAGAGGGTTAATTCCATGATAGTAGAGGAAATAGAGCAGGTATTTTTGATAAGGTCAAATCTGAAACAACAGTTCTTCTGTTTGAAAAGTCAGTGATGATCTGAGAGATAGACGATTAAGAATTGTCACCCTGGGAAATTACATGGTTGGACCATGGAATGGTTTGCCACAAAAATCAGTTGAGGCAGAGATGATGACATCTTTTCAGGGAAAAGTTGATAAAACATTTCAAACAGAGAGAAAAATGATGATTTGAAATCAGAGTGAAACAGTCGATTTGCTTTTGGATGACATTTGGAAGAGCCAACTCATACAGGGCCAATGGCTTTCTTCACCTCCATGCTGAACATCAAGTAAATGATTCTGGGTTATATGAAAAGAACAGGCATGCAGATCGAACCACCTCCTCCTGTGCTGTATGATTCCATAAGATCATAACAAATAGGAACAGGAGGAGGCCATTTAGCCTTTTGAAGTTGCTTTGCCATTCAGTCTGATTTGATGTTCCTCACGTCTACGTTCTTACTCTTTCCCCTTGCCCCTTCGTTCCCCAGCTGATCAAGAGTCTGTCTGTCTCAGCCTTAAATATAAACTAGGAATACACATGATGCTGTAAATGCCCAATGCTTAAAATTTAACATATCTGCTTATACTATGCTGCAAACTCTCTAGACAGATGGTGAAATGTTCCCATGTAACTGGAGAATGATCAATTTTTAATTTTGCCTAGTGATGGTCAGCAGAATTGTTTTTGCTTTAAAACTATTTTTCTAAAAGATTCTTGCTGGACTAAAATCCTATACTTTTCTAATTTTACTGCTTTCTAATGAATTGCATATCTGAAATAATCACTTGCAGATATTTGATTTGCAGGGAACAAAGACAGTGTGACAAAATGTTATCAATCAGAGCTTCAGAGATAGTAGGAACTGCAGATGCTGGAGAATCTGCGATAACAAGGTGTAGAGCTGGATGAACACAGCAGGCCAAGCAGCATCAGAAGAGCAGGAAGGTTGACGTTTCGGGCCTAGACCCAGGGTCTAGGCCC
>JAHRHZ010000249.1:49722427-49774802 GCA_024137785.1 Ginglymostoma cirratum
CCAGGGTCTAGGCCCGAAACATCAGCCTTCCTGCTCCTCTGATGCTGCTTGGCCTGCTGTGTTCATCCAGCTCTACACCTTGTTATATCAATCAGAGCTTGCTTTGTTGTGTACTTGTTTCCCAATATTCTAAGGCTGTTATGCTCTCAAAGCATTTTCAGCACTAAAGTAGAAAGACTTTCTATCTCAAATTGTAGGGCACTGTATCTAGGATCATGATTTGCACCAATATGCTTATAAATGAAAAAAATTGGCGTAATCCATATCTCCAGAAATCAAAAATGTGAGAATTCGGCTATTAATTTTTTGCATTTGCACACGTAATATAGGTAGAAAATAAAATATATCATTTTCATTACTCGCACTGAGTTCTTTGGTCCAGTTGTCAGCAGGAGGAATTTCACCCCTGTGTTGTTTTGGAACTTGGACATTGAAACAGAAGGAAAGTAATCTGATCACAACTCCTGATTGAGAAGTTTATTTGGGTTTACCAAATATACTGATCCCTGCAGCCTTAACTCTGTTTAATCTTTTCTAGTAACTCAAGTGAGTCAAGAGTTATGGTGGACAGACAGGAGAGTGGAATCGAGACCATAGCCAGATCAGAGTTGAAGGGCTGAATGGCCTACTTTTTTCTGAGCCTCATGTTCCCAAAAAGGACATGCCATGTGCATTTTTCTAAAAACGTATTTCTGTAAATTAGCCTTTGAAGTATTAAGCAATGATAAGCTGATCAGGTTCCCCCTGTACTTGTCTTGCCTGCCTTCCCAAGAGCCTTCCAACCACTTTAACTGGCTTCACAGCTAGACTAGATCACGCATCAGACCGAGCCTGTGGTGAGCTACTTTATATTTGAAAAATAAATTGTAGCTCCATTTATTTTGTCTTAAAAATTACTTTTTGGAAATCATTTATCTTTTAAGTATTATGGCTTTAACTTTTCAACACAAACTCAGTTTATTCCTCGGATTGAAACTAATGATGCATTACACCATGTGGTGCTCTGACTGCTCTCTACACACATAGATCCAGCGTAATGTGGCAGAGCGCGTACAAAGGGTTTACTGTCAACAACAGAGCATTATGGCAATCTTTAATTTACTAGGTATATTTTTTTCCTCTTAACTATGCTCAAAATCAGCATTGCTTTTGGCATAAAACTAACTAACTGTAGAATTAACTAACTGAATCACAGTCATTCAAAATGGATCAGTATTATTCTCAAGAAACTGCCATACTCTGTTTCTGAAAATTTTTATCTTTGAATACTGAGTGGAAGTTGAACCTTTCTCCCCAGCCCCAAAACAATTAGATTATGAGCCCTTACGCCTTCCAAAAATTACAGGGATAAACACCAACTTATACTTACACAGTGTCTTTAATGTAAAAAACATCCCAAAGTGCTTCATAGCGATGTTATAAAAACGCTAAGCCACATCAGAAGATACTAAGACAAATAACACTGAAACTTGGTGACAGAGATAGGTTTTAAATGAATTTAAGTAGGAAGGCATGGTAGAGAGGTGTACAGAGAAAATTTCCTGAGCCGAGTTTGTAGGCACCTGAAGGTGTGATCACCAAATTGGAGATCTCAAAAAGCCAAAATTAAGTTGAGCCCAGATACTTTGAGAATTATGAGGCTGGAGAGGTGTGCGGGAGCAAGAGGCCATGTAGTGATTTGCAAGCAAGAATGAACATCTTAAAATCCAGACTTACTTGATAGGGAGCCAATGTATGTTAGTGAGCTCAGAGAATGATATGTGAATGAGACTTTGCAAGTGCCAACATGTGGGACAACCTTGTAGGGATGTTGAGTTTCGTGCCGGCTGGCTGGAGAGCTGGAGACAGACCTGCCCTGCTCTTTATAGGAATGCTTTACCAAACCACAAACCAACCAGGGAATGACTAGGCCAGCTTTTGACCTTGCCCTGAAATAAAGATACTAATTAATGGCCAATTAAGGGGAGAGCTCCTACCAAAAGCTGCTGGCGGCTCTTGCGCTCAATAGTACTAGGTGGAAGGCTGTAACTACTGCTGGAGGGATGAACATAAGATTCCCAGGATCTTGAAGTAACACACACCGCAGTTAAGTAATTTGGTGATGGAGGTCATGGGCAGAGCCGTATTGGGACCTCAGCAGCAAGGATAGTGAATGGGTTTCAATGCCCTCCACCCTTCCCAATTTTCAATTAAATCAGAAATATGAGGGAATACTCCATGTTTACATAAGTGAGTGCAGCTCCAAAAATACTCATGAAGCTCAACACCGATCAGAGCAAAGGGGCGTGCTTGACTGACACCACATTCACAAATATTCACTCCCGCCACCACTAAACGCTCCATATTAACAGATGTGGTGATGGGATAAGACCTTTAATTGGTCATTATTTAATCACTAAAAGGCCTCCACTGGTTGCAGGGCAGGTTGGCCGACCCCTCCCTGCTCTGCTGAATTTAATGCCTTTCCTACCCCATGCTTGCCACCAGCAAGAGTAGGAGGCTCCACACATGGGAGGTAGACATTTGGAGGGCCTCAAATTTTTGAAGAATAGAAGAGTTGACTGAAGAAAATCAACCAGGAGTTCACTGGGATCGTCATGGCTAGAGGTAACAAAGGCAATATTGAGCCTTTCAGCAGTAGCTAAACTGAAACGGGTGAAATCACAGATAACAAGGTATAGAGCTGGATGAACACAGCAGGCCAAGCAGCATCAGAGGAGCAGGGAAGCTGATGTTTTGGGCCTAGACTCTTCCTGAGAAATGGGAGAGGGGAAGGGGGTTCTGAAATAAATAGGAAGAGAGGGGGAGGCGGGTGAAATCACATCCTGTTACAGAAATTGAAGTAGGCCATCTTAATGATGGCAGATGTTTGTGGCCATTAGGTTATCTCAGGCTGAAATTGGACACCAAGGTGCACATTTACATTATAAAGTCAGGAATTACAAGTCTTGCCATTTTCCAACATCACATTTTAAGCTCTGAATTAAATCTGCATCAACATTCTATCCCATCACCACCTGCACAGTACCTAGCAAAGTGACAGGGTTGACTTGGAGGTCAAGGTTGACACCTTCTGTTTTCTCATAGGTTTAATAGATCAATTTTCAATCAAGAAGTTGGGCTCCATCTGGCTATTTCAAAGGCTCAAGAGTTGTATGAACTTTAAATCAATGTCAGTCAGAAGATCAGAATGGTTTTGGGAGCCAACAATACAATCAAAGACTTTGAAGACGGTAGAGATGTTGGAGCTGGATCTAATTCACAAGGGCCGTTGGGCCAAGGACTTCCTTTTCAAAGAAAGGTGATGAGAACTGAGACCAAAGAGAGAAATAAAGCTGAAGAGAGAGAATCGTTAAAAAAAAATCAGCTGATATGGCCGCCAGAATTGGAAGTTGGGCAGTTTTGTGGAATCATGTTGAGGGGCCAAGAGATCCATCTTATGATTTAGGCAAGGGCATAAGGAGAAATTGGAGAGAAAGTAAAGACACAAGTACAGGACTAGAGCCAGGAACTAACCTTAGAAGAAGAAAGAGAAGCAAAGGAAGAGCAAGTATTTTAATGTACCTTTTCATGACCTCAGGACATCCCACCATGCTTCACAGCAAAGAGGTACTTTGAAGGGTGGTCACTGTTTAATTGTAGGGTCGATTCTGTAATGAAAATAATGTGGTGTTTCTGGTTTCTGCTTCTGGAAGCAAATCACTCATGCAGCCGTGGAAAGCAACAGCTATCAGATCTTCTATTTTATTTTAATGGCTTATTTTACATTCTCAGTAAAGTTCAAAGTACTTCAGAGCAAGTGAAATTATTTTCATTGCAGTCACCTTTGCAACATAGAATATAACAGAAACCAATTTGTGCATTGCAAAATCCTACAAATATCAATGAAATAAATAAGCCAAGTACTTTGTCCTTAATAGTATTGGTTAAGGGGTACATTTTAGCCAGGTACCTTGACACTTTCTACATTTCTGTGATGAATAGTGTAATAGGATCTTTGCATCCAGTTGAATGGGCAGACAGAGTCTCAGTTAACATTTAATGTGAAATCCAGTATCCCTGCAATGCATGATCTACTCTCAGCATTGCATTTAGAGTTGCACTTTATGCAGTCAAGTCTCTGGATTGGGATTTGAACCTACAACCTCCTTATTCAAGGGAAAGAACGTTATAACTGAGCCAGGATTGAACATTAAATCCTGCCTGAGGAAAGTAGCCGTAGTATTTGGAAGGCCAGTGGACCTCTTGATCGATATGAAAGTTTTGTCCTGTGAAATGTGCCCAAAACCTGTGGGGAATTCACAAGTAATTTCACTGTGAATATTACAGTGGCTGTTGAAGCACACCCCTACTTTACAACAGTGATTGCTGTTCAAAAATACCACTTTAGCTATTAAGCACTGTAGGATTTGTGTTTGTGAAAATCATCATATAATGGTACGTCTCTCTTCCTTTTTTCCTCCAGTAGAAAACTAGCACAATAGCTCATGCATAATATACTGGCTGTAACGTCAGCATCCATTGTGCACCAACAGAATAACACTATACTATATCAGTTGAGGGAAACAGACAGAACTGTACTGTATCACTGTGGCACATCAATGGTAGTGTATCAACTGTCACATTGCCAGCTGTAGTTTTACATTAGCTTACAGCTTCTGATATATTGGATTGGGTCTGGGATGCCAACTGTATGTATCAATTATTAGATACAGAATGACTGTGTGAGATACACACAGCGGTGGTACTGCATTTCACAGATACACTACTTATGACGACTTCAATAAATTCGGTAAATAAACTTCAGTTACAAATCTTCAAAAAGGCACGACTTCAGCCAATTTTGCAAAAGTATTTTTCAACTCACATAGGTCAATTATTTTCATAAATACACGCGATGAGGCTGTAATCGCATTGCCAGAATAATCAGTAAAAATATAGGAACTTGAGAAATAGGTGCAAAAAAATTTAGCTCCTCGAACCTGCTCCAACATTAAGTGGCATCATTGACGACCTGATTGTGCCCTTAAATTCACTTTTCTGTCTATGTCCGCATAGCCCTTAACTCCATTGTTAATCACGGATTTGTCAAGTGTAGTTAATGACTTAGCCTCCACTGCTGACTGGGGAAGAGAATTCTGAATACTAATGATGCTCTGAGGGAAGAAATGTCTCATGTTATCCAAGTTCAGAAGAATGGCCATATTACACTCAAAGCATTAACTCTGTTTACGTCTGTATAGATGCTACCGGACCTACTGAGTTTTTGAAAGCCTTTTGGTTTTGTTTTGGATCTCTAGCATCTGCAGAAGTTTGCTTTAATAATTCTTCCCATCTCCACATTAAATGAAAGATCCATTTTTTAAAACTACATCCTCTAATTGTAGATTCTCCAGCACAAGAAACATCTTCTCAGCATTCACTCTGTCAAGCCCCAACTCATTCTTCTCAACTCCAATGAGGCTCAATCTGTATAACCTTTCTTCATAAGATAAATCTACCCCTGGGACCAGCCTACCTTCTCTGAAATATGTCCCTCCGTAAGGAAAATTGAGATTTCGTAAGAAATGTACCTTCAATGGAATGACATCTAATCTCCTACATCTTGCATATTTCAGATATGCAGGTATGTTTGCTATTGTGAAATTTGAAAATGCATATAAGATATCCTTACATGCCTTAATGGATTTCATCATGTACTTAAATTCACGTTTGAAATGGAACAATCAAATCAGCTGCCTTTCCTTGCGAAATCGACTGGGGAGGGGTAAGCACTCTACTGTTGGCTCCCAAAAGTTTATCTTCAGTGATCAGTATATCTGTTGGGATTCCTACCATTCCACATTCTTACGATTGTCCCAATCACCAATCTCGTAAATTTGGACGGGAGCCATTTGTTCACTCGGTCGATTCTGGAATTGAGAGCGTTGGCTTACGAGGAGAGATTGAGTAGACTGGGACTATACTGAGTAGATTTAGAAGAATGAGGGGGCATCTTATAGAAACATATAAAATTATGAAGGGAATAAATAAGATAGAAGCAGGGAGCTTGTTTCCACTGGCGAGTGAAACTAGAACTAGGGGCTATAGCCACAAACTAAAGGGGAGCAGGTTTAGGACTGATTTGAGGAGGAACTTCTTCACCCAAAAGGTTGTGAATCTATGGAATTCTCTGCCCAGTGACGCAGTTGAGGATACCTCGTTGAATGTTTTTAAGGCAAAAATAGGTTTTTGAACAGTAAAGGAATGAAGGGTTGTGATGAGTGGGTGGGTAAATAGAGCTAAGTCAACGAAAAGATCAGCCATGATCTTATTGAATGGTGCGGCAGGCTCGATGGGCCAGATGGCCTACTCCTGCTCCTAGTTCTTATGTTCTTGAACCAGGGTGTTACATTTGCAGTTTCTTAACTGCAAGTTTGGACAATTGCAGTCAATCCACTCGTCATGGCAGTCAAATCATTACTCAAAGTGACAAAATTTGTTTTTTTAAAAGTCTCTGCTGTCCATAGCAAGGAATGTGCAGCGTTTGCAGATACTTCATTGCACAGTCCTTTCAGGGTAGGAGGTTGTACAGCATATTGATGTGGCCTCTGCTGGAATACTGTGTCCAGTTCTGGTCTCCTAGTTATAGGAAGGATATTATCAAGAGGGAGAGGGTTCAGAAGGGATTTACCAGGATGTTGCCTGGTATAGAAGGTTTGAGTTATAAGGAAGGGATGGATAGGCTGGGACTTTTTTTTGCCGGAGCATGGGAAGTTGAGAGGTGACCTGATAGAAGTTTATAAAATAATGAGAGGTATAGAAAGAGTTGATGGTAGTCGCCTTTTCTCTAAGATGGGGAATTTCAAAACGAGGGTCACATTTTTAAGGTGAGAAGTAAGAGATTTAAAAAAAGACATTAGAGGCATATTCTTTACACAGAGGGTGGTTCACGTGTGGAATTTACTTCCTGATGAAGTGGTGGATGCAGGTACAATTACATTTAAAAGATATTTGGATGGATATATGAATAGGAACGGTTTGGAGGGATAAAGGCCAGGAGCAGGCACATGGGACTAGTTTAGTTTGGGGTTATATTCGACATGGACTGTTTCCGTGCTGTATGACTCTATGACGCTGCTCGACACGTAACAGGACATTCAGGAAAATATGTTCTTTTGAGGACTCCAGCTCCAATATTATTGAATTAAAATTCTGTCTCACAGAATCTGTGCATGGTTGCACGTTCCTTTTCAAGTTTATGCATGACAAAACTGAAGAACGTAAAGAATCCAAGAATGCGAGCAATGGTACATGGCATTTCATAAAAGCAAACCATGATAATTGGTTGCCAAATGTTGCACATCAAACATTATATCTGATTGATGCTGAATGCCACTGCTGATATCAGGTGTAGTGCCAGACAGTAATTGCATTGACTGTGAAATGTAACCTTAACGTACTGTTCTAAATGGACGAAACAATGATTGCTACCAATATATGTATCCAGTCCTGGCTGAGGTACTGATATTAACACCTCTGCCCCATTTGATACAATTAACATATTATAGTCGTCAACCAACTATTCTGTTGGTGTTAGATCGACTCCCCCCTCATCCACCTTTAAAACTGCACACCACCCACAGATCCTTGGAGGAGATATGTGCATAAAATTTTCTTTTCAGATAAGTGTGGTCATGGTTTCTGGCAACAACATAAACCAGTAGATTGAGGCAGACTGCAAAAATTTGCAGTAATGGGCAAGAGCATAAATAAGCCTCCTGAGATTTATATGGTATAATCCAAAGTGAAATTGCTTTCTGTCAAGCAGGTTGCAAATCTGCTTTTGCGGTTGAAAATTTTGATCATGCTGCTAATGCACACAGACGCGTTCCTGGTGACTGGGGCTTTGTTAATGACCTTTGTTGTTATCTGAGGTCACAGAGCATAAGTACTTCTTTTGTTTTCAAGCACCTGGAAACAAATCCTATAGACTTCACGTCAGAGTCATTTGATAAATTGACAGAAACCGTTTGTTGCCAACCAACAGAGCTGCTTTTCATAGCCTGAGGCTGTTTCTTCTTTAATCCTGTGTTTACATTAATTTTTTTCAAGAAAGCAGGTGTTGGGTGCCAGACCACCATGGACAATGTATGTAGTTGCCATGTATAGACAACATTTGGAGACTTGATGATTTTTGACTTGTATCTTCGGAATGTTTTTATGACTTCTCACTGTAAAATGATCAAAGATGTTCACTTTGTTCTCCCAGTACAATTTAGTCAGTGAGATTCACAGTGGTGCATTTTTCTACATGTTTTTAATCATATTTGAGCAAAGATTTATACTTAAAAAGTACTGTCATACTCTTTGTGGATCATTCTTATTCCTTGCCTGATTTTAATTAATACACTCACTTGGGGGAGGCAAAGGCATTGTGCTAATGTCATTCTTTCATTAGTCAAGAACCCCAGCATCATTTTCTGGGATCATAAGTGCAAATCCCACTTTCACAGACAGTGAAATTTAAGCCAATAAAAATCTGGAAGAGAAGAAGATAGGCTATTGGCAATCATGTAACCACTATCGTTTGATGTAAAAACCCACCTGGTTCACTAATGCCCTTCAAGTAATGAAATCTACAATCCTTATCTGGTCCAACCTACATTCGACAGCAGACCCACAGCAATGTGGTTAACTGTTCTGGGCCTCTGACAGTTAGAGACGAACAGTAAATCCTGGGCTAGCAGGTGATGTCCATATCCCATGAACAAATAAAAAGAAATGACAGATCCCTAGAGTCCACAGTGATATAAAAATGAACCAGTGTGCTGTTGAGGAAAGTATATATGAACATAGCCCATCAAAGCAAGTTGCTGGTGCAGCCATAGCAAGCAATTGCAGTGAGATGTGACAAGTTTTAAACATTATGTTGGATTGTGTGCATTTCATGGAAGATCCAAATCATTATCATTAAAGGTAAAGTGTGAGCATGTAGCAACCTCACCTACACTGATTATTCAACTCCTTTGACAGAATAGAGAAGAAGGATCTTGCAAAGAAATGTACCTTTTACCTTGTTTGGACATGAGGGATGAGGGTGAACTAACTGAGGAAAAAAAGACTGCTAGAAATTCTCAGCATCTCAGGCAGCATCTGCACAGACAATTAACAGGCCAGATTTTCAGTTATCGGTAGGATCACAAACAGGTGTGCACACCCAGAAAACAGCTCTAGATCTCGACTTTGGTGGGACGCACTCTGATTTTGGGAGGTGGGGAGCAAGTCTGAACCTGCCTGCCTCCAAATAATGGCTCATTAAGCTTTTGAGGAACTTGTTAATGGCCGGGGAGGACGGGAATGGAATTTTCAATCTGGAAGTCAGTGACCCTGAACAGTTTACTGCCTGTTAGTATGCACAGCTGCCAGGTTTAATGAGGGGAGAAGTGAACATTACTTTTATAAGGTGGAAAATGTCAAGAGCTGGGAAATCTTGCATCAGTACCTCTTATTTTGCCATATAGCCACATTTGTGCTGTTGACCCTGTGAGGTGCTGCCTGCACAGTTCTGCAAGTTGCAGCAGCAGGCTCCATCATGGTTACCTGCTGCCTTTGTCCCTCATGCTGTGCAGTAGGCTGCGCTCACATGAAACCATTGACTACCTTGCTGTCCTTTTCATTTAAGGCCTTAGAATTAAGTCATCAGGACCCAGATACCAGTCAATCCACAGCTCCAACAATTTGCTGAGTACCTTGGTGGCTGTAATTTTCTTGAGCTCTTTCCACTCTTCCATTTTCAGCTTTACAGCTTTTTCTGGAATGTTAATTGTGCCCTCTACAGTGAAGACTGATGTAAAATTGTTATTCAGTTTGTAAGACCATAGATGTAGGAGCAAATATAGGCCATGGCAGCACGGTGGCTAAGTGGTTAGCACTGCTGCCTCACAAAGTCAGGGTTAGATTCCACTCTCAGGCAACTGTCTGTGTGGAGTTTGTACATTCTTTCCATGCCTGCGTGGATTTGCTCCGGTTTCCTCCCACAGTCCAAAGATGTGCCGGTTAGGTGGATTGTCCATGCTACGTTTCCCATATTGTCCAGGGATGTGCAGGCTAGGTAGATTAGCCATGGGAACTGCAGGGTTAGAGGGATAGGGTAGGAGGGTGGGCCAGGTAGAGATGCTCTTCAGAGGGTTGATATGGACTTGATGGGCCAAATGACCTTCTAGCACCCTGCAGGGATTCGATGATTCAGCTTGTTGGGTCTGCTCGTCATTCATTGAGATTGTGGCTGATCTGATAAGCCTCAATCCAATTTTTCTGCCTTTCCCCAATAACCCTTGATTCCCTTAATGATTAAAATCTGTCTGCCTTAGCCATGAATATAAGCCATGGCAAAGAATTCCACAGATTCACAATACTCCAAGGTACGAAATTCATCCTCCTCTCTCTGTTAAATGTGTAGCCCCTTATTCTGAGATTATATGCTCTCGCCCCAGGAAGACAACCTTTCCATGTGTACCGTGTTAAGTCCTGTGAGAATCTTATATGTTCCAATAAGGTCACTTCTCATTCTTCTATCTTCCAATGATACTGGCCCGACCCACTCAACCTGTTCTCCTAAGACAGTCCCTCCATACCCAGGATCAACCTCGTGAACCTTCTTTGGACCTCCTCCAATGCAAATACATCTTTTCTTAGCTAAAGGGCCCAAAGCTGTTCACGGTATTCCAGCATAAGATGGACTCATGTTTTGTACATTTTTAGAAAAACCTCCTTACTTTTATGTTCCATTTCTTTTGCAATAAAGGCCAACATTCCATTTGCCTTCCCTATTGCCCGCTGAAATTAGATACAAGCTTTTTGTGATTCATCTCTCTGTTCTGTAGTTTTCTGAAGTTTTCCTCCATTTAACTTTATCCAGTTTATTTATTCATCCTGCCAAAGTACACAACCTTACATTTCCCCACATCACATTCCATCTGCCAAGATTTTGCCTACTCTTTTAACTGTCTGTAGCCCTCTTAATTCTTTGTGTCATCCTAACCACTTACCTTCCATATATTTTTGTGTCAACCATAAACATGACTACAGGACGTTCACTTCCCTCATCCAAGCTATTCATATATATTGTAAATAGTTGTGACCCAGCACTGGTCCCGGTGGTACACCAATAGTTACAGGGTTGTCATCCTGAAAATGTCCCCCTTATCCTGATGCTCTGTCTTCTATTAGTTAACCAAACCTCTAGAAATACTAATACACTGTACCTCCAAAACTATGGGCTCTTATTATTAAGTTACCTAATGTGAGATACCTTAACAGATTTCTTCCAAAAATCCAAACAGATCCAAATATCAACAGCTTCCCATTTATCTATCTTCATTATTACCTCCTCAAAGAATTCTATTAAATTAGCTAGGCATGATTTCTCCTTCAAGAAACCATTCTGACTCTGTTTGATTTTATTATGAGTTTCTAAATGCCCTGCTATTGCATCCTTGATAATAGACTTTAACATTTTCCAAAAGACAAATTGCCCTGTCGTTACCTATTTCTGTCTGTTTCACTTTTTAATTAAAGCTATTACATTGGCAGTTTTCCAATCCTCTGGGACTTTTCCAGAATCTAAAGATTCCTCAAAAATTGCTGCCAGTATAACCACTGTCTTTATAGCTATTTCTTTTGATAGCTGAAGGTGCATTCCATCAGGTCCAGGAGACTTAGCAGTCTCTAGCCCTGTTACTTTCCGTTGTACTTTTTCTCTAGTAATAGTTAATTAATTTATTTCCTGTCCTTTTGCCTTTTGAAAATTTAATGTTTTTGGGTTACTATTAGTGTCTTCCATTGTGAAGACATGTGCAAAGTATCTGCTCTTCTCTGTCTTTATCTTTCATTATTAATTCCCCATGCTCACTTCCTATAGAATCAACATTCAATTTGTTCACTGTTCCTTTGTAAACATGTTTAGAAATGTTTATAATCTGTTTCTTATATTTCTGGTGAGCTTTCTCTTGTATTCTAACTTTTACCTTCTCAGTAATCTCTTAGTCAGTGTTTTTTTTTAATATTCTCTCTAGGCTTCTGATTGATTGATTGCCCACTTTTATGGTAATGTAGGCTATTTCATTAAGCTTAATATTATCTTAACTTTTTTTTGTAAGTTCACTGTTGACGGCAGGTCCTCCACTTTGAATTTTCTTCCTTGTTGAAATGTATTTTTATTCTACACATACCAAACTATCCCGTAAATGTTTGTCATTGCATGTCTGTTGCCCTATCTCTTAACCTTGTTGACAGTCACTTTAGAAAGCTCTGCCTTTGTGTCCTCTTTATGACCCTTGTTTAAGTTTGCAAAGCTTAAATATGTGTCTTGTACTCATTCTTCTCTTCGTCAATGGAATGTGAAAGGTATCTCAATAGAATCATAGAATCCCTTCAGTGCAGATAAAGGCCATTCGGCCCATTGGGTCTGCACCAACCCTCTAAAGAGCATCCCACCCAAACCACCCTCCCCCATCCTTGTAACTCCACATTTCCCATGGCTACTCCACCTAACCTGCTTCAGTGGTTAGCACTGCTGTCTTACAGCGCCAGGAACCTGGGTTTGATTCCACCCTCGGACAACTGTCTGTGTAGAGTTTGCACATTCTCTCCGTGTCTGCGTGGGTTTTCTCTGGGTGCTCTGGTTTCCTCCCACAGTCCAAAGATGTGCAGACTAGGTGGATTGGCCATGCTAAATTGTCCATAGTGTTCAGGGATGTGTAGATTAGGTGGGTTACAAGGGGATAGGTCTGGGTGGGATGTCCGATGGTCAGTTTGGACTTGTTGGGCCGAAGGGCCTGTTTCCACACTGTAGGGATTCTATGATCCCTGGATACTACAGGACAGTTTAGTGCTGCCAGTGACCTAACCTGCACTAATCTTGGATGCATTTTCTTCCACAATGGAATGTAAAAAGTGAGACTTCGAAGTTCCGAATTTATTTTCTGTGTGGATATGGAACAATATCAGAAACTGATGGGTTGCAGATCAACCTCAATCGAATTGAATGACAGAATAGGTTTGGGAGGCTGGATTGCATACTACGCATACCACTGTGGTCTAAAATAAGTCAGTACTAAACAAATCCTTTTTGAAGTATTGTTTGAATATTGTTTACGCAAGGACAAACAGGCAAATTTGGAATCAGAATCTGTGGCAGTACAAAAGAAGGCCCTTTGATCGGTCATATCTCTGTCAGTTCTCTGCAACAGCAACTCCCCTAGTGCCATTCCTCTGTATCCCGACTTATTTTCTATTCAGATAATTATCCAATTCCCCTTGATAACTATGGTTAAGTCTGCCTGCACCACACTTCCAGGCAAGACATTCCAAGTCCTAACCACGTGATATGTAAAAGGGTTTTCTTCATCGTTGTTACTTTTATCAATCACTTTAAATCAGCATTATCTGATTCTCAACTATTTGGCCAATGGGCAAAGTTTCCCTCTATCCGCTCTGTCTAGATCCCGACTGATTTTGAGCACATTTTTCAAATCTCTTCATTATCCTTTCCTTTCCGGGGGAGCTGACAGAACTTCTCCATTCTATCCAGATAACTGAGGTTTCTCATCCAGCGAACCTTCTTTGCACATCATTTCTGTAGCTTTCCCAATGCCTAAACACAATTCATAAAGTGTAGTCCCCAGAACTGGACACAATAAGTAGTTGAAGCTAAACCGTTATTTTGTAGAGTTTTATTATAATGTTGTATTTTGGTATTTTATGACCCTATTACTTAAGCCAAGAATCCTGACTGCTTTATTAACCACTTTCTCAATCTGTCCTGTAAACTTCAATGACTTGTGCACATCTACCTCAGGTCCCCCTTCTCCTGCACCTATTTCTGTAGCTGTAACACTGTATTCTGTTCTGTTACCCTGATGTACATGATAAGGTATGATTTAGCTGGTTAGCATACAAAACAATACTTTTCACTGTATCTCAGTACATCTGACAAAAATAAATCACACCAAATCAAAATCTGTTTAGAATTATACCCTCTATATTGCCGATCCTCATGCTTCCTATGAAAATGGACCATTAAATCTCAGAAAGTCGTTAGTTTGAAAGAGATCCAAGAAAAAAGGAGATGCAAGACAATGGAGTGGAGCTGGAAGAACACAGCAGGTCAGGTAGCATCAGAGGAACAGGAAAGCCGATGTTTCGGGTTTACACCCTTCATGAGGACTGGGGAGGGGGAAGGGAGCTTGGAAATAGATAGAGGAAAGTGGGTGAAGCTGGGGGAAGGTAGGTGGGATGGTGATAGTTGGATGCAGGAAGGGGATTGTGGAGATAGGTCAAGGGAAGGGTGGGACGGATAGCTGAAAAAGAAGGTGGGCAGGTTGTGTCAGGTCAAGGAGGAAGGGATGAGAGGGAGGGTTGGACATGAGATGAGGTCGGGGGGCGGTGGGGAGATTTTGAAACTGGTGAATTCTACGTTGAGGCCATCAGCTGTAAGTTCCCGAGGCAGATTATGGGCTGTTGTTCCTTCAGTTTCCATGTGTTTGTATGATTGACTCTAAACTGCCCTCTGGGCAATTTGAGATGGGCAATAAATGCTCCCTAGCAGCAACGCCCTAATCTGGTGAATGAATAAAGGGAAAAAAATGCCCTTCCTACACCTCCCTGACTTTCTACCTTGCTTGTCTTGTTTTAAACAATTCTCTTTGACCACACATTTTGTCTTCTGACTGATGAACTTTTATATGCCTCAGTGTCATATTTGATTTTGTAATGGTCCCAGAAAGCGCCTTGGGAGGTTTCATTATGGTGAATCTGGGTTGTTCTTGATGACACGTTTCTTGATGGAATGCAGGACATATTATGAAGTAACTGAGAAGAGCTTATACTGTGAAGTTTTCTAGACTACTGGTCAGAACTGTAGACTATTTTGAAGAGATTGTGTAGACTCGTCCCTTGTGAGATTAACAGAATTGAGTAGCATTCATAACAAAGATTCTGTATATGGCTTGTGTGTGGAACAGGTTTGATGACTCAAAAGTTCTTTTCCAATTACCCTTGGTCTTAAAGAACATTTATTTTAAAAAGTCCGTTATATATACTTCAGAGGTGATTGTTTTGTAAGCAATGATATTTGATTCAGGTATTCAGAGAAAGGACTATTAGTACCCTGAAGTCCACTAAATGTAAGACAGATATGACTCAATCAGTACGAGAAGCATAAAGGAGCAGAATTTTAGAAACATTTCTTAGGTTATAAGGAAAAACTAATGAATTCTGAACTGGATTAGGTAAGTTTGGAATTTGGGGGATCAAGACAGTTTGAATGTACCTTCTGCATGATTTCCCAAAATTGCCCAATTGCTGTACTTCTTGAAACAAAATATGAAGTCAATTAAATGAAGATGCAAGCCCATTGAATATTTACAGAGTGGACTATTGATAAAGATCACTCCACAATATGCAACATTTAAATGAAACCACTTAATTTTATCTGGTGCCCCTGAGCACACGCTCTGCAGGCCTGTGCCTTGAATCCATTTAACACACTCCGTTCCGTAAATTAGATAAATATTTGAGGAAAAGAATTAAATGCAAGAAGTGCAATAAGTACTCCTCAGCCAGTCAAATGATATCATTAGAGCGTACAGACAAATTTATTTCTCATCTTGTTTTCATACAGGATTATAAAATCATGAGCATGGATAGGGTGAATAGCCAAGGTCTTTTCCCCAGGGTAGGGGGAATCCAAAACTAGAGGGCTCAGGTTTAAGGTGAGAGGGGAAAGATTTAAAAGGAATCTGCGGGGTAACTTTTTTTCAAGCAGAGTGTGTTGCATGCGTGGAACGAGCTGCTGGAGGAGGTACAGTTATAACATTTAAAAGGCATTTGGGTGGGTAAATGATTAGGAAGGGTTTAGAGTGATATGGGCCAAATGCTGGCAAATGGGACTAAGTCAGATCAGGAGGTCTGGTCAGTGCAGGTGAGTTGGACTGAAGGGTCTGTTTCCATGCTGTATGACTATTAAGTGGTCTACATCTGAACCATTAACTGATCAGTTTTCTTTGCAAGAGCTGACTGACCAACTGAGTATTTCCAGCATTTTCCATGCTTGTTTTAAATTTTCTGCAGTTTTTCTTTGCGTTTTATAAATTTTAAAGGGTTTGGAAATGTAACAAGGTAATGGGATGAAAGTTGGCTTTCCACTATGGTGATACAACAGCTACATTTTGCAACTGACACCAGCAGTTATGATGGACCAGTGATCTCCTGTGCTGTAATACCTCTGTGAAAGTAAACTCTCTTACATCAGGAGACTGGATGTTGAACTGACACTTAAAGTAGTAAAGCTGACCCTTTAAGTTCACTTGTCACAAGTTGCTCATTTTGAATGTTTTGGCAGTTTTCTTTGGGAGACAGCAAGAAATAGCAATTTGCTGAAGCTCTGAGTGCACTTACAAAGCTTCTTAAACTGCGGGCTGTTACTGCTTTCCTTCCAGTTGTATGGAAACAGTTTGACTTTTAGCATGTTAGTTTTGTATGACTGATAAAGGCATTCTATGAGTAAATTTATCTTTGACAATTTTGAAAAACTCCCATTAACTTGGCTTTCAATGGAAACTGCAGCCGTTGTGCATCAAGTAACAGAAATGGTTCTGCCGGATGTGGAGGTAACTTTTTCAGTTGGGTTATCAGTAACGGCTGCCAAAATTGTCCCTTCACTTGGGATAGGGAAAAGTAACCAGGATTCCTGTTTAACTACCAGTTCAATGACCCTGCCTGGAAACAGTAACATAAATTCTCCAGGCGTATAGTTTTCGGGGGAGTATATGATGGAACATACTTTCTGACCTGTTAGTGCTGACAGGAGGACCAATCTGTTCAGAGTATTGGGCCTTCTTGACTCATGGCTAGTGGGCAATATGCAGAAGATGAACACCCTAAGCTATATCTGGTGAAGAAAAGGAAGAAAGAAAATGCAATGCATGTTTACAATATACTATTTTGATAAATATGTTTGAAATAGTAATGGGAGTCAGGGAGTACTTTAACCATTGTAAACTGTGTTCTGGGTTCATATGATGGTTGTGAACTGCTCAACTGCTTTACTTGCTAGTCTATAATAACATAAACCCTTCTGTTAGATTGCTCCCACTCATGCTTAGCTATCCATTATTTATTTTCAGTGAGGACCTGAGCTTATCAAGGTGAAGAATGCTTCACTAGGAAGAAAATCCTTTCTCACGTGACTCACTGTCAAAATCAAACATTCTTAATTCTGTTATAGAAGTAATATCACACAGTTATAAAATAAATCAAATGGGCTATAAGTGACAATAAAATAGCCAGGCAATGACCCCATCTCCAACAAGAGAGAATCTAACCATTGACCCAATACAATAATATTGTACTATTATTGCTGAAACCCTACCAGTGTCAATATCCTGCAGGTTATCATGGACCAGAATTCAAATACATACAGCCATTCGGCCCAATGGGTCCACGCCAACCAAGCCTCTGAAGAGCATCCCACCCAGACCCATTCCCCTATCCTATCCCTGCATTTTTCATGGCTAACCTACCCAGTCTGCATTTCCCTGAACACTATGGGCTATTTAGCATGGCTAATCCACATAACCTGCATGTGTTTGGACTGTGGGAGGAAACCAGAGCACCCAGCATGGGAAACCCATGCAGACACCAGGAGAATGTGCAATGTTGTCACATGTACTGAGATACAGTGAAAAGTGTTGTTTTGAGTGCTGTACAGGCAGATCATACCATACAAAGTCCATCGAGATAACAGAACAGTGTAGAATACGGTATTATAGATGCAGAGAGGTGGAGAGAGAGATGGAGATCAACATTAACTTTTGAGAGGTCAGTTCAAAAGTCTGATAACTGCAGGGAAGAAGCCATTCTTCAATCTGTTTGTATGTATATTCAAACTTTTATATCTTCTGCCTGACAAAAGAGGGTGAAAGAAAGCATAACCAGGATGGGATGGAGTCTTTCATTATGTTGGTTGCTTTTCTGAGGCAGTGGGAAGTATAGATAGAGCCAATGGATGGGAGGCTGGTTTGCACGATGGACTGGGCTGTAGTTTCTTACGGTCTTGGGGAGAGCAGTTGCCATATCATGCTGTGATACATCCAGATAGTATACTTTCTCTGATGCATCTGTAAAAATTGGTAAGAGTCCCTGTGAACGTGCTGAATTTCCCTTGCCTCCTGAAGAAGTAGAGTTGTTGTTGTGCTTTTTTGACCGTCACGTCGAGGGGTTGTACGAGGACAGATTGTTGGTGATCATCACTCCCAGGGACTTGACACCCTCAGCCATCTCCGCCTTAGCACCATTGATGTAGACAGGGATGTGCCCTCCACTCGCTTCCTGAGGTCAATGACCAGTTCCCTCATTTTGCTGATGCTGATGGAGAGATTTGTTGTCTTTATACCATGCCACCAGGCATTCAATCTCTCTCCTGTATTCTGTCTCATCGTGGTTTGAGATCCAACCTACAACAGTGGTGTCGTTAGCAAACTTATAAACGGAGTTGGGATGGCCGCACAGTCATGAATGTATAAGAAGTATAGTAGGCGTCTTGAGTACGAGCCTTGCAGGGCACTGGAGTTGCGGATTATGGAGGAAGAGACGTTGTTGCCTATTCTTACTGATTGTGGTCTATGAGTCAGGACATCAAGGATATAAATATAGTGGCTACAAAAGCAGGCCAGAGGCTACGAATTCTGCGGTGAGCAAGTCCCCTGTTATCTCTCCATTGCTCATCTACCATTTATATGGCACTAGTCAAGGGTGTAATGGAATACTTGCCACTTGTCTGAATTAGTATAGCTTCAACAACACTTAAAGAGCTTGGCACCATCCAGGACAAAGCAGTCCGCTTTATTTGCTCTCCATTCACCGCCTTCAGCATTTACTTCCTTCAGTACTGACACACTGCAGCAGCAATATGTAACATCACCTACACTCCTTAGAAAGATCTTCAAGCCTCCAACCTCTACCATATAGAAGGACAAGGGCATCAGATGCATGGTAACACCACCATCTGAAAACTATCCCCCCCACCAACTCTAAAAGACTCACACCATCTTGACTTGAGAACACATTGGTATTCCTTCATTGTAGCTGGGTCAAAAACCTGAAAGTACCTTTCTAATAACACCGCAGGTGTCCCTACACCAACTAAGGACTTCAGCATTTCAGGAAGACAGCTCACCCCTATTTTCTACAGCAAATTAGGTTAGGGCAATAAATGCTGGCCCAGCCACTGATTACCAAATCATATGTACAAAGGAAAAATGTGAAAAAGACCTATCAAAAGGAAAGTGAGGTGTACGAACAGGAGAAGAGGAGAGTCTTGTTCCTGGCAAGGGTCGTGGAGATGAAGATTAAATTTCCTGCTAATCCTGATGTGTGCATCATCACATGGTCACACCTGATTCAGAGGCTTCTCAGTGACACCACCTAATCTGAGATGGAGAGGTGGGGTCATGGGACTGTTGTTTGAGGCCTGTGGGGAGGTTGGGTTTTAATATACTTTGGATATAAATACACAGAGATCTGTTATTAATAGAGAGAATGTGCTCATGCTGTGCCTGTTTCAACATAACAGAATAGATGACATCCATTCTCTGGGACATTTCTTTGGGCAATCTCTTGACTAATCAGAGTCAATCTGCCTGGTTTAAAATTTAAACAATACTCTGTAGTTAACTGTCAGTCATCACTAACTGGTGCATTCTCTGTGGCAATGTCTCTTGTAATCAGAATCCACTCACCAAATAATCTGCCTTCTCCTCTGACCAGAAAATCATGTTCTTTTTCTGTATTTTGCAATTTCTTGAGAATTGTCTGGATGAGTGCAAAATGAAAACTTTCAACAACTAAGTGTCTCCATTTTCAGCAATACCAACTTCTGTGCTACCAAACAACTATTTACACTTTGGACGGTTTATTTTGAATGTTTCATAAGTTCAGTTTTTCCCTAACCAGGTTTAAGTTCACTATCTGATTAACATCCCACCCATTTTCACACTGTCATGGTGAGTGGGGGCTACATGTTCCTCTGGGATCATGCACTTGAACCTGATTCTGCTCCCACATCCTGTACCATTTCAGCTGCAGTGATCCAATGGATTTTTCAAAGCAGCTGCTGCTTATTGGCCAAAAGCTGAGGTTGTCACCCAGTTAGATGCTTCAGGCACGGGCCAGAGCTAGTCATGGCTGGATCATTTAAAAGGCAGACAGCAGCCCTGACTGAGCTTGCCATAGCTATTACAAGTGGATGAACAGGGAGGGCAGAGGCTATCTATGGCTTGGGCTACTCTGGCTGGGAAACTGCATTTTTCTCATTCCTCCTTTTAGGCTGTAATTGAGGCCAAGGCAGTCAGGAGAGCTGTACTCTTTTCCTCCCTCTGGAAGAAGTGCTACAGTAAGTCAGACCAAGCAAACATGGCTAGAGGTAGCATTGATGCTAGGCCTCATATTCCTCTCAACACTCTCACCTTACAAATCTAGTCTTTCAGTTCAAACAATGACACTCACAGCCACTGTATGAACAAGTGAATTTTACTCTTCCTACACTTTTCACACTGCAGTAGTACGAGTGCTACTGGCTCCCCACTGTTCCAGACAGCTAAGCTCAGATCTTGCATATTCCCCCATCTTGGTCATTTGCTTATACTCCATACCCCAGTGAGGTTTACCATGAGCTTAGCAAATGACACAACAGAAGTATGCAGGTTACTGGCTCCGTCCACCTTTGAAAATCTCATTTAGCACTGAGGCGTGGGGAATCAGTAACACTTGCTAAATGCACTATTTTCCAGGCCTAGCTTCACCCTCATTCTCAAGAGTGATTGAAAAGTCAGCCCTGGAGGACTGACCAGAACAGCCTTCTTCTTACCTGGCATGTTAGCCTTAGATAGGAACTGTGCCCATGACTGTATATTTTATTGATGCCTTGATATTCCATATAGGTTAGTAACCTCTCGAATTCAATCTCCCATTATCTTTCTTCAGTGCAGCTTGGCAGCTTGCTTGTATTTTTCCAATGGGTTCTGCAATTGGTCAGTTCCACCCCTGTTTTGTGACAGAGAATGCTTTGTTGGAATATCTCCACTGCACTGAGAGAGTTTCAAACATATAAACCCAGCAGCAGGGTGTTTGAGATGCTGGTGGTTTGGCTGCAGTGAAATAAAGGCTACAATGGTTCTTGTTCTATCATGGGACGGAAATCACTGAGGGCTGTAAGTGTAGAGTAAAAGAATGATGCTGTGCCTTCTGGAGCGAGTCAGCCAGGGCATAACGTGCTCTGCTAGGGGCCAGTGACTTGTCAATGGTCAAAAAAGAAAAATGTCAGATCCAGATGCAAATGATTAGTGATGATGTTGTAGGCACTGAGTTTCATTTTGCTGAGATTAGCCAGAGCACTCTAATCATCCTGACTTCCGGATATAACTGGTGTGTTGGGCTACATGTTTCATCTGTTACTGCCGGTATGCTGAAGAACTATTAGTTGGACATTTGTTACAGGATTTCTCCGGGTGCTGCTTATGGTATGTTGAACCAACATGGAAATCCAGTGTCATTCATCAAATTGTCTGGGTTACATCAAGTGTAATGTCTTCTGCTCATTAAATGGTCCTTTCACCTAAACTCATGCTTTCTCTATATACTAAAAAAGAATGATTAACATGCAACAAATTTTTTGAGAACAATGGGTATCAATGAAATAATTAATGAAACATTTAACCAAACCCAAAATGTCACCTGATATATGGTAGAACATGATAGTGCAACTGACTATTGAGTGGTGTATCTGAGCAAATGTTAAGGTCTGAAGCAGGCTGAATTGGCACCATTCACTGAACATTGCACCACATCCTCCACAATCATTTCAACTGTGTTTCTACGCGGGGCGGCTCCACGACTCCGTAAGCAGTTCCCGTTCTCTAATATCACAGGCTCATTCTGCTTACATTGGGACCCTGATATCAGGCCCTAATGGGTGTGCCAAGGCTGCACTTGCTGACAACTGTTTATTCCTGTCAGTCGCAAAAGCAGAATGGGTAAGCGGGCCAATCCATGGCTTACAAAGGAAATAAGAGATAGTATCCGATCCAAGGAAGAAGCATACAGATTGGCCAAGAAAAATAATAAATCTGAAGATTGGGAGCAGTTCAGAATTCAGCAAAGAAGGACTAAGGGATTGATTAAGAAGGGGAAAGTAAAGTAAGAAAGTAAGCTTGCAGGGAATGTAAAGACTGACGCGTGGAGTTTCTGTATGTACATAAAGAGAAAGAGATTGGTAAAGGCAAATTAGGTCCCCTGCAGACAGAAACAGGGAAATATATAATACAGGACAAAGAAACGGATGAGTAATTGAATACATACTTTGGTTCAGTCTTCACAAAAGAGGACACATATCAGATACCAGAATTATTGGAGGATGCAAGATTTAGTGAGAGGGAAAAGCTGAGGGAGATCAATATTAGTAGAGAAATGGTGCTGGCAGAATTGTTGGGATTGAAGGTCAATCCCTAAGGCCTCATAATCTACATCCCAGAGCACTTAAGGAAGTGGCTATAGAAATAGTGGATGCATTGTTGGTCATTATAGACCGGTGAGCCTAACATCGGTAGTGGGGGAAATTCTCGAATCCATTGTCAAGGATTCTATAGCAGAGCATTTAGAAAGCAGTGGCAGGATCAGACAGAGTCAGCATGGATTTATGAAGGGGAAATCATGCTTGACAAATCTGTTGGAATTCTATGAATATGTAACTATTAGAGTTGACAAGGGGGCGCCAGTCAATGTAGTATATTTGGACTTCCAGAAAGTGTTTGACAAAGTCCCACATAAGCCATTAATTTGCAAGATTAAAACGCATGGGATTGGGCGAAGTGTATTGAGATGGATAGGTTGGCAGAAAGGAAACAAAGCGTAGGAATTAATGGATCCTTTTCAAATTGGCAGGCAGTAACTAGTGAGGTGCCACAGGGATCGGTGCTGGGACCCCAGCTATTCACAATATATATTAATGATTTGGATGAGGGAATAAAATATAACATCTCCAAGTTTTCAGTTGATACCAAGTTGGGTGGGAGGGTGGACTGTGACGAGGATGCAGAGATCCTTCAGCATGATCTCAACAGGTTGGGTGAGTGGACAAATCAATGGCAGATGCAGTATAATTTGGATAAATGTGAGGCTAGTCACTTCGGAAGCAAAAACAAGAGGGCAGATTACTACAGAATGGCTGTAAATTGGGAGAAGGTAGTGAGCAGCAGGACCTGGTGTTCTTGTGCTTCAGTTGCTGAAGGTAAGCATGCAGGTGCAGCAGGCGGTAAAGAAGGCAAATAGTATGTTGGCCTTCATTGTGAGAGGTTTCAAATACAGGAGCAGGGATGTGTTGTCGCAGTTGTACAGGGCCTTGCTGAGACCACACCTAGAATATTGTGTGCAGGTTTGGTCTCCTTTTCTGAGGAAGGATGCTGTTGCTCTTGAGGGACTGCGGCGAAGGTTTACCAGGCTGAATCTGGGGATGGCAGGTCTGACGTACGAGGAGAGATTGACTGGGTTGGGATTGTTTTCGCTAGAGTTCAGACGAGTGAGGGGGGATCTCATAGAGACTTATAAAATACGAACAGGACTAGACAGGGCAGATGCAGGGAGGATGTTCCTCATGGTGTATGTGTCCAGAACCAGGGGTCACAGTCTGAGGATTTGGGGTAGACAATTTAGGACAGAGATGAGGAGACATTTCTTCACCCAAAGAGTGGTGACCCTGTGGAAGTCATTACCTCAGGAAGTAGTTAATGCCAAAACATTGAATATATTCAAAAGCCAACTAGATATAGCACTTGGGGTGAATGGGATCAAAGGTTATGGGGAGCAAGCAGGATTAGGCTATTGAGTTGGACAACCAGCCATGACCATGAAGAATGGCGGAGCAGGTTCGAAGGGCTGAATGGCCTCCTCCTGCTCATGTTTGCTATGTTTCTATGACAACCTGACCAGCTCAGAAACCATCTGAGAGGAGGCCTCCTAATTCTGTGTTCACCTAAAATTTAGAGCACCAGACTAGCTGTAAAAGCTGCCAACCCAATCAGAGCAAGCATTCGTAAGAGCAGAGAGAGACTGGTATTTCCAAATGAAGGGCAAACCCCTTTGTTAGATCAGGTTCATCCATAATCACAGTCTTTTGTGTCACCATCCCACTGTGGGACTGGTTCCATTGGGCTGTTCTGGCAGTGATGAGGGCCATGAAAATCATCCCTAATTGGGATCTTTATCACCTTCATTGACAGCTTGCCTAGATATCACAGGCAGCCACTCTTCTTCCCAATTGTCTTCCGGAAAACCTCTCCAGCAGTAGGAGTGCACTAGCGAACCATAGATTTTCCCTTTAGTCCCGCTTGCACGGTGTCAAGAATATCCAACTCCACATGTCAGGTGAGGAGGAACTCCAAGTCATTAGTGTTGTAAGCTGTGCCTATTTTCTACATCATTCCTGACCAAATGTTATGCACATGAGAGAGGGCAGGTGGACACCTTGTTTCCAGGCTCCTCCTAGTACCTTGAAGAAGAGATGCCAATTTCCTTTTGAACTCCATCACAATGTGAGCTAAGATTGGGAGCACATTGTTAATCATGGAATGAGTTTATAAGCAATGCTGCATTCATATCTGTGATTGAATCCAAGCTGAGTCCAGGATGCTGTTGGGCTTCCCATTTTAAATGTGTTATCGTGCAAAATCTCTAAGTAGAGACCAGATATCATCCAACACAATAATTCCTTTAAGGAAACTTTTTATTTTAGCATTTATGAAGAAAGCTTCTATAAGTAACCTTTTGCTAAATCATAGGCTATTCACAATTAAAAGATAAAAACCACAGCCCACTTCTACCATGCAATAACTCCATAGAAGCCAGTACCTCATCACCAAATCACCCTTTATTTACACGTGGAAAGTCCTTGATACTGATCCAGCTCCCTCAGAGCCAGCTCTCAGAGTGAACAGAACCTCTGACATTTCTGTTTATATCTATCAGCCAGGGGTCCCTGATTAGACCAGATTAACAGCCCCAGTCAGGGATCTCATTTTATCAGGTCCCCATGGCTGACCTTGTTACAATCGATACAGTAGGTAGTCAGAGATGTGAAACGTGTGAACTTACAAATCCTCACAGAGGACTTTAAAAACATTTATAAGTTTCAAGGTTATGAAGGGGGAATTTATGGAAAATGCCAGGAAATTCTTACTTTTTTTGGTGGATTGTCAACAGCCAATATAGTTTGTTAGAAATAAAGGTTGAGACTTGAACATAGATCATTTAGGAATGAGCTAAATCGATTGTGGAATAGATTGCCTAAACTTCAGATCTGGTAATGTGTCATAAGTATTAAGGTGCATCATACAAAAATTCTGCATGACGGGTTTTCGAAATTTTACTACTAATACCAATTTTTGAAAATATACTTCTGTTTATTCCTTTGGTGCATTTCGGATGATCTTGGCGCTTATAAAAATGATAATACAAATTTAATGAAATCCTTTCCTTTGTGAGAATATTTGACAACAAGGAATTTCATGTTCTAATACATATTTCTCAAAATATGCGGGTGATATCGGTAAGACATCATATGGTGCCTTTCACCAGTTTCCTTGAGATGGTAAAGTTGGAATGACCCGTTGAATTGCTATTATTGTCATGATAGTACTTCCACAGTGATATTTGAGAGAGAATTCCAGCATATTAACCCAGGCTAGCCCTGCTTCCAGTCACCTTACTGTTGATCCAGATGGTTAACATGATAGACAATAGCAGGAATTGCGGGGGGAAAATAAACTCTGTAGGTCTGGCTGCAGCTTTCCATTTCTGAAGAAGGGTCACTGGATCTGAAACGTTAACTCTGCTTTCTCTCCACAGCTGCTGCCAGACCTGCTGTGTTTTTCCAGCAATTTCTGTTTATATTTCTGATTTCCAGCATCTGCAGTTCTTTGGGTGTTTTTTTTTTTGTTCAGGGACTGACATTATACTTCACTTCAATACATGATGCCTGTCAGCACTATTCATCCGCCATAAAATGGAGCCAGATCCAGGTGGGCAGGAACACAGTGCAGCAGTCTGTCAGCTGCCAAAACGACAAATTTGATTTGGGAGGGTTAGAGAATGGGAGAACTGCTCTGCCTCAAATGATTTATTTAAAAATGAATTACTTACGTTTGGCTGCTTATCAGTAGAATCACAATGATAGCAATTTTACCACCAGCCACGCTAAATTCAAGCATTGAACTCCTTTCATTTATTATTTTAGGTAGAAGTAGCAGTGAGTAATTCAGCAAAAAATCAAATGCTTGATAATTGGCATCCTGGGTCTCTAAGTACTTTATCAGACGCTATCAATCAAAAAGGTAAAACTGTTCCGCTTGCTGATTGCTTCACCACTGCTACTATTCTTTTTCTCCAGTGAACCCAAACCAGCTTTGCTTCTTGTAGTACGTGCAGTCCAAAAATTTGGATTGTGTATATAAATTGCTGAGCTGGATGCTTAACTAGGTCACTCAGACATTCATTGCAAACATTTTTGATTCTGTGACTGAAAGCTGGCTTCAGTGAAAGTCTGTTATTCGATGTGGGGTTTTCATCAGTGAGTGGAGTGAATAACTTTGGTTATTGCATTCAAACATTATTTGCCGTTGACTGTTGTTTGTGTTATGATGCCAAATCATTTGAACCATAACTTCAGCTTGCAATTCCCAGATATGCCAAATACACTGTGATTCAACTACTCTACTAAACCAACCAACTAAATCAAACCACTTACGATTCAAGAGATAGCAAGAACTGCAGATGCTGGAGTCAGAGTCGATGCAGTGTGGAGCTAAAGAACACAGCAGCTCAGGCAGCATCAGAGGAACAGGAAAGTCAATGTTTCGGGCCGAGATCCTTCATCAGGACAAAGGCCCGGAGCATTGATTCTCCTGTTCCTCTGATGCTGCCTGACCTGCTGTGTCCTCCAGCTGCAAACCTACCATTCAAACGTTTTGCTTTCTCATGACATACAGATTAATTTCTTTCGAAATGTATCTGCAATTGGAATATGAAATTGTGGAGGTAGAACTGGTCTTAGTGGCCAGTCCTCATCTCCATAAAAATTTACTGGCTGGCTTGGAGACGAAGCTTTGTTGGGGAATTGTGAGAATGGTTTCTCAGTTTGTAAAGGAGAAAGCATCTGTGGAAATGATGTTGGGGAAACTTCTGGCCACAGTAAGGGTATGGGCACTGGTCAGAATAACATTGTTGGATTCAGTCTTCACCTTTAAAGCCAGATCCTGCTGGCTTTCTTCAGATGCCCTACTGGCTTGCACTGAAGAGGACATTATGTTTGGGACACGGTTGAAAGGTAGTGAAATCAGAGAAGTTACTGGCCTTACTTTAACTGGCTTCCTGCCTGGTTTCCATGATGGCCAATGTGTGGTGGTGCACTTGAAAATGATTGCATTTGTTTCCCAGTGTGAGTCTGACAGCGTCCCAGTCAGCCAATAGCCTCATGCTGAGCTGCGCATTCAGTATGTAATGACTTGGGTAAAATGGGCTACATGTGCTAAGTCATCCATTGAATTGCTTTGGGCTGCATTACACAAGATGGTGAATGGCAATTCTGAATGTAATTCAGGTTTTATTCCTTAGACAACCTATGTCCTGATGAAAGGAAAGATCTCTTTCCTGGTCTGCCTTTCCTCCCATTTTCTATCTGCCAGATTACAAATTCAACATTTACTCCCACCATTAGCAACATACATTGGCAGCAGAGACAGTAAGAACTGCCGATGCTGAAGTCTGAGATAACACAATGTGGAGCTGGAGGAACACAGCAGGCCAGGCAGCATCAGAGGAGCAGGAAAGCTGATGTTTTGGATCATTTCTGAAGAAGAGTCCCAATCCGAAACATCAGCTTTCCTGCTCCTCTGATGCTGCCTGGCCTGCTGTGTTCCTCTAGCTCCACACTATACATTGGCAACACTTCGCAAGGCTCCTTTAATAGCACCTTCCAAATCTATCAGCCCGATCCCCCGGAAGGTGAAGTGCAACAGATGCAAGGGAGCAGCACCATTAACAAGTTCCCTCCAAGTCACACACCATTCTGACTCGAAAGTCATACCATTCACTGTTGTTGCGTGAAATTGTGGAAGTCCCTTCATGACAGTATTTTGGTTAAACTCACTCCCTGTGAACTGTCAAAGTACAAGAAGGTAGCTATCCACCATCTTCTCAAAGGAAGTTGGGGATAGCAATAATTGCTGACCTAACCAAAAACACACACATTCCATACAAGTCACCAAATTCAGAGCTAATTTGTATCATGACCTCCACAGCATAGGGACAATGTATCGAGGCATTACAAACTCTGCTTCCTCTTTCTACCAGAGCGGTGAGGTTCCAGACATCCTTGTAACCAAAGTCCAAATACAAACGAAACTCTCTTGCTGAAGGCTGAGGTGAAAACAGCTGCCGTTGATATCACGGCATTGTTCAACCATGTTTGACACCAAGAAGCCTGATGTAAAAACTTATATCAGCGGGGATAAGGAGAATATTCTCCATGTGCTGGAGTGATACTTGTCCCGAAGGAAGGTGGTTGTGAATCACAGAAGTATTATGGTGCAAAAGGAGGTCATTTGACCCACCCTGTCTGCAGCAGCTCTCTGAATGAGCATCATAACTTAGTCCATCCCCCTGCCTTATTCACATTCGCTTGCATATTGTTTCTATTTAAATAATCATACAGGGCCCGATTAAATGCCTCAATTGAACCTGCCTCCCAAGCTTAATGCACCCCAAACTTGGTGTCTGTTTAACCTTAAGTACAAACAGCCTATCCAATGTTTTGCTCCTCTGCCTTTATGGGACGCATGTACAACCTCAGTAAAGACAAATACCAAATATTAATGTAATACCTATTGACTATACTTAATGCATTCACAATCAAGCACAGTAACTCTAATATTTTTTGTTCATTCATGTGACATGGACATCACTGGCTGACCTTATTGTCCTTGGGAATGTGGTGGTGAGCTGCCTTCGTGAATGGCTGCAGTCCATGTGCTGTAGTTTGACCCAGAATGCTCTTAGGGTGGGAGTTTGAAATTTTGACCCAGCAACAGTGAAGGAATGTTGATTTCCAAGTCCCTAATAGCAGTTTCTTACCAACCAATAAACTTAAATTGAGGAAGAATTGAAGAAAAAAAGCATCTCCAACCTGCTTTCATCAAGCTTCCCACACCATTTTACTACAGTAAATCTAAATCTAACTCAAAGCCTCTTTGTCCCAAATTCCTACTTTGACCCAATTCCCAGATATACTCATTTGGTCTTTGTCTCACTCAGGTAAAGTCTCCCTCTGAACATGCACCCTTGTTTTTGGAGGCCAATCATCACCACCCTAGATCATCACTTGATGTTCCTCAAGATGGTGTTCTTGGCCAAACCTACCTGTTACTACGTGGGAACAGGAGTAGGCCACTCACTCCTTAAGTCTGTCCTGCCATTCAATGAGTTCCAGCATCATTGTCAAAAAGAGTTCCAGCATCATTTGAGTGCAGAAATGTTTGCTGACTTTACTCCAGAAGGAAGAAATGCAGAAATTCTCAGCAGGTCTGGCAGCATCTGAAGGGAAAGAAACAAAGTCAATGTTTTGAGTCCAATGGCTCTGAAATTCCCTGTCTAACAACAGCATAGGGAAGCAAAGAGCCCCACATCCTGAGAATGACCTTTTGAAAAGTCTGTGAGTTTTAAGCAGGCTCAATTTACAAGTAGTAAGTGTGGAATGGAACTGAATTGCTTTGATCTTGTGGCAGGTTACCAAGTTTCAGGTATCAAAGTTGGACAACCTGGGACCATTGTGTAGATTTTTAAAGTATCATAGTGACAACTAGTGGCTGAAGTCTATATTACAGAAAGTAGTTTCATGTTTATCTATGGTTTTCTAATGTAGAACGTGACAATTTAAAGTCAGATGGTTTGGGGCTAAAAAGGTAATAAGTGATAGGAAAGAGTGTTTAATATCTGTCGAGGTAATAATCAAACCTTGTGGATAAATCAGCTGGAAACCTAGTTAACTAATCTGGTAAGAAACATTTGTATTTTAAATTATATTTCTCATCCTCTGGAGATTCCACCATTTTGGATGTGCAGATACAGTGAGCAGTTGACTGCTGGTGTGTCTTTGACGGATGTTACTGAAACAGTTTCCAGCTGTGTGATGGCCTGATATGGCAGATCCCCAGGGGATGGTGATGCAGGGTTTATGCAGCAATTTTGTATGGCATTAAATGTTCCCAGTTTTGAAACCTCTGAATCAGAGAGGGAAGGTCGAGAATCAGACAAGATGAAGGTCAGTGAAACCAAGAATCACAGGATATTGTTGTCATTATTAGGCATGAAATTGGTGTGCTAAGGTGAAGCAGTTTAAAATTCCAAAAATGGATCTTCCAGGTGACACACGTCAACACTGTTACCCAGCTGAGAGGAGCACACCCTCTATATTTGCTCCTTCTTTTAAAGTGATTTAGCTGTCATCTGAAGCTAAATTCTAATAACAGCTTTTTTGAAGGATGTGTCAATGAAGAGAGGTAACTCAAACCTCAAGACCTTCTGTCTGGCATTTTGAATGATCACTACATGCGCCTATGCTTTTGATGAAGGACTGCCAAGGATGATAGCAGAATTGAGTGTCAGTTTTTTTTTCTGAAAGGGGAGCAAAATAGAGTATACAGACAAGCCATTAGAACACTTCAGGCTTTCAAAATGAAATAGTGCCGACAAGCCTGAAAACTGTCTATAATGATACCGCACTAACAGTTCACGCAAAGCTAATTTGAGCTCAGAATATTTTTTCTCAGCAATTTCAACTACCATATAGAATTAACCGCTCTTTATTAAACAGTACATACTAAATTAGTACAACATAAGGTTACTTACTTAAATTCCCTATCTGTCAAAGGTGTATCCTTAATGCATTTGCAAATTTACTGCATAAAACTGTGTAAAAATACAGTGCAGTGATTAAAAAAAGAAATAATTGGATTGCAGCCAATATTCAAAATGAAACCAGCACACTTCATCCAAGTAGAAGAAAAATAGACTCTTAGGCACATAAAGATAATACTAGCTTTCCTTTTGGCGGTATGAGTCATGCCACTGAATTGTTGGATCTAGACTGAGGTCTAGAAATTCTAACATGCGATTATTATTCAAGTACAAGTATTGTAGCCACAGCTATTTAAGAACCACTTAACATTATAACTCATATTTGGCTAGTTTGGACTTATAAGAATGTTGAAGGGAATATTGAATGTCATTAATAAGATGCAGGATCCAAACATTAACTAAAGCAAGGCACGAATCATAGTCCTATGGGAGCAAAGTGCTGCAGATGCTGGAAATCTAAGCTGCAAACAGAAAGTAGAAAATACTCAGTGAGCTTGGCAGCGTCTCTGAGGAGAGAAAAAAAAGTTAATGGGTAGAATTTTCCTACTCGTTGAGCAGCATGGGCAACAGTAAGAAAGTTGGGAAAACAGAACAAGGATGGAAAACTCTGATTCTCAATGTCGAGAAAATAAGCTCTGAATTTCCCGTTAAGATTACAGTGACAAATTCTGAATCTTGTGAATAAATGTTGACTACCTTATTTCCATACATTTTCATCTCATTATTAGCTAATCTTGCCTCATTTATATGCAGCTCACAATTTTCCCAGCTACTGCCGAAATCTAGATTGTGCCAATTCCTAACATGAAAGTCCCCGAAAATAACGTTTAGCTATAAATGGGAAAATTCGCCCTAAAGTTGGTGACAAATATTTATAGTCACTTTGCAGTTTGGCAGCTATAGTAGTCATAGCACTATTTACACAATAGTTTTGCTGTGGATCTCCATTGAAAAACTGATGCATCAAGTCAGCAGAGATTGATTTCATTGTCAAAAACAAAGTTGCTGGAAAAGCTCAGCAGGTCTGGCTGCATCTGTGAAGGAGAAAGCAGAGTTAACATTTCGGGACCAGTGACCCTTCCTCAGAATGATTCTGAGGAAGGGTCACCGGACCCGAAACGTTAACTCTGTTTTCTCCTTCACAGATGCTGCCAGACCTGCTGAGTTTTTCCAGCAACTTTGTTTTTGTCCTTGATTTACAGCATCCGGAGTTCTTTTGGTTTTGATTTCATTGTCCACCAAGAAGCAAGATATGAACACTTGCTACCAGGCTGGATAAGTTGCAAGCAAGTTGAATAACACATGCATTCTTGTGTAGGAATGCATGACCCAAGAATTGAAATATTGAAGAGAAATATGAAAACGACATTGTCAGAATGGTTTTATTTTAAATTGATGGTTGGAATTTACATCTTAAAAGCTGAAAGCATAATTTTGTCTTTCTTCCTCCATAGCTGCCAGGAACATTAGGTTTTGCCAATTTCTTTTAAAAAAGAGATGTAACTTAAGGGATGAAGAACTTGCTTTTCTTCAATAAACTCATGGGTTGGAGGTGTTACTGGCTGGCCAGCATTTATTGCCCATCCCTAGTTGCCCTTGAAAAGGTGAAAGTCAGCTGCCGTTTTGAACTGCTGCAGTCTATATGTTAATAATGCAGTTGTAGTTCTGCTCTTACCATTCATTGCAATATTACAGGCTCCACAAATCTGTACGTCAGCCTTGTGCGGGAGTCGTGATTTTCTGCCCCAGTGTTACAATTTCGATACATCAGCCAGCATACATTTTACTGAAAAATGCATTTTATAGTCACAAATATTACTCTAGTTTTAGTGAGATCACCTTTCATCCTTCTAAACTGCAGACCGTAGACCCAACTAGGTCAACCTTTCCTCATAACACAATTCATGGGGAGGCGATGGCCTAGTGGTATTATCGCTGATTCACATAACGCTCTGGGGACATAGGTTCGAATCCTGCCATGGCAGATGGTGGAATTTGAATTCAATAAATATCTAGAATTAAGAGTCTAACGATGACCATGAATCCATTGTCAATTGTTGGGAGAACCCATCTGGTTCACTAATGACCTTTAGGGAAGGAGACTGCCATCCTTGCCTGATCTGGCCTACATGTGAATCCAGACCCACAGCAATATAATTGACTCTTAATTGCCCTCTGGGCAATTAGGGGTGGGCAATAAATACTGCCTAGCTGGCAACGTCCTCACCTTGACTGAATAAAGGAAAAAGCATTCATTTACACCAGAAACAGTCTGGTATAGCTCCTCCAAAATGCTTTAAGTGCAAGGATACCCCTTATAGGTAATGTGATAAAACCAATACTGAGTGATCTAGTGTAGTCTCACCAGTGCACTTCCCACTTGTAGCAAGACATTCCTACTTATATATTCCATTCCCCTTGCTGTAAATGTAATTAATTTGGCTTCCTAATTATTTCCTGTGCTCTTTTTGATTCAGGGACAAAAACATGCCAATCCCTCTGTATTGCAGTAGTCTCTCTCTGTTTAAATAATATTCTGAATTTGTATTGTTCCTGCCAAAGTGGATAATTTCCTATTTTCCCACATTATGCACCATCTGTCAAATGTTTGCCTACTGACATAACTTGTCTATATTTCTCTGCAGACTCTTTGCATCCTCCTTCCAACTGACTTTCTCACTTACCCTTGTATATCAGCAAATTCAGCCACAATACAGCCTGCCCTTTCATCTAAGTCATGAGGAGAGATCAGAAATATTTGAGATCTCGCACTGATCCCTGTGACATTACACTCTTGAAAGGGATCCACTTACCCCGCTAGTTAACCAGTCCTTATTCATGCAAATATATCTCTCCCAATCCTGTGAGCTCTTACCTTGTGTAGTAACATTGTACAAGGCGTCTTATTGAATTCCTTTTAATAATTCAAATACACTAAATCTACTTGTTCCTTTTTACCTCGATTATTACTTTCTCAAAGAACTCTTCCATAGAACTATGTTGACTTTGCTTAATTGTATTACATTTTCCTAAATATCCTACTGTGACCTAATGAATACTTTTAGTGATAGATCTTAGCCTAACTGGCCTGTAATTTTGAACTCTTTCTCCCTCCTTTCTTGATAATAAGTACAGAGGGATGGTGGTGTCATGGTAATGTCACTGGACCAGCACTTCAAAAGGCCCATCTGGTGTTAGGTAAGAAGGAGATTGACTGGCATCTCTCTGAGGCAGAAACTCCTCCTCAGAAGTTTCCATTACTGTGTTGCCAAAACAGCCTCAGGGTATTTAGCTTATTAATAGGTGTGATCATGACTGACTCTTTTTTAGTCTTTGAGTAGAGACATAGTGCCCTGTGGAATACGGTCCCATGTTTCTGTAATCACTATCATATATTCATTTATTTCGATTTGTGCTATCAATTCATCAGTTATGTTGCAGACACTTTGTGCATTCAGGTAAAGAATCTCTAGTTCTATATTTTTGCTATTTATCCCTTCACTGTACCCATTTGCATTCTTATGTTTGTTTGTACAAATTAGTCTTTTCACACACTGATTACCTGTATTGCATTTTTGCCTTGTCCTTCCTTCCCAACTTTTGAAATCTGCCCTTGCATGAACCTCTCCCACATTTAGTTTAAAGACCCCTTTACAGATCTAAGCAATGGCAAACCCCTGGTGGCTCAGTGGTTAGCCCTGCTGCTTCACAGCGCCAGGGACCCAGGTTTGATTCCAGCCCCTCAGGCGACTGTCAGTGTGCAGTTTGCACATTCTCCCCGTGTCTGCATACGTTTCCTCTGGGTGCTCTGGTTTCCTCCCACAGTCCAAAGATGTGCAGGTTAGGTGGATTGGCCATGTTAAATTACCCATAGTGTTCAGGGATGTATAGGTTGGGTGGATTGGCCATGGGAAGTGTAAGATTATAGGGATAGGGTAGGGGGCTGGCTCTGGGTAGGATGCTCTTCGGAGGGGCAGTGTAGACTCAATGGGCCGAATGACCTGTTTCCACACTATAGTGATTCTATGATTTAAAGAATGCATTGATGAACTGCAAAAACTATTCACTACTGTCTGGCACAAGTATAAAATAGGTAAGATGGCCCAATTATGGTTAACAGGAGAAATTAGAGATAGTATTCTGTGCAATGAAGTGACATACAAATTGGTCTAAAAGAACAACAGACCTGAGGATTCTGAGCAGTTCAGATTTCAGCAAAGCAGGACAAAAGGATTGATTAATAGGGGGGAAAATAGAGTATGAGCTTAATCCTGTAGGGAGCATAAAAACTGATTATAAAAGCTTCTGTAGGTCCGTGAATTGAAAAAGATTAGTGAAGACAAATGGAGGTCCCTTACAATCAGAAACAGGAGAAGTTATAATGGAGAACAAAGAGATGGCAGACAAATTAAATACATATTTAGTTCTGTCATCACAAAGGACGACACAGATAATGTCTCAAAAATGTTGTGAAACACATGGTTTAGTGGGAGAGAGGAACTGAAGGAAATCAGTATTAGTTGGGAAATGGTGTTGAGGAAATTGATGGGATCAAAGGCTGAAAAATCCCCAGGGCCCAATAATCTACATCCCAGAGTAATTAAGGAAGTGGTCCAAGAAATAGTGGATGCATCTTTCAAGATTCTATAGACTCTGATCCATTTCCTAAGGATTGGAAGGTAGGTAATGTAACCACACCATTTAAAAAGGAGGTACACGGAAAACAGGAAATTATAGACCAGTTAGCCTGACATTGGAAGTAGGAAAATGCTAGAGGCCATGATAAAAGATTTAATGGCAAAGCATTGGACACAGTCAGCACGGATTTACAAATCATAAATCGTGCTTCACAAATCTATTGGAATTTTTCGAGACATCAACACCACGAGTTACAAAGAGGGAACATGGTTTATTTGGACTTTGAAAAAGTGTTAAGTAAGGTCCCACAGAAGAGATTAGCATGTAAAATTTAAGCGGATGGGATTAGGGATAGTAATCTGACATGGATAGAGAACTGAAGAAGGGTCACCGGACCCGAGACGTTAACTCTGATTTTTTCTTCACAGATGCTGCCAGACCTGCTGCGCTTTTCCAGCAACTTCTGTTTTTGTTCTGATTTGCAGCATCTGCTGTTTGTTCAGTTTTTATTATGGATAGAGCACTGGCTGGCAGACAGGAAACAAATTTATCTCTGAAAGAATAAGAATAAGTGGGTTATTTTTCTGACCGGTAAGCAGTGACTAGTTGGGTACCACAGGGATCAGTGTTTGGATCTTGGCTATTCACAAACTGTATTAATGATTTAGATGAGGAAAATAAATGTAATACTTCCAAGTTTGCAGATAACACAGAGCTGGGTGGGAGGGTGATATGTGAGGTGGATGTAGAGAGCCTCTGTGATTTAGACAAGTTGAGTGAGTGGTAGATGCTTGACAGATGAAGTACAATGTGGATAAGTGAGAGGTTATCTACTTTGGTAGGAAAAACATGAAGGCAGCTGATGATCTGAAAGGTGATAGATTGGGAGAGGGGAGTGTGCAGCGGGACCTGAGGGTCCTCCTACACCAGTTGCTGTAGGTAAGCATGCAGGTGCAGCAGGCAGTGAAGAAGGCAAATGGTATATTGGCCTTCATAGTGAGAGGATTTGACTGCAGGAGCAGGGATGTCTTCCTGCAATTTACAGGACATCAGTGAGAACACACTTGGAGTATTGTGTGTAATTTTAATCTCCTTATCTGAAGATGTTCTGACTGTGGAGGGAGCGCAACAAAAGTTTGAGACTGATTGCTTGATTGGCTGGTCTGACACTTAAGGAGAGATTGGATTGTTTGAGACTATATTCATTGGAGTTTAGAAGAATGAGGAGATAATCTCAGAGAAACGTATAGAATTCTAACAGGACTAGACCGGATAAATGCAGGAAGGGTGTTTCTGATGTCTGAGGAATCCAGAATCTGAGGTCACAGTCTACGGATCCCAGGTAGGCCATTCAGGAATGGGGTGAGGAGAAATTTCTTCACCCCATAGAGTAGTGAGCCTGTGGAATTCTCTGCCATAGAAAGTGGTTGTGGCCAAAACATTGAATGTTTTCAAGAAGAAGTTAGATATACTTATTAGGGCTAAAAGGATTAAAAGAAATGGTGAGAAGGCAGGCTCAAAGGGCTGAATGGCCTACTTCTGCTCCTGTTTTCTCTTTTTCTGTATTTCTATGTCTACAGTTTGCTAGTCCCAGTGCAGTTCAGGTGAAGGCTGTTGTACCCGTATTTATTGTGTTTCATTAAGAGTTTACACATGTAGAGTTTTGGTTTCAGGTTAAGGTGAATTAGGGATTGTTCAATTTTAGTTCCATTTATTATGTCTATGTGTACTTACAAGTAATGTTTGAACCATCTGAGATGCTTCTGAGAAGCAACAAATCCCTAAAATTGATCTAGAGATAATCTCTTGAGCGAAGAATCATGCCCTGAATACAAGATGGCTTTTCTTTTCATTTCAGAAGTCTGTAAGCAGAGGAAGGCTGAACCTAGAGGCTGAAAAAAAACATAGTCTGCAGTGTTTAACCAAAGAATTCAGTTTTGTTTGTTTGGAGAGAGAAATAGTGCACTCTAGAGAACTGGCTCGGGCCAAAAGAGAAGTGCAGCTCTTGAACAGACACCAAGGGAGTGGTATCTATTGTGACTGCAAGGTTTTGGTTTTAAAAACATAAGGAAGGGTGAAGAGAGCTGAGACGTGTACTAACAGACCCAGAATAAGTGAAACTGCCTTCCAGAGTATGAGTATGTTTAAACGCCCTTTGTAGTTAAAGCTACAGCTAAAGAAAGATTAAGCTAGGTTAATTCAGTTGGATTGAATTTAAAGAAGAAACTTGTAGTGTTGACAACATTGACCTGTATATTCTGAGGAGTGGCACTCACTGTCAGATTGCCTCACCACTCCTTTTTTTTATCCCCATAAGGACTGAACTCTGCTTTTCTGTCTAGCAATTCTGATGCCACCTGCTTCAGAAATGTGCAGCATTCCTGAAATTAAACCAGGTCCTTTTCTTTAAAGCAGGGGAGAGTGTTTGAAGTGTCCAGCAGCAAATCTAGCCATTTTGACAGCTGCAATGAAGGAGTTATCATGTAGGTAAGGGTGGGGTTAGTGTGGCAGCTGGTTAAGAGGGTAGGGTGCCACCTCTAAGCAGCCATTCCGAAGGTAGCTCATGCCAATTGGCTTGTTAACCAAAGAAGGAGCCAGGCCATTTGTGTATCTGTGGCATTTGTAATGAAGAGCTTTGTCTGATTTTGGACTGGATCAATGAATAGTTGAATCGTGATTGAGGGTAGAATAATGGAACAAAAGGATGTAAAAGTGCTCTTTTCAGGACTATAAATCAAGCATCTAATGTGACCATCCTGTGTAAGTAGATCTTGTCATAGATAAATCATTTGTGAGATTTGGTTTTTGAAAGTATACAGCTTGGCTATGTTTGTGCCATGGTTCAAGAAAGGTTTTACGATTGACAGAAGTTCAGGGCAATCTCAGAAGGTTAATAGGCATAAATGTGGCACTGTGTTCCCACTAGAGCCGAAAGTGAGAGAACTTCACCATATTACCAATGTTACTCCTTTAAGCAACATTAAATTGCTTTACATAAATCGTGTTTAATACCTCATGGTCTATATCCAACTTTTTCAATGTGAGGCATTCTCCACAAGCTGTTGTTCTCTGTGGCACATTCTGGTATTACATTGAAAAGTACACCTCCAGCTATTTTTCAAACATTGTTTTGTAAATGTATGCCATTTACTTTATTGCTAAAGCCTGAATATCTGTTAAACAATAAAACCTGATATTCAGAAAAATGTTCCGTCATTTTCATTCCTTCCATTTTATTTCCAGAACAGCTAAAGTAAGAATTAAATAAGCTGCATTATTAATGAGGGAATGAATTTTAAATAACATTAAATGAGCAACTTGGGCCAAATCAAATCCCTAAAAGTTATGAAGTGCCCTTATGCATTACATTTTTATGCCAGGTAACAAATGAGTTCAATAACTCTGAATGTTTGGATAAACAATGTGTTATTTTCAATGCCTATTTATCAGCTCACAGACAGGCAGCATATCTTTCAAATCTTGAAACTGAATCACTTTCAAGGGAAGCATTAAATTTTTTTTTCATTATGGCTATTTACAAGTATGATATGAATGGTAATTACAGGATGAAAGAAATTGCTTTTAAAAGACTGGAAGTCTTCTCTGTGGTTCTGTCTGTTTACGTTGTATTATATCATTCAGTTCGGATTCATCCAGAGTAAGTGAGCTCCTGCATTCATTACAGCCTTGGGTCAAACATGAACAAAAGAGTTGAATTCCAGAGTTGAGATGAGAGTGGCTGCTCTTGACATGCTGCAGCATTTGACTGAGGGTGGCATCAATAAACCATAGCAAAGCCTCAGTGCCTTTGCTACCTTTACTGCTTCTTCTAAGTGTGGTCAACATAGAGAACATCTGATTCCAGTTGAAGGGGGTAAGAAGCTGCACTAGGTGATAATAAACCAGAAATTCCCTTGCCATATTTGATTTGGCACAATAAGATCTCACGAAATGAGAGTCATTGTTAAGGTTTTGCAGGGCCACTAGCTTCTGACCACGTACTACAGCCTCTGGCGGGAACAAACATACCCAGAGATGACTGTGGAAGAATATGGAACATTTCTGAAGATGTGATGACAATATCAGGCCTGTTGCTTGATTGGTCTGTGGGAGAGCTGTCGTAGTTTTGGCACAAGTTTCCAGATGTTAGTGAGGAGAACTGCAGGGTGAGCCTTAGTCATTTCTGGTGATCAGATCAAAATTAGGTGGTATGATTGGATTCGTTGTTATTTGACTTTTGTATACTAGTTTGATTACAATTCAGTTCCTCACTTCACCATTTTGGAAGGCAGCAGAGAATCAGTTGTGTGGTTGCGGATCTGGAATCCTAAGTAGGCTCTATTAGGCAAGAATGACACATTTCCTTCCCTGAAAGGACATTGTTGTATCAAATGTTTTTATTACCACAATCTCCTATTTTTATGTTCATGAGCATGAGCATTGATACTAATATATTGTTACAGATATATTGCTTGAATATTAATTTCCCCAGTTTTCAATTATGGGAGTTAAACTCATATTCCCAGAGTATTAGTCTTGGGCACTGAATTAAAAATCCAATGCAGTCACAGTTATATGATCATTCTCATTATCAGTTGTTTCAGTATTGCCATCCCAACCGAAATAGTTAAGCCTGTTAGAGATCAGATATCATTCCTAATCAGTATGTTCTACATGAGACAATAAACTTACTAACTTCATATCACAATGCTCATGAATTCCAAGCCAAGAACTATTTTGCCACTTTTTCCTAGCTTTGAAAATATCTATGGTTTATCGTATGTTTTATTTACTCCCATTAGGTTTAATAAGCTCACGCTCCAAGCTGGACCAAATGACGTTGCACAAAAATGATAGTGGCCTTTCCATTGTTACCAGAAAGAAAGCTGTTTCTACTGAAAATATTACAGTGTCAACTTTGGCATCATCTCCCCTACCTTCCCCGTCTCCATCGTGCGAATCAGGTTAGTTGACAGTGCACAACAATTGCACAGGTCTGCAGAGCTGCTTAGAAAATTGATTCAAAACTCAGTGTTGTTATTTGGATTCTTGCAAACTAAATTGTGGCTTCTTCCATTTGCTGACTTGTGAACTAATCAGACAATGTTGGTCAACTTTAGTGGATGGAAGCCAAGCTTTATTCATTCTAACCTATGGTTATTTATGCAACAACTGAATTAAAACTTACATTAGAAATTTGAGTCTGGCCTCAAACAAAACTTGTAAATGAACCAACTTGTCTGCACGTATGCATTTCCATAATAGTTCAGTGATTAGATCCAATTGTATTATTCTTTAAGAAATGATTGGCAACACTGGTAATAGGGCCTCCATCCTATTTTTCTAGTGATTAATAGAGCCATAACGATGCTAAGTCAACCTGTAGTCTATAGACTCCAACCATCTGCTAAATTCCCATGTATTCCATGAAGCTATTAATCATTTCAGTGAATATTTGTATCTATAGTTTCACGTCCAGTGTCTAAGAAGTGCTAGTTCCTTATTGAATGACTTCATTGACTCAGCTGATTCCGTTAGAAGCCTGGTCCACATATGCATTGACTGATTCAGGACATTGTCATCTATTTGGTTGATCAAAAGTGTTAAATAACCTGTAGTCTCAGCTACACTGACATCACTGATGTTGGTATAGTCAATTGGTAAATCCTTTTTTATTGAAAGTTGCTGCCATGCATTGAAAATTAACGAAAGGGACTTGCATTTACATAATCCCTTTCATGAATCCAGAACACTGAAAAACAATTTTAAGCAACAACATTCTTTTGAAGTATGGTCACTGTTTTAACATGAGAAAACATAGCAGCCAATTTCTGTGCAGTAAAGTCGATACAGAGCACCGTATGATAAATAACCAGGAAATCTGGTATTGTGACTTTGAAACATGGGATAAATGTTGTCCAGGACAACAAAGAATACTCTTGCTCTTCTTTGAATTGTGGCATGGCATGTCTCCACATGTGTTGGCAGGTGAAAGGCTTTATCTAAAAAATTAAAATCTTCAACCTTTTCAGCATCCCCTCCCTTCTGCATTGCAGTGTCAGACTAACTAACAGCAAGTGAGTCAATGGATCAGATATCCTCAGAGTTGAGAAGATTCCAGGGTCCTATAAAAATAATGGCTGGGACCAAGATGCAGAAACCCTAACCCAGTTTCCAACAGATTTTAGTTTTGCCAGCAGGGGAAGTGGCTGGAGGTAATTGCACAGGAGAGAAACTCGAACACAGCTGGACAATTGGAATCAAACTGCTTTAATTGGCAGTCCTTCAGGTATATGTTAGCTAGAATTGGTTTTTGTTGGTAAAAGTTCAATAGAAATCTTTGTTGACATTTTTCAAGAGCTGGAATTATGACATTATGAATGATTGGCAGAGTTTAAAATGGTAAAATTATTTCAAGAAGTTCACAGTTGGAATGAAAGTTTAAACGTACATTTGAAGTACTAGATGTCTTTGACGTGAGCTGTGAAAAGATTGTTTGTCTTTATAAGGGATTAATCATTTGCAGAAATTTTAAATCTTTCAATGGGTTTCATGAATTGGAGTTTTTCCTCTATCTAATTGAGGTTTTATGGCATAGTGGTAGCATGCTTACCTCTGAGGCAGAAGATCCAACGTTTAAGTTCCATTCCAGGACTTGTTGCCCATGGAAGATGGATTTGTAACGTGGGAAAACAGATTATCAGCCTTTAGATCCTTCAGATAATGTCACAGCCAATAGTGTCTTAGGCAGCTGTCCTGGAGAAGTCAATACCAAATGTTATGATGCCAGCTGGATTACTGGACAGTTCAGGTCCCAGAATGAAGTTTGCCTTGATACATCATAAGTTTATCTTTTAGCCAGTTAATGAAATGCTTACTCACATGATTCATACAAGTAACACATTTTCTCTACCTGTCATAAACTCACCAGTACAAACATTTTATCCATTAACAGTACAAGTGTTCGTTCAAGCCCAAGAACGTGATTATAGTTACATGTTTTCTTCACTTTAATGTTATTAGATCACTGCTCCAGAATGACTTTCTGACCTTTTAAAAATAACTTCCATGGAACTGACCAAGCTCTCTATGCCCCTATTTTAAATCCAAAAACTACGGTGATATGTACATATTATACACTTTCCATCACGCAACCTGCTGTTGTACTTTGCCCGTAACTGTGGACCATCCAATTGAGGTCCGTGGCCTTACCTTCAGAACTAAAGATGAGAAGAAAGGTAAATATTGTGTATGAGGCTGAGCTTATATTTTTGCATCTCCATCCGGCTTTTGGGTCTTGCATCTGGTGTAGACTGGGTAAGTGCCTATGGAGGTGACATGGGAATACGAAAAGAGAAAGGTAGTTATAAAGGCCAATGAAAGGAGGGTGGGAAAATAGTGGTGAGAGCTATATAAAGTCATAGGACCATGTCACGCCTTCTGACAAGCCTGCCTTAGTACTCTTCCGACGCAGGATTTGCTCGTGAGGTCAGTTGCTCTGAATCAATCACACCACACCTCTCCGGAGCAAGTCAGGGCCCTTTAAGCTGAGGCACATATGCTGAATCATGGTTTCCTGTAAATCTAGCCTAATGTGTCCATTTTAAACATGGACTTAAGAACTTATACTGGAAAAGCTGATAGAACATGCATATAGACATTTGTTTTTGAAAAAAAAACCCATCAGTATCAAATGAAAGATTACACATAATTACATAATAAAGGAAAATATTAAATAGGAACTAAGTGGTCTTTACACATCTTTGTTCAATTGTTCTTATCCTTTGCTGCAAGACTTGATTATCGATCTAACTGTGTAATGACAGTTTGACATTTTATTATGTCCCATGTTTAAAAATGTTCCCATGGCAGTCCATTCCTTCACTTAAGACTTTGTTCATTATGCCCCCATTTCCCCAAGTAGAATAACAAGAATATACTTTCGCCTTCAGGACCAGTGTTCAGTTTTCTTGAGACCTGTTTACATCTGTTTACCACAAGACTATGAATGGGACTTTTGTATTAATTAGAGTGGTCCAGTCTGAGCTGCATCTCTACGTCCCATATGTTGGGTTAATGAACAAAAAACATAAGAAGTTGTCTTAATGAGAGAATGGAAGTTTTCTGAGAATTTCCTGTCAATAATAAGGGCTCCTTTGAAAGTCCTTGTTTTTTAAGCAAGACTTTTTTTGTGGGAGGAAAGAGATCTACAAATGAACCCAGCTGTTCAGTTAAACTTGGAATAAAGTTGGTGGGAATCTATGAAAGCATACTGAGGGTTTAATAATGATAGTAATTAGGCAAGACTGAAACATGACCTGTTTTGCAATAAAATGACTGCATTCCTATTTTTTTTTAAGTGATTCATGTTTTGAAGCAGTTCTTATTACAGTTAGGAAGGATTGTTTTAATTATCAATGCTTAAAAAAAGTTACTAATTCTTTACAGGTCTTTTTGCAAATGTTAACAAACGAAAATCCTTTTCCTTTGGTTTCTAAAGGTCTATGAATCACTCTCACTCTGCCCACAGCCGGTGCTACAGACATAGAAATGGAACATTGTTATGTGATGCTGCTGCTAATATATTTCATATTGGGCAGCAAGGAAAACATATTGTGCATTGCTGGCACCTGAAATAGTGCTATCACTTTGAATAATATGCCACCCTTCTAATCAAAAAGTCACTGCACCGCTTTTAGCATATTTACAAACAAATTCCACAATTAAATACAAACATTTGAGTTTAAATTCATACAAATGCAATTTTTGTGAGAACATAAAATAAACATGAATAAGAAAATACCTTTAAAGCTTTCAGTAGGCAAACTCTCCCATTAAACAGTCCAGCTGCATTTTGAATGGCTACAATGTTTTGACATTCGATATACCTGTCTGGCAAATTTGAAACCTTTATCATACATTTGTCTACAGAAGTGTGAACCCTGTTTTGGCAAATTTGCATTCCACTAATTCAAATATATTTTCTAAAACCTGTTAACATGTCTTCCTTCCTTATTTCGAAGCCTTATCGTGTGACTACCTTGTCAATACCAAAACTTCTTTCGATATCTGAGTGACATTTGTCTTACTCCATAGCTTAACTTCGACAAAATTTATACGTCTGCAATTCTTCTCATGAAGCCTGATTAACATTTGAAAAAGCTTTCCACTTAAATTTGTAGATGAGATCCAAACCCTGAACTCATTTATTTTTTAAATGAGGTAATGATATGGAGGGACTGTGGGGCTTTCTGTGTGGAGGAATTAAGGCAATTAGAATGGCTTTACTCATCTGTAATAAATATCGAGATCTTTTTTCGCTTGCCCTCTTCATGTGAACATTGAGAGATACATTTGTCCAGTGCAATGTACATTAGTGAGCAATAGTTGAATCTTCTCGAAGGACGTCACAATTTTAAAGGCATCTTTCTTCAAGTTCTTACTCCCATAGGCTGGATTTTATAACCTCCTGCCATTTAAGTTCTTTAAAGAGGTGGGATGTAAAATGTGTTGAGCCTGTTGAGTCTCTTAAGTTACCGATCATTGTCTACTCAAGCCTCTCAACATCCCTCCATTGAAATAATATACTGAGAAGTGAAAGAAAGGCAAGAGGGAGAAGCCATTGCTTAACAAATTTGCCAGGAATTTGGGAAGGAAATGGGGAATACCGTTTGAAGTTGCCTTATGTGGATTGGGGAACACAAACTCCCTCGACCACCTCCTCACTTGGCCTCCAAACCCACCCATGCCCCTCCAACTCCAACATGGTCTTCCCCCTCCCTAAGCTCCTAGCGGACATGCTTTTCAACCTGGCTCCTCCTACAATCTTGGCATCACACACTGCTGAGCCGCGATACCAGTGATACTGCTGGAGCTATCGCCAAGTCAGATAGGCTGGTAGTTCTTAAGGCAGATGTTTGTGCCACTGGGGGAAAGAGGGCCAATCCTCAGCTTAGGGATTACATAGCCCAATTCTTGCTGCAGGATGACCTTATTTAACATTGGTTGGTTTTCCTCAATTGTGGGGAAGCCAGGAAGGGAACCATATTCGTACTCCCCAGACCCCCCAAAGCCCTGCATAAAATACAGCCCTACCATGACCAACATTGACTTCTACAGGCTGGTTATTTGTTAATATTGGAAAAGAGATGAATCACTTTTGCTTAACACGAAAAATGTGAATAATTAATACCTTCAAAATTCCCACACTTTGTAAGGTATATGATTGTGCATCTGAAGCTGTCACATTATGATAATACCAGCCTCTTGCAAAGTACAGTTTTTATGACTTCAAGTTCTACATTCATAGCAATACACAGGCGAACCTGGTTTGTAACACCACAAACTGTGTTCCGTATGTGATTTTACAAGTGAAAATAGTATTTAGTCAGTCAAAGAAACCAATCTTAAACTCCGTTTTTCCAAGCATTTATTTGATAATTTAATCTAGGATAAGGCTGGTGTAAGTGTGCATAAAAAAAAATATGATTTTGAACCCCTCGGCACGTGATGTAGACCCATAAAGAGATAACTACTGCATTAACCCTTTGCCCTTCTCTAAGCTGCTTTTCATTACGACCAGGCTTTTATGTCCTTATTCATGAGGATACATTAAAACCAGTTTGTGGCAACGGAAGTTCCATGATCAAAAAAAGAAGCTATTGCACTAGGTTGTAGAAGCTGTATTCTATTTCCTGAGCAAGTTGTCTCGCTGAGTTTTGCCATTGGCCCAAAAGGTACTTCAAATATTAAACTGTCTGTAACTTCAAAAGCATCTTTAAGCCATTTTAACATCAGTCTGGCATTGGACAGTGTATAGTTTCATGCTGTGAAGCTAATTAAGTGATCATGTACATCTGGTGATTAAAACGATTCCTTTTGCTTCTCTCCATTCAGTTCAAAGTCCCAGTTCTTCACCAAGGAGAAAGCTGAAGAGGAGGGAAATTGAAGCTATTCAACGTGAAGTCAGGAAGATGTGCAATTATGATAAAATTCTCGCGACAAAAAAGAACTTGGACCATGTCAACAAGATCTTGAAAGCCAAAAGGCTGCAAAGGCAGTCAAAAACTGGCAACAACATAGTGAAAAAGAGGAGAGGCCGTCCAAGAAAGCACCCAATGCCACTAGATGATGACTTCACAGACCAGATGCCAGTCCTGGAGAAATGCGTGGATCTTCCCAGTAAAAGGAGTCTGAGGTACAGTTTAGCCCCCGAGACATTGGCCTCAGCCAATCAGGACACTGTCATGGACACAATAGAAGCTGTAATCTGCATGGTACAGCAACAGGAGCCTAAGTCAGATAAAGGCACCAAGAGAAAGCAGAAAGAAGAAGTTGAGCAGAAAGTGAAGAGACACAGGAAGGCCAAAGAAACTGAAAACGAGGCAATCACCGTAAATTCTAAAAGGTACAACAGTTTGACCATCGCCACCACCAGCTACCAATCGACAGCCTCCAATCACTGATAACTTCCTGCACTTTAACGTTACTTGGTGAATGAGAAGGGAATGACTGAAACTCAGATGTTGGATCATTTTAAAATAATAACCATTTTCTCACCTAATTCATTGTATGAAATGGATGGCCTCGTTTCAGCATTCATTGCATTCTTTACAAATACCAGACGCTGCGCTCAGTGGCTGGTATTGTAAAACATCAACTCAGTTTCACAACTTTGTACAAACATTCCTTCTCCCTGTTAACCGCGCTCTACCATCGACCCATTATTTGCGAGTGGGCAACATGTAATGGCATATAAAAGGGTAAGTTCGTACAAGTACTTTTGGCATCCTGTTAGAAGAATGTATTAATGAAATAATCCTTGGGAAGGCAGGCAGCAATAACATTTTGCTTGCAACAGCATTTCTTATATACTGAATTTATAATCAATATATGCTAGTCAATTAAAGAAGGAAAAAAAACAAATTAAAAATATTCTTGCCGTCATTTAGGCAATACTGTACTCACAGAGCCTTAAATGCAAAAGTGTTATCCACGTAAAGCACTTTCTGCTTCAGTTCAACATATGCTGTTGGTAACTCAGCAGAAATAGAAAACAAAGTCATTAAAGGGCATTTTCAATCAATAAGTGTCCCAGGTTTATTTTATGTAGTGAAAATAAATTTTCCCGCCTTGATGGACAACGCTGTTAGAAAGTAACATTGAGCAGAAAGAGGTGCAAAGCGCAGAACAGATTCAGACTGAACTTCTTAAGGGATCAGCTGGATTTCCTATTTACACCTGTACTTTTATCACTGAGCATTTCCTTCTGAAAGCAATATTGTACAAAACAGTAAAAAGAAATTCAATCAAATTACTCTTTTAAAGATGATAATTGCATTTCAATTTTTTAAAACAAATAATAATTGATTTTCAACTCCCGCACTTGTCACTAAAATTTGAGCAATTAAGTTCACAAGTGACTTTCTGTAAAGGTAGGAATTGATGTTGTAATTTAGATCATATAAAAATATAACATTGTGTGCCCTCCTGTATGGCCTTACAGTTTTCCAAAGTAAATAGATGTTAACAAAGATTTTAAAAAAATATATATTTTCCACAACTATATAAATTTCAAGGCATGCTTATTCATGCATTACGTCAATGACAGTTCTCTCAAATTACAAAATTCACTCTGAAAAATGTCCCAAATTTGTTCAAACGATTACATCATAGTTAATTTTCACCCTGAATGCACACAAAATATGGACCACAGAAATACTGACTTTGAGAAGATACAGAAAATTATACATCAGAATTTGTAGCCAACAGAACTGTTATCATTGGGATGGCCTGACAAAAGAAATTACTTTATTTATCTGATCATCTTTGTTAACTGGTTAAAAACTCCATCCATAAATTGTCATTCTGAACTGACTCAATCAGTAATAATTACAGTTCTCCTATAAAGGAATATCTCTTTTAACCATGTCCCAGTTAACAGTAAAAGTTGTAACCCACTATTTTCCAACTATTGTATGCAAATAATCAAATACTTAATATCAAAGACTTGGCTGTTTTAATGTATCCCCAGATTTGTGATTGTCTTGTATCCTGGTAATTGTGCATTTTCTTTCTTTCTGGAGAATCTATTACCTTAAGCTTTGAAATTTCTGTATTTAATTTCCCCTTATGCAAAAAGAAATTAAGTGTTCTTATGAAGATAATCCAAAACATATTTTCAATTATTTTTCAAAACGAGTAATTGTGACTGCAGTTATAGTTAGGCAAAATGTTTATATCATGGCAGCCTTAATTCAGTCAAAACAGTAGCCTGTTGTATATAATGTAATTACACATCTTTGACCTGCATGGGTTCAAACTGTCTGAATCATCGTGTCTGTGTAATTGTCATTTTAACTGTTTTTCAAACAAGTTTAACAATTCATTTTGATGCCAAACACTTGTTTTAATGCAACTGGGGTTTGGGAATGGTGCTAATTGAAGTTGGACTGTGGGGTGGGTAGTGGGGCTGGGAATTTGTATATTCTATGACATACAAGTTCTAAAAGTAACCCTCGCCTTTAAAATTTGGTACGCGATGTCGCAAAAGCAAAACCATTAAAATGACAATGACAATTGTTTAAAGTGGACCACAGCATTAACAATGTAATCAGCATGGAAGTACAGTAAATTTTGGGTCTGATAAAGCACGGTGTAGTGCTGATGTGAGATAATGTATTGTATCATAACTAGTGAAAGGCCTGCCAAGGTTGTAACACTAAAACAATACAGAGACATTGAAAGAGCTGCCAAATGTGTCTACACGGGTGTCCTAGTCAAATCCCAGTGTTTTGTTTCACTCTGCTTTTTTTTAGAAAAAAGAGCAATTTCTTGCCGAAAATTGATAAGACTGCAAATGAAGTTTCAAAAATGTAACTTTAAACATGGGGCACAAGGTCCTTTTACATAGTGCTGGCTTATTTTAGTCTGTATTCATAGTGTTTTTAAACCTTTTTTAGAGTGTATTTGCATGTTATTATACTTGACTGTATGTACACATATTTTAGACAAATATTATATTTGTATTCTAATTAAACATAGAGCAAACTTGTACATTGTTGTTTGAAATGTTTTTTGTAACAGTTTTTATTCATGAAGCATTTTTGTACATTGAATAGATATGAACTGCTGTTGATTGGCGCTTATGTATTTGGCATGCTGATTGTCATGCTTCTACATATGGTTGTTGGTTTTAAAACTTTTTTTCTGAAAGAAGCTCATTGTTTTGCTGCCAAAACCAGGTTAGCAATAGAGCACTTACTGAAAAGTAATCTGTTCATATGTTATTCATTGTGTGAAAATAAAGAAACGTAATCAAAACCAACAAACCTGGATTCAGAATGTCATCTTTGTCTAAATGGCTTGACCTGCATTAGTGCATTACGACCTATCATTCACACTATTTGCTTTTACCTTATTGAAGAGTTGGCACAGTTCTTATTTGGAAGATTTCAGCCACATTTATGTATGAAATATTAACCAAGGCTCAAAGACAGAGATGAGGAGAAATTGCTTCTTTCAGAAGGTAGTGAATCTGTGAAATTTTTTACTGTTGAAGCTGGGTCATTAAGTACATTCAAATCTTGGGTTATGGGGAAAAGTCAGGAAAGTGGAGTTCAGAATTATCACGTCAGTCATGCTCTCACTGAATTGTACAACGGGTTCGCTGGGCTGAATGGCTTACTCTAACATGTTATGTTAAATAATACTGTTAAATAAAATGTAACCTCTTCATGCCTTAGAGTAATATATCATGGAAACATACCCTGATTCACAAACCTGGATGCTGATTTTTGCAATGACCGAGTTTGTCTCCGTCCTGGTGAAAATGCCGCAAGAAGTTGGGAATCACAAGTCCCGTTCCTCACTGTGTCACTTCTCATTTCTACTGTGGGTGGGCCATAATTCGCACGTGTGCTTCTGGAGGGAGCTGGCAATTTAAAATTGCAGCTGAAACCGCATTTTGGAGGCAGTGGAGTTTGGAACCTGGAATGTAGAGGTAAGAGCAGGTCTATTTTCAGAGCATTTCTTTTTGGATAGCTGGAGTATGCCTTATAGCTGGATAGCTGGAGCAAGACCTGCCGTACCCCTGTTGATATTGTCCAAAGATCCCTTGGAGGTAGGGCTCTGGGATCCTTTGAGGACTGTCTGCTGCAATTTGAGATGATTAACTATGGAGAGGATTGTGCTTTAAAGGTGGACAAGGCCCTTGGAAATGTAAAACTTGTCAAAACATGTTAAAAAGTGTTTTAAAGTATAAACAAGTTGCGACCTGTCATCAGCCTCAAGGGGTGTCAACCTGTCAAGAGGTGTCAACTGTCTAAAAGCAACAAAGTTTGATTGTAGATTGAGAGCACCTTTCTCAATAGAGTGCAGTCTGTGAAGAAAATTCTTCAATTATAGAACTAGATTTTTGTTCCTTTTTGTGTGAATACTTGTGGGTATTCAATGTACTGGCATGGTAGGTGAAGGAGAAAGGGTACAGGAAGGACGTAGGCACAAAGTTGGCACAGAAGTATGAGGAACCATGGGAAATGGATTGGGGACATTAGGTTGTATGGGTGGGGCATTGGTAGTAAGGAGGGTGAAGATTGAAAGAAAGGTTTCTGGTTCTGCCCTTTTGGACAGGTAAGGAATCCCTTTGGATCTAGTTGTGGAATACCTTTATGGAAGCAAAACATCCATTTGGAGAGGCAAAGCACCTTTTTGAGGAGATGGTGCATGCTTTGTGATTGTGAAAGGACATCTTGTACATAAAAAGTGCATGAATTCATTGGAACTAGCGACATTGTCCAAGAACAGTTCAAATATGTGTGGAATGACAAAAAGGCAGGACTAGATATTTCAGAAGACCCTGTTCAACTAAATTATTGTAGAATTTTGCTACATGAATGATTTCTCAAGGTATAATTTTCACAAAGAGATTCTCATCAAGTGACCATTTTGATGGACAGCTCTAATTACTTACTTAATGGAAATATTTGCTAAGAGAAAAAGTTAAGCATTTTGGAGTAGATCTATAGCTCTAGTTGTGGGTGTTGAGGTTGGTTGGCTCGCTGAGCTGGTTTGTTGTTTTGCAGACGTTTCATTACCGCGCTTGGTAACATTCTCAGTGCAGCACTGAGGATGCAATGAGGATGTTACCAAGTATGGTAACGAAATGTCTGCCAAACAACAAACCAGCTCGGCGAGCGAACCAACCTCAAAAAAAGTTAAGCACGTAAGTGAAATGTTTGTTTTCATCGAGGTTTAGTTGAAGCAATTTCAACATATTGACTTTATTTTGTCATCAATGAATGTATCTTTCCAATAGTGTCTCGGATGAAGACTATCAGCATGCCCCCTGAGGTTTACCAGTGGTGGTCAGTCAGTGATTCAGAGTAGTTGGCTGCTGGGTATGAGTTAGGATTGGGGCTATAAAGTGATATTTGGTGTTGTGTGAGTGTGAGGGGCTTTTGGCATAGGTACACTGTCAGTAGGTGGCACAGGGCTATGAAGGGCCAGGAGTGGATAGATAACACAGGGTGGCATGGGGGCTATAACAGATCATGGGGGATGGGTAGACTGGCATCAGGTGGTGCAGGGGATGTGAGACCCAACGGAATGAGTAGGGAGGTAGAGGCTAGCATGAATGGGGAGTGTTTTGGAGTAAGGGAAAGTGATCAGGAGGGGTGATAACAAGGCGTGGGGCTGGATGAACACAGCAGGCCAAGCAGCATCATAGGAGCAGGAA
>JAHRHZ010000249.1:49775202-49786351 GCA_024137785.1 Ginglymostoma cirratum
ACTTTTCCTGCTCCTATGATGCTGCTTGGCCTGCTGTGTTCATCCAGCCCCACGCCTTGTTATCTCGGATTCTCCAGCATCTGCAGTACCTTTTATCTCTGATCAGGAGGGGTGTTTTTTCTTGATTTTTATTTTCAAAGTTTGACCACAATGCTGAAGCCCCCAGGCAGTCCTGTCAAACAGCCCACCTCTGGAACTGGCAGTCCCCCTCCACCACACCGGCACCAGAAGTGTGGGTGACCGTTTTTAAAATTGGGGTTCATGGAACTGGGATTTCTGCTGACTCTGCACACCCAAATGGGGGGGCAAAAGATGGGACCCTAGTGTGCCATAACAATGCCAACTATTATTGGTTATCCAACTCATATATTGAAATTCAAGGCGAACGTTGAGCCACTTGGAAGCGCAGCTTAGTTAATAATTTCAGAAAAATTAGATTAATATGTGTAATTTTAAAAATGCCACATACACTCAAATATTTTCATCAATCTTATTCCTGTGTTGCATTTCAGTTTGAATTGTGAGAATAATTTTTATCTCTTGCGAATGGAAGCTAATTGACCAATTGTTCCCACTCTAGGTGCTGTGATGCTACCTCTTTGTGCAGTAGGCCATTCACTTTAGTTTAGAAATGGAAATGGACTAATCAGGACCATTGGATTTTTCACAGAAGGGGGACACTCAGCTCATTGTGTCCGAAAGTGCCAGGCCTTTACTAGAACGCCCCGAAGCCAATCTGACACTGTACTCACTTCCCAATTGAAATTATGTCATTAACCTGATGTAACTTTTGATTCCTTTAAGTGCTTCCAGTGTCAAGCAACAATACAGGAGCACTATCATACAATTTTGACAGTGAGTCATGATTGGAGATATTCAGATAGCTAACCAAAGGCTTGGTCAGACAGGTAGGTTTTAAGTAATTCCTGAAAGGTAGACAGGCGGAGTTTAGGAAGTGAGCTCCAAGCCTTCATGGACTTGACAGGTGAAAGGATGGCCACCTATTGATGGATTTTTTTTTTCATTTATCTCTTCATGGATGTGGGTGTCATTGGTAAGGCAGTGTCAGTTAGTTTGTGGCACAATGTGGTGCCATTGGTGTAGGTTCAGTCCCTGCACTGGCTGAGGTTACCATGAAGGATTCTCCTTCTCAATCTCTACCATTACCTGAGGTGTGGTGATTACCGTCCAGTCTTTTCTCTCCATGAGTGAGCAGATCTATGGTCTGGTAAGACTATAGCGATGACCATGTTGTCCATTCCCATTTGTTCAGCTCATTCAAAGGATAGTTAAGAGTCAGCCACATTACTATGGGTCAGCAGCTACACATAAGACTCACCAGGTGAGGATGAAAGATATCCTTTCCCTAAGAGACATTACTGACCCAGATGGGTTTAGACGAGCTCTTTTTCCCCTAAATTCCAGAGCTGTTAATTGAATTGAAATTGCACCGTCATTATGGCGGGTTTCAAACCCATATCCCCAGAGCATTAGCCAAGATCTCTGGATTAGTAATATGAAACAAAGAGAGTTATAACATTTTGAGTCCAGTATGATCCTTCTTCAGAACTTTTCCCAGATGCTGCCATTCCTGCTGAGCTTCCTCCAGTATTCTCTATGCTTATTTTAGATTTCCAGCATCACCAGGATTTTGCTTTTATTCTCTTGATTGCTGGCCAAGGGCCTTACTTTACCAAACTTTAATCAGGAAACCATCTTGCAAATGGCATGATATAAAACTTGAGACTCAATGTGTTCATCATATTCAGACCAAGATATTGAAGGAACTCAGTTGTATTTGTCACTAAAATGTTGATACTTCCCACTTTGACACACGTTTCCCTGACTGGTTCGACAGAAGCTGTCTATTGAAAATAAGGAGGCACCATATGCTTCCGACAATAGTATCCCTATCACAAGCAAAATACTGACCCGAATAAAAAAAAGACTGAAGCCAATGTGATCTGAAATATAGATTGCTGAGGACAAAAGTTCAGAACAGGTTCTATAGAGAAACATTTATTTAAGCAAAAGATGTGGTTGATGTTTATGAGTTTATGAGCTTTCAGATAATCCAAACAGTCATTTGAGTCATGTGTAAATACTCGAACCAAATTTAAAGATGGATCCCTCAATAAACGTAAAGGGATTATGTAGTGTTATGTTGAAATTATTCATGTTCAGCCTGTGAGCAGGCATTGTTCCTAATTCCTGTTATTTCTTCAGACAGTACTGAGGAACCACTTTCCTGATAAATTGTAAAGTCAAGGTTAAAGTCACAGTTCCTTAAATAAGGAGCTCCAGAATTTAGATCTAGCATCAGTGAAGACTCAGAGACATGTTCAAGATTGTGTGTGATTTAGAGGGGACCTTCCTAGTGGTCCCACTCACTTGCTTTCCTGACAGCCATAAGCTGCCAAGAGACCAGGCCGGGACCCACCAAGCGCCACAGAGTGACCAGGCTGAGACTAGCAACGTCACCAAGACACCAGGCTGGGACCCACCACAAACCGTTGAGAGACCAGGCCCCCCAGGAGTTCCAGAAATGCACCAATGTATCTTACAGCACCTTCCAAATCCATGACCACTCCCATTTAGAACAGCAGATATAAGGGAACACCACCACTTCCAAGTTCACCTCCAAGTCAGAAAGGGGCAGCAGAGTTACTCAGTGGTAAGCCTCACTGCACAAGGGATGCAGGTTTGCTTCCACCTTCGGGTGTCTGTGTGTGTACAGATTTCACATTCTCCCCATGCCTGCTTGCTTTTACTTTGGGTGCTCCGGTTTCCTCCCGCTGTCCAAAGGTGTTGACAAGGTTCCACTTGGTAAAAAGGTTGGATCGCGTGGAATGCAGGGAGAATTAGCCGTTTGAATTCAGAACTGGCTTGGAGGTAGGAGACAGAGGGTGGTGGTGGGGTTTGCTTTTCAGACTGGAGGCCTGTGACCAGTGGTGTGCCGCAAGGCTCGGTGCTGGGTCCACTGCTTTTTGTCATTTATATAAATGATTTGGATCTGAGTGTAGGAGACATGATTAGTAAGTTTGCAGATTACACCAAAATTGGTGGTGTAGTGGACAGCAAAGAGGGTTACCCGGAGTACAACGGGACCTTGATCAGATGGGTCAATGGGCCAATGAGTGGAAGACAGAGTTTACTTTAGATAAATGCGAGGTGCTGCATTTTGAAAAAGCAAATCAGAGCAGGACTTAAACACTTAATGATAACATCCTGGTGAGTGTTGCTGAACAAAGAGGTCTTGGAGTGCAAGTTCATAGGTCCTTGAAAGTGGAGTTACAGGTAGACAGGGTAGTGAAGAAGATGTTTGGTATGCTTGAGAGATAATAGGAACTGCAGATGCTGGAGAATCCGAGACAACAAGGTGTAGAACTGGATGAACACAGCAGGCCAAGCAGCATCACAGGAGAAAGAAAGCTTGACGTTTCGGGCCTAGACCCTTCATCAGAAATGCGGGAGGGGAAGTGGGTTCTGAAATAAATAGGGAGAGAGGGGGAGGCGGATAGAAGATGGATAGAAGAGGTGGAGAGGAGACAGACAAGTCAAAGAGGCGGGGATGGAGCCAGTAAAGGTGAGTGTAGGTGGGGAGGTAGGGAGGAGATAGGTCAGTCCAGGGAGGACGGACACGCCAAGGGGGCGGGATGAGGTTAGTAGGTAGGAAATGGGGGTGTGGCTTGGGAACCCCGCAGCCCAATGGTATCAATATGGATTTCACAAGCTTCAAAATCTCCCCTCCCCCTACCGCATCCAAAAACCAGCCCAGCTCATCCCCGCCTCCCTAACCTGTTCTTCCTCTCACCTATCCCCTCCTCCCACCTCAAGCCACACCCCCATTTCCTACCCACTAACCTCATCTCGCCCCCCTGACCTGTCCGTCCTCCCTGGACTGACCTATCTCCTCCCTACTTCCCCACCTACACTCACCTTTACTGGCTCCATCCCCGCCTCTTCGACTTGTCTGTCTCCTCTCCACCTATCCTCTCCTCTATCCATCTTCTATCCGCCTCCCCCTCTCTCCCTATTTATTTCAGAACCCTCTTCCCTTCCCCCATTTCTGATGAAGGGTTTAGGCCCGAAACGTCAAGCTTTCCTGCTCCTATGATGCTGCTTGGCCTGCTGTGTTCATCCAGCCCCACAGCTTGTTGTTTGGTACGCTTGCCTTTATTGGTCAGTGCATTGAGTATAGGAGTTGGGAGGTCATATTGCAGCTGTACAGGAAATTGGTTAGGCCACTTTCAGAAAACTGTGTGCAATTCTGGTCTCCTGCTATGGGAAGGATGTTGTGAAACTTGAGAGGATTCAGAAAGGATTTACAAGGATGTTGCCAGGGCTGGAGGGTTTGAGCTATTGGGAAAGGTTGAATAGGCTGGGGCTATTTTCCCTGGAGGGTTGGAGGCTGAGGGGTGACCTTATAGAAGTTTATAAAATCATGAGGTGCATGGATAGGGCAAATAGCCAAGATCTTCTCCCCAGGGTCGGAGACTCCAAATCTAGAGGACATAGGTTTAGGGTGAGAGAGGAAAGATTTAAAAGAGATCTAAGGGGCAACTTTTTCATGCCGAGGGTGGTGCATGTATGGAATGAGTTTCCAAAGGAAGTGGTGAAATCTGGTACAATTACAACATTTAAAAGGCATCAGGATGGTTATATGAATAGGAAGGGTTTAGCGGGATATGGGCCCAATGCTGGCAAATGGGACTAGGTTAATTCAGGATATTTGGCCGGCATGGATGAGTTGAACTCATCCATACTGTTTCTATACTGTACAGCTCTATGAATCTATTCCAGGGAGTGATTGCAATAGTAGCATATTGAAATGATGCAGTACATTTTGTACTTAGCATACATGCAGCCATATTGTACTATGATGGTGGAAGTGAACGCTTAAGGTGATAGGTAGGGGCTGATCTAGTGGACTGCTTTCTCACGGATGATGTTTGAACTGTGTCAAGGCAAATGGGGAGCATTTTATCACATTCCTGACTGGAGTCTTGGTGTACAGGTTTTTGTGAGTAAGGAGGTGTGTTACCCACTGTAAAATTCCCTACCTCTGCCCTACTATAATAGCCACAGTATTTATCTGGGGACAAAGGGAGATAGTGATTTAACTGTAATACCACTGTGGACTAATCCAGAGGTCCGGTCTATTGCTCTGATAAAAGGTTCAAATCCTACCATAGCAGCTGGTAGACTTCAGGTATCAATGAATAAATCTGGAGCATCAAAAGTGTATCAGAGAGTTATGAAGCTATCATACATTATCATTAAAACACATCTGCTTCGTTCATACCCTTTAGGGAAGGAAATTTGCTATCCTTAGCTTGCCTGGCCTACATGTGACTGCAGACCCATAACAATTTGGTTAGATCATATGATAGAGGAGCAGAATTAAGCCATTTGGCCCATTGAGTCTGCTCCGCCATTCGATCATGGCTGATATGTTTCTCAGTCCCATTCCTCCATCCTTCTTCCTGTAACCCTTGATCCCCTTAAGAATCAAGTACCTGTCTATTTTTGTCTTAAATACACTCAATGACTCTCAGCAGCACTCTGAAATCAACTAATAAACCACGGTGTTGAATGGCAGTTCTGGTTGGTCAATAAATGCTGGCCTTTTCACTGATGTCCACAAAAAAACATAAGGCAAGTCTAGTGTGTAAATTTTATCGTCAGTGGAATCTCCAGGAAGTTTATGATGACAATGTCATGGAGATATCTAAACTCTCTTGATGACCCAGTCATTGCCTGCCACTTGTAAAATTTGGAAATGTGTATTCAAGGCAACATTTCTAAATTTGCAGATGGTGCTAAGCGAGGGAGAATTGTGAATTGTGAGGATAATGCTGAGCGACTTCAGAGGGACATTGACAAGCCAGTCTATTGGCCAGCTATCTGGCAAATTAATTTCAATGCAGAGAAGTTTAAGATAATGCTTTTTGTTAGAAGAAACATGGAGAAACAATACAGGTTCAATTGTACAATTCTGAGTGGAGTGCTGGAGCAGAGGGACTTATGGATTCATGTGCACAGTTCGCTGAAGATGGCCAGGCAGGTTGAAATAGTTGTTAAGAAGGCTTATAAGATCCTTGGGTTTATAAATACGGGCTTAAGAGTATAAAAGCAAGGAAGTGATGCTATACCTCTAGAAATCATTGGTCAGACCATACATTGTATTCAGTTCTGGGCACCTTATTTAAGGAAGGATGTTAAAGCCCTGGAGAGAGTGCAAAGGAGATTTACTGGATTGATAGGAACAAAGAATTTTAGATACAAGACTTAGAGAGATCTGAGTTATTCTCCTTGGAGAAAGGTGACCTTATTGAGATGTTCAAAATTATGAACACTTTTGACAAGGCAAAGAAGAATATTACGTTACTTATCAACCCAGGTATTTTTTTTAAAAACTTTAGTGCAAAGGTTAAAAATTGAGCTTATATTCACCTCCAGTTTAACCTCTTTACTCTTGTAACAATCAATTAAGGAAATTCTGTTTCTTCATATCACCATGGATGCATTTGATAAGGTGAATAGGAAAGAAACTATTACCTTTGATGTCTTTTCTTTAACAATAGTAAATCAATTTAAAATTGCCAGTGAGTTTGAGGAGAAAGAGCAGGAGAAATATTTTAATGTAGTTGTTAGAGCTTAAAATATTTTCTTATAATGAATTGTTCTGATAACAATAAATCACCAGCCTTGGTTATTTCTGCACCTTGTTTCTCTGCTTACTTGCATCTGTTATCTTTTTTAAAGCTTTGTATATCCAGCAGGGCGAATGGGAATCTATACAAGCTTGAAGATGGATACCATGATGTTTTTTTTTTATTCGCAGGATGTGGACTTCACAAAGAAGGCCAGCATTTATTGCCAAATTCCTTTATTGGCAAGTTGCTGCAGTCCATCCTGTAAATGGTTCTTTCAAGAGTCACATTATGTCACAGGTAGAAGAAATAAATTTTTAACATACCAAAAGAGGAGGGCCAATCAAATAGGCTGCAGTGTCCTGGATGGTCATTGAGATTCTTCAATGATAATGGAGATATACTCATTCAGGCCAGTGGGGATTATCCGACCATGCATCTTACTTGTGTCTTGTAGACAATAGAATGATTCAGCGGAGTCAGAATATGAGTTACTCATCACAGAATTCCCAGCTTCTGGCCTGCAGCACAGTCATACTATTTACAGTCCCTCACAATAGTCATTAACCATGATTTGTGTTTGGGAACTTTATAAAAGTTGTGTTTAAAAGGCCTCCGCTCCTTGACCCTTCCGTGGTTCCCCTGCATCCTCCAAGCATACTCACTGCTATGTCCTCGAAGTAGGGTCAAGGGTTTTATTGTTATTAAGTTTCAAATTAAAGTGCATGTTAGTCATGAAACAAGTATTGTAGTTCTGCTTGATTTGTTCCCGGTATGAGAGGATACATGACCACTGGTGGCTTTGGGAATGTTAGTTCAGCAGTTGTAACAATAACAGCCTATGTAAGCATATTATTCATTACTACACAGATAAAGGAGATGAGAGAAATTGTAGGTCAAATATGTTGGTTGAGTCATCATGGAAATTGGCAGACCCTAGACTGAGGGTTAAGATAACAGGGACCTTCATGAGGTTGACAGCTATAAACAGATATTGTAAACTCCATTATCAAAGAGTTCTTGCATATGGTCAAATAAAATCTTTGTTCAGAGTCAAGAGTCAAGCGTACAACACACCACGGAATCAATGAGCCATGTACTAACAATAGCAAATTCCCAAAGAAAATTTCACACAGCCAAACAACTGTGATGCCAATTTGACCTCCAGTATTGTTTTGCCATTGCTTGAGCCAGTACACATGAAGAAAATATTCCCCTATCCTTTTGAACTACATTGATCTTTGTTTTGACATTAGGTCACACTCCACATATAGGTGTATGATTCCCACCAATACTGTTCAATAAAGCCCGAGCATTCACTGTTTTCTCAGCTGGAAAAGTTGTTCCTTTCCCTCACAAAAGAGTTTAGGTGATCCTTTTGCTCCTAATTATAACAAAAATCAACTTGCCACATTTGAGGCACAGGACTTACTAAAGGCAGACTGTGATTAAAATGGTTTAAAGATAGTTCTGAAGTTGCATACTGTCTAATATTTGAAGTACCTTTTGGACCACTGGCAAATCTCTGCTATATAACTTATAAAATCGTAGAATTTTACAGTACAGAAGGAGGCCATTTGACCCATTATGCCTGTACTGGCTCCTGATAAAACTACCCAGCTAGTTCTAATCTCCGTAGCCTTCTAACTTCATCACTTCCGAATATATATCTAGCTGTCTTTTGAAACCTCCTATGGAATCTGCCTCCACCACTTTCCCAGGCAGTGCATTCCAAATCCTGACAACTTTCCGAGTAAACAAAAGTTTCCCCTCATCTCACTTTTAGCTCTCCTGCTGACAATCTCGAAATTGTGACCCCCAGCATACCAATTAGACAAAACATAATATTCTTCTTTGCCTTGTCAAAAGTGTTCATAATTTTGAACATCTCAATAAGGTCACCTTTTAATCTTCCCTGCTCCAAGGAGAATAACTCCAATCTCTCTAATCTTGTATCTAAAATTCTTTGTTCCTATCAATCCAGTAAATCTCCTTTGCACTCTCTCCAGGGCTTTAACATCCTTCCTTAAATAAGGTGCCCAGAACTGAATACAATGTATGGTCTGACCAATGATTTCTAAAGGTATAGTAACAATTCCTTGCTTTTAAACTCTAAGCCTGTATTTATAAACTCAAGGATCCTATAAGCCTTCATAACAACAGTGTCAACCTGCCTGGCCATCTTCAGTGAATTGCACACATGAATCCATAAGTCCCTCTGCTCCAGCACTCCACTCAAAATTGTACAATTGAACCTGTATTGTTTCTCCATGTTTCTTCTAACAAAAAGCATTACCTTAAATTTCTCTGCATTGAAATTAATTTGCCAGATATCTGGCCAATAGACTAACTTGTCAATGTCCCTCTGAAGTCACTCGGCATCATCCTCACAATTCACAATTCTCCCTTGCTTAGTATCATCTGCAAATTTAGAGATGTTGCCTTCAACACCCATCTCCAAATTGTTTACACAAATCAGAAAAGCAACACTGATCCCTGTGGAACACCACTTTCAATTCATCTCCAATGTGACAAATGCCCATCTATACCTACCCTCTGTTTCCTATCTTTTAGCCAACTTCTAACCCATGCTGCAAAGGATCCATTAATCCCAAACATATCGAATTTGCTAACCAAACTGCTATGTGGCACCAGTTCAAATGCTTTCTGGAAGTCCAAGTATACAGCATCCATAGTACTACCCTCATCTGCTGCCTGTGTCACCTTGTCAAGGAACTCAATTAAATTTGTCAGATATTATTTTTCCTTGACCTAGCCATGAAGACTGTCTAGTATTAATATATTTTTCTCGAAGTGTATGTTTACCTTACCTGCATTATGCCCCCCAGCAGTTTTCCAACTGTTGATGTGAAGCTGTCAAGTCAAATGTTTCCTGGGTTATCCTTTGTCCCTTTCTTCAACAACTGTGTCATATTTGCAATTCTCCAGTCCCCTGAGACTGATCCTGTGTTCAGAGAGGCCTGGAAAATTACCATCAACAGCTCCCCAATTTCCTCTTCTCTCAGCAGTCTAGAATGCATTCCATCTGGGCATGATAACTTAGCATCTACTCTTTATCTATCACTATCTGCTCAGTTACTCAGTTACATGCGCATTGTCATCTGGGCCATTGTCACCATCTTCTAATTTGGTAAGTACAGGCATGAAATATTCATTCAGTACCTGTGCCATATCCTTTGCTTCAGTGAGCAGCTTGTTCCTTGTAGGCCCCACTCTGCCCTTCACTTATCTTTTGCTATGAATATGTTTGAGGAAAAATTTACTATTGGTTTTAGCGCAACCCAACATCCTTTCCTCATGCTTCCTCTTAGCCATCATTATTCCAAGTTTAGGCTCTCTCCTGTATTTGAGATACTTTTCCTCATTTCTATTGACGTTATTATTCCAGTATGCATCACATATCTGCTTTTTTTTTCCCTTAGTTTCTCAACAATATCCTTAGTCATCCAGGGTACTCTAGCTTTGGATACACCATATTTATTTCTCATGAGTATGTACCTAGCTTGCACCCTATTCATCTCCCCTTTGAAATTCTCCCATTTGCTGGGGAAATAGCAAACAACTTCTACAAATTAATGCAACCTTTTTTTTGATTACTGAACCTCCATTGCCGCAAACTGGTTTTAAAGTATCCTAATGAGTAAGGAGACAAAAGCCTGGTTGTAATGAGAAGCAGCTGAGAGAAGGGCAAAGATTGAAGCAGTAGTCATCTCTCTCTCTATGGTCTACGTATCATATATCAAATGTAAGTCTCAGCACTTTGTTCACCTCTCCTGCCCTCAGTATGGTCTTTGTTCTTGTCCCCAAGGTTGTAGTCAGAGTTACAACCTGGATTATCACCTCTTAGTCATGGCCCCCTTCTCTGCTTTCACCTTCCGTACTCCAACAAGATATATTGATTTAGCCTGTAGCTTCCAGCATTCTGCATGAAGGTGTCTTACACGATGACAATGGACATCCCTTCCACCCCAGTACCATCCTTTTTGATCTGAAAAGATCATTTTGGGACATTCACAGCTCTTCCTTCTATTAGCCTTCCATTTGGCCACCCACATTCTCTCCCTCTCTGGTTTAGTAGGGGGACAGTGAAGTGACAGAAGAAGGGTTTGAATTTGTGAATAAGTTCAAAATCATTTGCCACTTCAGTTTGTGCTGTTTGTTGAACCTTTCCATTTCTCTGTCGGTTTACAGTATTGAAAGGAATGAAGTCTTGCATTTCTTCAAGATTGTTATTTCCCTAAGTGCCTCGCGTGTAGTCTCTGCATCCAATGATCAAAGATCATTTTCTTAACCCTCTCAAACTTTCCCTGTGTCTGCCCAGGCTAGTTCTGAAGGCTCCAAAATATCTGCCTGTGACCTTCAAGAATCAATTCATAAGCTCCTAGAGTAGACTTTAGCGATCTCATGTTCTCCCCAGATGGCATAACATAAGCTTCATGAACTCTGCAAAATTGGGAGAAATGCATAAGCAG
>JAHRHZ010000249.1:49791351-49809644 GCA_024137785.1 Ginglymostoma cirratum
AAAAGAATTTTTTTGAAAATAAATACCTCTATGTCCCTTTCATCAGACTCTCAGCAGACTTGCATGACTGGCATCAACTGGATCCTGGGTTGGAGTCGGATCTTCCCTCATCCAAATTCCCATTCAAGTCAAGAGCATTGTTTTACGTTTCCAGCATTTTAAGTCAATATATCCTTTTCTCTCTGCTACCTCTGTTCTATTTTACCCTTCGTAATTCTAGATACACTTCTTAAATACCCTTTTTTTAAAATTTTTCACTCTCCAAGGTGCTTTTCTCTCTCTGAAAGAAGTGCTTTTCTATCTCTAACTCATTCTGTTCAACTAAATCAGTGCCCATGTAAACTTATCCTCTTCTACTTTGACATGATCTTGTGTCTCTCTCACTCTAATCTTCAACTTTCCAGTCACTGGTTTCTCAATTTCAGGTTTCCTAGCTTTTGGTCTGATGTCTAACTTCAAATGCTGCACCGCATTCACAAGCTGTATGCTGTTAAATTCATTCAAAAAGACATAATCCATCCCAGACTGATGCACAAGATAATTTGCATCAAAAGTAACCACTTCAGTCGTATAAACTGGAATGCACAAGAGACCTGGCATGTTCCTTCTTAACCTGTACAATTATTATTACCTGACTTCTAAATACATATTTCCAACTTTGGTTTATCTCGTAAGCCCCAAGGTTTATTTTCTGACTGAGATTTGAGCATGTTTTATGACACTCTCATGCCATCACCTCGCTGGTCACAATATCAAGTTAGGTTTTCTACATATTTTCTGGTATGGGCATTTATCAACATTTTATCCATTAGGTTTAAAATTAGAAACAAAAATTGAATACGTTTTCTTAATAAACAACATAATTATTTGATTTATTCTGCAGACGCAACCTACTTGGCAAAGGTGCAAATCACATCAATTAACATACAATTTGAAATATGAACATATAAATACTCCCATTTCCAAATGGCACCCACATGTGCACAATAAAAGTAAAACATCTTTGCTGCATTGATTACTTCTTTTCCAAATTACACTTTAGACAATGGTTGTTATTTCTTAAAACAAAAGGAATGTGGTATGAAATGTTCAAGATGGCTTTCAGTCAGGTCGATGGATACCATTAAACCCTGGGACCATTGTAGAATCAGGTTATCTAGAAATAATAGAGAATTCAGCATCTTTGCTGAAAATTGGCTGCATCAGTTTTTCAGGTCCCAACTGGACTTTCCAAAAGGTTTTCCTCAGAAAGGCGAGTCACTCTGTCAGCAGGCTATACCCCAATTGAACTTAATAATATCCAAAACAAAGCCATAAACCAAGACACGTAATTTCCAGCAAGCAAGCCCAAGCAATTAGTGTGAAATATTCAAGATGACTTTCAGTCAGCATCATGGCCATTGTGGATGAGTGTCACTAAACATATTTTGAAACATTTTTCTGGATAAATTACGGAACAGGAAATGAAATAATATTCATTTATGTAGTTCGTTTTTACTCAAACTTTTCCCAACTTGCTCTACAGCCAGTTCAGTATTTTTGACGTGGTTATTTTATTGACAAACATGGCAGCTAATCTGTGCAATGCCACACTATTGAATAGCAATGAGATTAATGACCAGATAAAGATATTTTAGTGCTGCAAGTTGAGCTACAGCTGTTCATCGAAAACATCACAGAATCCCTACAGTGTGGGAGCAGGCCATTCAGCCCATCAAATCCAAACTGACCCTCTGAAGAGCATCCCACCCAGATCCACCCCATTCCTATAACCCTGCATTTCCCATGCCTAACCCACCGAGCTTGCTCAGTGCTGGATACGATGGGCAATTTAGCATGGCCAATCCATCTAACCTGCACATCTTTGGACAGTGGAAGGAAGCCAGAGCACCCAGAGGAAACCCACGCAGACACGGGGAGAATGTGCAAACTCCAGACGGACACCAGAGGGTGGAGTTGAACCCAGATCCCTCATATTGTCAGGTAGCAATGCTTACCACTGTACCACCACTGTAGTAGTCTAGTCCTTTGCTAGATCCATGCTAAAGGAAAATATGAAGTTGTCTGGCAAAATCAAAACACGTTCAAGAGCTGCTGCCATAAGAGACAAATGTAAACAACCTTGTGTGCTCAACCTCATACAGTCAGCCCTAATTATTGTGCTCAGATATTACGTCTGTAATTGGGGCATTCAATGTTGGGATTTTCCACTGAAACTATTTTGAAGATTTATACACATAAATAGACAATAATACGTATCATCATAAATTTGTAGCATGGAGACATAAATAGTAATGGAAGACCAAAAAGGCAGGAGGTATCTTTAATATCCTGTTGCAAACTGTTTATGCTTCAGCTGTCATGATCTAACACCTGACAGATAATGTGATCAGTTTGACCACCCGCAATTGACAGATGTGGGTAAATCTGAATTGGATCTGACAAGCTTGTTGAAAGAATTCAATCCAAGGATGCAGTCATCACTTTAAGGAATGAATTCATTTCAGAGCTCTTCTGTGGAAGATTCGCAACTGATGCAAACTCATTCGGAATGATATTTTTAATAACACTCAACTGATGACTGGTCGCTGTGCTGAATGCTGAAAGTAGATCAATCATGCATTTTACTTTCAGAACATATAGTGATGTGTAAAATTTTATTGTCACAATTCACAAAACTTTGGCCGGTAATGACTGCATGTGGTCAGCATTCGTGTGTGCCATTTACTTCAACTTTTAACCTAAATCCAAGCTCCCAGGATGAAAGGATTGGCAGCAAACCCCTACACCAGAGGCAGATTACAATAGTGACTGCACTGCAAAAGTAACTCATCGGCTGCAAAATACTTGGGGAGATCTTAAGGTTAGGAAAGGCACCATAAAAATGCAAGACGAATTCGACGGCGAGTTCGTGGAATGCAATCAAGACAGTGGGTGGAATTTAGTTACAGTGGACCCAATTGTGGGTGGGACCACTGCTCGTGGCAGAAACTGCTGGCCAAGCACAGTTATACAGCAGCTGTCCCATAGACATGGCGGCAGAGGCAGCCCCAGCCAATTATGTGGAAGAAGCAAGAAGGAAATTGCTGATCCTATTGTCAGCCGATGGGTCGGAGGCCTTGGTGCCATTTTAAAGCAGCACTCAGTCGTTCATTTGGTGTCTAACAATGAGCATCTTGTGTTTTGCAGAGTCTGCTTTGGTATAGAACCCCAGGATCATCACCTTCACCTCTTAATTCAACATAGCTCAGAGCAAAAACTGTGTGGCCTTTATGTTCACCGATGCCTTCCTGCAAGTTCTCCACCAGGCTGCCCTTCACCATGATGACATCAGAACTTCTCATTCAGATGCTGTTCTGAAAAAGGGTTACTGGACTCAAAACATTAATTCTGATATCTCTCTGTAGATGCCTCCAGACCTGCTGACTTTTTTCCAGCAAATTCTGTTTTTTGTTCCACTATTTTGTTCTCCTGACCCCTATGTAACCAGTATTTGAACAGTGGATGTCGTGTTTGGAGGTTGTCCCACTCTCCTTTCAATCTAACATCGTCACCTCCCTCTTCAAAGAAACAGCACATGACCCACCATCATTCTTGAAAATTACCATCATATCTCCAAGTTCTGAGGAAGGGTCACTGGACGCAAAACATTAACACTGATTTTTTTCTTCACAGATGCTGCCAGACCTGCTGAGCTTTTCCAGCAATTTCTGTTTTTGTCCCTTTCTCTCTCAAGTCCTTTATGTGTTTTGCCCTCCACTATCCAATAGCATCTTTCCCCAGAGCTGTATGTTTTCATTCCTCCAATTAGATTTTCACCCCGACACTGTACTAAAACTGTTTTTAACCAAGTCAGGAGAGACACACGCTCTGTGACTCTGACAAAGGATAATTCCCCCTGCTTGTCCTTCCCCTGCAGCTTCTCACATGAGCGCAGCCAAGTGCTCACATGCCAGGGCCACAACAGAAAACGGGAACTTGCTTGGACTCCTCCATCCTGCACTTCAGTCAAATGATAACCTCCAGCAAATCTGCTTGATTTTCCTGATTCTAAATCTCAAAGACATCACTTGTGACCAAATATTGAGCCACATCATCTGCATGGCACTGGTTTTCACAGTCTGCCAAGTATCAGAGGTTTCAGACATTGCTTCCTCCATTGACTATGGAGCAGTGTCAATTGTATGTTCACCACTACGACCACGAGCCTAATTTAGATTTTGCGCCAACCAAGGTGAATATCTCCATACTGGTGCAGCTTAAGGGCATCCTCTGCATGCCTTTGCACTGGCACAGTTAGACTGAGTGATGGCGCTATCAGTGACAGTTCACAGTGGGTAGGTGGTGCCACCTACACTTGTGGGAAACTGGAAATGAGCAATCCTCTGCACTGGATCCAGGTTCTGTTGCAGGACACACGGGTGCTAATATACAGTTCCACCTCAGTGTGGGTCACTTTGGTAGATAGGAGGGCTTGCTGCTTGTGTCCCTGGGAATGAGGAGATCTTGCTATTCCTGAAATACCTGGAGGAGAACCTTAGGCCAGTTTCTTGAGCCATCTTGGAGTTGGGGTAGGGGTGACCAACATAAGCTCCATTGATGCTGCAGAATTGCAACGGGTGATGCATACCTGGACAGCCTATAGACGTGATCCCTGGAAGGTTCTGATAGGGCAAGTATCTCCTGATACCTGGCCCATAAGATTCACCATTGTACTTGTGCATATGCGATCAACTGAGAAGTGAGTGATCACACAAGAAAATCTGATCCGCTCCAGAAAGCATGTCTAGACCCACTTCTGGATTTTGTACTAGGATTTCCCATCCTAGGATTGATTCACAGGCACCATTGCACCATTTCCACCCAGTGATATTTACAGAAAGAATAACTAGAGCCACTTAAATGTATAGCACAACAATACCAGTTTACCGACCCATGGACTTGTTTCAGATTATTTGTTGTGCTTCCATGTATTCATAAATTATGTTTCCCACACAGAGCTATTGAAAAATTATATCAACAGCAGACTGAAGTTATACCAGCAGAAGCTGCAGCCCACCTCCATTTTTTTTAGCTTTTGGAAACTTTGGATACAAGCAGCCCTTTTGTTTCAATCTGTGAAAAATGAGTACATCACTATTCGATTCTACATGGAACCAGCAAAGCAAGGAGAGCAACCGTTCCTAGTTCTATTAGAAAAAACTCAACATACTGCTGATGTTGGAAATCTGAAATGAAAAGAGAAACTGCTGGAGAAACTCAGCAAGTCTGTGTAGAGAGAAACAGAACAAATTTTTTCAAGTCCAGTATGAGTACAGTTCAGTCCAAATCTCAGGACTTGTAGGCCCTCACTAGTTCACCCACAATGCCATTAAGGAGGGAATTCCAGGATTTTGACCCAGTGACAGTGAAGGAATGGTGATATATTTCCAAGTCACTGAATTTCTGCAGTGCATCTTGTAGATAGTACACACTGCTGCTACTGAGCATCGGTGGTGGAGGGAGTGGATGCTTGTGGATGTAGTGCCAATCAAGCGGGCTGCGTTGTCCTGGGTGGTGTCAAGCTTCTTGAGTGTTGTTGGGGCTGCACTCATCCAGACAAGTGGGGAGCATTCCATCACACTCCTGACTTGTGCCTTGTAGATGGTGGACAGGTTTTGAGGAGTCAGGAGGTGAGTTACTCACTGCAGTATTCCTAACTTCTCACCTGCTGTTGTAGCCACTGTGTTTACGTGGCAAGTCCAATTGAGTTTCTGGTCAATGATTACCCCCAGGATGTTAATAGTTGGGGATTCACCATTGAATGTCAAGGGGTAGTGGTTAGGTTGTCTTTTATTTGTAATGTTTGTAGCCTGGCATTTGTGTGAAGTGAATGTCAATTACCACTTGTGAGCACAAGCCTGGATATTGTCCAGATCTTGTTGCATTTGGACATGGACTGCTTCAGTATCTGAGGAGTCACAAATGGTGCTGAATTTTGTGCAATCATCGGTGAACAGCCCCACTTCTGACGTTATGATAGAGGGAAGATCATTGGTGAAGTGGCTGAAGGTGGTTGGGCCTAGGACACTACCCTGAGGGACTCCTGTAGAGATGTCCTGGAGCTGGGATGATTGACCTCCAACAACCACGACCATCTTCCTATGTAACAAGCATGGGGCTGGATGAACACAACAGGTCAAGCAGCATCATAGGAGCAGGAAAACTTGACGTTTCGGGCCTATGACTCCACCCAGTGGACAGTTTGCCCCCTGATACCCATTGATTCCAGTTTTGCTAGGGCTCCTTGCTGCCACACTTGGCCAAATACAGCCTTGACGTCAAGGGCTGTCATTTTCACCTCACCTCTGGAATTCAGCTCCTTCGTCCATGTTTGAACCAAGGCTGTAATGAGGTCAGGAGCTGAGTGGCCCTGGCAGAACCCAAACTGGGCGTCACTGACCAGGTTATTGCTGAGCAGGTACTGCTTGATAGCACTGTTGATGACACCTTCCATCATTTTGCTGATGATTGACAGTAGACTGATGGGGCATATTGGGACAATTTGTCCCCACATAGGCAAGATGTCGGCTGCGTATGTTGCTCCATTCGGAGTTCCACTTTACTGGCCAGTTCTCTTTCTCTTTCTTTGTCTTTCCTTTTTTGTTCTCCCTTCTTCTCTCTCCCTTTGTAGTAATTCTATTTTTCCCCCTCCCCACCCCATTAATTACCTACCTAAGGAGTAAGGAAAGAGCCGAGTCGTGACTGGGAACCATGTGGTGGGAGCTGAACATGCAGGTTATGTCCTGCAGCGGCGGTAGATCGAGTGTGGGCCAAAGCGACGGTGGCGGATCGAGCGTGGGCCGGCAAGAGCAGGCAGTGAGGCAGCAGCGAGAGCAAGCTGGTACGGCAGCTAAGAGTGGGCCAGAGAGGACACTGGCAGTGGCATGGCGACGACTGGAAAGTGTGAAGCGGGACTGCAGCAGTGGAAAGGAAAGTTGGACTCTCTTAATTTATCTTTATTTTCTTGGCTTATTCTAAATTACTGTGAATGGTGCCATGTATGTTTGGAGAAGGTACACACTTTTCACTGTATTTTTACATTGACTGCACATAATAATAAATGATTCAATTCAAATACCTGGATAATTTTCCACATTTTCGCGTAGATACCAGTGTTGAAACTGTACTGGAACAGCTTGGCGAGGTGAGCGGCAAGTTCTGGAGCAAAAGTCTTCAGTACTATTACTGGGAATGTTGTCAGGGCCTTGAGCCTTTGCAGCATCCAATGTCTCCAACCGTTTCTTGATCACATGGAGTGAATCGAATTGGCTGAAGACTGGTATCTGTAATGCTAGGGACCACTGGAGGAGGCTGAGATGGATTGTCTACTCGGCACTTCTGGCGAAAGATTGCTGCAAAAGCTTCAGCCTTATCTTTTTCACTAATGTGCTGGGCTTTTCCATCACTGAGGACGGGGATATTTGTGGGCCCTCCTCAAAACATAGAACAAAGAACAATACAGCACAGGAATAGTTCTTTCAGCCTTCCAAGTCTATGCCAACACATTCTGCCTTTCCATACTAAAACAGTCTTCACTTCAGGATCCGTATCCGTCAATTCCCTTCCTATTCATGTATTTGTCCAGGTGCTTCTTGAATACTGCTATTGTGTCTGCTTCCACCACCTTCTCTGGCAGCACATTCCAGGCACTTACCACCCTTTGTGAGAAAAATGTGTCTTGCACATATCTTTTAAACGCACCCCCCTTGCATCTTGAACCTGTGTCCCCTAGTAACTGACCCGTCCACCCTGGGAAAGATCCTCATACTTTCCACTCTACCCATGCCATTCACAATCTTATAAACTTCTTTCAGATTGCCCCTTAACCTCCTGCGTTCCAGTGAAAACAAGCCCAGTCTATCCAACCTTTCTTCATAGCTGAAATCCCTCATGCCAAGCAACGTCCTGGTAAACCTTTTCTTACCCTCTCCAAAGCATCCACATCCTTCTGATGGTGTGATGACCAGAACTGTATGCAATATTCCAAGTGTGGCCTAACTAAAGTTCTATAAAGCTGGGGCATAATTTGTCTATTATTATACTCAATGCCCCTTCCAATGAAGGCAAGCATGCCGTAGGCTTTTTTTTATTACCTTATCAATCTGTGCTGCCACCTTCAGTGATCAGTGGACCTGCACAACCAAATCCCTCTGCATATCAATACTCCTAATGGTTCTGCCATTTACTTAATGATTTATACCTGTTTGTGACCTTCCAAAATGCATCACCTCATATTTGCCCAGATTAAACTCCATCTGCCATTTTTCTGCCCATGCATCCAACAGATCTATATCCTGCTATGTGCTCTGACAATCCTCCTCACTATCCGCAACTCCATCAATTTTTGCGTGGTCCACAAACTTACTAGTCAGACCAGCTACATTTTCCTCCAAATCATTGATGTAGACCATGAACAGCAGAAGTCCCAGCACTGATCCCCGTGGAACACCACTAGGTACAACTCTTCATTCTGAAAAGCATCCTTCCACTGCTCTACCCTGTGTCTCCTATGACTAGGCCAGCTCTGTATCCATCTTGCTAGCTCACTCCGATACGATGTGACTTCACCTTTTGTACCAGTCTGCCATGAGGGACCTTGTCAAAGACTTTACTAAAATCCATGCAGACAACGTCAACCGCTTTTCCCTCATCAATTATCTTTGTCACCTCCTCAAAAATCCCTATCAAGTTAGTGAAGGATAACCTCTCCCACACAAAACCATGCTGTCTGTCACCAATAAGTCTACATGCTCATTGGAAAAGATTCCCAGGGACAAGATCTATATGCATTTAAAGTTTCCTGCCATGGACATGAGGCTCATAGGCCTGTAATTTCCTGTATTACCCCTGCTCGCCTTCATAAACAATAGGACAACATTTACTATCCCAAACCTCTGGGACCTCACCTGTGGCCAAAGAGTTTACAAAGATGTCTGTCAATGCTCCAGCAATTTGTTCTCTTGCTTTCCTCAAAATTCTGGGATAGATCTCATCAGGACTTAGGAACATATCTACCTTAATACTTTTTAAGATGCACAACATGTCTTCTTTTTTAATAGCAAATTGGCGTAGAAATTTGACATTCCCTTCCCCAAGATCATCCTCCACCAATTCCTTCTGTTTGGTGAATACCGACATAAAATATTTGTTTAGGACCTCACCTACCTCTTCTGGCTCCACACAGAGATTCCCTCCTTTGTCCTTGAGTGGGCCAACACTTTCCCTGGCTACTGTTTTGCTTTTCATATGTGTAAAATGCCTTGGGATTCTTAATCCTGTTCGCTAATGACTTTCCTTTTAGCCTTTCCAATTCCTCCTCTAATGAGTCGCTTAAATATCTACCATCATTCACGACTGGATGTGGCAGGACTACAGATCTTCGATCTGATCTGTTGGAGGTAACAGATGAGGTTACAGAGCTATGAGATTACAGATTGTGCTGCAGCACAATTCTGCTGCTGTTGATAGCCCACAGTGCCTCATAGATGCCCGATAGAATAGATAGAATATGTGTTATGAAGGACATATTTGTGAAGAGTTTTATTTAATAAACTTGTCCAATGCCAGTGAATTTCTGGTGCTTGTTAATGGCCAGTGCCCTGTCATGAGGCTTTAATCATATGACAAGCCAGTCTTGAACAAGGGCTTGAGAACTCTGAACAATGCATCACAACTGTTGACCGGTCATCAGGGATATCTGCCAAGGTCATTGCTTATGGGTCCAGTAAAGCATCTGCCAATAGTGTGGGGAAAACAAATAATGAAGCCCCTGGGACTACGAGATGTTTAATGGAGCAGACAGTAATAGGCATTTGAAGTGCAGTTCAGGAACCTGAATAAATCAAATTGAACCTTGCATTCCCATCCATTAAGAATATGTACCATAGTCTACGCAATATTGCTCTGCCAAGATGTTGCCTTTTGTCCGAAAGTGGAGAGAATGATGATGAAGAAATAGCGAATGCCGTCTATACCTGCATCAGGAGGAGAAGGGGAGCCAGAGAAAGAAGACAACAACTTATCACTAACTGCATTCAATAAATAAAGGTTTGGAAATCATCATGAACTGGCTCATAAAAGATTTGCTTGATTCTCAAAGAAAGAGTGCCAGTTTTGATGGATTAATTGATTGATTGATTTATGGTCACATGTACTGAAATAAGCAAAAAGCTTTGTTTACAAGCAGTACAGGCAGATCATAATAAGCAATTTTGGACAGATCAAAAAGACTTTAACAAAGGCACACAGGTTACATTGCACAAGGCATGCTCTAGGTGAGAGCGATGTTAGTAAGATCAGCGTTATTTGAGGCTAGAGAGTCCATTCATCAGCCTAATAAAGGCTGGGAAGAAGCTGTTCCTGAATCTGCTCGTGTGTGTGTGCATGCAGGCTTCTGTAACTTCTGCCTAACGGAATAGGTTGTAGGAGATCACTTCCTGTGGGAGGTGGGGTTGGGGGAGCTGCGGTGGTTGGGTCTTTGATGATGTTGGCAGCCTTTCTGCAGCAGCGAACCATGTAAATAGTGTCCATGGATGGAAGGTTGGCTTCCATGATGGTCTGGGCTGTGCACACCACCTTCTGTAGCTTCTTACAGCTCTGGGCAGAGCAGTTGCCATACCAAACCGTTATGCACCCAGACAATATGCTTTCAGTGGTGCATCTGTAGAAGTTGGTGAGGGACCTTATGGACATGCCACATTTCCTGAGTCACCTGAGGACGAAGAAGCGTTGTGCCTTCTTGACAGTCACATCAACATGGGAAGTCTGGGACAGGTTGATGGTTATCGTCACTCTGAGGTTTTTCACCCTCTCAACTTCAGTTCCATTGTTGTAGTTGGGGGTATGTTCTCTTCCTTTCTTTCTGAAGTCTATGATCAGTTCTTTAGTTCTGCCGACATTGAGAGACAGATTGTTTTCATTGTACCACATCACCAAGGCCTCTATCTCCCTTCTATTGTGGTGTCGTCAGCAAACTTGTAGATGGCATTCATTCAGAATTTGTCAACACAGTTGTAGGTGTACCGGGAGTACAGTAGGGGGCTGAGGACACACCCTTGGGGGCCCCAGTGCTGAGTGTTGTTGTGGAGGAGGTACAGTTACCTATCCTCACTGATTGCAGTCTGTGGGTCAGAAAACTGAGGATCCAGTTGCAGAGGGCGGAGATAAGACCAAGTTCACAAGTTTGGACATCAGGCTGGAGGGGATAGTAGTGTTGAAGGTGGAACTGTAGTCAACGAGCAGCAGTCTGACATATGTGTCCTTGTTGTTCAGATGCTCCAGGGATGAGTGCAGGGCTAGGGATATGGCATCCACTGTGGACCTGTAACATCGGTAGACAAATTGTAGGGGATCGAGACAGGTGGGGAGACAGGAGTTGTGGGCCACGACCAGCCTCTCAGAGCACTTCTTGATTACTGAGGTCAGAGCCATTGGGTGGTCATCATTAAGGAACATTCCATGTGCTTTCATAAGTACGGAGATGATGGTGGTTTTCTTGAAGCAGGTGGGGGCTTCAGGCAAAGAACTAAAGACGTGATGGAGCAGTCACTATTGTAATATTGAACTGCCTGCTTTAACTGTTGCAGTTCATCTGGTGTGGGGTGACCGACAGTGCAGTTGGGAAGGGGGTTCCGGTTTGTTGGTCCATTATCAGAGGAGGAACGGCGATATAGTTCCACATCAGGATGGTGTGTGGCTTGGTGGGGAACTTGCAGGAGATTGTGTTCCTCCAGCCTCAACTTTCAATCTAGGGTTTCTGGCACAGAGCCACAAGAAATCCAGACTTCACAGATCAAACCTTTAAATATGACTCTCTGCTCTTCAGTTTTTTTGATCCGGGGTGAAGCAAGTTGGCTTTGGGCGAGGGCTGTAGTTGGGCCAGGCAACCACAGAAGCACTTTAAAGGCTGCAGGGATCGATCCTGAGGTAGGTTGGGCACAAGTGGGGCACTGTGTTCAATAATGCTGAACATCTCGATCTTCACTCCTGCTCTCATTCTTCAGTCACCATGGCCCATCCATGCCAATACCTTCTCCTGTATCCGTTCCTCATTAATACATCCCGCATATGCCCCTTTACCTAACTCCAGAGACCTCTCATTCCCCATGCCACTCTATGCCCATCTGCCTCTCTGTTTCCAATGCCAACTTAGAGCTGGCTTCTAGCCACCACTCCTCCCCTCTTCTCTAGCCTTGCCAACTCAATGAGTATTTAAAAGCATCCATGTACACAGAAAAATATATTTCTCTTGCTTTCCTTTTTAAAATGCAGCCCACACTCTCTTGAGACATGAAATGCCACTCACAAATACACATTTTGGCACGTTGACACTGAAATAATATTACACAGACTGGTATCCCATCACCAAGTCACCCTTTAACTACATGTTGAAAGTCCTTGACACTGGTACAGCTCCCTCAGAGCCAGCTCTCAGCATCAGAATGTCTGACACTCCTCTTTCTAATCTGTTAACCAAGGCTGCCTGATTGGATCAGGTTAACGGCCCCAGTCAGGGAACTCGTATTCTGTAAGTATCCTCTTTGGCCAGAGGAGAGGTCCCAGAGGATTGGAGAAAAGACAATGTTTTCCCATTGTTTAAGAAGGATAACAAAGATAATCCTGGAAAATACAGGCCTGTAAGTCTCAGTGGTTTGGAAATTATTAGCAAATATTCTCAGGAACGCATTTAGAAGCAAGTGGACTTATTACTGATAGACAGCATGCTTTTGTCAGGAGGGAGGTTATGCCTCACTAACTTGATTGGGTTTTTTGAGGAGGTGACAAAGATGATTGATGAGGGAAAAGCGGTTGATGTTGTCTGCATGGACTTCAGTAACTGCTTTGACAAGGTCCCTCACGGCAGACTGGTACAAAAGGTGGAGTCACATGGTATCAGGGGTGGCTGGCAAGATGGATACAGAATTGGCTTAGTCATAGGAGACAGAGGGTAGTGATGGAAAGATGCTTTTGGGAATAGACGGTTGTGACTCGTGTTCCACGGAGAACAGTGTTGGAACCTCTGCTGTTCTTGATCTACATAAGCTGGTCTAATTAGTAAGTTTGTGGACAATGCAAAGATTGGTGGAATTGCGGACAGTGAGGAGGATTGTCAGAGCACACAGCAAGATATAGATTTGTTGGAGGTATGAACAGAAAAATGGCAGATGGTGTTTAATTCGGACGAATGTGAGGTGATGAATTTTGGAAGGTCATATAGAGGTGGAAATTAAACAGTGAATGGCAGAACCATTAGGAGTTTTGACGTGCAGAGGGATCTGGGTGTGCAGGTCTACTGATCACTGAAGATGGCAGGGCAGGTAGATAAGGTAGTCAAAAAGGCCTATGGCATGCTTGGCTTCATTGGAAGGGACATTGAGTATAAGGATAGACAAGTTATACTGCAGCTTTATAGAACTTTAGTTAGGCCACACTTGGAATATTGTGTACAGTTCTTGTCACCATCCACCAGAAGGATGTGGATGCTTTGGAGAGGGCACGGAAAAGGTTTACCAGGATGTTGCCTGGTATGGGGGATTTTAGCTATGAAGAAAGGTTGGATAGACTGGGTTTGTTCTCACTAGAATGCAGGAGGTTGGGAGATGAGCTGAAATAAGTTTATAAGATTGTGACTGGTATGGATAGAGTGTAAAGTATGAGGCTTTTTCCCCAGGGTCAAGGGGTCAGTTACCAAGGGACACAGGTTCAAGGTGTGAGGGGAAAGTTTAAAGGGTGGTGAGTTTGGAACACATTGCTCGAGGAACTGGTGGAAGCAGACACACCAGCAAGAAGCAGCTGGACGAATACATGAATAGGAACGGAAAGGAGGGATATGGATGCTGTAAGTGAAGACAGTTTTAAGATGGAAAGGCAAAATGTGTCGACACAAACTTGGAGGGCCAAAGGGCTGCTCCTGCGCTGTATTGTGCTTTGTTCTTTGCTCTTTGATGTCTACCTGGCTGACTTTGTTACAAGCACTACGTACCACTCCCTCTAAATCCGAGGACGTACGCCTGTTCTTTATCTTGTAGCCTCTCCTGGGACATTTTCTAACCTGGGGTTGCTGGGGTGGACCCTGCCTGGGCCAGTCAGGGATGCTTGAAGTTGTTGGCAAATCTCCAGTTCGCACAATCCTGGTTAAAAGTCATTAGGGATTCATGTTTATCAAGGAGGTGAAAGGTTATCAGAGGGAGGCAAGAATGTGGATTTGAGCTCATCATCAGGTCAACCATGATTTTATTGAATTGCGGAGCAGGTTTGCAACTGACTGGGCTGAGGAATTTGTCATCACATACTTTGTTGCACAGTTATACTGGCACATCTGATGCTGAATTTCATTGTCGATGTCTGTCCTTGCTGAAAGGAGGCCCCTGAGGTACTGGAATTTATCTCCACTCTTCTAGTGCCTTTCTGTGGATCTTTATAGTTGGCCATAGTGTAGGAGGACCAGGATTGTAGAGGATTTGGCCCATTATTTCATTTGCTTATGTGATAGAGTGATGATGGTCTGTATTTCGACCTCTGACCTTGTGCATGCACACATCTGTGCACTCCAGCTCAATAGGATCTTGATTCTAGATTGAAGGTGATGCAGATTGAACTGTTTCCTTCTCATCACACAGGTGAATAGAGAAGTTCTACTCCAATTGGAAGCTTTGTGGATATGGGATGGAGAGTTGCAGTGAGGAAGATGGAGAACAACGCTGGTGAAATTGCACACCCTTGCTTGACTCTAGTTTGTGCTTGTCTTGGATCTGTGGTACCTCCATTGATGAAGTGAAGCAATGACATAGCAGTAATAAGTCCATAAAATGTAGACGCAGAAGTAGGCCATTCAACCCATCGTGTCTGCTCTGTCATTCCATGAGATCATGACTGATGCACTAATCATCAACTCCACTTTCCTGCTTTTTCTCTCATAACCCCTGATTCCCCTAATGATTAAAAATCTATCTATCTCAGCCTTGAATAAGACATCTCTGGACAACTAATCCAGATCACAAGCTAATGTTTCGAGGACATGAGTTCAAAGTCCACCATGGATAAAAACCTAGAATTAAAAGAGATTGTAATGTGACTATTTAACCACTGTTGATTTTCATAAAAACTCATTTGATCCACAAATATCCCGTAGGGAATGAAATTGTCATCCTTCCCAGATGGATAAGGGTGAACCAAAGGATCATTAGATTGCGGATTTACTTCCCAAATCACTTATCCCACAATGTCAATGTCGTAGCACCAGTGATAACAATGTGGTGTTCAGGTCTGTCACTGCTAGGGCTGAGCATGAGGATCTTGATGTTCCAGGGACCAGTCCTCATGTTGAGCGGGTGGAAGTTGCCTGTGTGTCAGTTCTGTTAAAGTGAGGTGGCCAATTCACATCAACAAGCCCATGGCCCTGGTGGAGTATAGTCATTGTCCATCTGTCCTGATGGACAGATATGGACAAACACACCAGGGGTATGGGCTGATCCCCTGGTGGCTAAGGGGGAAAGGACATCATTCAATTCAATGCTTTGTCAGAATTATGTAAACCAGTGAAAACAATCAATCAATGAAGTTGCACATTTTTTTCCCAGGGAACAACAAATGAGATGATGCTGCATTACAACTGAGTGGAGGCAAAACAAAACTCCCAGGACAGAAAGAAGAGGAGAGGACCATATACATTCAGGTTCATCTGAGAAGCATTCAAAGATTAATTGGGGACCTATCTATCACTCAACTTCATCCATTTTACACATAGACCCTGGGTAGCTTTCCCCAATTTGTTACAGTTCCAGACTAGTTATTCCAAATTGTTAAACTCACTGGTGAGATGGGCTGAACTGACTCTCCTTTGTTATTCACTTGGCCCCGGTCCCCCTTCCTCAGTAGGTCAGTACTTAAAAAACATCCCTTGCCTTGTGGATAACTTTTTCCTAGACCAAAATGCATTTATGCTTTTATCGGAGATCATTTAACCAGGTTTTTTTTGACTTGAGAAAAGAATTAGCAAACCAACTTGCCCGCACAGATTAGAAATGAGAGTAGAGGATAAAAAGATAAAAGTTTAACCTAAAAAGAGATGGAAAAGTGGACTGGTCTCTGAATTGAGTATGAAGAGCAGATAGTTGAACATTATGGCCACTGCAGTGGAGGTTAAATTGACATTGGTTGCTGAACAATTGATTTCACAATTCTTAGATTTGTAGTTTGGTTAAGGTTCTATTGTTCTGAATCCTTTCAACCATGACTCAATTCCAACATTCAGAGTTAGAGACAGTCCTGTTGTTGTCTTGTTTCCTTTCAGGTACCTTGCTAGCTAGCTAGCTAGACTGAGATATTTCCTTTGCCTGCCGCACAGGGGTGACCAGGGGGTATTTCTTCACTTGAATCTCTCCGCATAGGTACCTTAGGCCACTGGCATACATGACAACCTCAATCTCATTAGCACAACCTAGTGGAATTGAAACTGTCTTTTTAACCCCTGTCCGTTTTCAAAGGCAAAACACAAAATGTGTCTGAAGTTTGGGACATAGTCCTCAAGGAGTTCCTTCCTGTTAAGCATGAGTTGTCAGCCTCATGTTATCTGTATTGTCACAAGAGATTGCAGTCCAATTGGTTTTGATTTGCCTCCTCCCCTTTGAAGGGTTGTTATTCAAAATTCTTTTCACATTTTTAGATGATATGTTCTATCTCTGTCCACACAGCCTCCTAACTTATATCCTCAGCTATTTTTGGCTGCAGCAGTCCTCTTTATAAAAGCACTCTTTGGAATTAAAGTTAAAATGATCACATTACTTTGGGTTTCCAACACATGGTCATGACAAAACAGAACATTTCTAACTATTCTAGAATTGTACTATTTTTGTACTTAGTTATCATGCATTATTTTAATACAAAACTCTCTGTTTAAAATCGAAAGGAGCAAAAATGATATGTGTTTCTGTTACAGGAACGTCAACATAAACGCTCTATGTTCTGTTATTTTATCCCAGTTTCTAGATGCAGAAGGCAGGATATTTCAATCCATGGAACTCAGCAAATTACTCTGTCAACCCAATATCTGAATGACAGAATTACATAAACAGTTCCCAGATGCCAAATAAAGGCATTCCAAAAATGATGCTTAATAGACAGTCAGATGTGAAAAAAAATCTTGATTATCCCCATTATACCAAATGCTCAAAAGGTGGCAATGGAATATTGGACTTAGGAGCAGGAATAGACCCATTCATTGTTTCAAATCTTCTATCCATTCAATAAGATCATGGCTGATCTGATTGTGGGGTCAGCACAACTTTCCTGCTTGGTCCCCCTAACCCTTGATTACCATGTCTGTCAAAAATCTATACAAATGCATCCTTAAATAATGCAATGATGTAGCCACAGCTTCTGTCTTTGGAAAAGAATTCTACAGACTAATTACCCTCTGGGAGAAAAACAATCTCCTAATATCTTAAAACAGAGATCTCTTATTTTTTAAACAGCGTCTTCTTGTTCTCGTCTCCCCAAAATTAGGAAATATCTTCACTGTATCCATCCTGTCAGGTCTCTTCAGGTTCCCATATGTTTCATCAAGATCGGCACTCTGTCTTCAACACTCCAATACATATAGGTCCATCTGTTCCACCTTTCTTCATGATAACTCCTTCATCTCAAGAATGAGGCAAGAGAACATTATGTGAGCTGCTGCTAATGCCACTATATCTATTTTTTCAAATAAGGAGATGCAAACTGTATACAGTAGCCTAGATGTAATCTAATTAAGACCTTGTACAGATGTATTAAAACTTCCCCATTTTTAGATTCCATTTCACTTCCAATAAACTTTAATATTCTTGTTGCCTTCAGAAGCACTTGCTGGATGTCACTGCATAGGTTCTTTCGTGATTTATACAGTAGGACGTCCAGATCCTTGCGTACCTGAGTTCTATAATCTCCCTCCGTTTAAATAGCACACTGATTTTCTATTCTTCCTTTCCAAGTGGGTAACTTCACATTTTGCTACATTATACCATTATGATCCCAGCTGATATTGTTACTCCATCAGGTCCCAATTTGAAATCTAATTTGATAGATCATATTTTGTTCTTTTTGTTTGGCTTAACGAAACGATCTCTCACTGAAACACAACGACGTAATTTTGCAGATAAGAAGCATGGGGCTGGATGAACACAGCAGGTCAAGCAGCATCATAGGAGCAGGAAAACTTGACGTTTCGGGCCTAAACCCTTCATCATCCATTTCTGATGAAGGGTTTAGGCCCG
>JAHRHZ010000249.1:49810044-49920345 GCA_024137785.1 Ginglymostoma cirratum
CGGGCCTAAACCCTTCATCAGAAATGGATGATGAAGGGTTTAGGCCCGAAACGTCAAGTTTTCCTGCTCCTATGATGCTGCTTGACCTGCTGTGTTCATCCAGCCCCATGCTTGTTATCTCGGATTCTCCAGCATCTGTAGTACCTTTTATCTCTGACGTAATTTTGCAGGTTTGGTTTTAATAGTAAAATAGAAGTTTATTGCATTCAATAACCAAGGATCAAAATAGAATACGATGTAAAGATTTTGAAACACTTAGTGAAATATAATCCCATTGATCTTAAAAAAAAACGCACTCCTTTACAGTATTCACACCAGAGAGAATTTTCTTTTCTTTCACATCTTGATTTAACTGTGGCTGCTCTTCCCCATCTTGAGAATTTGATAGTCCTCATCTTAGAGGGGCTTGTTAGAGGACAGAAAGCAGTAGAGTCAATCACACAGCCATGGGTCTGGAGTTACATGTAGGCCAGACTGATGAGGGTGGAAGACTTCCTTCAGTAGAAATTATTAGTGAATCAGATGAGTTTTTACAGAAGTCGACATTGGTTCTCTTCAGATTTTTAATTCCAGGTTCTTTGTATTCAGGAACCGAAAGAACTGAGGATGCTGTAAACCAGGAACAAAAACAAAGTTGCTGGAAAAACTCAGCAGATGAGAAGAAAAAAAAAGAGTTAACGTTCTGAGGAAGGGTCACCGGAACCGAAACGTTAACGTTGTTCTTTTTTCTTCACAGATGCTGCCAGAGCTGCTGAGCTTTTCCAGCAACTTAGTTTTTGTTGTGTCTCTGTATTCAGGGCTGAGTTTGCTGTTGTCATTTCTGGTGCCTAGGTCACTGCTCGGTGGACCGTCTGATCCTGTTTCTTTGAAACTTTTTAGCAGTTTGATACAACTGAGTGGCTTGCTAGAAGGGTTCCCTCTAATTTTCTTACTGGTTGTGCAGGCCTCTAAGCCCTGTGTGCACTAACAATTTCTGGAACTGGAAGCCAATGGCTCAATCAGCTTGCCAGTGGTAATGACTATGCACAACTTAGAGAGAACATTTCTCTCTAGACTATTTCAGGAGGCACCTAAAAGTTAGCCATCTTACTGTAGGTCTGGAGTTACATCAACATGAAGATAACACTCTTCCCTAAAGGATATTAGTGAACCAGGTGAGATTTTAACAATAATCAGTAAATGGTTTCATGCTTATCATTAGTCTTTAAATTCCAGTTTTCTTAAAAGAAAGTTCAAATTCCATCATGTGCCATTTGAGCTAAGGTTTCCAAAGTATTACCTGAGTCACTGGATTACTAGTCCAGTAACAGTGGCATTATGCCATCACTTCCCTAGTGGCACTCCTCTGAATTTTTACAGAATTATACAGCGTTCTTTTTAATTTGATACAACCCTTAACTTCCATATTTAGCCAAGCATTATGCATCATTCTCAAATCTTCTTTCTTTCTCACTGGGATAGATTTTTCTTGATATTTATTAGATGTCTCCCTAAAGGTCAGCGAAAGCATCTTTATTGTCCTAACTGTGAACCTAGATTGCTAGTTCACTTTTGCTATAACATTTTGCTAAGGGTATGCCTTCATACCCTTATAATCACCATTAATCAGTTTTATGACCCTAACCTTAGACCCACACTTCTCTTCAAAGTGAATATGAAATTCTATCAAGTTATGATCACTGTCACCTAGAGTGATAATCTATCCCTAGAGGCTCCTTTGCAATGAGGATATTGATTAGAACTGTCTCATCGCTCATCACAGGTCATAATAATCTGCTTCTCAGTTGGTTGTGGAACTGCTGTAAAAAATTGTCTGCACTTCGCTATGACCTCATTTTCCAGGCTACCTTCGGCAATCTGATTCATCCACATCACATGCAGTTTAAAATCATCCATGCTTACTGCCGTACCTTTCCAATGTGGCCCGTTTCTTCCTGTACATTCTGTCTGACAGTCTAAATACTGTTAGAGGGCCTATAAACTACTCCCACAAGTGACCTCTTACCTTCTCTATTTCTTATCTCTACCCACACTGATCCTACATCTTGCTCTTTTGAGCTATGATCATTTCTCACTGCAGTATAATGACATGCTTAATTAACAGAGATACTCCACTGATGTTTCCTAGCTTCATATCTTTTTAAAAATGGCAATATTCAGGTCACCCTGCAACTAATATCTGTGAAGGCTATGGGGTTATACATGTTTATTTCTATGTACACAACAATTCATGAATTATAGTATGAATGCTGCACATAGATGAGCAGAGAGGAGGGCCTGGAGAGAGTCACAAGCACCTAAAAAAGCTTGCTAGAAAGAGAGTGTGACACTGGATGAAACAGCATGAGAAGAAGAGAAAAATGTGTAAGAATCACGTGTAAGAAATTCATATGTTGATAGATTGTTGAGCAGTTGCTTTCAGGAGCTGTACATCAACTCCAGTAGCTTCAAAGAACATATATTTCTAAACATAAAAATAAAGTGTTTACATGCACATGAAATTGATAGATCATGGAATAAAAGGGACAGCAACAATGTGGATATAAAATTGGATAAGTGCTAGAAAACACAGAGTAATGGTTGATGGATAATTTTTGGGCTGGAGTTACATTTGTGGTGAATTTCGTCAGGGGTCAATGTTGGGACTCCTGCTTTTCTCAAAATTATCTAGATCTTAGTGTGCAAGTGATAATTTTAGGGCTTGCAGATGACACAAAACTTCATAGAAATGTAAACTGTAAGGGGATCAGTGTAGAACTTCAAAGGACATTGACACATTGGTAGAGTGGGCAGATAGGTGGAAGTTGAATTCAATGCAGAGAAATATAAGGTGGTGTGCTTTGTTACGAGGAACATGTACAAATGTTACAGCTCCCACTTTCTCCCGCACTGCTGCCAGTGCTTCAAGGACTGAAACCCATTTCTCCCAAACCATACCTTAAATTATGCATTTATTTCTCTAATCCTATTTACCCCACGCCAATCTGCTTATGTTCTATATAATAACCCAAGAATTATGATCGTAGACGTTCTACATTTTCAATTCACCTCCAGCTGTGCATAGCCAGTAAGCAGAACTTCTTTCCTCATCCTATCTATATTGCTGGTATCCACATGGTCCATGAAAACTGCAAGTTTCGCTTCAGCCTAGAGCAGAAGCATCATAGTTCGATGTTTGGGAGACATATTTGAAAAGAGCATCAAGGGTGATTCCAGGAGTCCATCCAGAGTCAATTCTTAACAACTTACCATGTCATTTTTGGACTAGATGGCTCCTCCTGCCTTGGTTCTGCCACAGGACAATAAATAGTGCAAGACTTCTCAATAATGTTAAAATCATGTTGCAAAGCCAATTATAACCTTGGATGTTAAAATAGAGGACAAGGGTTTGCTTATAATTCCTTCAATAACTCAAAATAAATGTGGAAAGAAAGAAATAACAAAGAAAAAAATTGAAAGACAGCCAATGGAATTGAGGAGTTGCAGTGTCGAAAACATTTTTGAGAATGAAATGAAAGTGAGAAAAAAAAATTCAAACAATAGAAGTTGGTGAATCATGGAAGAAAACTGAAATTCAGAAAAGGAAAATAAAGACCGTAAAAAAAAGCAAGGGATTTAGTACTCCCTTATTGAATCGGCTGTTATGTCTTAATGACAAACTGAGAATAGTATAGTGTTGTACTCAAATGTCAACTTTGCTAAAGTGTTATGTAAATTTTCATATGCTGTACAGTGAGCTAATCATAGCTATTAAATGATTTTCAAACACCGAAGGCATGTGCAATTGTAATGGTGACTTTATAATAAGGAATAAGTCAGTGGAACAGGACCCATTTATTCCCACTAATTTGTTGGTGGGTTGGAGATAATGAGAGTGCTGAAATAATGAGGTGAATAATATGTGGAGAAATAAACCCATGTGATTCGAGTGCTTGTCAGCAGGAGTTGTACGGTAATAACAATGAAAGGAAATGAATGTGTAAAGAGGGAAAGGGTGAAAGAGAGTGAAACAAGTGACAAAAATTGAAGAAAGGAACGCTAAAGAATTAGGATAGAACAATCAAAATAAAGATGAATCTTTAGGAAAGACTATTTTTAAAAAAACATGACAGGCTGTTTCCCCCACCCCACCATAGGCACATTCCTTCAATAGAGTCCGCACAAACCCAATTATAATTAGGTCGTTTTTAGCCATCAATTTTTCACCTGGGAGTTTTCCTACTCAGATTTTATGGATTTGATTCAATGGTCACTTAAATTCATGAATACATTTTGATGCAATAAATATCTGTTTCTCATTTATTTAATTTAAATGGGCACAGACTAAATACAATTGAGAAGGTTACTTTTTATATTAGGAATGGTGTATGTTCAACTTTATAATTTCACTATTCTGCAGTTTCTTCTTGTGTAGGACATGTTTATAAAAGGGTATCTGGCATGGAGTTCAAATATTGTCTCTTTAATTTACAATCAGAGGAAGAACTAGAAATCCCCTCCATGGCTGCAGCCTTAAGGCCTAACACATGTAGACCTGGATATATAATGCTGTGTCAGAATCATCATGTTCCTAGGATTAACAGGCAAAGCCATCTTCTTACTGATCCTACACTGAGCAATGACTTACTGTAAATATCAAAGTAACTGCATAGAAAATTTGTAATATGTTGATCATCATTCAAGATGACCTCTGCTAAGTATATCCGTTGATTTACTGGCAGTAGAATGTTGGACTTTGCTTAGCGGAAATAGCATGTTACTCTACAACTTTATTTGATTCACTTATTTATTCTTGCACGCATCTTGTTACAGAATACAGTGAAAAGTGTAGTATAGTGTCACCACTCTCCAGCGCCATCTTAAAAACCGAAAAATAAACCAAAACATAGAATATAAAGGCAGAAAAATGAAGAAATAAAAAAGTGTCCAACTTTATAGTCCTTCTTGTTAAGTGCTCCATCATGAGCCAAGGGCCTGGTAACCAGGCATGAGTCCCTTTCAGCGTGCCACCACTGGAACGAAAGTTGCCACTCTTCAGTACCATCTCACCCCCATCAACATAACTGGCACCATCTTTAGTTGCATTTAGTTGCAAATTTATTGTCGTTTGTCAAACTATACTCAGAGTTGTAAAGGTCTACAGCACAGAAAAAAGACCCTTCAGCCCATCGGCTATGCCAGTCAAAAGTGACCACCTAACTATTCGAATCTAATTTTTCAGCACTTGGCCCATGGCCTTACATAGCTTGGCATCACAAGTGTTACATCTTAATACTTCTTAACTCTTACGATGGTTTCTCCTTGTACCAGCCTTGTTAGCAGTGTATTTTGAAAAAAATTATATTTCCTCACATCACCTCTAAATATCCTGCTCCTTACCTTAAATCTATGGCCCCTGGTCATTGATCCCTCAACCCAGGGAAAAAGTTCCTTCTGTCTACTCTGTCTATGCCCCTCATAATTTTACCATTCTCCCCTCAGTCTCCTTTGTTCCAAAGGAAAATAATGTGAGCCAAGCCAATCTTTCTTCATGACTAAAACTCTCCAGCCTGGACCATCCTGGGAAACCTCCTCTGCACACTCTCCAGTGCAATCATATCCCGCCTATGATGTGGATTCAAGAACTGCACACAATACTCTACCTGCGGCCTGACTAATTTTTTAAATTCAGTTTCAGGACACCGTCCTTGGCTCTTAAACTCATTGCCTTGGCTAATAAAGACTAGTCTTCCATCAGTCTTCTTAATCAACTTATCTACCTGTCCAGCCAACTTAACGGAACAGTAGACATGTACACCAAAGCCCCTCTGATCCTTGGTGCTTACCAGGGTCCGAACATTTATCACGTATTCCCTGGCCTTGTTTGTCCTGCCCAAGTTCATCATCTCGTACTTATCCGCATTGAGTTCCATTTGCCACTGATCAGCCCATTTGACCAGCTTGTCGATATCCTCTTGTGATCTAAGGCTATCCTCCTCATTACTTACCACACCACCAATGTTTGTACCAGCTGCAAACATACTGATCAACCTCACTTCATTCAAGTCTAAATCAGCTTGGGCCCCACCAATATATGGGTGGCAGAACTCCATGGGTCACAAGTTTCCATGTACAAAAGCACACCCTGACAAGAACTTGGATTCTTTCTCTTATATTTCAAACACTTGTACCAACAAATACATGTAGAGTGTTAAATAACTACCAAAGTAGAAGATAGATGAAACTTCGTTGTGAACGAGTAAGCTCTGCCCATATAGCCATAATCTTTTACATCTTTTCCCCACTGTGACCTACAGCATCTTGGCTCATTGTAATATTTCCTTTCAGAGACTAAGGAAAGACATACATGGATTTCCCACAGATTTACTGGCTCAGAATGTTTAAATTTATGCCTAACATTGTATCTGCTGTAGGAAACAATGTTTCAATTTTTTGGTGAACTTTTAAATTTGTCCTCACAGGATGCAATGTATTGTCTGTTCCTTTCAAAGAATTTTATGCTATTAATTTGAGTGACATTAAAAACTCAAATGTTGCCACGATCACATATTTTTAACAACACTCATAGAGTCATACAGCATGGAAACAAGTCCAACTTGTCCATGCCGACTAAGTTTCTGGAATTAAACTAGTCCCACTTACCTTCATCTAGCACATATCCCTCTAAACATTTCCTAATATACCTGTCCAAATGTCTTTTAAACATTGTAACTGTACCTACAGATCATTCTACATACATATCACCCTCTGGGTGAAAATGTTGCCCCTCACGTCCTTATTAAATCTTTCTGCTCTCACCTCACACCTATGCCTTCTAGTTTTGAATTCCCTACCCTAGGGAAAAAACCTTTACTATTCCCTCATGATTTTATAAACCTGTATAAACCCTTCAACCTCCTATGTTCCAGTGAAAAAAGTCCCAGCCTATCCAACCTTCCCTTATAACGCATATCCTCCAGTCCCAGAACATCATAGTAAATCTTTTCTAAACCCTTCCAATTTATCCTTCTTATAGCAGGCTGACCAGAACGGGACGCATTACTCCAAAAGAGGCCTCACTGACATCCTGTACAACTTCAACATGATGTCCCACTACCTAAGCTCCATGATCTGAGCAATGAAGGCAAGCGCACTAAACGCCTTCTCAACCAACTTGTCTACCTGTGACACAACTTTCAAAGAAATATGTTCCTAAACCCCTAGGTGTCTCTATTTGACAATACTACACAGGACTCTACCATTAACTGGCTAAGTCCTGCCCTTGTTCGCTTTACCAAAATGCAGTACCATGCATTTATCCCATTTAAACTCCATCTGCCACTCTTCAGTCCATTAGACCAATTGATCAAGCTCCCTTTTCTAATCTTAGATAATCTTCTTCACTGTCAACTATAACACCAATTTTGGTGTCACCTGCAAACTTACTGACTAAACCTCCTAAATTCTCAAACAAAATTTTTATATAAATGACAAACAACAGCGAACGTGGCATTGATCCCTGCGGAACATCACTGGTCACGGGCCTCCAGTTCGAAAAACAAACCTCCACCCCCATACTCTGTCTCCTACCGTCTAGCCAATTTTGTATCAGCTGACAAGATCTCCATGAATCCCATGTGATTTAACTTTACTAATCAGTCTACCATGCAGAACCTTGTCAAAAGCTTTGCTACTAGTCTTCCCCTCTGCCTTCATCAATCCTTTTGGTTACTCCCTCAAAAAACTCAATTAAGTTTGTGAAACACAATTTCCCTTATACAAAGCCATGCTGACTATCCCTAATCAATCCATGCCTCCCCAAATACAAGTAAATCCCATCTCTCAGAACCTCCTCCAACAGCTTACCCACCACTGATGTCAGACTCACTGATCTGTAGTTTCCAGGCTTCTCCCTACAGCCTTTCATAAATTAGGGCCCAGCATTAGCCAACCTCTATCCTCCTGCACCTCACCGGTTGCGATAGATAACGCAAATATCTTTGTTTGGGGTCCTGCAATTTCTCTCCTAACTTGATTTGCTTTGATTTGATTTGACTTAATTTATTGTAGTTCCACGTGCCAAAGTACAATGAAAAGTTTGTTTTGCGTGCAGTACAGGCAGATCATAACATACAAGGACATACAGATCATAGGGTGCTTAGACAGACTGAGCCATACAAAGTTGCGGCTGCACAGGAGGTGTGCATAAAAACAAGGTCAGCATTAGCTTGAAGTTAGAGAGGTCCATTCAGCAATCTAACAACAGCAGGGAAGAAGCTGTTCTTGCACTTGTTGGTGTGTGTGTTCAAGCTTCTGTACCTTCTACCTGGTGGAAGAGGTTAGAAGAGAGTATTATCAGGGTAGGAAGGGTTTTTGATGAATTTGGTAGCCTTTCCACAGCAATGAGAAGAGTAGATTGAGTCCATGGATGGGAACTCCCACACCTCCTGGAATACACTCGATCAGATCCTGGAAACTTATCTACCTTTATGTTTTTCTTAAGACCCCCAGTACCTCCTCTTATGAAATGTGGACTGTTTTCAAGACTTCAATAGTTATTCCCCCAAGTTCCTTATGATACGTTATCTTTCTCTGAAGTAAAAACTGAAGCAAGGTATTCATTTGGTAGACTTCATCTTTTTTAATAGCAAAGGCCAATAGCTCTCTTGTCCCAGCGGTACCACCCAAAGAAGTGGCCACTACTGCATCCAGTCTTTGATATTGATCTGAACTGAAGCTGGACTACGAAATATGTAGGTAGGGTTTCAGTAGGGTCAAGTTAGGAACCCTAGAGAAGAGCCAATGGGGAAGAAGCCATGATGGACAGACTAATGGTGGATGGAAACCTCACAGTCGAGGAAAAGCTGGGGATAGCTTTGACAAGCCTGGGGTCTGTAACTGAGGTATCCTCTCCCCTCTCTTGCCAATAATCTTAGCAGTGAGAGCAGCTGGTCTTCAAACTTGGCACTGGTCTGTGCCAGCTGCAGCAGGAATTGCAGCAGGGGAGGGAACAGGTCCTCCAGGAGCCGTTAACTGACCATGTAAGGGCTTCAATTGGCCCAAGGTGGCTGGATAGCCTAACATCTCCCTTACCATGTTACCATGGAATTGTAACAGGATTCAAAGCTGAGAGGGTAGATACCAGAAAAGGCCTCCATGGTACAATGCCAAATGTTACCAATATTTTATTCTGCCCCCATCTGCCGACCAACTGGTCTCATGGGCAGCATAAAATTCTGTACTGTTGTTAATGTTGCTTAGCGTTTGTTTATCTTGCTTTTTGCATTTTGCCAAATGCTCATAAATTGGTATCAGTAAGATGGACACAAAATAAGTATCATTCCCAATGATGCCATGCTAGAAATTTAGCCCCAGAAACATAATTTTACTGAACAAAAAAGAGAATGAATTATATTTCCTTCCTTCTTTTATAGGGCTGTGCTATTTTAATATCATTACACTGGCATAAGCAAAATATTCTGCTTCTACAGATTACCAGTCACCTTTAGCGTTAAAAATAGATAAATCTCAAATATATTTGAGACATGCTGTTCTGTTAAATAGATGTCCCCAGTCCAGTTTCATATTCCCTTGAAGAAATGATAATATTTTTCTGTCCAATGTTATTACTTGGAGTTGTTCACTCCCACCAGAGAAAGACTTCAAGCCTAGCCGTTATTGACAGTGTGCCTATGAAATGGCAAAGCAGGCAACATCCCCTACAACATGACCTCAGAGAGGTGGCAATGAAAGTTAATGGAGTGATAGGCAAGTATGATGCTTAAAATGAACCTTGAGGTTTATTTTCCCTCTCATGATTTTCCGTGCTTCTCTCTCTCCAAAGAATTGCTGTCGACCAGGTCCTCTACCCAACAGTGGGTGAGTAGCAATTAGGGCTGGTTAATGCAACGTTTCATGCACAGAGGATTTGTAGTCACGCCATAAGCAGCAAAAGATTTTACTCTCAGAGAAAGGGCATTTCAATAAAAATACAATTCTTTCTCTTTCTCAAAGCTTTGATTCCCTTTTGATGGTATTAATTGATTCTAGATTACACATTTTCAAGCACCATATCCACAAGCAGCCTGCCTTATAAATGAACCTATTGATGTACCATTTTAGCATAGATTCTAGGGTCAAACATTGCTGTCTGTTTGATATGGTCGAAGTTATGCACTGTGCATTAGCTCATGCAACATATATCAAAATGATTGCGTTCTTGTTGAGACAGGTGCCTTGACATTTATTAATACTACCTACTTTGGTTAGGCCACAGCTGGAGCACTGTGTGCAGTTCTGGTTACCAAACTATGGCAACGATGTGATTGCACTGGACAGGGTGCAGAAGAGATTCACCAGGATGTTGCCTGGGATAAGACGATAAGGTATAGAAGCATGATTATGTCATTTGGCCCATCGGGTCTGCTTCGCCATTCGATCATGGCTGATATCTTTCTCAACCCCATTCTCCTGTCTTCTCCCCTTAACCATTGACCCCTTTCCCACTGAAGGACCTATGTATCTCTGTCTTAAATACGCCCAATGACGGCCTCCACAGCCTTCTGCAGCAATGAGTTCCACAGAATCACCACCCTCTGGTGGGACATTTTTCATTGGCATGAAGGAGGTTGAGGGATGACATTATAGAGGTTTATAAAATCATGAGGGGCACAGATCAGGTGAATAACAAAAGTTTTTCTTTCCCTAGGGCAGGGGAGTTCAAAACTAGAGGGCATGTTTTTTAGCTGGGAGGAGAAAAATTTAATGAGGATCTGAGGGACACACAAAGGGTGATTCATATGTGGAATGAACTGCCAAGAAGAAGCGATACATGCAGGTATTGTTACAACATTTAAAAGACATTTAGATAGGTACATGAATAAGAAACATTTAGAGGGATATGGGCCAAATGCAGGCTAGTTCAGTTTGGGAAATTTGGCTGGCCTGGATGAGTTGGACTGACGGGTCTGTTTCCATGATGCATGTACATGACTCTATGACTGAAGAAGTTCCCCCTTATCTCAGTTTTAAAGAGTCAAACCCTCGCTCTGAGGCTGTGTCCTTAGCTCCTAGTCTCTCCCATTAGTCGAATCATCTTGTCCACGTCCACTCTATCCAGGCCTCTCAGGATTCTGTAAGTTTCAGTCAGATCCCCCACCCTCCCCTCATCCTTCTATATTCCTTCGAGTACAGATACAGAGTCCTGATGTATTTATGTACAGTATGACTGGCCTGAAAAACATGCAAAATAATACATTTTACTGTATCCCAGACATGTGACAATATTAAATGAAACCAAATCAAAACAACTGCTCCTGATTTGACAAGACCTTTATTCCTGGGATCTTTCTTGTAAACCTCCTCTGGACCTCCTCCAACGCCAGCACATCGTTCCTTAGATATGGGCCCAAAACTATTCACAACCTTACAAAAACAGTCTGACCAGAGCCTTATACAGCCTCAGCAGTGCATAAGTAGCATTTAAGGCTGGTTAATGCAACATTTCATGCATAAAGGAATTGTAGACATGCTCTTGTATACTAGCCCTCTTGCAATGGATGCTAACATTACATTTGCCTTCCTAACTGCCAAATGAAGCTGCATGTTAACCTTAAGAGAATCCTGAACTTGGACTCCCAAGACCCTTTGTGCTTCAGTTTGCCAAAGCCTTTCCCTATTTAGAAATAGTCTATGCCTGTATTCCTGTTACCACAGTGTATAAACTCATGCTTTCCCACACTGTATTCCATCTGCCAATTCTTTGCCCACTCTCCCAGTCCCTCTGCAACATCCCTGCTTCCTCAACAGTACCTGTCTCTCCACCTATCTTTGTGTTACCTGCAAACTCTGCAACAATACCTCTGTCCCTCTGTCGAGCTTATTAATGTACAACGTGAATTGTTGTGGTCCGAACACTGACTCCTGTGCAACTCCAATAATCACCAGCTGGCATCCTGAAAAAGTCCATTTATCCCCACCCTCTGCATTCTCCCAGTCAGCCAATCCTCTATCCATGCCAGTGCCTTTTCCCTATGGCCTCTTATCTCATTTAGAAGCTTCCTTTGCAGCACTTTGTCAAAGGCCTTCTGGAAATCCGAATAGATCAGGTCCACTGGCTCTCCTTCGTTCAACTTGTTCATTACCGCCCCAAAGAATTCTAACAGATTTGTCAGTCAAGACCTCCCCTTGTTGAACCGATGCTGACTCAGTCCTATTTTACCATGCACTTCCAAGTACGTCGCAGTCTCATTCATAATAATGAACTGGAGTGGTTTAAAATGAAGGGAGGGTGGATAAGCTTGGGTTGGTTTTGTGAAGCAGAGAAGGCTGACCGAGGATCTGATTGAGGTTATATAGTTATGAGGGGCGTGGACAGGGTGGATAGAGAGCATCTGTTCCCTTTAGTTGGAGGGTCAATAATGAGGGAGACATAATTTTAATGTGACAGGCAGACATTTTAAAGTGGATTTGAGGAAAATACTTTCACCCAGAGTTGGTGGGTGCTCTGGAAAGCACCACTGGGAGGATAATTGAGGTGGGAAACCTCACAACCTTTAAGAAGTACCAAGATGATCACTTGAAATGTCATAACATTCAAGGATATGGGCCAAGTTCTAGGAAGTGGGACTAGTGTCGATTTAAAGGAATTTTTATTGGTGTGGGCTCGATGGGCCAAGGGGCCTCTAATAAAGTATACGATGATCCTGTGATTGTCTTCACATTGCAATAAGTTGTATAACTTGGCTGCTTACCGACTTTGCTGCAAATTATATCTACATAACTGACTGAACCACACTGCGTCCAATGTACTGAAAGCTTGACCAAAAGCTAAGATAATACCAGAACATCACACTTTGTAATGTTATGTAACCGTCTCCCTCATCTGGAATCTATGCAATAACACAACACCCAGAATTTATTTCTAAAAAAGTACGCATTTCTGAGCTAACTTCAAAACTTACCGACAAATATCATCACCCATAATCCACAAAAAAGCACCTTTAGGCAAGTCAGTAGGCAGCTATCAGCAGTGGAAACACGAGTTCAGTTCTATCTCCAACGCAGGATAACAAGGTGTGGAGCTGGATGATCACAGCTGGCCAAGCAGCATCATAGGAGCAGGAAAACTTGACGTTTTGGGCCTAGACCCTTCATCAGAAATGGGGGAGGGGAAGAGGGTTCTGAAATAAATAGGGAGAGAGGGGGAGGCGGATAGAAGATGGATAGAGGAGAGGATAGGTGGAGAGGAGGCAGACAAGTCGAAGAGGCGGGGATGGAGCCAGTAAAGGTGAGTGTAGATGGGGGTGGAGGGAGGAGATAGGTCAGTCCAGGGAGGACGGACAGGTCAAGAGGGCGGGATGAGGTTAGTAAATAGGAGATGGGGGTGCGGCTTGAGGTGGGAGGATGGGATAGGTGAGAGGAAGAACAGGTAAGGGAGGTGGGGGGGAGCTGGGCTGGTTTTGGGATGCGGTTGGGGGAGGGGAGATTTTGAAGCTTGTAAAATCCACATTGATACCATTGGGCTGCAGGGTCCCCAGGCTGAATATGATTTGCTGTTCCCGCAGCCTTCGGGTGGCATCATTGTGGCATTGCAGAAGGCCCAGGATGGACATGTCGTCTGAAGAATGGGAGGGGGGAGTTGAAATGGTTCTCGACTGGGAGGTGCAATTGTTTGCTGCGAACTGAGCGCAGGTGTTCTGCAAAGTGGTCCCCAAGACTCCGCTTGGTTTCCCTGATGTAGAGGAGGCCACAACGGGTACAGCGGATGCAGCATACCACTTTGGCAGATGTGCAGGTGAACATCTGCTTGATGTGGAAAGTCTTCTTGGGGCCTGGGATTGGGGTGAGGGAGGAGGTGTGGGGGCAGGTGTAGCACTTCCTGCGGTTGCAGGGAAAAGTGCCAGGTGTGGTGGGGCTGGAGGGGAGTGTGGAGCGGACAAGGTAGTCACGGAGAGAGTGGTCCCTCTGGAAGGCAGATAAGGGTGGGGAGGGAAAAATGTCTTTGGTGGTGGGGTCGGATTGCAGATGGCGGAAGTGTCGGAGGATGATGCATTGGATCCGGAGGTTGGTGGGGTGGTACGTGAGGACGAGGGGGATTCTTTTTTGGTTGTTATTGTGGGGACGGGGTGTGAGGGATGAGTTGCGGGAAATGCAGGAGACACGGTCGAGGGTGTTCTCGACCACTGCCGGGGGGAAGTTGCGGGTCCTTGAAGAATGAGGACATCTGAGATGTATGGGAGTGGAATGCCTCATCCTGGGAGCAGATGCAGCGGAGGCGAAGGTATTGCGAAAAGGGGATGGCATTTTTGCAGGAAGGTGGGTGGGAGGAGGTGTATTCTAGGTAGCTGTGGGAGTCGGTGGGCTTGAAATGGATATCGGTTTCTAGGTGGTTACCCGAGATGGAGACAGAGAGGTCCAGGAAGGAGAGAGAGGTGTTAGAGATGGTCCAGGTGAACTTAAGGTTGGGGTGGAAGGTGTTGGTGAAGTGGATGAACTGTTCGAGCTCCTTGTGGGAGCACGAGGCGGCATCGATACAGTCATCAATGTAACGGAGGAAGCAGTGGGGTTTAGGGCCAATGTACGTACGGAAGAGGGATTGTTCCACGTAACCTACAAAGAGACAGGCATAGCTTGGGCCCATGCGGGTACCCATGGCCACCCCCTTTGTTTGTCGGAAGTGGGAGGAATTGAAAGGGAAGCTGTTGAGGGTGAGGACGAGTTCGGCTTAGCGGATGAGGATGTCAGTGGAGGGGGATTGGTCAGGTCTGCGGGACAGGAAGAAGCGGAGGGCCTTTAGGCCATCTGCATGGGGAATACAGATGTGTAGGGACTGGACATCCATAGTGAAAATGAGATGTTGGGGACCAGGGAATTCGATGTTCTGGAGGAGGTGGAGAGCATAGGTGGTATCATGGACGTAGGTAGGGAGTTCCTGGACCAAGGGGGTGAAAATGGAGTCTAGGTAGGTGGAGATAAGTTCGGTGGGGCAGGAGCAGGTGGAGACAATGGGTCGACCAGGGCAGTCAGGTTTGTGGATTTTGGGAAGGAGATAGAAGCGGGCGGTGCGGGGTTTGGGAACGATGAGTTTGGAGGCGGTGGGTGGGAGGTCACCTGAGGTGATGAGGTTGTGGATGGTTTGGGAGATGATGGTTTGTTGCCCGGGGGTGGGGTCATGATCCAGGGGGTGGTAGGAAGTGTCGGAGAGTTGGCGCCTGGTCTCAGCAATGTAGATGTCAGTGCGCTATACTACAACTGTGCCTCCCTTGTCCGCGGGTTTTATGGTGAAGTTGGGGTTGGAGCGGAGGGAGCGGAGGGCTGCACATTCTGCAGGGGAGAGGTTGGAGTGGCTGAGAGGGGTAGAGAGGCTGAGGTGATTGATGTCTCGACGGTAGTTGGAGATGAAGAGGTCGAGGGATGGTAGGAGGCTTTGTTGTGGCGTCCAGGAGGAGGGCTTGTGTTGGATGCCGGAGAAGGGGTCAGTAGAGGGAGGGTTAGGTTCACGGTTGACAATCCCTCTTCCGTACCTACACTGGCCCTGAACTCCACCTCCTCCTCCGTTACATTGATGACTGTATCGGCGCCTCGTGCTCCAACGAGAAGATCGAACAGTTCATCCACTTCACCAACACCTTCCACCCCAACCTTAAGTTCACCTGGACCATCTGTAACACCTCTCTCTCCTTCCTGGACCTCTCTGTCTCCATCTCGGGTAACCACCTAGAAACCGATATCCATTTCAAGCTCACCGACTCCCACAGCTACCTAGAATACACCTCCTCCCACCCACCTTCCTGCAAAAATGCCATCCCCTATTCCCAATTCCTTTGCCTCCGCCGCATCTGCTCCCAGGATGAGGCATTCCACTCCCGTACATCTCAGATGTCCTCATTCTTCAAGGACCCGCAACTTCCCCCCGGCAGTGGTCGAGAACACCCTCGACCGTGTCTCCCGCATTTCCCGCAACTCATCCCTCACACCCCGTCCCCACAATAACAACCAAAATAGAATCCCCCTCGTCCTCGCGTACCACCCCACCAACCTCCGGATCCAACGCATCATCCTCCGAAACTTCCGCCATCTGCAATCCGACCCCACCACCAAAGACATTTTTCCCTTCCCACCCTTGTCTGCCTTCCAGAGGGACCACTCTCTCCGTGACTCCCTTGTCTGCTCCACACTCCCCTCCAGCCCCACCACACCCGGCACGTTTCCCTGCAACCGCAGGAAGTGCTACACCTGCCCCCACACCTCCTCCCTCACCCCAATCCCAGGTCCCAAGAAGACTTTCCACATCAAGCAGTTGTTCACCTGCACATCTGCCAATGTGGTATGCTGCATCCGCTGTACCCGTTGTGGCCTCCTCTACATCAGGGAAACCAAGCGGAGTCTTGGGGACCGCTTTGCAGAACACCTGCGCTCAGTTCGCAACAAACAATTGCATCTCCCAGTCTCGAACCATTTCAACTCCCCCTCCCATTCTTCAGACGACATGTCCATCCTGGGCCTCCTACAATACCACAATGCTGCCACCCGAAGGCTGCGGGAACAGCAAATTATATTCAGCCTGGGGACCCTGCAGCCCAATGGTATCAATGTGGATTTCACAAGCTTCAAAATCTCCCCTCTCCCAACCGCATCTCAAAACCAGCCCAGCTCCCCCCCACCTCCCTAACCTGGTCTTCCTCTCACCTATCCCCTCCTCCCATCTCAAGCCACACCCCCATCTCCTATTTACTAACCTCATCCCGCCCTCTTGACCTGTCCGTCCTCCCTGGACTGATCTATCTCCTCCCTACCCCCCCATCTACACTCACCTTTACTGCCTCCATCCCCGCCTCTTCGACCTGTCTGCCTCCTCTCCACCTATCCTCTCCTCTATCCATCTTCTATCTGCCTCCCCCTCTCTCCCTATTTATTTCAGAACCCTCTTCCCCTCCCCCATTTCTGCTGAAGGGTCTCGGCCCGAAACGTCAAGCTTTCCTGCTCCTATGATGCTGCTTGGCCAGCTGTGATCATCCAGCTCCACACCTTGTTATCTCAGATTCTCCAGCATCTGCAGTACCTATTATCTCTACCTCCAACCCATACTGGGCTGCTGGGACTAATGATAGCGTACCCCCAGTGTACAGTCTGGAGATAAAATCTGGGCATAGCTTAGGTCTATACTTATCAGGTGAGCCACTTGAGGATTTCAATGACTATGTTTCTGGTACAGCCAAAAATGTAATTGTTTTGTTTTCCTGTATTGCAGTCAACATGCACTCACACACTCCCAGGGGATCAGCACTCAGTGAAAGCAAGTATGAGATAGAGCAACTACATTGTAATGCTGTTCTCCAAACAGAAGTGCAACTCCCTGCAGGGAAGAGCAGGAGCGATTCATTGACCCCGTATACAAATAAACACATGCAGAAAGTCTTTAGTTGATGCAGTTCTTTTCCTTTACAATCCATTATCTCACTACTAGTGAACGTGAGAAATTGTCAACTCCTCAGACTTGGACTTAATAAGAGATGTTGTTAGTTGAAGCACATGCTCAACCTAAATTTGAAAAAAAATCAAGACACCATGAAGGATGAAAACCTGAAATAAAAGCAGAAACTGCTGATGTGCTTGAAAATGCAGATCTGGCAGCACTTGTGGAGTGAAAAACAGAGTTCAGTTCAATGACCTTTCAATAGAACATGTAAAAAGAGGCGAGAGGGGAAAAGGGGCAGGATAACAGAAAGGGGAAGGCCTGTGTTAAGTTGGAGAGATTTAATAACAGAAGAGATGATGCTACAAGGCAAAAGGAAGAAGCAAAGACATAATAAACACAGAAAGATGATGTTATTGTAGTGGCTGAGTTAAGCAAACACAAAATAACCATCAATTATAACCAGGCTCCTAACACACTTCAGGCAGCCCCTGGGTTGCAATTGTGTTCCATTCTGGAGTTTGCTCGCAAGTCGATTTGTATGCTCGTTGAAATACAGCACAGGACAATGTAAAGCAGGCATTCACAAGTACAGGAAATATTCATAGGTCAAGTCTTTAAAATTACACCACTGTATTGGGTTGTGTTCTTAAGTATGAGCATTCGTAAATTGGATGTTCATTAAACCAGGACGCCCTATACCGGCCTTTTCATAACATATGGGTCTCTTTCATTGAGATTCTGTCCTGTGTGACTGCTGGCCATGAACTGATGGTGTCTAGAGAAGATGACTGAGACAGAGATGAGGAACAGTCATATTATTGATGGCTGGATGTTTACTGGTGAAGTCTTGCTCCAGGGGTAGATAAGAGCGAAGTGTTGGTGTTCAGCAATGTAGACAGTTTGTTAAACAACACCTATTATGATTGTCGGCAGGTCTAATAGCATATCATTTGAGCAAGCCCTTGCCCAACAGAACTGATTTATTTTTATCTCATGTTGATTTTTCTTCCTTGTCCCCTTGCTTCTTACATTGCCCTCTCACACTTTAAAAAAAAAGCAAAATACTGTGGATGCTGGAAATTTGAATCGAACTTGGAAAAAGCTAGAGAAATGCAGCAGGTCTGGCAGTATCCGTGGGAGAGAAACACAGTTGATATTTTGAGATTAATACGTAGAATCACATTAGACTCAAACTCTGGTTCGCTTTCCACAGACCTGCTGAGTTTCTCCAAGACTTTCCATGTTTATCCCCCAACCATTTTAGCAGTTTCCACTTTGCTGATCCTAAGTGTTTTCTCTTCACCATAGCTGTCCAGTCTCTAAACCTCCACTGCCAACCAGAATAGCCCAAGGACTCACTTCTTTTTCATTGAACAGAGCTTAGCAATTTCAGGTTCTACCCATTGTCAATTATTTTGCAGACAGCAATTTTTGGTGATATTTCTGTCATTCCCAGTAAAACCTTCTGTTGGCTCATTTTTCTTTTACACTCACTATTATTAAATTTTCCTTTGCCTTGCAGTATTACTGTTTCGTAAATTACTCTATCCTACCTTCCACCCGATCACTCAGCTTCCTCTCATTTTTTTTTACCTCTGCACTTGTTTAGAAATAGTTACATCTCTATCTTGCCAGTTCTGGCGATGCAAGATTGGCCTGCAACATTAACTCTGTTTCTATCTCCACAGATGCAGACCAATTTACTCAACACTTCCAGAACTGTCCATTTTTATTTTGACTTAAGTAACATAGCACAAGCAATAATGACATATGCATCTCCCAGCATCAGTGTAAAGTGGCTGAATGATTGTCAGGTCAGGATTACATGTACAGACTGACCTGTGTGCAACCTAAATTCTCACTCCGTTAAATACAAGGTTGAACTGAGGTAAGTCTGTCTCTAGAAGAGTGACATTCGATCTAAGGCATCATATGAAATTCTCATATGTCACTTCGACATCTTGTGACACTTCATATATTCTAGTTGCAACAGATCTTCAAATGATATCATCAATGTTTGCTCCTCTGTACTCAAGTGCTGTTTTCATACTGCACTATCATAAAATCAGATGTGTGTTTTGTTTAACTGTAGCATCAGCCAGCCCTCAGTTATCACTCACTGGTTAATTCAGTCAAATAAATTTGATCAAACCGTGCTTCAGTGCTTTCTCAAAGAGGTAACTCTTTACTGGCTGGGGTCAGTCCCTCTTTGTTTTGATTTTATAGAATTGTAGAAATTTCATGGCACAGAAAGAGACCACTTGGTCATAGAATCTGCACCAGCCAAAAAAATGAGGTCCCCAGCCTAGTACCATTTTTCAGCTCGTGATCCATGGCCTGTCAGGTTATGTAACTATTCAGACTTTCTAATGAGGCAAGGGCTTCTGCCTGTACCACCCTCACAGACAATGTGTTCCAGATGCCTACCCACTGGGTGAAAAATGTTTTCCTCATTTCCCTTCTGACTATTTTACTAGTCACTTTGAATCAATGCCTCTTAGTCTCTGACCTCTGTGCACAGATAAGTCAGACCTTCCCATCCACTCTGTCCAGGTGCCTGACAATTTTGTACATTGCAAATAAATCTCCTCTCTGTGTCCTCTGTTCCAAGAACACCAGCCCCAGCCTATTCAATTTTACCTCGCTGCTACAGTTTTCCAGCCTTGGCAGCATCCAATGCAATCGGATTCCTTCAGTAATGAGGTGACAAGAACTTCACAGCTTTGGTCAGATAATTTTAAGTTTATGGGAGAACCAGAAAGCTCCTCCAAATAAACATTAGCAAGACTTAAAGCATTGTTTTCAGTGCCTTCTGCAAACTCCGTACTTCAGCTATTGATTCCATCCCTCTCCTTGGCAATAGTCTTGAGATTTACAATGCAGTTTGAGAACATAAAATGCCAGGGAATAGTAAGCTTAAGGGCAGGTAAAAGAGATCAGTGCTCTTTGTTGTTTGTTGATCAGCATTGGAGGGCTGAAGGGCCTGTTTCTTTGCTGTATGACTCTATCTCTAAAAAAGACAGTTCATAGTTTTGGTGCCAGATCTGACCCAACATGCTTTCAGGAAGATCATCTATTTCCAACTGCTCAACATCATCTGACTTAACACCTCTAAACTCAGTTCCTGCAACATTCATTCATGACTTCATTACATCTGAAAATAACTATTCCAGGCAGGTCTGCCACATTCTATGTTGTGTAAACTCAAGGTCATCCAAAATTCTGCTCCATGTGTTAACTCATACCATGAATTTCTGCAAGGGTTCACTTAGTGGTCTACTATTCATTTGTCTGAAGGTAGGGGAAAGATCTTGTAATAAGATAATCAACGTAATTTCTCTGTGAAGTTACAGAAAACAATTTGAAGAACAAGCTGTACCATTTTTCAATTTGTTTTCAGGAGGTGGGTCATGTTGGCCACATCATAAATGATTCTTAACATCACAGCGTCACCATTTAGTGATGGTACTCCCACCTGTGCTGTTGCATTGGAACCTCAAAAACAAGCTGTCCATGGCAAATGGGCATTGCTAGACAGACCAGCATTTATTGCCCATCTCTATTGAGAACACAACGGGAAACTGCCTTCCTGAACTGTTGCAGTCTTCATAGCGTAGGCACACCCAGTGTTGTCAGAGAGGGATTCCAGGATTTTGACCCTGTGACAATGAAAGAACAGTGATATATTTCTGAATCAGGATGTGTGTGGCTTGAAAGAGACCTTTGAGGAGGTGGTAGAGTCATAGAGCGACAGAGTGATCGAGTCATAAGCATGGAAATAGGCCCTTCGGCCCAACACCTCCATGCTGACCAGGTATCGTAAACTGAAGTATTCCTAAATACCTGCCTTTGGCCCATATTTCTCTAAATCTTTCCTATCCATGTATCTGTCCAAATATCTTCTAAATGTTGTAATTATATCCATCGTTACCACTTAGTCTGGCTGCTCATTCCATGTACGCACCACCTTTTGTGTGAAAAAGCTGGCCCTCAGGTCCCTTTTAAATCTTTCCCCTCTCACCTCAAACCTATGCCGTCCAATTTTGGACTCTCCTAACCTGGGGAAAAGATCTTGGCTATTCATCTTACCTATGCCCCTCACAATTTTATAGACCTCTAAAAGGTCACCCCTCAACCTCCTACGCTCCAGGGAGAAAAAAAACCCAACCTTTCCTTATAACTCAAACCTTCCAGTCCTGGCAAGATCCTGGTAAATCTTTTCTGAACCCTCTCCAATTTAGTAATATCCTTCCTGTAGCAGGGTGACCAGAACTGTAGGCAGTATTCCAAATGTGGCCTCGCCAATGTCTTGTACAGCCATAATGTGACGTCCCAACTCCTGTGCTCAGTACTGTCACCGATGAGGGAAAATGCCATCTTCACCACTCTGTCTACCTGTGACACCACTTTCAACGAGCAATGCACCTATAATCACTAGGTCTCTCTGTTGATAACACTCCCCAGGGCCTTACAATTAACGTGATGTTCCATGTGCTTGCTGTTGTTATCCTTCTAGAACATAGAGTAGTACAGCACAGTACAGGCCCTTTGGCCCCACGATGTTGTGCTGACCTATTATCTTACTAAGATCAATCCACCCTGCATACCCTACATTTTACTATCCTCCATGTGCCTACCCAAGAGTCGCTTAAAAGTCTCTAAAGTATCTGAATCCACTACCACTGTCGGCAGGGCATTCTACACGCCCACCACTCTCTGTGTGAAGAACCTACCTCTGACATCTCCCCTATACTTTCCTCCAATCACCTTAAAATTATGCCCCCTCGTAATAGTCATTTCCGCCCTGGGAAAAAGTCTCTGATTATCCATTCTATCTATGCCTCTCATCATCTTGTACATCTCTATCAAGTCACCTCTCATCCTTCTTCACTCCGAGGTGGTGCTGCCTTGTGTTTATAAGGTGTTATTATAGGAGCCTTGATGATTGACTGCTGTGCATCCTGTAGATGGTACGCGCTGCTGTTGGGTGGCAGTGTTGGAAAGAGAGAATATTTCAGGTAGTGATCGGAGTGCCAATCAAACGAGCACTGACTTCAATTTTGCTAGGATTCCTTAATATTTCTATTGGTAATGTTTTGCTTTGGTTACTTTTTTGTTTGCATCTTTTCATTCCACTTGTTTAATTCTGAAATTTTTTCCTTGCCTTTCAACCGATCTCACCTGGTATTTTGGTGATTTATAATATTAAAAAAAACTCACTGGATAAATACTGGAGGATAAAATTACAAGAGAAAGGGGGAAAATTTGATTAACTGGATTGCTCTATAAAAGAGCTGATGCTGACCCAATGGCTGAACTTTTTATGGCCACACAATCAAAATCAGTGTAAGTGGATGGATATCCAATAAATTAAAGACCACTTTCTGAATTGTGAGGTACTTGCTTTGCAGCAATCATCTTTTAATGTCTTCAACTTTCTTGACTTCACTGCGACCAGTAGCTTCAAATGATATTCTCAGATCTAATTGCTTGGAATTCATTTAGAAAGCGCCATTTCCTTTATTATGTCAAGCCCTCATCCTTTCTTGTTCCAGTCAAAAGCTTGAGTTAGAATCACAACAGTATGTAAACAGGCCATAAGGCCCATCAAGTCACAATGACCCTCTGGGGAGCATCGCACCTAGACCCACACCCCCTCCCCAATCCCTGTAACCCTGCTTTTCCCCAGCAGGTATATTCCTGAATACCATTGACAATTTAGCATGGCCAATCCACCTAACCTGCACATCTTTGAACTGTAGGAGGAAACTGAAGCACCTGGAGGAAACCCACAAAGACACGGGGAGAATATGCACTCAGACTGGAATCAAACCAAGATCCCTGGAGCTGTGAGGCAGCAGCGCTAACAACGGAGGCACCATACCACCCCAAAATGCTGGGTTCTGTTCATTCATCCCAGGAGATACTTCGAACACTTCTTATCCTACTGGATATGGTGTAAGTAATCCCCGTGTTAGCTCCAACACTCGCAATTTCTCTTTGGTGCAACTTTATTTGAACTTTATTTTAGTAATATTGTTACATTAAGCACTTGAACTTTCTTCTTTTCTCCTTGTCAGCTCTAAGTACACTGAAGGTGGTTAACTATAAATAAAACTAGCAAGAATTGAATGGGATAATTAAAGAATCCTTGATCTAGCATCAAAAACATTTTGACAAGTTATTTCTTCAGTCTGTACATATCAATTTTCAAAGGGAGTTCAATAAGATATCTTGGCCAACTTATTGTGTATAACAACGTTAATAGAAACTTTGGTTGATAGATGTGAAACAATGGGCAGAATCTTCCCAGCCCTTAAACGATGTTGAAAGATTGACTGTGGTTTCCAAAGTAGCAATCAGCTGCCATTTTCCCCTGGACTGCTCATGGTGCAGGAACTGCTCACTTCACACTCTGGGCCATCAAACATTGTATAGAAGGAAGGATGGTTCAGCTCTGTACCTTCAATATTGCTTGAGGGGAATTCACCCACACAGCTGATGAAGAGAAGTGAACATACCTTTACAAATGTGGGAATGTATTTATACTGATGCGTCAGCCAAGTGCCCTCAGAAAGTCTTCTTTATTTTCCTGTCCCTTCTCAAGGGGAGACAATGGCCTAGTGGTATTATCGCTGGATTGTTAATCCAGAGATCCAGATAATGTTCTGCGGACTTAGGTTCAAACCTTGCCACGGCAGACGGTGGAATTTGATTTCAATAAATATCTGGAATTAAGAATCTAATGATGACTATGAATCCATTGTCGAGAAAGCCCAGCTGGTTCACTAATGTCCTTTAGGGAAGGAAACCACCATCCTTGCCTCCATGTGACTCCAGACCCAAAGCAACATGGTTGACTCAACAATAAAGAAATGCATCTTGGTGCAGTCCCAGGTTCCACAGTTGGGTCAAAAGCATCTGACCTCCATTGGATTTTTGGTGAGATAACCCCACAGTTATTTCTGTCTCAAAAACACAGATGTGCTGGGTGTGTCCCACACAGAGACAAGTACACTATCCTCAACTTCATCTCCATCAGGTCTCAGGGTATAAGGCAGGGGCGATGTGTAAGAAAGCCCAGCCACTTCTGGAGTTTCCCAAGAGGAAGGAAACTTCTGGGTTGGGTAAGGGGGCACAGTTTCTGTGTGATTCCTCCTCTGACTGCTTATCTACTGTCACCACCCTGTCTACTTGTGAGGAGGAGCCACTGAGAGTGAGGAATAGATCCTTCATTTCTCAGGGTGGCACAGTGGCTCATGGTTAGTACCGCTGCCTCACAGCTCCAGGGACCTGGGTTCAATTGCACATTCTCTCCATGTCTGTGTTGATTTCCCCTGGGTTCTCTGGTTTCCTCACTATAGTCCGAAGATGTGCGGGTTAGGTGGATTGGCCATACTAAGTTGCCCCATTGTGTCCAGGGATGTGTGGGTGGGGTGGATTAGCCATGGGAAATGTAGGGTGAGAGGGATAGGATAGAGGTGTATGTTTGGATGGGATACTCTTCTGAAGTTCCATGTGTGGACTTGATGGGCCAAATGGCCTGATTCCACACTTAAGGGACTCTACGATTCTATCTCCTTGTTGCCTTGCCTGGCTGAGCATCAATAGTTAGACAAATGTAAAGCAGGTCTGGACACACACCCAGCAGACTGTGAGATTGTACCTAAGTCTCCATTGCAGTTGCCCACCTAGACATAGCAGGCAGCCAGATGCCCCCGAGCCTGAGGGCAGCTTGATTCCAACTGCATTGCTACAATTTTGAAGCCTCTGTGCCGGTTATCCCGTGCCCAGTGCCCAGTGTCACAAACAAAATGGTCTGCTGCTTCTGTGTCTGCCTGTGCAGCCTAGGGCTGAGCAGTATTCAAGTGTCAGCTTCCTGGGCTGCTCCTTCCTCGGGGACGTGGCGCGCTCTCCAGCAGGTTCCCTGAACTGTAATGCAGTGAACATACCCATTGAGGTGTTAATATCTGAGCTGCTGTGGGAAGTGGCTCTCTTCCTCAGAGATGGTGGGGGAAGGAGAGAATGTTTCGTAGCTGCGTGCTCTAGAACAGGATACCACGTAATGTTGTTCATACCTACAGGAAATGAATAGAGGGCATGTTCATAAACTAGGGCAGAATTTTGAGCCTGATAAAAATACCTGCTTAGTGGAGGATAACAGAAGAGTAGACCAACAATGATCAGTGCTTCTTAATTGTTCGCTGAGATATGGCTATTTCTGCACCTCCATAAGACCAACCCTGCTCCCCTTTGGCAAAGACCAAGGTCCTTTTCTCATAGGCAATGAAGAACGGAATTTCAGGCACCCCACCACCCATCTTAGCTCTTTCAGCCCAGTAATGGAGCTCTTTCCTCTCAAAATGAGAGAATGGGAGGGATTGAGAGATATGGAAGTGGCTGACACTGGAGTTAGTGATGGCGCATATAGGGGGAAGGTGGTCAGGTGTTTTGGATGCATAAGTAGACAGCACAGATGCCAGGCTGGGTTGGTCGAGTCGGGTTTTGGGTGGGTAAAAATGTGGGAAGTTGTTGTATGGGTGGTAAAGCATAAGCCTTCATGGGAGGTTGATGCAGAAGCAGAGATAGAGTGTGCGTGAGGCAGCAGAAAACAAATCCTGACAGTTTTCATGGTGGAGCAGAGAAAGTCATTAGCCTTCTTCCCACACTGCTGGGTGTTTCTGGACAGTTGAGTATGCTCTGTTCCAAGTGCCAATCTCAGAGATGGCTGGCGGGGTCTGGTATCGTGGCTTCCCCTGCCAATTCTAGTGGAAGAGGATGTCCCTCTTCCATAACACCAGGACCTCCTGATCTCTGTTGCAAAATAGGGCACCAATGCCTTTTATCTGCCATGACGGGCAAATATCATGAACCATGGAGGGCAGCTCAGTACTGACAGTACTTGATAAGGGACACAAGGGCATAGTAAATACAACAACACTGCAAAAATCCTGGGTTGCCCCAGCCATAGTTAGTACTTACACCAATGGCAATTGGGAGAATTGGGCTAGCATCAGAAGAGCGGAAAATGATAGAAGCGTGATACATACTAATGACATACATTCGGGACAGTTGCGCAAGGAAACTTACTTGGCCTCATAGAGAGAATCCCTCCATGAAACTTGACAAAATGTCCCTCAGCTGATTTCTGGCAAAATTTAGCCGGCAGAATAAGCAGAACGGGATTGACTAGGATTATTGAAAGGGTCAATGTGATGTTCTCCAACAATTAGTGCTGACTCTCACTCACGTTCTCGACATCACCTTTAAAATTATTTCTGGCATTTAGATTTACCAATCAGGGAGTAGAGTGTGAGTGCTTTCATGAGCAATAATACATTAATCGAAAGTTGGGTTGCCACAGTTGGAGTGTTTTCTGCAGTTTTGGGAGGCCATTGTACAACATGTATAAAAACGATGGAAAATGTTCATTAGTGTGATACAAGAGATAGCAAAATGTAGTTCTACAGTCAGGCATTAAATATTGGAACTATTTACACTGAGCAGAAATAGCTAATTGGAGATTTAATAGAGATTTTTAAAATTATGAAAAGTAGTGATAAAGTGAAAAGAAAAAGATTATTTCCTTTCGATATAAGTCAGTGATGTAGAGTCATCAATTTAAAAATATCATGAAGAAGGTTATATAAGAGAGCGTTAATGGAGCATGGAATGATTTTCCACAGGGACTGATTGCAGCAATGACTATTCCTTATTTTAGTGAAAAGTGAATAAATACTTGAAGCAAGGGCAGACCCAGGCAATAAGAAGAAAGGAGCAACAGGATTAGCTTCTGGATTGGTCCAATGAGAGGCCAGATGAGAGACAATGAAGGAATGGCCTCTTTCGATGCTGTGAATCTTCATGATTTATGGTGCAGGATTGTCTTCATATCAGTCTGAAGAATAAAATGACAGCGCCTTTGAAAAGCGCCGTTAAGGTAAAATTTAAGGTTTGTATGACATAAGAACTAGGAGGAGGAGCGGGTCATCTGACTCCTGGAGCCTGCCCTGCCATTTAATAAGATCATGGCTGACCTTTTTGAGACTCAGCTCCACTTACCCGCCCACTCACCATAACCCTTAATTCCTTTACTGTTCAAAAATTTATCTAGCCTGGCCTTAAAAACATTCAGCGATGTAACTTCAACCACTTCACTGGGCAGGGAATTCCACAGATTCACAACCCTTTGGGTGAAGAAGTTCCTCCTGACCTCAGTCCTACATCTGCTTCCCTTTATTTTGAGGTGATGCCCTCCAGTCCTAGTTTCACCTGCTAGCGGAAACAACCTCCCTGCCTCCACCTTATCTATTCCCTTCTTAATCTTATGTATTTCTATAAGATCTCCCCTCATTCTTCTGAATTCCAATGAATATAATCCCAGTCTACTCAGTCTCTCCTCATAAACCAACCCTCTCAACTCTGGAATCAACCAAGTGAATCTTCTCTGCACCCCCTCCAGGGCTAGTATATCTCTTCTCAAGTAAGGAGACCAAAACTGCACACAGTACTCCAGTTGTGGCCTCACCAGGACCCTATACAGCTGCAGCATAGCTTCCCTGTTTTTAAACTCCATCCCTCTAGCAATGGCAGACAAAATTCCATTTGCCTTTTTAATTACCTGCTGCACCTCTAATTCTACTTTTAGCGATTCATGCACAAGGACACCCAAGTCCCTCTGCACAGCAGCATGCTGCAATTTTTTACCATTTAAAACATAGACCATTTTGCTGTTATTCTTACCAAAATGGATGACCTCACACTTATCAACATTGTACTCCATCTGCCAGACCTTTGCCCACTCACTTAGACTATCTATATCCCTCTGCAGACTTTCAGTGTCTTCTGAACACTTTGCTCTACTACTCAGAGATAACAAGGTGTGGAGCTGGATGAACACAGCAGGCCAAGCAGCATCATAGGAGCAGGAAAGCTTGATGTTTTGGGCCTAGACCCTTCATCAGAAATGGGGGAGGAGAAGAGGGTTCTGAAATAAATAGGGAGAGAGGGGGAGGCAGATAGAGATGGATATAGGAGAGGATAGTCCTCCCTCGCACCTTCCAGTCACGAACCATTTCAACTCCTCCTCCCATTCCTCAGACGACATGTCCATCCTGGGCCTCCTGCAATGCCACAGTCATGCCACCCGAAGGCTACAGGAACAGCAAATCATATTCAGCCTGGGAACCCTGCAGCCCAATGGTATCAATGTGGATTTCACGAGCTTCAAAATCTCCCCTCTCCCAACCGCATCCCAAAACCAGCCCAGCTCATCTCCACCTCCCTAACCTGTCCTTCCTCTCACCTATCCCCTCCTCCCACCTCAAGCCACACCCCCATCTCCGATCTACGAACATCATCCCGCCCCCTTGACCTGTCCGTCCCCCCTGGACTGACCTATCTCCTCCCTACCCCCCCACCTACACTCACCTTTACTGGCTCCATCCCCGCCTCTTCGACTTGTCTGCCTCCTCTCCACCTATCCTCTCCTCTATCCATCTTCTATCCGCCTCCCCCTCTCTCCCTATTTATTTCAGAACCCTCTTCCCCTCCCCCATTTCTGATGAAGGGTCGAGGCCCGAAACGTCAAGCTTTCCTGCTCCTATGATGCTGCTTGGCCTGCTGTGTTCATCCAGCCCCATGCTTGTTATCTCGGATTCTCCAGCATCTGCAGTACCTTTTATCTCAGAAACCTTCGTCTTGGTGGTTCTCACTTGGTTTGACCTAATGCACTTCCATACCTCCTGCAAGGTGGTTGAATCTTAAATGACCTCTGAAATGACTTAGCCACTCAGTAAATCAAACTACTAATAAACCTAAAAACTGAAATGAAACTAGGCAGATCACCAAAAATGGCTAACAACTAAACAGCAAAGCAAGTCATTCAGATTTGTAGTATATGGACCATTGGGGAGACACATCATGACACTCACCAATCTACCTATTGCAGATACATCTGTCCATTGCACTATTGGCAGATTTCTGAAGAAGGGTCCTGACCTGAAACGTCAACTTTCCTGCTCCTCTGATGCTGCCTGGCCTGCTGTGTTCATCCAGCTCCACATTGTGTTATCTATGAATACCGAATAGTTGTTGTTGAAACGAAGTCCCATTTTCGCATTAATAATGTTCTCCATTTTATTATGTGGCACAACCACTGTGCTGAATGGGATAGATTTCAAACAAAAAGAACAATTCAATACCAGGCATCGCTAAGGTGTCATGGGCCATTTATAGCAGAAGAATTGAATCAAACACAATATTTAACATCATTGAGTCAAATTGAATCGAACACAATAGGTAACCTCATAGCCTATCATTTTGCCCACTGTACCATTGCCATTGAAGCAGGGGATCAACCTCAGTTCAACGAAGAATGCCGGAGGGCATGCCAGGAGCAGCCATTTCTAAAAATGAGGCATCAACCAGGTGATGTTACAACTCAACACCACTTGCATGCCAACCAGCGAAATCATCAAGGAATGGACATAATGAAATTATCCCACAACCAACAGATCAGATTTAAGCTCTTCCACATCTAGCTGTAATTCTACCCCTTCTTCCGACAAGATGGCGGCAGAGTAGGATGCTCCATTCAGAGCTCCTATGCTCCGCTTGTTCTTTCAATTTTTTCCTTTCTTTTTAGCAGTCCCTGAGCAGTGCAAAGGGGAGCAATTCCTGGTGCAGTGCATTTTACCTGGGTGCAACTGAGTGCCCATGTTGAGCAGATTGGAGGTATGGAGCAGAGTGGGACAGTTGTTGAACTGGGTCCTGGCGCGAGCGGTCAGGCCACATGCTGAGCTGCTGCTATTTGAACTTCTCTAACTGACTGTAATGTAAATCCTTTTGCTAGGTTATAATTACCTTGTTCCTAAGCTTTTTTAGATACTGTAAGTAATGCTACTATTTTCCCTTTTATTCTTCTTCCGCATCCAACATTGGTACCTAGGTATTTATACCTAAGATGACGCCATTAGAAGGCAGCCATTGTCAAAATGTACTTCTCTACTGGACTACACGTGACAATAAAAATTATTCTATTCTAATCTATTCTATTCTATATCCAATGGTCTTATCAAAGAGCAAACTGGAGTCAATTGGAATCAGGGAAAAAACTCTCTGCTGGTTAGACTCAACTTGGCACATAGGAAGACTACTGTTGGAGGACAATATTCCCAGTCCCAGTACATCACTTTAGGACTTCTTCAGGTCAATTCAAAAACACTTATGCAACACAAGTGCCAGACAATGGCCATCATCAATAACAAAGAATCTAACCTTCTCCCCTTGACATCTCAATAAGGCTGAGCCTTATTGCTGAATCCAACACTATCAACATCCTCTGGTTACACTGCCCTGAAATTGACCTTTACCAATTATGTAAACAGTATGACTATAAAAGCAGATCAGAAGCTAGGAATTCTGTGGTAAATAACTCCCCTCAGAGCCAGCCTACCATCTCCATGGCACAAGTTTAAGAGTATGATAGAATAGTTTCCAATTAGATGGTTGAGTGCAAATCCAACAGCACTCGAGAAGTTTGAAAGCACTCAGGGTAAGGTTGCCACATTGACTGGTACTACATCATCACCTTCAACATTCACTCCCTTCACCACTGCCATACAGTGGTATCAGTGTGTACCATTTGCATGCTGCACTGCAGTGACTCGCCAAGACTTTTTCAATGGTACCTTCCAATCTCACGGTCTCTATAAACTCAAGGGACAACTGCAGCAGTTACATGGGAATACCATCACCTGCAAGTTCCTCTCCAAGCCACTCACCATCCTGACTTGGAAATATATCACCATTCCTTCACTGTTGTTGGGTCAAAATCCTGGATTTCCCTCCCTAACAGCATTGAGGGTGTACTGATACATCAAGAACTGTTGTTGGTTCAGTGTCAACTCACCATCAACATCTCAACCAAACTTAGGAATGGGTGAAAAATGCTGCCCAGTCAACAACACACTCATCCTGTGAAAGAATTCGTAAAAGAAGTTGCTTTTTCCACCATACCACTGCAAGCTTCAGCTGAAGGAGGAGAAAACTGTTCTCAAAGGAGATGAGACTGTCAGAAAAGTAGCATAAAGATATCAGCCTCGGGCAAAAATGCAATGAGCATTGTTTTCTTTCCAACCATACACAATGACCTGTGTCCTTAAAACAATCAGAAGGTTAATACAATGCTATGTTATCCGAATACATTGGACAGTGGTGTGCCAGCCTTCAATGATATGATCATTGAGAGATTGGTCGGAAATCAGCCCAACTTTCCAAAGTTCCCCAACATGTCCCTGCATTTGCCTTTCTAATAATCTATATTATGTATTGTTTTGCATGAAGAAATTCTTTTAAAATGAAAATCTTTGGCCTGTGTCCCATCACAGTTCTAAAAATAAATGCGATTCCCAGCTGAGTGGCTGAATGCTGCTTTGCAGTTTTATGGCAAGATATTTTTTGGCTGTTCATTTGAAAGTGTCTTTTATTGTGTGGCTGAATGCTGCATGTGCGCAAATCCCTAATGATATATATTGAACATTTACATTGATTTCATGACACTCTGCTGCTGACAGCAATTTATTAATTACACTCATAGTCCTAGAAAAATATTGCCTATTGTGAATTAATTGACTCATTACAGCGTGTGGGTTAGTGGGTGATGAACATATCACAAGAAGTCTGATGGGTGATTAATGATGTTTGGTTTCAAGTGCTCAGATCCCTATTAATTAGTAAAGTTTGGCGTGGGCTGGGGTGTAATCGAGGTCAGCTCTCAAGAAGCATGCATTTGCTTCTTTAGCTGAGAATCATTTTCTCCAACAAAGAAGGATTGCATTTCACCTGTGAAAGTGTAGGCATGGAAAAATTACTGAGAGAGCAACAAATCAGAACATGACCTTAGCTGTTCACATCAAATCTGCCATGCTTGCGCATACCTTTGTAACTAAAATGACTGGAATACACAACAAACCCTGTTTATCAGTTCTTACACTGGTTGAAGATGTAATTAAATATGGATTAACATGTTTTGTCAACCTATTATTCTCATCATACAGAAAATATTACCTTGTCATGCTCGTTAATGATTTTGATAGCTATTGATCACACAAAATAGAAAGCTTTGTAACTGCCTTTGTAAGGTTTGTGTAATTCACTACATATGATGTTTCCTTAACTAACGTTTTAGACCACGATACTATCTAATTTCAAATCCGGTCTAATATTCTGGCAGATGGCCATCATCAGAGATTGCAAGTAATAATAGTGGTTTCACCACCCAACTGCACGCGTGACTAGCCTTCAAGGAGATGCTGCGCCTTGTGGCAATCCAATGTTTACAGGGACTTTTTCTCCCTTTCTGACAATTTTTTTTATTGTCCCTTCTTCCAAGAGGCACAGTTGCAACACAAACTGCAGGGAGAGTTCGTCAGTAGAAAGCCGCAAAGTTTTACCCCTGGCAACACAGAGTGCTGATATCAATTGTGGCTTTGTTTTGGTCACTGCAAATAACTCAGGGCAGGTTGATGATTGAACATATAATTTTCCTGGCATCTGTGGCTCAGCTATTCACTGCCTTGACTAACTATTTCAAATCATTCCATTTCTCTATAACATCCCTAGCCCCAAAACCCTCAAAGATCACTGATTTAATCAAGGAAAAGGTGTTAACACATTTCACTATCATGAGGAAATGTTCCCCTGTCATCTATACATAATCATACAATCAATTAGATGAATAAAGAGACAGTAATGCATCTAATTTTGTTGATGACAAAACTAAACGGGAAGTTAAACTGTGGGAGTACGCAGAGATCTAGCAAAGAGATACGAAATAAAAACCGAAAGAACTGGGAATGCTGTAAATCGGGAACGAAAACAGAAGTTGCTGAAAATGCTCAGCCGGTCTGGCAGCATCTGTGGAGAAAAAATCAGAGTTAACATTTCAGGTCCGGTGACCCTTCCTCAGAACTGGAGATGTTCTGAGGAAGAATCACCGGACCCGAAAAGTTAACTTTTTTAAACTTTTTTAATTTTGCTGCTAAATCTGCTGAGCTTTTCCAGCAACTTCTGTTTTTGTTGAGCAAAGAGGTGTGAACAGGTTCAGTGTGTGGGCAGCCAGGTGGCAGATACAGTATAGCATGATTAAATTTGAGATTATTCCATCCCATCATAAGTGAAAAGCAGAATATTTTTTGAAAGTATGAAACTTTTAAGTGCTGATGGTCAGAGAGATTTGGGTGTGCTTGTACATGGAACCCAGAATGATTACATGCAGATACAACAGCAAATAGGAATGCAAATGGCATGTCAACCTTTATTGCGCAAGGGGGCTAGATTACAGGAAGAAATAAATCTTGTGGCAGTTTTACAGGGCTTTGGTGAAAGCTCATCTGGAATACTGCGTGCAATTTTGGTCTCCATATTTAAAGAGGGGTACACTTGCACTGAAGGCAAAATAGCAAAGTGTCACTAAATTGGTCTCTAAGTTGAGACTATAGTCCCATGTTGCAAAACTGAATAAATTTTATGTATATGTTTTGGAGTTCAGCAGAATCAGATGAGATCTCATTGAGATTCCGAAGGGGCTTCACATGGTAGACTCTAAGGGATTTTTATTCCCTGGCTTGGGAGAATCTTAAAAAAAAAGGGGCACAATATTGCGATTTCCAATAGATGTGAATAGAAATTACTTCACTCTAGGATAAAATCCTCTATTTTTATCTATACTAAATAAGCCAGCCAACTATGACTGGTAACATTAACTCCCTTCACAACAAACACAGCAGCAGCAGATGGACTGTTGAAATTCACCAAGGTTCATGAGACAGCAAATCTCAAATGCCTGAGCACTACCATTTCTAAGAAAAAGGGCAGTAGATACATGGGAATACAACCACTTGCAAGTTCCCCTCCAAGCCACTCACTATCTTGACTTGGAAACATATCGTTGTTCCTTTAGTGTTGCTAGATCAAAATCCTGGAGTTCCTTCCTTAAGGACATTTTGGTCTACTTACACCAAATAGACTGCAGCAGTTCAAGAAAACAGTTCACTAGCACCTACTTGCTGCAGTTAGGGGGTTGACCATAAATGCTGGCCCACCCAATTATGCATACATCTCAAGGATGAATAAAATTGATAGGTGGCAACTTTCAATTTTGCCCAGAAATAAGGGTGGGGGCAGTTGCAAGGTTTTCATGGGGTTAATAAGCGCAATTCTTAAATCACTAAGCAGCATTATGTAAAGGACAGGCAATGTGTCAGAAGCTGAGAAAGACACAGGGTTGAATCATGTCAGAAATCAGCTAAGTGTCATTTTCATTGAGTATTTTGGAAGGTGTCCCTCTGTAAGGCTGAATAAGTTTTGTCTCGTGATCATTCCATCTCGCCTCATTAACTGTGTACCAGAGCCATAGGACATTCCTTTTTTCTGATGTTAGCCTGATTCTCTAACTGGCCATATGTCATCCTGAGATCTTCTCACTGGTGCCATCTTTAAATGCACAGTTAATAAAATTGATCTGCGACATGATAGAGACTGGAAAACCCCTCAATGCAGACAATGACTTGGTGGCCCAGTGGAGGGCTAGTGAAGAGAAGGGACCTCCTCTTCCCTGAGGACCATCAGTGAAGGCCACATCATGGACCCTGCCACCCAGGTCAGTGTGGTCTTGACCAGCCAGAGGAACAACGGGCAATGCTGCAATATGTTCAGTTACCTTCTCTGCTCTGCCAGGTTAAATACCTTCTCTTTGCTGCCTCATCCTCACCATATCTCTACTACTGCATTCCAATCTGACCAAGGCTTATGCTTTACCATTCTCCAGCACTTTTAACATTTTTGTTTACTGATTCTCACCTCCTCAAATCCCCCAGCCTGTTAACCTTGCATCTCCTCCATGCAGCCCATTCACTCACTTCGGACAGGTCAAGTATTTTCCCCTCACCTGCGCCAGCACTAATAGCTGTGCCACTCACTTTCATCTCAATCTGGGAGAAAACAGAAAAGAGGGTAGAAAGAGCAAAAATGGATGATGGGCTACCCGTTATTTGGTTTCTCACATTAAATGAAGAGAACATCCTGACCCTGAGTGCACCGAGTGGCCAACTGACCATGGGCAAGCTCCTGTGTTGATATTGGAGGCTAACATTGCTTATACTCCCCTGACTTAGAAACATTGAAACATAGAAAACAAGTGCAGGGGTAGGCCATTCGGCCCCTCGAGCTTGCACCACCAATACAATCATGGTTGATCATGCAAACTCAGTATCCCATTCCTGCCCTCTCCCCATACCCCTTGATCCCTTTAGCCCCATGGGCCATGTCCAGCTTCCTCTTGAATATATCTAATGAACTGACCCCAACAGCTCCCTGTGGGAGAGAATTCCACAGGTTCACAACACTCTAGGTGAAGAAATTCATCCTCAACTCAGTCCTGAATTGCTTCCCCCTTATTCTTGTGACCTCTAGTTCTAGACTTCCCCAATGTCAGGAACATTCTTCCTGCATCCAGGCTGTCCAGTCCCATCAGGATTTGACACATTTTTGTGAGATCCACCCTCATTCTTCTAAATTCTGACAAATACGAGCCCTGTCAATCCAGTCTTTCCTCATAGGTCATCTGGGGAATCAGTCTGGTGAACCTTCTCTGAACTCCCTCATAGCAAGAATGTCATTCCGCAGACTAGGAGACCAAAACTACACATGATACTCAAGGTGTGGCATCATCAAGGCCCTGTATAACTGCAGCAGAAATCCTTACTCCGAGATTCAAATCCTCTCGCTATGAAGGAGAGCATACCATTAACTTTCCTCACTGCCGGCTGCATGTAAATGCCAACCTTCAACAATGGTTCTACCATGACACTCAGACCTTGTTACATCTCACCTTCTCCTAAACTGCCACCATTCAGATCATAAGGACTACTCCCCTCAGATGATAAGACAGTTCCATTTGGTTGAAGCACATGCAGTTTTTTTTTATTCATTTGTGGGATTTTGTTTTTCCAGTCATTTGTATGATGTGGGTGTAGCTGGCTGGCCAGCATTTCTTGCCCATCCATAGTTGCCCTTGAGAAGGTGGTAGTCAGTTGCCTTCTCGAACTGCTGCAGTCCAACTGCTGTGGGTTGAACCACAATGCCATGAGGGAGGGAATTCTAGGATTTTGACCAAGTGGTCATGTAGGAACTGTGACATATTTTCAAGTTAGGTTGGTGAGTGACTTGGAGGGGATCTTGGAGGTGGTGGTGTTCCCATATATCATCTGCCCTTGTCCTTCTAGATAGAAATGATTGTCAGTTAGGAAGGTGCTGTCTGAAGATGTTTGGTGAATTTCTGCAGTGAATCTTGTGGATAGTACACACTGCTGCTGCTGTGCTTCGGTAGTGAAGAGAGTGGATGCTTCTGGATGTAATGCCAATCAAGCAAGCTGCTTTGTCCCGGATGGTGTCAAGCTTCTTGAATGTTGTTGGAGCTGCACTCATCCAGGCAAGTGGGGAGTATTCTGTCACATTCCTGACTTGTGCCTTGTAGATGGTGGACAGGCTTTGGGGAGTCTGGAGGTGAGTTATTTGCCGCAGTATTTCTAGCCTCTGACCTGCTCTTGTAGCCACTGTGTCTATGTGGCAAACCAGTGAGTTTCTGGTCAATGGTAACCTCCAGGATGTTGTAAGTGGGGTATTCAGTGATAATAATACCATTGAACGTCAAGGGGCAGTGGTTAGATTATCTCTCATTGGAGATAGTCACTGCCAGGCCATTATGTGACATGAATGTCACTTGCCACTTGTCAGTCCAAGCCTGGATATTGTCCAGATCTTGTTGAATTTGAACATGGACTGCTTTAGTAATATGAAGAGTTGCTAATGGTGTTGAACATGGTGCAATCATTGGTGATAATCCCCTCTTTTGACCCTATGATGGAGGGAAGGTCATTGATGAAGCAATTCCTAGTTTCTACATTTCTATGACCAGAATGGGATAGAGAGAGTCACTTATTCTGTTCATGATAGAGGGTTTGTGAGAGGATGTTACAAGTCCAGATCAGCAGAAGTGAATTGGAATCTCTTGTGAAATTTATTGAGGTTTAATGACCCACTATATCATTAGCATCTGGGATGAATTACTGGGAAATCTGTAGGATTGGCTTTATTGTATTTACTATTAGATGCATGTGTGGGGTTTTTGATTACAGTTTATTACCCATATTTATCATGTTAATTAATTGATGTTAGAAACAAGATGAACATGCATTCTAGATAGCATTATTGTTCTAACATTGCACTGTAAAGTTTGTTGATTATTCAACCAATACTGAGGAAACTTGCAACTTTATTCTCTTAGTAATCCCCTTTGTCTACTTAAAAATCAAACTTACTGATTCCAAGCCTGATTGTAGCATAAATTTGATAGTCTGGTCCAAGATCATAACATCTCAAAGGGTTGCGAATCTTTGGAATTCTTTATCCCGAAGGGTTGTAGATGCTCTATCATCAAAAACATTTGCAGCTGGTAGAGATAGGTCTTCGATATTGTAAAAGCAGAATGTGTGATCTCCCAGACTCCTGTGCAAGACCATAAGACCATAAGACATAGGAGTGGAAGTAAGGCCATTCGGCCCATCGTGTCCACTCTGCCATTTAATCATGGCTGATGGACATTTCAACTCCACTTACCCACACTCTCCCCGTAGCCCTTGATTCCTTGCGAAATCAAGAATTTATCAATCCCTGCCTTGAAGACATTCAACGTCCCGAATGTGTAATTCAAGGCAAACACTTCTGCAGTGAGTTTCTGTGACTCAAGGAGCTTTGGCTTAGAGTTTATACATGGAAAACAAAAGTACAGGCATTGCAACACATCAAGGGGGGAGAACATTACTTGCACATTTTGTTCCAGGACATCCTCAAACGTCTTAGGATGGGGTCTTCTGATTTAGGTGAAGGTCAGGGTCAGTTATCTGTGACTAAGATAGAGGCAGGTATGAGGACACAGCAGATAGAAGTGGAGGACCCTTAACCTTTCTATTTGTCAATAAGTTTGATGTTCTTGCAGTTTGAATGGATGACAGCAGTGGCTGCAGGATAGAGGAGTAATTTGACCATGGCACTTTAGTCCAGGAAGCCATTTAAGAGGGGTGAGTTAATAGAAATATAGTGTTAATAGTTGATAATATAGTCATGGGGATAGACATGGTTTGATGAGAGTGAGAGGCAAAAGAGCTGTGTTACTTGACAAATCCCAGAATTCTGCTCATCTCCTCAGAATTGGAGAGGGATGATATTGGAAGGAAAGGATTTCATGGTCATGTCGCCACATAGGCAATGACATAGGAGATATGTATATATATATATGTAGACACAGGAAAGAGGTTCACTTGTGGAAAATGAACAGCTAGTGGCTACACGAAAAGGTTGAATCTCAAAGATACTAATCTCAGGATTATCAACTGAGCCTCAACACAGATTGGTGCAGGGTAAATAAGATTATGACTCCAACCAGCACAGAATGTTCTCTGATTCCCATTGACACCAGTTTTGCACAGGATCATTAACATCACACTTGGTCAAATGTGGCCTTAACACCAGGAGGAGTCACTCTCACTTTATCTGTGGTGCTCAACTCTTTATCCAAGTTTAAACCAATAGCTGAGTAGCCCTTGCAGAACTCAAACCGAACATCAGTGAGCAGGGCATTTTTCTGTGTTGTAGGCTTCAGTGAATGACTAATTGATGTCAAACCACCTTGTGTAAAGTCTGAACAGAGTCTGACAGTTAGCTGTCAAGTCACCACTCACATGTTGTTGTCTGTCTGGAGCTCTGGGTAGTGAATGTAGAAGCTCCAATCGATCTAGGCTTATACGCTACCATTGTGCATTTGCTGGAAAGATTTGATAGAGGTGTACAAAATGATCAGAGGTATAGGCAGAGTAGACAGCCAGAGACTTTTTCCTAGGGTGGAGGTAGCTTTTACGAGGGGACATAGTTTTAAAGTGAAAGGAGGTAAATATCGGGGACACGTCAGAGGTAGGTTCTTTACTCAGAGAGTGGTAGGGGCATGGACTGCATCGCTGGAGAGGGTAATGAAGTCGGCCTCATTAGGGGCATTTAAGCGGCTATTAGATAGACTTATGGATGATAGTGTAAGGTAACGGTGGAGGTTAGATTGACCTTAGGTTTAGGGTAAAATCTCGGCACAACATTGTGGTCCAAAGGGCCTGTACTGTGCTGTACTGTTCTATGTTCTATGTTCTATAACTGGTGCACTCTCCATTGCAACGTTTCAATGTGTCCACTCGCCAACCAATCAGCACTGCCCTCTGAGGCAGTATAAATTTGGAGTCCTCTGTTTTAGTGTTTCTTGCAACCTTTCCTGATGAGGGCAAAGCGAAAAGCTTTGATAAAATGTGCCTATTCTCAGCAATACTCCTGTTTTACACTGTGAAACCACAATTACCTGAAGATTCTGAGGTACTCCTTAGATAGTGGAGAAGCTCAGCATTTGCATCAGTAAGGCATGTTAATGAAACCTGCTTTAAAATCTATTATCAAGACACATAGTCTCTGGTTGTGTGATTTGCAGAAGCCGGGGGTAAAACGTGTTAGTTAAAGCCATACACATACAAAAAATGCGCAGTTTGTGACCTCAGATGTGAAAAAAAGCACAGAACTAAGCTGTTGTAAAGTACAATTTTGAACAAGTGAGTTCCCTTTCGGTTTGGACCAACCAGTCGGAATGATTTCATTTTATGATATTGCAACTTTTACTTATCTATCATTCAGTATTGCATTTTCCTCGACTCATCCATTCAATTGTTTACAGATGTTTGTAAGCGTGGAATTTTGAAAGATAAATAAGATATAAATTTTGAAACATAATGTGTATTACTATGAAAAGTTTGCTTTTAATTCAAAGTGAGATTAATGAAGCTTGCTGAGTTTCACCTTTCAGGAGCTTCACCTCTTATTAACATCTGAAGAACAATAGACATGAAATGAAAGCATTTACAAAAGTGACTGAGACAGCAGAGAAAATCTCCATTAAGTAGTCTGTTGACGTAAACAAAGATACATCATCTGTGACAGTGAATTGCAATATTTATTCCATGAGTCCTGTAACCTGACAATTCTTGGGTGACAAATTTCTGACAGGGTTATAATGCAGTCACGTGTCAGACTAACTTTTTCAACACTATCGAATTTTTGCTGCTTTGATCTAGAAATATTCACAGTTTTACAATGCCCAGAAGTGCTACGCTGTTCTGAGAATTTCTCAAGTTTTGTTTTGTTGCAAACTCGAGGCTTAGTTTTTCACTTGCAATGAACATACATTAGGGAGCTGAATTTTATGCTCTCCTGTAGGCAAGTTTACAGATGGGGGCCCAGAAATTCATTGGATGGCCAACCCACTGGCCTCCCACTTGCACTGACTGCCTATCCACAATTTAATGGTGGGATGGGCAAAGCCTATAGGCTAGCCAAAATACTCTTGCCCCAGTTGAGACCCTTAAATGAGCAATAAGTGACCACACAAGGGTCATTCATTGCCCAGTCTGATGACAAGAGTTCAAGAACATATAGAAGCCAGGAAGATAGCCTAGTCAGGCCTCAGATAGGAAGGTAGAGGGGCTTTTCCACATTGAGCATTCTAGCCCTCACCCTCTCTGCAGGTTCTTCCTCTTCCTTGGCATCTCCATCAAGACCTTCAGTCCCCTTCTCCCCACCCCCTTCAGGACTCAGTCCCTTCCCCTGCCTGCCTGTTTGCCTGATTCTAAGATTTATAATCTGGGGACTGATTGTCATTCCATTCCTGGCCATTGCTCTACAAACGTGACTGGGACAATCAGATTATGCAGCAACTCACTGAGGTAGGGAACCAGACGCTCCACTCCAAATAATTAATTGAGTTGTTGGGGGTTAGATAGTGTTTCCACTGACTCTTCAAGTGATGAAATGGGAGAAATTGCCTTCTGGAAAATCCTGCCCATATCTTGCAGTCAGCTTTGTGAATTATAAGGTTGAATTGAAGACTCACTTGGCAATGCTGCATCCTATTTAGAATGAAGTCGCAGTCAGTGAGCACTATAGAAATATTTAACTTTACATAGCTTGTGCAAAGGCTATCATGGGATGTTATCATGGGAAAGGTTTTGATGATAGAAGATGGGCTGTGGAGCTGACAATGATTCTTTGCAGTTAGTTGTACCAACCCATGATTTCACTGTTGTAATGATTAGTCTCTGTTATACTGGCATTACTTAAAACTAAAATATAATTGGGTGTATAAAAACTTCTTTAAAGTTCTATCACCTATTACTCCAAGACTCCATTCCCAGTGTACAATATATACAGAATATATACAATAGATAATGGGTCAAAGCATAGGCAAACCATATTCTGCAGCACTGCTGCTCCATAATTTGACCTTTGAATGCCAATCATCTGTAAGGCACTGTGTTGAAAGTCAATATCTTTTCCTGTGGTAGAGAGTTTTACTTAACTTCAGAGCTGGCATATACAAAATTTAACAAACTATATTTTCAGTGTTTGTAGCATTCCTGCAATTATTCTTACTCCTGGGGAGGTGATGGCCTAATGGTATTATCACTTGATTATTAATCCAGAAACTGAGCTAACGTTCTGGAGAGTTGAATTCAAATACGCCACAGTGGAATTTGAATTCGATGAAACATCTGAAATTAAGGTTCTACTGAAGAATATGAAAATATTGTCGCTGGTTCGAAAAATATCTGGGTCACTAATGTGAAATCTGCCATTCTCATCTGGTCTGGCTGACATGTGACTCAAGACCCACAGCGATGTGGTTGACCCTCCACTGCCTGCTGAAATGGCCTAACAAACCATTCAGTTGTATCAATCACTACAAAGTCTCGACAAAGAAATGAAACTCGATGGACCAGCTGGTATCGACCTAGACATCAGGAAAGACAACAGCAGAAACAGCCCTGTCGACCCTGCAAAGTCCTCCTTACTAACATCTGGAGAACTAGTGCCAAAATGGGGAGGGCTGACTCACACACGAGCCAAGCAGCAACCTGACAGAGTCACACTTATGGAATTTTACCTGACAGACGATGTCCCAGGCACCGCCGTCACCAGCCCTGGATATGTTCAAAAACACTGGCAGGACAGATCCAGCAGTGGGATATAGTCAGGAGGGAGTTTCTCTGGGAGTCATCAACATTGACTCTGGACTCCATGAAGTCTCATGGCTTCAATGATGGAAGACCCCAGCACATCAGTGCAAAAGATAAGGCTGAAGCATTCGCAGCAGTTGTCAGCCAGAAGTGCCAAGTAGATGATCCATCTTGGCCTCCTGCAGTGGCCTCCAGCATTACACATACCAGTCTTCAGCCAAATCAATTCACTCCAAGTGATATCAAGAAACAGTTGGGGACCCTGGATACTGCAAAGGCTATGGGCTCTGACAACATTCTGGCGACAGTACAGAAGACTTGTGCTCCTGAACTTGCCACTCCCATAGCAAAACTGTTCCAGTATAGTTACAACACTGGCATCTACCTGACAATGTAGAAAATTGCCCAAGTATGTCCTGTACACAAAAAGCAGGACAAATCCAACCTGGCCAATTAACGCCCCATCAGTCTCCCCTTGATCATCAGTAAAGCAATGGAAGGCGTCATCAACAGTGCTATTAAGCAGCACCTGCTCAGCAATAACCTGCTCAGTGACGCCCAGTTTGGTTCTGCCAGGGCCACTCAGCACCCAATCTCATTACAGCCTTGGTTCAAACAGGGAAAAAGAGCTGAATTCCAGAGGTGAGGTGAGAGTTACTACCCTGGACATCATAGCTGCATTCAACCAATTGTGGTATTAAGGAGCCCTGGCAAAACTGCAATCAATGGGAATCGGGGAAAAACTCTCCGGTGGTTGGAGTCATACCTGACACGTAGGAAGATGGTTGTGGTTGTTGGAGGTCAGCCATCTTGGCTTCAGGGCATCTCTGCAGGAGTTCTCCAATGTAGTGCCCTCGGCCAAACCATCTTCATCAATGACCTTCACTCCATCATAAGGTCAGAAGTGGGGATGTTTGCCGATGATTGCACAATGTTCAGCACCATTCACGATTCCTCAGATACTGAAGCAGTCCATATTCAAATGCAACAAGATCTGGACAATACCCGGTCTTGGGCTGACAAATGGCAAGTAATATTCATGCCACACAAATGTCACGCAACGGCCATCTCCAATAAGAGACAATCTTATCACCTCCCCTTGATGTTACCATCACTGAACCCTCCATCATCAACATCCTGGGTGTTATCATCAACCAGAAACTCAACTTTCCTGGTCACATAAAAGCAATGGCTATGTGGAACTACTTTTTTGAAAACTGATCTCTCCATGAAATTTTTCATTTTTATCTAATCATCTGTTTCTTTCATTCGGCTTTAGAATATATGAAATGCCACTTAGAAAGCTCTGAAGCAAACTGCTTACAAATGAACATACATAATATGGGGATATGTACCCCCTTAATGTCTGACATTGCATCTCCATTGATCGATTCCTTCATATAGTTTGACAGTTCACATTAGTGAGCTCTGCTTTCATGTGTTCATAATTGCCCGGTTTATAAAAGAAAATTGTTCAGAATACCAGTCTTGGATCCACTTTTCTCTTCTTTCAACTGAGTATAAAATTCAATCATCTGATCACTGCTACCTTGGGGCACCTCTACTCTGAGCCTATTAATTAATCTGAACTCAGAGAAGATCTATGGCAGATTGAGTCTAGTCTGCTCTCTGGTTGAATCCAGAATGAACCGTTCTAAGGAAATTCCTGAAAACATTCTACAAACTCTTCACCTAGGAGCCTTCCCCACCTGAATTATACATTTACATGTAAATTAAAATGCCCCATGTTTGTTGCAATATCAATCTGTTAAGCTCCCATTATTTTTTTCCTTTGTAAACTGCCTTACCATGTGGTTACTGTTCAGGTCCTATACACCACTCTCATGGGTGAGTTCTTCCATTTATCATTGCCCATCTCCACTCAAGCCGTTTAACATACTGGCTTCCTGAACTTAGGTTATCCTTCTCTATTGTGCCAATACAATAATAGACTAACGTAGCCATCCCTGCACCTTCTCCTCACTTCAGGTCCTCCCTAAATATCACATATCTTTCAATACTCATGCTGCAATCTATGTCATCCTGCAGCCATGTCTCTGGCATGGTTTTTAAGTTGTACTGATTTATTTTCATTTTCACTATCAGTTCATCTGTCTGTTTCAAATTCATTTGTCATTTTCTTAATTTAATACCTTCCTATCTTGCCTTGCCTCTACTCTTTAATTTACCACATCTTCCCAAATTTGATCCCTTGCTGCCACTATTTAGTTTAATACTTTCTACTTCCTTAGTCATGTGGCTTGCCTCACACTCGGCCCAGCATGGATCGGTGTAGACTGTCCCAATTGTATATACCCCACTTTACTCAATAGCGGTGCTGCTGCCCCACAAACTGGAACCCATTTCTCCTACATCAGTCTTTGAGCTGCATAATTATTTCTCTAATCTTCTTACCCTATGTCTGTTAATGAAGGTTAATTTGTATTTAGCTTCTCATACTGACTGTGTAGAATTTCTTTCCTTATCCTGCCTGGATCATTGGTCTGACAAAACAACCAAATTCTTCCCTCCCACGATCACCTCCTCACCAGGCCTAAGCCGATGGCACCAGGCAAGAAACACAGCCTTCTGGACTCTTACTTTTTCATGTAAAGAACATTGTTCATGCCTGCAGCTCTACAGAACTTTAGTTAGGCCACACCTGAAATATTGTGTACACTTCTGGTTACCACACTACCAGTAGGATGTGGATGTTTCGGAGAGGGTACAGAAAAGGTTTACCTGGACGTTGCCGGGTATGGGGGATTTTAGCTATGAAGAAAGGTTGGATAGACTAAGTTTGTTTTCACTGGAACGCAGGAGGTTGAGGGGGACAACTGAATAGAAGTTTATAAGATTGTGATTGGCATGGATAGAATGGAAAGTATGAGGTTTTTTCCAAGGGTGGAGGGGTTAGTTACTAGGGGACACAGGTTCAAGGTGCAAGGGGGGAATTTTAAGAGATGTGTAAGGCAAAGTTTTCACACAAAGAGTGGTGAGTGCCTGGAACGCATTGCCAGAGAAAGTGGTGGAGCAGACACAATCGTAGCTTTTAAGATACACCTGGACGAATACACAAATAAGAATGGAAAAGAGGGATATGGATCCTGTAAGTGAAGACAGTTTTAATATAGAAGGGCAAAAATTGCCGGTGTAGGCTTGGAGGGCCGTAGGGACTGTTCCTGTGCTGAATTGTTCTTTGTTTTATTTCCTTCACTACTCTGTCACCTACTGCCACAACATTCCTTTTTGCTTCCAGCTTCCAAATCCTTTGAATGGCTTCCTGCAGCCCTCAATCTTATCCAAGCAAACTAAAAGTCTCTCAGTAAAAACAGACCTGGCCACTTCCTTCAAAGTCGCACTCAGTGACTGGATCCCAACAGAGGTGTCAGTTGTCTGACACTGATCATCCAGACTAACTATGTAAATTTAGGCTGTACACAAAGGTCAACTGTCAAAGTACTTGAAACTAAAGATTAATATTCTCTTTACTCAACAGAACAAATGGCATCACTGTGACAACATTAAACAACCTGAAGTTATCATAAAATCACTGTGACTCCAGAAGAATACAGGAGAAAAGAAAAAGTTACTGACAATGTCATCCTGCCATTGAAACAATATGTCCCGGGCTTGGCTTAGTATAGTTTTCTCCTGCGGAAAAGAATGCAGATCAAGTTCCAAAATAGAAACAAAGGCATCAAACTGAAATTCGCATTCGATGTTAAAAAGGAAAATAGTAGATATACTTGGAACTATTTTATTAATCAACTTCAGTATGGCTTCTTAGAAAAATTAACAATCATCCTGCTCTTGGAAGAATCTGTGGTGTTTCTTTTTTTTTTGATATGTCAGCTTTGTAATATACTGAGCAAATAGCTTACCAGATCTGCTCTTCAATGGGTATCTCAATAACCAACATTCCTGAAAGTTTATGCCCAAGGCCTCCTGCCAGCTTTGAGAATAGAAGAAAACCCCAGTCTGTCCTTCCTTGACAGAATGGGTATCAGATATCAAAGCCAGTAGCAGCAGAGGCAGTGATAGCTTTATGGAGGGAGGCATAGTTTTTCACAAAGCTAAACTTGTGCGATACATTGCAAGGTTATCATAAGTTCTGCTGACCTACAAAAGGCGTGACAGATGATTACCAAAGCAAAAAGAAACGAGAAAGGACAACGTATATACATCACAGACCAAATAAAAGATAGTGGGGTTGAGGACAGTTATAATCTTATTTGGAAAGAAACCAAGAAGTGAAGCATGTTCTTGGTATGCAAGCTTTATAACAGGTGGACTTCAAAGACTTTAGTGGGCCATGATAAGGTCAGAAGGCAACCGTAGGGGAACAAGAATATTTATTTGCAGAAGCTGATTTTAAAGTTTGAAAGTTAAAACTGACAAATACGATTGTACTGGGACAATTCATTATCGCAGTCCAGTTGTACAAAATCAATCAGTTGACTGATGAATGGTTGATAAATCTGAAAGAGCCAGTGGAACTGTATTCATAAAGTGAGACGTCGTCAACGGAATATCCATAAAATGTACTGCTTTAGATGGGTTTTTGCATTTAAATAAAGTTCTCCATTAGTAATAGGGACAATCAAGTGTTTTCTTTACATGAGACAGAACACTCAATATGAAAGACAATGCATAATATTCACTATTTCCATTGGCAATAAGTTAACAAATTAAGATGTTGTGCACTTGAACTTGCAGTTGCTAATTGGGCTGTAGCAAAGACATTCATCAACAACTAACTGCCTAAAGTTCATTGATATCTTTACATTTTCATGTCACTTGGTTTGCTCCCAATGTTGTTAGTTTCTTTGCATTTCTTTCTTGACTCTAGTATGATATATCTTTATGTTTCCTTTATTTATTCACGGGATGAGGGCATCCCTGGCCAAGCAGCATTTATTGCCCATCCCTAATTGCCCAGAGGACAGTTAAGAGTCAAGCACATTGCTGTGGGTCTGGAGTCACATGTAGGCCAGACCAGGCAAGGATGGCAGTTTCTTTCCCTAAAGGACACTAGTGAACCAGATGGGTTTTTCCAACAATTGACAATGGATTCACGGTCATCATTAGATTCTTAATTCCAGATATTTTTATTGAATTCAAATTCCACCCTCTGCCATGTCGGGGTAGAGCCTGGGTCCCCAGAACAACATCGGGGTCTCTGGGTTAACAGACCAGCAATAATATCACTAGGCTATCACCTCCCAGCAATATTTTATTTGACAATAAAAGAAAGTTTATTTGAGCCCAAACACATTACAGAGTCAATATGGTGCATGAAAATTGCAGTGATTCAGTCTCAGCAGGTAACTTTGATCAGCAGATGTATCTTTTTGTTTCTTTCATTGGAATTTTAAGGAAATGTATTCACAGATATTTTAATTAGATTATTGCACCTGTAATTGTACTTTCACATATTACTTTAGGAAAGCATTATTTTAATTTGTATATATAATTTATGAAGCCATTGCATAATTGGATTACATGGTACCAGTGAAAGAATGTGTCACTGTTCTTGTCATCACACTTCTTTCAGTAGAAGTACTGTGGCTAGGGGTTTAATGTCAAATCCTTTGTTGGTCAGACATGAAACATGCAATGAGGCTTTATATACTTGCCATTATTTTGGTGTGGACATGTTCTTGTTTCTGTGGTATACTGCAATCTGTGACAACTCATGTTTGAATACTTGAAAATATACCCCTTCAACAATTATGATACTAAAAAAAGTGAAATGAAAATGGAATTATACCTTTACATCAAGGATAATTCTGCAGTTTCCTCCGACAGTCCAAAGAGGTGCAGGTTAGGTGGACTGACTATGCTAAATTGCCCATTGTGTCCAGGGATGTGGAGGTTAGCTGGATTAGCCATGGGAAATGCAAGGCTAGAGTAAGGGGTGAGTCTGGATGGGATGCTGTTCAGAGGGTTGGTGTGGACACTATGGGCTGAATGGCCTGATTCTACACTGTAGGGATTCTATGATTCCATGATAACTATTAGCATGGCTGAAAGGAGCAAGGTCACAGTGACCTCAGATCACCCAGAACTGGAGCCTGGATCTGTAGGGCTCCAGATAAGATGCCCTCTCTCACAATCCTCTGTATATATTTATGCTCAAAAAATCGTGTTGTTGCTCATTGCAAAAGTTTAGACCTCACATTAGGAAAATAACGTTGGCGAAACAATGCAAATATTTTACAAAAGAAAATTTTTAAAACATTTAGAATGGAGAAGGAAATGCACATATTCAGCACTATAGCAATTGGTCTCCTCCACTGCAGCATGGTAGCTCAGTGGTTAGCACTGTTACCTCACAGCAACAGAGACCCAGGTTCAAATCCACCCTTGGGCAACTGTCTGTATGAGTTTGCACATTCTCCCAGTGTCTGCTTGGTTTCCTCTGGGTGCTCTGGTTTCGTCCCATAATCCAGAAGTGTGCAGGCTAGGTGGATTGGCCATGGGAAATTGCCCATAGTGTTGAGGGATATGTAGATTAAGTGGGTTATAGGGGGATGGGGCTGGATGGGATGCTCTGAGAGTTGGTATGGATTTGTTGGGCTGAAGGGCCTGTTTCCACACCGATGAGATTCAATGAATGAATTGTCTTGAAGAGCCATTTCTTTTAATAATGTCCTTATTGTAGACATGGTAGTGTTACACCGAAGCTAGATGCTGTTACATTGTGTTCTCCAGTGGTCCCCAGCACAACAGATGCCAGTTTTCAATCAATTTGATTCACTCCATGTGATAGCAAGATTTGGATGAAGGCATTTGATACTGAAAAGGGGAAGAGCTTTAACAACATTCCAGCTATAATCCTGAAGACTTGTGCTTTAGAACTTAACACGTCCCGAGACAAAATGTTCCAGTTTAACTACAACGCTGTCATCCACCGGAAAATGTGGAAATTTGTCCAGCTAAGCTCTATACTCAAAAAGCAGATCAAAATGAAACCAGCCAATTACTGCCCATCAGTCCACTTCTGATCATCTTCAAAGTGATGGAAGAGGTCATCAACAGTGTTATCAAGCAATAATTGCTTAGCAATAACCTCTTAATGGCAGCTAGTCTGGGTTTTACAAAGCCACTCAGCTCCTGGCCTCATTACAGTGTTGACTCAAATATTGACAAAATAACTAATTTCTAGATAGGGAGATGAGGGGAGAGTGACAGTTTGTGGCAACAAGGCACTATTTGACCACGTGTGGCATCAAGGAGGCCGAGCAAAGCTGGAGTCAACGAGAATCAGAGGGAAAACTCTCCGCCAGTTGGAATCATACCTGGTACATAGGAAAATGGTTGTGGTTGTTGGACATCAGTTATCTCAGTTGCAGGACATCGTCACAGGAGTTCTTCAGGGTCGTGTCCTAGGCCCAACCATCTTTAGCTGCTTCACAATGACCTTTCCTCCATCATAAGTTCAGAAGTGGAGATGTTCTCCAATGATTGTACAATGTTCAGCATCATTCGTGACTCCTCAGATTCTGAAGCAGACCATTTGAAAATGCAACAAGATCTGGTCAATATCCCAGGTTAAGCTGACAAGTTGCAAGTAACATTCATGCCCTACAAATGCCAGACAACTGCCATCAACCACAAGAAAGAATTTAACCAGTGCCGTTGGCATTCAATGGCATTAACATCATTGAAACCCTTACTATCAACATACTGGGGGTTACCATTGACCAAAAACTGAACTAGCCTAGCCACATAAATACTGTGGCAACAAGAGCAGGTCAGAGGCTAGGAATACCGCAATGACTCACCTCCTGACTCCCAAATCATGTCCACTATCAATAAGTAACAAGTCAGGAGTATGATGGAATACTCCTCAGTTGCCTGGATAAGTGCAGCTCCATCAATACTCAAGAAGTTTGATACCATCTAGGACAAAGCACCCAGCTTGCTTGGCACCATATCCACAAACTGTCACTCCATCTACCACTCATGCTCAGGAGCATCAGTGTGTAACCATCTCCAAGGTTCACTGCTGAAATTTACCAAGGCTCCTCAGGCAGCATCTTCCAAACCTATGACTGCTCATATCTAGAAGGACAAAGGCAGCAACACAGGGGTGTATCACCACCTATAGGTCCCCCTCCAAGCCACTCGCCTTTCTGACTTGGAAATATATCATTGTTCCTTCAGTGTCACTGGGTCAAAATCCTGGAATTCCCTCCCCAAGGGCATAGTGGGTGTATCTATATCAAATGGACTGCAGTGGTTCAAGGAAGCAGCTCACCACCACCTTCTCAATGGCAACTAGGGACGGGCAATAAATGGTGGCCCAGTCAGTGTTGCCCACATCCCATGAGTGAGTTAAAAAAAGTGTTCATCAACTGTGCTCAGTGAGACCTCACAAATTGCAAAGGGATAAATGGCCTGATAAATTTACTTGGAATCATTGATTGAGCAATAAATAGTGACCAGAGCATCCTGATAACATCACTGCTCTCCTACACGTAGTTCCTTAAGACTGTGTTTGCATTTACTGTTCATTTACCTGAACAGATGCTCAGCTGGCAGTGGCCAAGTAAATAAATCCATTGAGTGACTTAGCTGACAATGTCTCCCAAATACTGATATTGTTGATTTTTAACTGAACGGACAGCTCAGTCAATCAATCAAAGTTAGCTGGCTTCTTTATTAAATAGACAACATATTTAAAGAAGTAACTGGACCCCGATAGCAATTTTAACTCCAGTCAAAGCAGAGAAATGACTATGGTTTTCCCTGCAGGTGAAGTCCGGTCAAAAGTAAATTGGAAACAGAAGAAGCCATTCAGAGTAACTCTCTTTTTACTTGTTGTTGTGGTGCCAAAGGGAGCAGGAGTCTTGAAATCCTGACTCCATACTTGTCAAGTGTTGGTGAGTGACCAAAAGACATGCAAACCCCTGCGAGGGGGGATCAATCTCCATTCTGGCTGCTGGCTGGTTCATGACGTCTACTGGTTGAAATTGGTGTTGCCTTCTTCTACTACAGGAGGGCCGAAAATGAATTGACTTCTGTACTTTACCAAGAGAAATCCACTAAGGTTAAAAATAAACAACCTGGTTTAATATCTCGTCCTTATGGTTTGCGATGCTTTCAGTGTTGTACTGAAGTGTCAGTTTAGATTATGAGCTCAAACCCTGGAAAGTGGCTTGAACCCAGATTTTTTGATTTTAAAATGTGAACATTACCTTCATCATTGCCTTCTATAATTTCTCTGGTAAAGTGTTATGGACCAAACCAAATCCCCTCAAAACAAGTAAGTAGGACAGCCTAGACCCAAACATTTTCTTATTTTAAAGGCAAATGCCAGGTATTGTCTTCCAGATGCAATTCGATTGGTCAAATTACCAATCTTGAAGGAAAACACACTTTATTCATATACTATAGTTAAAATGCAAATGAAAGAAAGAAGGATTGAAATAATTTAACTCTATTGGAAAACTTAACAGAATGACAGATTATTTAGCTACTAAACCGCAACTATTTCAATATCCTTTAAAGACATGCTTGGCAAAGGCAAATTCAGCAAAATAGATTGCCTCAGATGTAATTCTCCTGTCCAGAGGGAAAAAATATCAAGAGAAAACTCAGATAGGGAACTCAAGCATTTTGCTGCAGCAGTGAGAGATGTCAAGCAGCTTCCAAACCCCAACAGCTACTGAAAGCTAAACTAAAATCCTGGTTCCGTGGGAGCTCAACCCCACCCATTCAGGCTGCTTCTATTGTTCTAACTTTGAAAAAAACACCCAAGGCCTCACAAACTGTTTACTTTCTTGGCCTGAATACAGATAGCTGTATAGGTTTGTCTCAATCTTGCTTCATAAAAATAAACAGGAGAAAATACACCTCATAACGCGATAGTATCATCACGTACAACAATAGAATGGCAAGGTGCACTTCCCAATTTGGTTAGATGCTTCACCCTGGGATGTCTTTTGTCTTTGCTGGTTCTTGTTGTGGGAATGTGAATAGCCCAAGTAAGCAGAACATAGGAAAAGAGGTGACAAGAACTCTCAGTCATCTTTGCAGGCATCCTATACAAATAACAAAGAAAATTACAGCACAGGAACGGGCCCTTCGGCCCTCCAAGCCTGCACTGACATGCTGCCCATCACAACTAAAACCCCCTACCTTTCCAGGGACCATATCCCTCTACTTCCATCCTATTCATATATTTGTCAAGATGCCCTTTATAAGTCACTATCGTATCTGCTTCCACTACCTCCCCGGCAGTGAGTTCCAGGCACCCACCACCCTCTGTGTAAAAAAACTTGCCTCGTACATCACCTTTAAACCTTGCCCCTCGCACCTTAAACCTATGGTCCCTGGTAACTGACTCTTCCACCCTGGGAAAAAGCTTCTGACAGTGCACTCTGTCCATGCCCTTCATAATCTTGTAGACCTTTATCAGGTCGCCCCTCAACCTCTTTCATTCCAGTGAGAACAACCCAAGTTTCTCCAAATTCTCCTCATAGCTAATGCCCTCCATACCAGGCAACATCCTGGTAAATCTTTTCTGTACCGTCTCCAAAGCCACCACATCCTTCTGGTAGTGTGGCGACTGAAATTGAACACCATATTCCAAATGCCGCGGAACCAAGGTTATATAAAGCTGCAACATTACCTGCCAATTTTTAAACTCAATGCCCCGGCCGATGAAGGCAAGCATGCCATATGTCTTGTTGACTATCTTCTCCACTTGTGTTGCCACTTTCAGTGACCTGTGTACCTGTACACTCAAATCCCTCTGCCTATCAGTACTCTGAAGGGTTCTGCCATTTACTGTATATTTTCCATTTGGATTAGACCTTCCGAAATGCATTACCTCACATTTTTCCAGATTAAACTCCATCTGCCATTTCTCTGCCCAAGTCACCAACTGATCTATATTCTGCTGTATCCTTTGACGGTCCTTATTGATATCCACAATTCCACAAGCCTTTGTGTCATCGGCATACTTACTAATCAGACCAGTTACATTTTCCTCCAGATCATTTATATATATTCCAAACAGCAAAAGGTCCCAACGCTGATCCCTGAGGAATGCCCCTAGTCACAGCCCTCAATTCAGAAACACACCCTTCCACTGCTAACCTCTGTCTTCTATGACTGAGCCAGTTTTTTTTATCCATCTTGCAAGCTCATCTCTGACCCTATGCGGCTTTACTTTCTGTATCAGCCTGCCTTGAGGGACCTTGCCAAAGGCCTTACTGAAGTCCATTTAGACAACATCCACTGCACTACCCTCATCAATCATCTTCGTCACTTCCTCAAAAAACTCAATCATGCTTATGAGATACAACCTCTGCTTCACAAACCATGTTGCCTCTCGCTACTATGCCCACTAATTCCAAGTGGGAGTAAAATCTGTCTCGAAGAATCCTCTCCAATAATTTCCCTACCACTGAAGTAAGGCTCACTGGCCTGTAATTAGCTGGATTATCCCTGCCAACCTTCTTAAACAAAGGAACAACATTGGCTATTCTCCAATCCTCTGGGACCTCCCCTGTAGCCAGCGAGGATACAAAAATTTTCCTCAAGGCCCAGCCACTTCCTCCCTTGCGCCTCTCAGTATTCTGCGGTATATCCCATCAGGCCCTAGGCACCGGTCTACCCTAGTGTTTTTCGAGACCCTGAATACCTCCTCCTTTTTGATCTCAACATGATCCAAACTATCTACACACCCTTCCCCAGACTCATCATCCACCAAGTCCTTCTCTATGGTGAATACTGATGTAAAGTACTCATTTAACACCTCACCCAGTTCCTCTGGCTCCACACGCAGATACCCTTCCCTGTCCTTGAGTTGGCCAACCCTCTACCTGGCTAACCTCTTGTTCTTTATATATGTATAAAAAGTGTTGGGATTTTCCTTAATCCTGTTGGCCAATGATTTTTCATTACCCCTTTTAGTCCTCCTGACTCCTTGCTTAAGTTTCTTTCGACTTTCCTTGTATTCCATCCTTGCTTTGTGTGTTCCCAGCCTCCTAGCATTGAGAAATGCTTCCTTTTGCTTTTTGATTGGGCTCACAATATCTCTCGTTATCCAAGGTTCCCTAAATTTGCTATACTTATCCTTCATTCTTAATGGAACATGCCGGTCCTGAGTTCCCAGCAACTTACACTTGAAAGCCTCCCACTTACCATTCGTTAATTTTCCCTCAAACATCTGCCTCCAACCTACATTCTTCAGTTCCTGCCTAATATTGTTGTAATTAGACTTCCCCCAGTTTAGCACCTTCACCTGACAATTACATCTATCGTCATCCATCAGTACCTTAAAGCTTATTGAATTGTGATCACTGTTCCCGAGCTGCTCCCTTACCGAGACGTTGACCACCTGGCTAGGCTCATTTCCCAGTACTTTGTCCAGTATGGCCCCTTTCCTAGTTGGACTATCTACATACTGTTTCAAGATGCCCTCTTGGATGCTCCTTACAAACTCTGCCCCATCCGACCCCCAAGCACTATGTCAACGTAGTCCCAGTCAATGTAGGGGAAGTTAAAATCACCCACGACAACAACCCTGTTACTTTGACATCGTGCCAAAATCTGCCTACAAATCTGTTCTTCTATCTCCCGCTGGCTGCTGGGAGGCCTATAGTAAACCCCAAACATTGAGATTGCACCTTTCCTGTTCCTAATCTCTACCCATGTTGCCTTGCTGTATGAACCATCCGAGGTGTCCTCCTACAGTACAGCTGTGATATTATCCTTAAAAAGTAGTGCAACTCCCCCAAGCCTTTTATTTCCCCCTCTATCCCGCCTGAAACATCTGTATCCTGGAACGTTAAGCTGCCAATCCCGTCCCTCCCTTAACCAAGTCTCTGTAATAGCAACATCATAGTTCCAAGTACTAATCCATGTTCGAAGTTTATCTGTCTTACCTGTTACTTCCTGCATCAAAACAGATGTACTTCAGTCCACCAGACCCACTTTGATCAGCAACCACACCCTGCCTGCTCTTCCTCTGAGTCTTACTGGCCCTATTCTCTAGTTCCCTTTCAGTCCATTCACCCTTGCTTTGCTTCCCCCCCTGCCAAGCTAGTTTAAATCCTCCCGAGTGACACCAGCAAACCTCCCAGCCAGAATATTTGTGCCCCTCCAGCTTAGATACAACCCGTCCGTCTTGTACAGGTGCCACCTGCCCCAGAAGAGATCCCAGTGGTCCAGATATCTGAAACCCTCCCTCCTACACCATTTGTTTCGCCACATGTTGAGCTGTACTATTCTCCTATTTCTATCCTCACTGGCACGTGGCACAGGGAGTAATCCTGAGAGTATAACCTTGGAGGTCTTGCTTTTTAACTTTCTACCTAACCCCCTGAACTGCTGCTGCAGGACCTCGTCTCTCATCCTACCTATGTCGTTTGTACCAATATGTACCACAACCTCTGGCTGTTCACCCTCTCCCTTCAGAATGCTTTCTGCCCATTCAGAGACACCCTGGACCCTGGCACCAGGGAGGCAACATACCATCCTGGAGTCTCTTTTTCATCCACAGAAGCACCTATCTGTACCCCTTACTATAGAGTCCCTTATAGCTACTGCTCTAGCGCTCTTTGTCCTTCTCTTCTTAAGAACAAAGCCAGACGTGGTGCCACCAGTATACTTAGACCATTTTTCTGTCTCTCACTCCCTTTCTAGAAAAAATGTTTTCAAATAAGCCTCAAAGCTGTTTCTGTCAGGAGTAGTTTATTCAAGTAGAATTTCAAAATGCTTCAAATAAGGCAAGAATAAGCCCCACTGCAGCTGTGTCCTCTTCCCTCTGTTGGATGCAAGAGATGATTAAAAACTGGTAAATGCGATTTTGATATTCTTCCTCAAGTACTGGGTAAAATAGTTTCTCTTGAAAATATGCCATCTTCAGAAAAAGTGCAAACGTATGCAAGAAACCACAGCTTTCTATCATAAAATACTTTTAATATAATAAGTCATACAACACTTCACAAGAGTGTTATCGGTCAAAATTTCACAGTGAGGCACATGAAAGACAATAGGACAATTTGCAAGGAAAGTCACAAGTGCAGATGTTGGAGTAAGAGACAACACAACGTGGAGCTGGAGGAACACAGCAGGCCAGGCAACATCAGAGAGGCAGGAAAGTTGACATTTCGGGTTCGGACCCGAAGAATCCCGATTTGAAACGTCAACTTTCCTACTCCCCTGATGCTGCCTGGCCTGCTGTATTCCTCCAGGACAATTTGCAGACTGCTTGGCCAAAGTGATGTTTTAATGCATGCCTTAAAAGAGGAGAGATGGTTAAAGTGGAGGATGGAGACATTTAATGAGGGAATTCCAAAGCTTAAGAGAGAGTTGTATGTTCTGCTTCACAGAGACTTGGCTCACCCCTGCCATTCCCAACAATGCTCTAAAAGCTGACAGGTTCTCCGTACATCCCATGGACTGCACAGCATCCTCGGGTAAGGCAAAGGGCAGTGGGGTATGCTTCATGCTCAACATCTCCTGGCGCTTGGATGTAGCAATCCTAGAAAGCCATTCTTCCCAAACCTAGAATACTTTACAGTAAAATGCCATCCCTACTACCTACTACGAGAATTCACCTCTGCCATCCTGACAGCAGTCTACATACCACCCCATGCGGATGTGAAGAATGCCCTAGATGAGATTTATACCACCACAAACACTCTAGAGACAAAATTCCCTGAGGACCTATTTATTGTGGCCGGCAACTTAAACCGAGCCTACCTCAAGAGGGTGCTGCCAAAGTACCACCAACACATCTCCTGCCCCACCAGAGGACTGAACATCCTGGGCCACTGCTACACAATCATCAAAGATGCCTACTGCTCCATCTCCTCTCACACTTTAGAAATTCAGATCACAGCACTGTGTTCCTCCTCTCAGCTTACAAGCAGAAGCTGAAATGGGAGGACTCTTCACAAAAAGAAGTACAGTGCTGATCCAAGGCAGTGGAAGACCGTTTCTGGGACTGCTTGGAATCATTGGACTGGACCATGTTCAGGTACTCAGCGGAAAACCTAGACAGGTACACCACCGCCATCACAAGCTTCATTAGTAAATGTATGGAGGACTACGTGCCAAAGAAATAAATCCAAGTGTTCCCCAACCGTAAACCTTGGATGAACCTGGAAATTCACTCCTTCCTGAAGACCAGAAGTGCAGCATTCAAATCGGGTGACCCGGACTGATACAGGAAATCCAGAAATGACCTCCCCAAAGGCATCAGGGAGGCCAAGAGGCAGCACCGGACCAAGTTAGAGGCCCAAACCAACCATATGACCACCCGTCGCCTATGGCAAGGCCTAAACGACATTATGGGTTACAAAATGAAGCAGGGCAAGACAGCAGACAAAAACACATCCCTCCCTGATGCACTCAATTCTCTCTATGCTCGGTTCGAGCAATATGCTAGTGGTGCAGTGACACCTGCCCTGACAGCCTGTTCTCTCCATCACCACTGCAGATGTCAGATCAGTCTTCCTGAGTGTCAACCCATAGAAAGTAACGGGCCCAGACGGAATCCCCATCTGAGCACTTGGATCCTGTGCAGAGGTATTCACCAACATCTTCAAACTCTCCATCCCACAAGCTGAAGGCCCCACCTGCTTCAAGAAGACCATCATCATCCCTGTACCCAAAGAAACACATGCAATGTGCCATAATGACTACTGCCCTAATAGCTCTGACTTCAATAATCATGAAGTGCTTTCAGAGGCTGGTCATGGTCCACATCAACTCCAGTCTCCCAACATGCTTTGATCCCCTACAATTTCAAGACAGGGAGGTGGGCAGAAGGGGTGGGGTTGCCTTGTTAGTTAAGAATGAAATCAAATCAATAGCACTGAATGACATAGGGTCAGATGATGTGGAGTCTGTGTGGGTGCAGTTGAGGAACCACAAAGGCAAAAAAACTATAATGGGAGTTATGTACAGACCTCCTAACAGTGGTCAGGACCAGGGTACAAGATGCACCGGGAAACAGATAGGGCATGTCAGAAAGGCAAGGTCACGGTGATCATGGGGGACTTCAATATGCGGGTGGACTGGGTGAATAATATTGCCAGTGGATCCAAAGAAAGGGAATTCATGGAATGCCTACAGGATGGCTTTTTGGAACAGCTTGTGATGGAGCCCACAAGGGAGCAGGCTATTCTGGACTTAGTGCTATGTAATGAGCCAGACTTTATAAAAGATCTTAAAGTAAGGGAACGCTTAGGAGGCAGCAGTCATAACATGGTAGAGTTCAGTCTGCGGTTTGAAAGAGAGAAGGCAAAATTGGATGTAATGGTGTTACATTTAAATAAAGGTAATTACAGGGGCATGAGAGAGGAACTGACGAAAATCGACTGGAAGCAGAGCCTAGCGGGGAAGACAGTACAGCAACAATGGCAGGAGTTTCTGGGTGTAATTGAGGACACAATACAGAGGTTCACCCCAAAGAAAAGAAAGATTATCTGGGGGAGGATTAGACAGCCATGGCTGACAAAGGAAGTCAGGAAATGTATCAAAGAAAAAGAGACAGCCTATATAGTGGCCAAGAGCACAGGGAAATCAGAAGATTGGGAAGGGTACAAGAACAAACAGAGGATAACAAAGAGAGAAATAAGGAAGGAGAGGATCAAATATGAAGGTAGGCTAGCCAGTAATATTAGAAATGATAGTAAAAGTTTCTTTCAATACATAAGAAACAAACGAGAGGCAAAAGTAGACATTGGGCCGCTCCAAACTGATGCTGGAGGCTAGTGAAGGGAGATGAGGAAATAGCTGAAGAACTTAATAAGTATTTTGCGTCAGTCTTCACAGTGGGAGACATGAGTAATATCCCAACAATTAAGGAGAGTCAGGGGGTAGAGTTGAGTATGGTAGGCATTACAAAAGAGAAAGTTCTAGAAAAGCTAAAAGGTCTAAAAATTGATAAATCTCCTCGCCCTGATGGGCTGCATCCTAGAGTTCTGAGGGAGGTGGCTGAGGAAATAGCAGAGGCGTTGGTTGTGATCTTTCAAAAGTCACTGGAGTCAGGAGAAGTCCCAAAAGATTGGAAAATTGCTGTTGTAACCCCCTTGTTTAAGAAAGGATCAAGGCAAAAGATGGAAAATTATAGGCCAATTAGCCTAACCTCGGTTGTTGGTAAAATTCTAGAATCTATTGTTAAGGATGAGATTTCTAAATTCTTGGAAGTGCAGGGTCGGATTAGAACAAGTCAGCATGGATTTACTAAGGGGAGGTCGTGTCTGACAAACCTGTTAGAATTCTTTGAAGAGGTAACAGGTAGGTTAGACCAGGGAAAACCAGTGGATGTTATCTATCTAGACTTCCAAAGACCTTTGATAAGGTGCCTCACGGGAGGCTGCTGAGTAAAGTGAGGGCCCATGGTGTTCGAGGTGAGTTACTGGCATGGATTGAGGATTGGCTGTCTGACAGAAGGCAGAGAGTTGGGATAAAAGGCTCTTTTTCAGAATGGCAATCGGTGACAAGTGGTGTCCCACAGGGTCCAGTGTTGGGGCTGCAGCTGTTCACTTTATATATTAATGATCTGGATGAAGGGACTGGGGGCATTCTGGCGAAGTTTGCCGATGATACGAAGTTGGGTGGACAGGCAGGTAGTACGGAGGAGGTGGGGAGGCTGCAGAATGATTTAGACAGTTTAGGAGAGTGGTCCAGGAAATGGCTGCTGAAATTCAATGTGAGCAAATGTGAGGTCTTGCACCTTGGAAAAAAGAATACAGGCATGGACTATTTTCTGAACGGTGAGAAAGTTCATAAAGCCGAAGTACAAAGGGATCTGGGAGCGCTAGTATAGGATTTTCGAAAGGTTAACTTGCAGGTTGAGTCTGTGATTAAGAAAGCGAATGGAATGTTGTCATTTATCTCAAGAGGGTTGGAATATAAAAGCAGCGATGTGCTTCTGAGACGTTATAAAGCTCTAGTTAGGCCCCATTTAGAGTACTGTGTCCAATTTTGGGCCCCACACCTCAGGAAGGACATACTGGCACTGGAGCGTGTCCAGCAGAGATTCACACAGATGATCCCTGGAATGGTAGGCCTGTCATACGATGAACGGCTGAGGATCCTGGGATTGTATTCGTTGGAGTTTAGAAGGTTGAGGGGAGATCTAATAGAAACTTACAAGATAATGCATGGCTTAGAAAGGGTGGACACTGGGAAGTTGTTTCTGTTAGGTGGGGATAATAGGACCCGTGGGCACAGCCTTAGAATTAGAGGGGGTTGATTTAGAACGGAAATGAGGAGACAGTTCTTCAGCCAGAGAGTGGTGGGCCTGTGGAATTCATTGCCATGGAGCGCAGTGGAGGCCGGGACGTTGAATGTCTTCAAGACAGAGATTGATAAATTCTTGATCTCGCAAGGAATAAGGGCTATGGGGAGAGTGCGGGTAAGTGGAGTTGAAATGCCCATCAGCCATGATTAAATGGCGGAGTGGACTCGATGGGCCGAATGACCTTACTTCCACTCCTATGTCTTATGGTTTTACGGTCTTAATTTCCATACCGATGTAACAGGTCCACAGTAGATGCCATATTCCTAGCCCTGCACTCATTCCTGGAACATCTGGACAACAAGGACACCAATGTCAGGCACCTGCTCATTGACTACAGTTCCACCTTCAACACCATTATCTCCTCCAGACTGATCTCAAAACTCTGTGACCTTGGTCTTATCTCTGCCCTCTGCAACTGGATCCTCAGCTTTCTGACCCACAGGCTGCAATCAGTGAAGATACCTCCTCCAAAATAACGCTCAACACTGGAACCCCCAAGGATGCATCGTCAGCCCCCTACTGTACTCCCCGTATACCCATAATTTTGTTGCAAAATGCTGATTATAATAGTATAATGTAGGGTATGCAGGGTAGTTTGATCTCAGTAGGATGATAGATTGGCACAACATCGTGGGCTGAAGGGCCTGTACTGTGCTGTACTGTTCTATGTCCTATGTTCTATGAGAGGACACCATCTACAGGTTTGCTGACTACACCACCGTATCTAACAATGACGAGTCAGAATGCAGATAAAGAGGGCTTGGTGACATGGTGCAGTGAGGACAGCCTCTCTCTCAATGTCAGCATCATTGACTTCAGAAAGAAAGAATGAGAACATGCCCCCATCTACATCAAGGAGCTGAGATTGAGAGGGTGGACAGTGTCACATTCATAGGAGTGACAATAACCGACAACATGCCCTGTACTTTCCACTAGATGCGCCAGTCAAGAAGGCACAACAACGCCTCTTCTTCCTCAGGCGGCTCAGGAGATTTGTCATGTCTATAAGGTCCCTCACCAACTTCTACAGATGCACCATTGAAAGCATACTGCCTGGGTGCATAACGGCCTGGTACAGCAACTGTTCTGCCCAGGACTGTAAAAAACTACAGAAGGTGGTGTGCACAGCCCAGATCATCACGGAAGCCAACCTTCCATCCATGGGCTCCATTTACACTTCCCATTGCCATGGAAAGGCTGCCAACATCATCAACGACCCATCACACCCCAGTAATGCTCCCTACAGCCACTTCTGTCAAGAAACTTGAACACATGAACGAGCACGTTCAGGAAATGCCTCTTCCTGGCCATTATTAGACTGATGAATAAACTCTAACTTCAAATAATATGATCTTGCAAATGTTGATCTCACCTAGTGCACACCCTGCGCAATGTAACCTGTATGCCTCTATCCAGAGATAACAAAGTGTAGAGCTGGATGAACACAGCAGGCCAAGCAGCATCAGAGGAGCAGGAAGGCTGACGTTTCGGGCCTAGACCCTTCTTCTGAAGTTTTTTTTCAACTTATGATCTGTATGTCCTTGCTTACCATGATCTGCTTGTACTGCTCATAAACAAATAATTTGACTGCACTTAGGTACACATGACAATAAATAAATCAAATCAAATCAAAATAAAGTGTCAGCAGCTGTAAGCATGCCCCTCAAAATTGGAGTAGATAAATAGGGAATGCCCATTCCATTGGTCTATGCAGGACCTTATCAGACAGTGACTGAATTTTCATTCACCGTCAGTCAGTGTTTTACCAACCTTTTACCTGTGTTGCTTCTGCCAATGCTCATTCTAGCTACACTTTTGAAAACGTAACCTTTACAGGTTACTCAGCAAACAAACATTCACACAATGCTTTCCTATCATAAACATATGAAAACTCTCTTCGAAACGCTATGTTCCTCATTCATATGTGGCACATCTGTCTCACTTCACTTACCCCAATGCCTAACTCAAAACTTGCGAGATAATCTTCAGCATTTTGCCAAACCTTGAGGTTTGGATCATCTATTTTCCCAAAGAACACTTCAGGTTTTCCTTCTGTTGTAGTCTATTTGATCTCTTTCTATAAATAGCCATCTGATTTTGTGTTATTTCTCCTTGTGCTTTGTTCTGTATCTTTTCTGACAGTGGCTGGTTATGCGACAGATAAAGCATTCACTTTTAATGGTTGGACGCTGTCTGCAATTGTGAAGTTTCTTTGAAAATAACACTGGCGAGGATTTTTAGTGCCTCCTCATATGTGTCATTTGTAGTTTTATACCTTAAGTATTGAATAGGTTCTGCCAAACTGCTGTATCAAGCTTGATATTCTCAACTTGGGATTGATTGGTGACTTCCATTTCTCTCACTGTCTGAATTGCTTTCTTGAGAGTCAGGTCTTCTTTGGACTGTAACAGATCTGACAAAAATTGAATACCAATTCTTGCAATAATTCTATCTCTTACAAATTCTGACTTGAAATTGTCACAGTCGCTTTTCTCCACTAATTGATAGAGAGTATTAGCAAAATATTTTATGGCTTCTTCATAGAATCCCTACTGTGTGGAAACGGGCCATTTGGCCCAACAAGTCCACACTGACCCTCCAAAGAGCATTCTATCCAGATCCATCCCTCTACCCTTTCCCTGTAACCCTGCATTTCCCATGGCTAACGCACCTAATCTGTTGTGGCTGGTTGGCTCGCCGAGCTGATTCGTTGTTTTTCCGCAGACGTTTCATTACCCTGCTGGGTTACATCATCAGCGCAGCCTCTGATGAAGTGTTTTCCTGCCTGTTATTTGAACTCTGGAGTCCGTTGAGCTGGATTACCTCACTTCCGGTTTTCCTTCACAGTGGAGTGTATATGGGGTCAAGCTCTATGTGTTTGTTGATGGTTTTCTTTGTGGAGTCCCAGGCTTCTAGGAATTCCCGTGCTGCCTCTGCTTTGCTTTCCCAGGATCTTGGTGTTGTCCCAGTCAAATTAATGGTTCTCCTTATACATGTGGATAGAGGTGAGTGATACTACATTGGACAAACAGGAAGGAAATTAACAACAAGGGTAGACTAATATCAATTGGCTGCAAAAAAGACACGACCAATACTCACTCATCTCAATCCACATGAATAAGGAGAACCATCAATTCGACTGGGACAACACCAAGATCCTGGGACAAGCAAGGCAGAGACAAGCACAGGAATTCCTAGAATCCTGGTATTCCACGAAGAAAGCCATCAACAAACACATAGGGCTCGACCCCATATACACTCCACTGCGAAGGAAAACTGGAAGTGAGGTAATCCAGCTCAGCGGGCTCCAGAGTTTAAATAACAGGCGGGAAAACACAACGGCGTTTCATCAGAGGCTGCACTGATGATGTTACCCAGCAGGGTAAGGAAACAACTGTGGAAAATCAACGAACCAGCTCAGCGAGCCAACCAACAACAATATCCACAACCTGAGCTACAAATCTACTCTAAAACCTTAGACACCTAATCTACACATCCGTAAATACTATGGGTAATTTAGCATGGCCAATCCATCTAACTTAAATATCTTCAGAGCGTGGGAAGTAACCAGAGAACCCAAGGAAACCCATGCAGACACCGGGAGAATGTGCAAACTTCACACAGACAGTCACCTGAGGCTAGAATTGAACCTGGGTCCCTGGGGCTGTGAGGCCTCAGTGTTAACCACAGTGCCACCGTGCCACCCTAAGGTTTTCAATTATTCTTCAAAATTATTTATTGATGCTTTAACCTCTTACTGAGATGTAACATCATCAGTTATTGTCCCAATTGTGTATGGAATTGTATTTAATTGTTCAGCTTCTCATACAATACATTTGAGTGCAATCTTATAGGAATTTGGGCAATGTGGGCTACAGCAAAATAAAAAGCAAGATTTAATACAATGGTTCAATCTTAGAAAAAATCATAGATAATTTCTCTAATAGCCTTCACCAATTAGTGGAGAAACGCAACTGTGACAATGTCAAGTCAGAATTTGCAGGAGACAGAATTGTTGCAGGAATTGCTGATGATTTTTTTGTTAGATCTGTTACAGTCCAAAGAAGACCTGACTCTCAAGAAAGCAATTCAGATAGTGAGAGAAACAGAAATCTGGAAGAAACATAGATCAGTCCCAAGGTGAGAGCATCAAACTTGGTACAAGAGTTTGGCAGAACTCATTCAATGCTTAAGTATAAAACTACAAACAACACATATGAGGAGGCACTAAAACATCTTGTCAGTGTTATTTTGCAAAGAAACTTCACAGTAGCATTAAAAGAAGAGAGAACAAGGAGAAAAATCACAAAATCAGATGACTATTTATAGAAAGAGATCAAATAGACTACAATGGAAGGAAAACCTGAAGTGTTCTTTGATTCAGACCTCAATGTTTGGCAAAGTGCTGAAGGTTATCTCACAAGTTTTGAGTTAGACATTGGGGTAAGTGAAGTGGGACAGATGTGCCACACTACGAATGAGAAACATAACGTTTAGAAGATAGTTTTCATATGTTTGTGGTAAGAAAGCATTGTGTAAAGAACTCAGCAGGTCTGGCAGCATCTGTTGAGAGAGAAACAGAGTTAATGTTTTGAGTCCGGGATGACTCTTCTTCAGAATGGAAACATAGAAAAAAGGAACAGGAATAGGTCATTCAGCCCTTTGATCCGCCTGAGCCATTCATTATGAGCATGGTTCATCATCTAACTCAATATCCAGTTCCTGCTTTTCCCTAATATACTTTGATCTATTTAGCCCCAAGTGTTATATCCATCCCTTCTCAAAATCTGACAAAAGTCATTAGCAATTCTTGCAACAATTCTATCTCTTACAAGTTCTGACTTGAAATTGTCATAACCATGTAACGCCACTAATTGGTGGAGACGATTAATGAAAAATGCTCCGACCCTGACTGTTTTCAGTGGTAGCTAATTTCACAGGCTCAACACTCTCTTGGTGAAGACACTTATCTTCATGTCAGTCCTAAAAGGACTACTCCATATCCTTAGACTGTGACTCCTGAGTCTGGACTCCTCAGTCATTGGGAAAATCCTGCATCTTCTGTCCATATACTGCTAGAATTGTATGGGTTTCTGTGCAATTCCCCCCCCACCTACCTAGCCCAACCCCCTCCCCCCCACCCCATGCCCATTCTTCGGAGCTCTGGCCAATATAATCCTAATGGACTCAACCTCTTCTAATAACGTCAATCCTGTCATCACAGGAATCAGTCTGGTAAACCTCTAAACTATCCTTCCACAGATAAGGAGACTAATACTGTGCATAATGTTTCAATCCTTAGTATTAACACTTTCAGAAGCCCCTTTCAGACATCATGACATTTCTGCTCATCAACATTTAGATGGACAACGATTTAGACTAATTGAAGGAAGTGGAGCAGTCAAAAGAGGTGGTGCTATCTGGGCACTTCCTACATTTCTGGAGAATGTCCTCCTTCATTATTTTCACGTATATTGGGCATGTGTGAGCACATTAAATGACACAGACATTATGTTCCTTATCACTTGTACTTCCATTTTCACAGCAACATGATCTCCAGGAAGACCTTTATTTCCTGAATTTCCTGTGGCAGCACTGCCAAGCCCCCATTATGTGGGGTCATTTCTTCTTTGAATTGTTTGCATCAGGATCTATGGTTTACTTGCCAGTACCAATGTCATATGCCTTCAAGGCCAGTGACAGCCCCACAATAGCTGCTTCCTGACCAGATTTGATGATCTCCATCCAGTCACGTTAGTTGTTTGATGTTTTCCACATGCACAGACCTCTTTCAAATTAAGGAATAGTGCTAGGCATAAAAATTCTGGCACTGAGGCTATGGATAGCATCATAGACAAACGCTTTGGAGATGACTGTGGTGATGACTGCCCTATCCTTCTGAAGGAGAAGGGAATATTCATGCAAGGAGTTTGTTTCAGAGAGAAAATGAGAAATATCTTTCAAATGTGGCAAAATTGAATTGGTGGCACAGCAAGGGAGAAATCCAGAGCAGAGAATATTTCACCTTGTCATTGATTTCTATCGGGAAATTCTGTAGAGGTTTTAGCAAATCAATTCTAGCTGTGAGTGCTGTGTGCTTATGTCAGTTTGGATCAAGTTGATTGACTGAAGTAAGGCTGACTCAATGATCTGGAAATGCTGAGCTAGTAACTATTTAGTACTTATTACAAGATAAGGAAAAATAATGTCCACAAGCAATAACTATAAAACACAGTTCTTTACTTCCTCTAGAATAGCTTTACTGGGATTTTATTCTCATAGGCAACTATTCCCAAAAATTTCTATAGTAATCTTCTGGAATCCAACTGCACGACAGCTTTCTAAAGGGCACATGAAGGAATGGAGCCCTATGAAAAAATACATCACAGAGGCACTGCTTGTAGGACACGACAGTCTTATAGAATTTGTTATTTTGTAATCTCTTTTAACTCACTCTCAGAGTGGCATTAGTAATTATTTATGGTTATGAAATGCTTGAAGATAGCCTTTGCCTCAAACCACAAGTATTACTGATGGCAACCAGGAGAGATGTCTTTCATAGATTTATTGTATTTGTGGCTGTCCATTTATACAACTCACCACAGCCAGACCATGCACTGCACACCACTACAAGCTGTTTGAACAACGTGCTAGATGATGAATACTTAGGTACGCTAAAATCGATACACTGGAGATTTGTTCAATCAAACTTAATGATTAAAGACATGTTAAATAGATAATGTATCAATGAATTTGTAGGTTAGGGTGCATTTTAATGAAGCCGCCTGTTTAAATTGCTTACTATGCAATCACGTAAATTTGCCAAATATTTAATTATACTGCCTACATGTCCTCTAACTGTGATGACATCGATGTACTGTTTTGTAAGTTCTACAAGAATAGAATTGGATCATTCTGAAAATGGACATGGATTGAGATGCACAATTAGCCCCTCCATGATCTCTCCCCTGCCCATTCATTCTGATGCAGGCAGCGCACTAACTACACATTGCTAGTGCAGTGTGTAGTGTGTGCAGATTGTAGTGCAAAACTAGCACCATAATGATTGGCAGTACGGGACCCAATTTCATCTGAATCTTGCAGCTTTAGGTCAGCCTGTACTTCTCACTATCACAGCTCTTAGAGGGGTGTCTGCTATTCCAGATGGCAAATTTCAGGGACGTGGAAACATCTGATACACCGTCTCTTGCTCAGAGTGAGGTGGAAGAGTTGTTCCCTGAAGATGAGTGAAGAAGGCTGACTATCGTCAGGCCACCTGAAGACAGGCCTTCAACCTCTGTTCCTTCTTCCTCTTCTTGCAACTTGTCCTCCTCAGGGTCATCTTTGCTCATTCTTTCTGTCACAGTGTAGGTTGAGGGGGATTAAAAAGTGCTGCACCCCATAAGTGAGAGCAAATTATCTGAGAAGAATCCTGATGGCAGAACCACAAAGAACAGAACAACCAGGTTCCCCAGCCTTCCCTGTAGACTTCAGCAACTTTAAATATTAATACGAACCAGCAAACATTTCTATTAAGTCAATCATAGCCAATAGAAATTAATCAGCAACGAGCCACATAGTAGCTAAGATTGATCAATAATTGGAGTGCACGGCTCTTCTTGTTACTGAGTGTACGTTCAGCTGTACAAGGTTAAGAGAGAATGTTAGTTAGTGGGTGTTACTTGGAGAATTCAGGTTGAAAAGTGTTGCGCACTGACTAATTTCATGATCTGCTCGCTTGACATAATTCTGGCCTTTGCTTCCAGCATCCAAAGTTGCCAATGATGGGAGCCGCACCAGAAAGTGCAGGTGTCATTTTGCCACTTAAACAGCGCACATAGCATTGAAATCCAAATGCTACACAAACTAGTTTTCCAGTAAAATTATTTAATTCTATATTACAAATGTCAAAATAGAAGACCTTGAACCTTCATTCTGTTCATTCACCGACATTGTTATTTAATGGAAATGCCGATATTGCGGGCTTGATTACAGCAGTGACACTGCCACACCTTATCTGCAGAACAGTATAAAATGCATTGCCTGGGTTTATATTCCAGACCATATACCAGTTTTAGTGTGATTAATATTGTGAAGAATTTATACAATAAAATAGTGCATTACATAACCCATCATGAGCTATTCAAATATATATCTTAAAAAATGTAAGAATTTTCTTTATGATAGGTGTCTCATTTGTGAGACATTTAGTGATGAATGTTGGAGGAATCCAACCTGGACAAGTTAAGTGTTTAATTATCAGCTGTTACACTGATGTCCATTCATCAGTGCATTGTGTAACATTATGGGTAACATTGTGGTAATAAGGCCAGGTTGTGTTCTGTGGATGTAGTTATATAATCAGGCAAATTTTCCACAGAACTCTAGCCTTGGAATAGAGCCTTTCTATTCTTACATGCGAGCCAAGTTCTTTCGGAAAATTTTACAGCATGACTACTGAACACAAACTGGCTGCAATGATGTCAGGCTTCCAGAATGCAGTAAATGAAGAAGTACCAATGACAAAAATCAATGATATAGGATGAATGTGCAAGTCTCTTTATATAATCTTGCACAAGAGCAAACAACATTTTAAATACAAAGAATGGACTAAAGCACTTTTAAATCTATTTTTTTGATCTGCATGTTGAATGGCTTCCAGACATTTTATTCTCATGAAGAGAAAGTGGAAAAATAGATAGATACAGAAAAGCAAAACTTAAAAGGTTAAAAATGTAAGAACATAAAAGGGATAAAAAGATTTATACCAAACCTCTATAGTTCTGATCTGGGCTAAGCAGTTATCAATGGACCCTGTTTAATCTTAACACATATCCTTAACATGCATAGCTTTCAGTAAATTTGTTCATATTTAATTCATAGACACATAGAATCATACAGTGCAGAAGAGAGTCTTCAGCCCATCGAATCTGTACCACCAAAAATGTACTATAATCCAGACCAGTCCCGCTTTCCCACACTAGATCCATAGCCATGAGGCAAGAAGTGGTACACAGAGAGCATTAAAATTATGCATTTAACTCCTTACACCCTATGTTGGCACAAAGCATTTACTCAGTCATGGAATTTATGCCACTCTGTTGCTCTTTTGATGGCAAACACTGGTGGAAAAGGATCCCTAACTTTTCTTTAATTTTTATTCATTAATGTGATAAGGGCGTCACAGGCTAGGGAGCATTTATTGCCCATCCCTAATTACCCAGAGAGCAGTTAAGAGTCAGCCACATTGCTGTGGGTCTGGAGTCACATGTAGGCCAGCCCAGGTAAGGATGGCTGTTTCCTTCCCTAAGGTACATGAGTGAACCAGGTGGGTTTTCCCCGACAATCGACAATGGAGTCACAGTCATCATTGGACACAGTCTATGTCCAATTTTGGGCCCACACCTCAGGAAGGACATACTGGCACTGGAGCGTGTCCAGCGGAGATTCACACAGATGATACCTGGAATGGTAGGCCTAACATACGATGAACGGCTGAGGATCCTGGGATTGTATTCATTAGAGTTTAGAAGGTTGAGGGGAGATCTAATAGAAACTTACAAGATAATGCATGGCTTAGAAAGGGAAGCTGGGAAGTTGTTTCCGTTAGGTGGGGATAATAGGACCCGTGGGCACAGCCTTAGAATTAGAGGGGGTCGATTTAGAACGGAAATGAGGAGACATTTCTTCAGCCAGAGAGTGGTGGGCCTGTGGAATTCATTGCCATGGAGCGCAGTGGAGGCCGGGACGTTGAATGTCTTCAAGGCAGAGATTGATAAATTCTTGATCTCGCAAGGAATCAAGGGCTATGGGGAGAGTGCGGGTAAGTGGAGTTGAGATGCCCATCAGCCATGATTAAATGGCGGAGTGGACTCGATGGGCCGAATGGCCTTACTTCCACTCCTATGTCTTATGGTCTTATTAGATTCTTAATTCCAGATGTTTTATTGAATTCAAATTCCACCAACTACCATCGCGGGATTCGAACCCTTGTCCCCAGAATGTTATCTGGGTCTCTAGATCAATAGTTGAACGATAATACCACCAGGCCACTGCCTCCCCAACTTCCTGCAATAATCAAGCAATGTAGAATTTCATTTGAAAATTGTCACACTTCAACAAAAACAGTACATTATGTGTTACATGGGATAATAATAATCTCATTTTATAAAATAGTTTGTCCAATGATCAATGTCATGAAAGATCTGTTAATGTCCTTAGTTTAGCTGAATACTTACTGACATACTTTGCTGGAAAATATTACCAAACTCAGGTATCCATTGGGTGGAAAGCATTCAAACTTTTAACTTGAAACAATATTTGAAAATAATGCATATGGACAATAAATAAGTGTCAATTTCTTTTGTACAACATTGACGTGAAAAGTACTTGTTTATCGATTCCATTATTGGTTTATATGGTTTACTATTTATTCATTCAAATTGCTGTGTTTATGTGACATTACTCACCTGGTGCCTACCAGCATTCCCGCACTGTGCATGCCTTACTCTGTGCTGACTGTACTGTATCGGCAAGCTGTGACAGTCCTCAGTCCTTTGCCTGCACAGAGGCCATCCCAGGGGCAAGGACTGTCATGGATAGGAACATGTGTGCCCACCAGCTGGGAGTCTGGGTAGGTGAGGGGCAGTATTGGCAGGTCACCTCAACAATCTCCTTCGTAGAGCGTGTTAGGAACCTGTGTGTGACTTCTCCTCTGGCTGGGTGTCTTGTGATCCCAGCCTGTCTCCTTGTGAGAACAGGCACCTGAACTACACTCATAGCTCACCTTCTGACTGTAACCTGGCTTTGGTCCTGAGGATAAAATGTTGGTGTGAAGGTTGTTAACACTGCCCTTGAGAGTGCTGGGTCTGTTTCTTCATTGCAACTTGACATTCACTGCAACCTTGACTTTCAACAGTGTTACCATCACTGAATCCCCCACTATCAACATCCTGAAAGTTACCATTGACCAGAACCTCAACGGGACTCATCACATAAACACAGAGGATACAAAAGCATGTTAGAGGCTAAGAATACTGCAGCAAGTAACTCACCGCCTAACTCCACAAAGTCTGACCATCACCTACAAGGCACAAGTCAGGAGTGTGATGGAATACTCCCCACTTGCCTGGATGGGTGCAACCCCGAAAACACTCAAGAAACTTGATACCATCCAGGACAAAGCAACCCACTTGTTTGGCACTACATCCACAAGCATTCACTTCCTCCACCTCCAGATGCTCAGTAGCAGCAGCGTGTACAGTGTACTGTACTATCTACAAGATGCACTGCATAAATTCATCAAACGTCCTCAGACAGCACCTTCCAAACCCACGAGCACTTCCTTCTAGAAGGACAAAAGCAGCAGACACTTGGGAACACCACGACCTGCAAATTCCCCGCCAAGCCACTCACCATCCTCACTCGGAAATGCACAGCCATTCATTCATTGTCGCTGGGTCAAAATCCTGGAATTTCTTCATTGTGGGTAAACTCACAGCAGGTGGACTGCAGCAGTTCAAGAAGGCAGCTCACCATCACCTTCTTAGGGATGGCCAATAAATGCTGGTCAGCCAGAGATGCCCACATCCCACAGAATTAATAAAGAATGAGTGAAGTGTGGTTATATTAAGGAGAGGGCTTTCCATTTTGTCTGTGAATGAAGTTTTTGCTTTACACTTTTTGTGGATGGGCTTCCAAAAACTGACGCTGTAACTTAGTGCAATCCAGAGCTGATGTGAAATATTATTCATATTAAGAGGAGTTCAACTGATTATGCATTAAAATCTTAATTAAACATGAATTGCTCCCTTTCAATGTTATACATACTATGGCCATACTAACAGGAATACAGGCTAATCTTGCATTCAGATTATAATTAAACCATGATTGCTCTCTTCTTTTATACGCTGTCATATTTTTACTGCTTTTGTCTGCTATATGTTGACATAAATGAAAAAATACTTTAGAGAAAATGGTACTAAAATGAATTAATTAAATGAAAAATGAGAGTATAAACATCATTGTGCTACTCCTTCACTGCTGCGTTAATCCCCAAAACATTTCTTTCCTTCATACAAAAAAGGGATATCAAATAACCCAGAAAAAAAGACCTGGCAGGAATTCATGGAACATTTCCATTCTGCAGGTACTGTATAGTGACAAAAAACAGTAATATAAGTAACAGGCATTAGTTTAACACACCCCTTCCAAGAAGAATGGAAAAAGACATGTTTCCTTTTTAAAAACATGCTTCATAAATAAGATACTTTGTGAAAAGAGCTATTCGTTAAGTGTTGATGGTATATCACTTACATTTGAATTTTATGGCTTAATAAGAAGAGCTTTTGCAATGACATTTTAAAGAAGACAATCATGATGTCAGTACCTGGTAGACTAATTTGCAACCCCAGGGCAAGACACCACATTGGGTTAGCACAAGGAAAATTTTCTGCATTGTCGTACAATGACAAATCTCTCCTAATTAATTCCAGTGCTGCTGCACCACGGTGGTAGGATCTTAAAATATTGGTAATACTATCCAAGTACATCACTGTTAACAATTATGCCCCTCTTCCTCGTTGGTCTGAGAAGTGAAAGCTATTGATTTACACTAAATAAAAACAAGGCTATTCTCTAGTTGGGCATTGTGCTTAGAGGCAAATTGACAAGATGAGAAAAAAGAAACCTTGACGAATTCAACAAAGTAACACGCAGTATTAATCATGAGTGCAATACATATTCATGAAGAAAATTAAATACAGAAAGTCAATTACTAAATAAGTGTTGGCGACATATGGTATGAATTTATTGAATGTACTGAAGCCCTGATATCATGGAAGTAACAAAATACTACCAATGCTGTATTAATTGCAGTTACAGTGTGCATTGGAACTGGTATTTTTCTTTTTAACAATACTGTAGAAACTAAAGTAGCTGCATTCATAGATATGGTGATTTAAAAACTCACAGTTAATAACGTGCACTGGACTTCCTCCAAAAGTCCCTAGTAAAGTGATGGAAGGTGTTACCAACAGTGCTATCAAGTAGCACTTGTTTAAAAAAAACTAATTTAAAACCCAGCTGAAGAAGTAAGACAAAAATGTGACATTTGCACCACACAAACGCCAGGCTACGACCATCACCAATAAGAGACAACCAAACCATCACCATTTGACATTCAATGGTGTTACCATCACTGAATCCCCCACTATCCACATCCTGAAGGTTACCATTGACCAGAACCTCAACTGGACTCACCACATATATACAGTGGCTACAAGAGCAGGCCAGGAGCTAGGAATACTGTGGTGAGTAACTCACCGCCTGACTCCTCAAAGCCTGACTCCTCAAGGCACAAGTCAGAAGTGTGATGGAATACTCCCCACTTGCCTGGATGGGTGCAACCCTGACAACACTCAAGAAGCTTGACACCATCCAAGAGAATGCAGCCCGCTTGATTGGTACTACATCCATAAGCATCCACTCCCTCCACCACCGAAGCTCAGTAGCAGCAGTGTGTACTATCTACAAGACGCACTGCAGAATTTCACCAAAAATCCTCAGACAGCACCTTCCAAACCTACGACCATTTCGATCTAGAAGGACAAGGACAGCAGACATATGGGAACTCCACCACCTCCAAGATCCCCCCCAAGTTACTCACCATCCTGACTTGGAAATATATCCCCATTCCTTCACTGTCTCTGGGTCAAAATCCTGGAATTCCCTCCCTAATAGCGTTGTGGGTCAACCCACAGCTGGTGGACTGCAGCAGTTCAAAAAGGCAGCTTATCACCACCTTCTCAAGGGCATCTAGGGATGAGCAAGAAATGCTGGCCAGCCAGCAATGCCCACATCCCAAAAATGAATAGAAACAAAAATGGGCAACAAAGTTGACGCTTGGGCCTCAACATCAAGCCACTCATGAGATGGAAGGCTTTAAATATTTAAACAAATAATGAGTTCCCAATATGTGTTGTGTATGCCATTTCCATTTGAATTTCCTGTTATGCGTATGTTCCACGGTGGAGAGGCCCCAGGATCTCAGATGCAATTGGGAGCTTCAAGCATTGATGTCCATTCCATGCCGCAAACATGGATGACTTCCCTTCCTCTCAAATACTTTAGCTGACCCCTATTGGCCTCTTGCTTCCCCTTCCTCCTTTCCTAATGTCTTTCTCTTCCCCAGACAGCTTTGATCTCTGGCCTTCTGTCCTCTCAGTTGCTAAACTTTTTCCTGGCTATTTGGCTGGCTGCAGGAGGGAAATGAAAGAAATAAGATAAGGTCCAGCAGAGGGCAGGGGGTCTGGTCCATATTCTTCAAATGTGTAGAAATTTTAATTTAAGCCATTAAGCAGCCAGAGAACATGATGAGCTGAAATAAAATGAGATCTGCATTCATTTAATCTGGCCATGAGTGGATACAAAAGGAACACTCTGAGCAATTCACAATGTTTCCGTACTACTGTGCAGCTCTGGTTTCAGGCCTCAGCCCTGATGTATTGTATATGGCTGCAGCCAATTTATATCCTTTGAGAGGGCACGCAATGTTAAATTTAGTGCCCAACATATCACATTAAGGGAGAAAATTTGGATTAGGCCTGTTTTTGGGCACAAGGATCATGGAAGGATCAAGAGGAGGTGATGGCCTAGTGGCATTAACGCTGGACTGTTGACCCAGAGACCAAGAAATGTTCTGGGGACCCAGGTTCAAATCCCGCCATGACAGATGGTGGAATTTGAATTCAATAAATATCTGGATGTAAGAGTCTAATGATGACTGTGAATCCATTGCTGATTGTCAAGGAAAAGCCCATCTGGTTCACTGATGCCCTTTAGGGAAGGAAACTGCCTTCCTTACCTGGTCTGACCTACATGTGACTCCAGACCCACAGTAATATGGCTGACTCTTAACTGCCCTCTGGGTAATTGGGGATGGGCAATAAATGCTTCCTGGCCAGCGATGCCCTCATTCTATGAATGAATAATAAAAGAAAGGAAGCAGCCAGCACATAAACTTTGTGCTTCCTTCGTAACTAAGTAATTACAGAGTCTGATAAGCATAGGGGCACTCTGCTCAGCAAGGGGGCCCGCAGTGTGAATGGTTAGCCATGCCTTTTAGAGGCAGTGCTTCTCTTAAAAAAAAATAGGGAGCTGTACTCATCTGACAGACACAGCAACAGACTGTCTCTGTTTGGTTGGAAAGAACAACACAGCAAATAAAAAAGAAAGGGATGAGGGCCCCCAGCTTTTCTGATGCAGAACTGAATACTTTAGTGAAGAGAGGGTGGGAGGTGGTATATGTGGGATGGGTGAAGAATGCTGTCAAGAAGCAGCCTGAGAAGGAACTGGGAGCAGGACACCACGTCCCCGAGTCTGGCCCTGAGAACACATTTGGATAAAGTTCAATGAATGGTCAAGGTTACCATCACTCGATATTTCTTATCCACTAACTCACATTTAATTTTTTGCACTGCCTAATGCACCATTACTTATTCATTAGCAATCAGGACTCTTAGCTAACATTCAGACATTTCTGATCACCTACCTGTTACTATCAATCTCACATCTAGCTTCCACATACTTCCAGATATTCAGCTATGGCTGACAAATAACTCAAGCACATAGTAATACACTCTCTGACAGACATTTCCCACTCTGGCAGCTTGTGGTGATCCATTGACCCCAGGAATGGAGCAGAATTTATAGGGTATAGGAATGCCTGTGTTGACTCAGTCCTCTGGAGAAAATAATACACTGGGAAACTATTGCAGAGAATTCTGAAGGAGAGAATTAATCTCCACTTGGACAGGCAAGGGTTGTCCAGGAATAGTTAGTCTGGCTTTGTTACAGGGAGATCTGCCCAAAAAGTAAGATAGAATATTTCAAGAAGACCTGGTTTGTAGATGAGGGTAATAGTGTTGATGTAGTTTATATGGATTTCAGCAAAGCCTTTGACAAGGTTCCACATGGAAGACTGACAAAGAAGGTAAAACCAAATGGGAACCAGGGTAACTTGACAAGGTGGATCTGGAATTGGCTCAGTGATAGGAGACAGAGGGTGGTGGTAGAAGGCTGCCTGTGTGACAGGAGGCTAGATTTCGGTGGCGTACCACAGGGGTCAGTGCTGGGTTGCTTTTTTTTGGGATATATTAACATTATGTAGAGGAGAAAGTGGGGGAGAATTTGTGAGTGACTCGAGGATTGGGTGTATGGTTGACAATGAGAAAGAGGGTCTTAGCTTACAGGAGGATATAGACAAATGGGCCAGAAGGGCAGATGAGGTAACAAGACAATGGAGTACTCAATGAATGGTAAGACACCAGGAAAGTCAGAGAAATAGATGGATTTTGGGTTTCTTGTCCACAGATCCCTGAGGGTGGCTGGATGGACTAATAGGGTAGCTAGGAAGGCATATTAAGTAAATCAGATATGATAGTAATGGGAGGATAGGTGACAGGTTGCTGCTGCAGTATGTGGAAGCTGCTGGACACCAATGTGGTCCAGAGCAAACACATCTGGAGTAAATATTTGCAGCTGTAAGAACTTCAAATTCAGGTTGAGGAGCTGTATTCTAAGCTATGAACAATGTCTCACACCAGGGAAGGCAAATGTTAACTGGACACTGCAGAGGATGGTTACATTCTTCAGATAAAGTATTTGAAAATTTGTCTGTGATCAGAGTCAGAAGGATATGACTATAGGTGGGGTAGGCATGAGGACCTAGGAGACTAAAATTGAAGAGCGTTACTCTCTGCAATTGCAATGGTTGTGAGGATGACCATATCCAGAGTGGGATAGGAAGGGATAAAGTGTATCAACACAGAGCAAGAGAAGTAATAAAGGTAAAAGGGAAAAAAATGGTTAAAAGGCAAAATTAATAGTCTTTATTTGAATGCATGTAGCATTCAGAACAAAATGGATGAATTAACACCAAATAACATCCTAATAGATGTGATCTTATGGCCATTACAGAGGCATGGTTACAACATGATCAAAGCTGGGAACTAAATAGTCAGTAGTTTGTGACTTTTTGAAAGGACAGGCAGGAAAGAAAGGATACTGAGTATTAAGTAAGCAAGTTTATTATCTGTTATTGGAAAAATGTCAGAGTATTATAAAGGATGTAACAGCAAAACATTTAGAAATACATAATATGAACAAGCAGAGTCAGCATGGCTTCATGAAGATAAAATCACGTGAGATAAATTTTCTAGAATAATTTGAGCACTTAGCAAGTGGGATAGATTAACGGGAAGAAGTGAATGTAATATAGTTGAATTTTCAGAGGCATTTGGCAACGAACCACACATTAAGAATTCTCAAGATAAGAGCCCATGGTGTTAGGGGTAGGATGTTAACATGTATAGAGGATTGACTAACTAAGGGGAGTTTGGATAAAAAAGGCAATTTCAGGAAAGCAATCTATAACTAATGGTGTGTCATAGGGATCAGTGCTGGAGTTAAAATTATTTGAAATATATATTAATAACTTGAATAAGGAAAGTGAATGTACTATAGCCGAGTTTGCAAATTGCACTAAAATAGGTGAAAAGGCAAGTGGTGGGAGTCTGCAGAGAAACCCTGGCAGGTTAGGTGAGTTGACAAAATCTCGGCAGATGGAATATAATGTGGGGAAATTTGAGGTTATGCACTTTTGCAGGAAGAATACAGGTGTTGAATATTATTTAAACAAGGAAAGACTGCAGAAATCTATGGAACTGATGGCTTTGGGAGTCCTCCTCCATGAATCTCAAAAATGCTAGCGCATAAGATTACCAGGTAATAGGGAAGGTAAATGAATGTTGACATTAATTTCAAAGGGAATGGATGATAAAAGTAGAGAGGCTTTGCTAAATTTATATAAGGCACAGGGTAGACCACAGCTAGAAGACTGTGAACAGTTTTGGGGCCCTTATGTAAGGAAAGATATACTGGCGTTTGAAGTAATCCAAAGAATTTCATTAGACCTTTACATAGGATCCATCCCATCAGGTTCAGGGGACTTATCAGTTTACAGCCCCATTAGTTTCCCGAGCATTTACTTCCAATGATGGGCATCATATTTATCCCCACTCCTCATTTTTTCCCTTGAATATTTAATCATTCTGGGATGCTATTGCTATTTGCTACTGTGAAGATTGATGTAAAGCATGTATTCAACTCCTCTGTCATTTATTCATTCCCCATTTTTAATTTCCCAGTCTCATTCTCTAAGGGGCTTATGTTCATGTTGGCTTCTTGAGGAATTAGACTTCTTTTAAAACTCTTTCCACGTCTCCCTTCTATTTTCTTCAGAAATAATGCCAACAAATCACCGCAGCATAGCTACAGTGGAGACTCTTGGTGGTCCTTTAAATCCTGCACATCCAATTGCAATTTCAAATTATCATCTCACACAGCATTTCCTCATTTAACACCTTTCCGAAAGTTCAGCTGAGAGACCCACTAATTGCATGTCAGGTGTCTCAGTCCAGAAATTACCTCACTATTTGTACAAAAAACTAAGTTAAAAAAGTTCTGTCCATTTCTTCCACTAACTTTTCAGCAACTAAAAGAAAGTCAAGAACACCTCACCTGGAAGGAGGAAGGTTATCTATGAAACTAACAATCTACCACTGGAGTTCACTCTTGCAGCTAAATGCTGGTTGTCATTGTGATAAGGTGCTGACTAGCTTAGTGTTGACAAATGTGGCAGAGTGTGTGCCAAAGCAACATTAAAAGCTGTTGGACAACACAATGTATCCTCACTGCATTTTTCAGTTCTTCCACAGGGTGCATGTGCCTGTCAGGGCCATTCCAGAACTGGCTGGGAGTTTTCCAACCACTAAATTTTGATTTCTTTGTCTTCTGTAATGTCAACATTCATTTACCTTCCCTATTACCTGGTAATCTTATGCGCTAGCATTTTTGTCATTCATGGAGAAGGACTCCCAAAGCCATCAGTTCCAAATTTTTAGCCACAGACCCCAAAATATTAATGTGCCTGGTGAAATATTAAGAGTGAATATACCACCTTCCAACATTGATGACCTTGCAAATCTACCACATTGGTTGTGTTCTTGGCCAACCTGAGGCCACGAGGCTTGCGATCTGAATGCAAATCCTTCTTTTTCTGAATACAATTTCTTCTTGTTATCATATTCTAGCATGTCCCCGTATTTCTGGAATTACTTGTTGCCTTAAATATTCACAACAAGCAAAGGTTTGTATAAGAGTAAAGCATTCATATCAAAACATATCTTATAAATCTGGTTAGCTGATAAAACTCAATTTGTCCTTTCTTCAGATACATGATTGCATTGTGAGTATTAAGCAGTTAGTGGAGCATGGAGTTACCTCCTCTCAAAATCTGTTCCAGGACTGTGCACAGTTCTGGTCACACTGCTATAGGAAGGATATTACTAAATTGGAGAGGGTGCAGAAAAGATTTACCAGGATGTTGCCGTGACTGGAGGTTTTGAGTTATAAGGAAAGGCTGGATAGGCTGGAACTTTTTCACTGGAGCATAGGAGGTTGAGGGATGACCTTATAGTGTTTTATAAAATCATGAGGAAGATAGATAAGGTTAATAGCAAAGGTCTTTTCCCTATGGTGGGGGCGTTCAAAACTAGACTGCATAAGTTTAAGGTGAGAGGGGAAAGATTTAACATTTACAGAAGGTGTTCGACAAGGTGCTGCACAAGAGGATGTTGCGTAAGATAAAAGTACACAGCGTTACAAGTAATATATTAGCATGGATAGAGTATTAGTAAATTAACAGAAAGCAAAGAGTGAGGATAAATGAGATAACAAGGCATAGAGCTGGATGAACACAGCAGGCCAAGCAGCATCAGAGGAGCAGGAAGGCTGACATTTCGGGCCTAGACCCTTCATCAGAAATGGGGGAGGGGAAGGGGGTTCTGAAACAAATAGGGAGAGAGGGGGAAGTGGATAGAAGATGGAAAGAGGAGAGGATAGGTGGAGAGGAGACAGACAGGTCAAAGAGGCGGGGATGGAGCCAGTAAAGGTGAGTGTAGGTGGGGAGTTAGGGACTAGATAAGTCAGTCCAGGGAGGACGGGCAGGTCAAGGAGGCGAGATGAGGTTGGTAGGTAGGAGATGGGGCTGGGGCTTGAGGTAGGAGGAGGGGATAGGTGGGAGGAAGGACAGGTTAGGGAGGCGGGGACGAGCTGGGCTGGTTTTGGGATGCGGTAAGGGGCAGGGAGATTTTGAAGCTTGTGAAGTCCACACTGACACCATTGGGCTGCAGGGTTCCCAAACAGAATATGAGTTGCTGTTCCTGCAACCTTCAGGTGGCATTGTTGTGGCACTGCAGGAGGCCCAGGATGGACATGTCATATGAGGAATGGGAGGGGAAGTTGAAATGGTTCGCGACTGGGAGGTGCAGTTGTTTAGTGCGAACCAGGCGTAGGTGTTCTGCAAAGCGGTCCCCAAGCCTAAATGAGTGCTTTCCTGCTTGGAGATCAGTGGCTAGTAGTAGTTTGCTCCGGTATCAGCACTGGGACCGCAATTGTCTACAACTTACATAGATGATTTGGATTTGGGGACCAAGTATAGTGTGTCAAAGTTTACCAATGACACCAAGGTGAGTGGTAGAGCTAAGTGTGTCGAGGACACTGAAAGTCTGCAGAAGAATATAAATAGGTTAAGTGAGTGGACATGGATCTGGCAGATGGAGTACAGTGTTGGTAAATATGAGGCCATCCATTTTAGTAGGAATAACAGCAAGTGGACTATTATTAAATGGTGAAAAATTGCAGCATGCTGCCGTGCAGAGGGACCTTGTGCGTGATTCACAAAAAGCTGTCTGCAGGTGCAGCCGTAATTAAGAAGGTGAATGGAAAATTGTCCTTCATTGCTGGATGGATCAAATTTAAAAATAGGGAGGTTATGCTGCAGCTGTATGGGGTGCTGGTAAGTCCACATCCGGAGTACTGTGTACTGTTTTGGTCTCAGGAGGGGGTGTAGAGGATGTTCACTGTGTTGATTCCAGAGTTGAGAGGGTTGGCTTCCGAGGAGAGATTGAGTAGACTGGGACTATAGTCAATGGAATTTTGAAGAATGAGGGAGCATCTTATAGAAACATATAAAATTATGAAGGGAATAGATAAGATAGAAGCAGGGAACTTGTTTCCACTGGTGGGTAAAACTAGAACAAGGGGGCAGAGCCTCAAAATAAGGGGGAGCAGATTTTGGACTGAGTTGAGGAGGAACCTCTTCACTCAAAGGGTTGTGAATCTGTGGAATTCCCTGCCGAGTGAAGCAGTTGAAGCTAAGTCGTTGAATGTTTTTAGGGCAAAGATAGACACATTTTTGAACAGTAAAGGAATTAAGGCTGACAGTTGGAGATGAGTCCATGATCATCCATGATCTCGTTGAATGGTGGAGCAGCCTCAAGGGGCCAGATGGCCTACTCCTGCTCCTGTTTCTTATGTTCTTAAAAGGGACCTGAGGGGGCAACACTTTCACACAGTGGGTGGTTCCTATGTGGAATGAATTGCCAGAGGAAGTGGTGGATGCAGGCACAGTTACAGTATTTAAAAGACATTTGGATAGGTACAAGAATAAGAAAGATTTAGAGGCGTATGTGCCAAACAGAGATAAATGGAATTAGTTTAGTTTGGGAAACTTGATTCGCATGATGAGTTGGACTAAAGGGTCGTATTCTGTATGACTCTATGACTGTATGACTCAATGCGAACAGTATTTCTAGGGTGTAGTTTCACAGGCTTTAACAGCCTTTTACAGGTGATATCAAGTAATTAAGGTCTCTCAGCGGGCTGTTTGATGGTGGAGGCCATAGCAGAATATCTTGTCCCCGAGCAAACTGAAAATGCACACACAAGAGCTTTCTAGCAAGGACTGCTCAGTAGCAATCACAAGTAAGTCTCGGCCAGTTGCCTACCCTCTATGGCCCAGAGGTTATTGCAGATACTTGTTCTGCACTGAGTTGAACTGACTCCAGCCATCTATACGAAACTTGGTTTACAATCCAAATGAAGTTGCAGTACTTGTGGTAAGTGGTAGTGTCCCTACCTCTGAGCCAAGAGGTCTATTTTAAAGTCTCATCCTGCTCTAGAGGTGTGGAGAAACAATTCTGGATGGGTTGATTGGGAAAATACCCATAATCCAGATAAGTATGGCTTTGATTTATCTATTGTAATTAACTGTATCCAGGATTAGCAAGCGTACGAAAATTCAAGATGCTAATGTATTTGACAATGCCCTATACTTGCAGAAATGTTAAAGACATAAAATGTTTGCATTAGATGCTCTTAATTAACTTTCACCTCTATATTAGAATAAATTATTGCTGAAGTGTTTCTTCTTTAATGTCACGAATTAAATTACTCTATTGTTTGACCTGTCGGTGGTCACTTTTTAATTGAGTCGGATTTGCTAAGATAAACCTTTCCAGAAACCAGTGATAAGTTCTCCTGAGATGGTAAATATTGCTTCTTCGTACAATTACTAAATTGTAACATGGTTGTGAATGTTTAAAATAAGAATAATTAGCACCAGTCAAATTCAAAAATCTTACATTATGATCGTTGATTCTTTTAATATCACTTTTCGCTGGAGTCAAAAACCATATGGTGTGTACAGAATTAACAGAGTGTGGAGCTGGAGTGTTGAGACTGTTGAAGTACTGGAGCAGGGAGAAATGAATTAGGTGAAACTTACTTCATAAATAGCTTGGCAATAATTTTCTCAATTGATCTAAAAAGCACAAAAGTGAAAATTAAACAATTCTGTACACACTCAGAGATAGCAAGAACTGCAGATGCTGGAGTCAGGGATAACACAGTGTGGAGTTGGAGGAACACAGCAGGCCAGGCAGCACCAGAAGAGCAGGAAAGTTGATGTTTCGGGTCGGGACCCTTGTTCAGAAAAGGCAAGGAGGTGTCTCCAGCATCTGCAGTTCTTACCATCTCTGAGTGTGTACAGAATTGTTTAATTTTCACTTTTGTGCTTTTTAGATCAATTGAGAAAATTATTGCCAAGCTATTTATGAAGTAAGCTTCACCTAATTCATTTCTCCCAGCTCCAGTACTTCCAGAGTCTCAAAATTCTTCTTACCATTAGCCTCCTGATTCCCACTACCCGTTTGTCAGCAGTCCTGCAGAATGGGCCCTGTCTTCACTTTACCACAATTATAAACACTAACACGAAACTTGCAAAAAAAAACACTATCAAACAGTTCCATCTGTTAGTAAGAATACTTTAGAATCACACTTGTGCAACACTGTCTGGTGTGCTGATTCAACTTTCCTGTTAACCCTCACCAGTGTTTCCCTATTGGTTCTAGCTTAGACTTGGAAGGTTATTTAGTTTCAATTACGAGCACTTCAGATGGCCATTGCAGGAAACAAAACTGTGGTGTACAAAATGATCAGAGGTATAGATAGAGTGGACAATCAGAGACTTTTTCCGAGGGTGGAGGTGGCTATTACGAGGGGGCATAGTTTTAAAGTGAGTGGAGGTAGATATAGGGGAGAGGTCAGAGATAGGTTCTTTCCTCAGAGAGTGGTCAGGGCGTGGAATGCATTGCTGGAAAGGGTAGTGGAGTAGGTCTCATTAGGAGCATTTAAGCAGCTATTAGATAGGCATATGGATGATAGTATAAGGTAGGGGTGGAGGTTAGATCGACCTTAGAATTAGGGTAAAAGTTCGGCACAACATCGTGGGCCGAAGGGCCTGTACTGTGTTGTACGGTTCTATGTTCTAAACCTTCATCAACTCTAGGTTTTGAGGGTCCAGCATCCTGGAATGAGTTAGTGGAGTCTGGCCCAGCTGCCAATGCAGCAATAACATGGGCAATATTGTAGTGGGTCACATGGAAACAAGCATGTAACCTTTCTGTGAGACAATGAGAGACGCACTGTGATAGTTCTGAAAAGGTTAATTTTGAAGACTTCATTCAACTTCATTTACTCTTATGATGATGTAGAGGTACCTGTGATAGACTGGGGTGGACAAAGTCTATACTCACACGACACCAGGTTATGGTCTAATGGGCTTATTTGAAATGACACGCTTTTGGAGCACTGCTCCTTTGTCAGGTGAAGGGAAGCACACAGGCACAGAATATTTAGGCAGAAAGATAAAGATAATTCAGGTAATTAGGAGTATCAACAGATCAGTACAAATGATGTGAGTGAAGTGTTCACAGGCTGAATAACAAGTCTTTGCAGGTGATCGAAAGTGTCAGATGGTGTGAAAAAACAGCCGAATAGCAAGTGAAGAGATGACCTATGAAACAATTAATAAGGCAGAGAGATAATTACAAAAATCAAAAACAATCTTATTTTGGACTATAACCTGGTGTCATGTGACTTCTGACTTAGTCTTATGATATCATAAGGAAAGACAGTATATTTTAGGATCTTGAAGAGGACAGACATGTTATTTAGGACTCCAAATGGCCTTAGCAGCAACGTTTAACTTACTAATCTGACCTGTACCCAATTGCTATCATTCAATAAATTGCATCTTGTTTAAAACAAGAGCTTTTTCTCATTAAGACTCACTGGCGGTGTTCCTCTACTTCTGTAAACTAAGTAGACACTTAGATCCAGTCAACGAAAAGTGGTGGCGGGAACATGTACAACAGCATCTTCAATGGAACCCAGACTACTTTTTTGTGGTTATCCACTAGATTTCTGTACTGCAAAAGTGTTGTGACTTTTTAGATGCCCTGTAACTCTGGCACGCAGAACCAGTAGGGCAGCTGCCTAAATTTTCATGGCATCAGTGTGAGCTGTCAATGGAACTATCTCATGGTGGATATCACTGTCATGTTTGTTCACCCCACATTGGACACAATGATCAAATTGCCCTTTGTGAAGCTTCAACACAAACTAAAGTGTGTTTGAGATAACAAGGTGTAGAGCTGGATGAACACAGCAGACCAAGTAGCATCAGAGGAACAGGAATGCTGACGTTTCAGGTCTGGACCCTTCTTCAGAAATGGGGGAGGGCAAGGGGATTCTGAGATAAATATGGAGAGAGGGGGAGGTGGATGGAAGATGGATAAAGGAGCAGATAGGTGGAGAAAAGATGGACAGGTCAAGGAGGCGGGGATGGAACCAGTAACTGTGAGTGTAGGTGGGGCGTTAGGATGGGAGTTGGTCAGTCAAGGGAAGACGGACAGGTCAAGGAGGCGGGGATGAGGCTGGTAGGTAGGAGGTGGGGGGGTGTTGAGGTGGGAGGAGTGGATAGGTGGGAGAAAGGACAGACAGCGCAGGGAGGAGGGGATGAGCTGGGCTGGTTTTGGGATGCGGTCAGGGGTGGGGAGATTTTGAAGCTTGTGAAGTCCACATTGACATCATTGGTCTGCAGGGTTTCCAAGCGAAATATGATGTGCTGTTCCTGCAACCTTCGGGTGGCATTGTTGTAGCACTGCAGGAGGCCCAGGATGGACATGTCGTCCAAGGAATGGGAGGGGGAGTTGAAGTGGTTCGCGACTGGGAGGTGCAGTCGTTTGTCTTGAACAGAGTGTAGGTGTTCCACAAAGTGGTCTCCAAGCCTCTGTTTGGTTCCTCCAATTCACAGGAGGCCACATCGGGAACAGCAGATACAGTATACCACATTAGCAGATGTGTAGGTGAACATCTGTTTAATGTGGAAGGTTTTCTTGGGGACTGGGAGGTGGGGTGAGGGGGTAGGTGTAGGGGCAGGTGTAGCACTTCCTGCGGTTGCAGGGAAAAGTGCCAGGAGTGGCGGGGCTAGTGCGGAGTGTGGAGCGGACAAGGGAGTCACGGAGAGAGTGGTCCCTCCGGAAGGCAGATAAGGGTGGGGAGGGAAAAATGAAAGTTGCCACCCAGGTTGATAGGGTTATTAGGAAGACGTACAGTGTGTAAGGTTTTATTGGTAGAGGGATTGAGTTTCGGAGCCGTGGGGTCATGTTCCAGCTGTACAAAACTCTGGTGCGGCCGCACCTGGAGGATTGCGTACAGTTCTGGTCACCGCATTATAGGAAGGATGTGGACGCACTGGAAAGGGTGCAGAGGAGATTTACCAGGATGTTGCCTGGTATGGAGGGAAGGTCTTATGAGGAAAGGCTGAGGAACTTGAGGCTGTTTTCGTTAGCGAGAAGAAGGTTAAGAGGTGACTTAATAGAGACATACAAGATGATCAGAGGATTGGATGGGGTGGACAGTGAGAGCCTTTTTCCTCGAATGGTGTCGGCTAGCACGAGGGGACATAGCTTTAAATTGAGGGGTGATACATATAGGACAGATGTCAGAGGTAGATCCTTTACTCAGACAGTAGTAAGGGCATGGGATGCCTTGTCTGCAGCAGTTGTAGACTCGCCAACTTTAAGGGCATTTAAATGGTTGTTGGATAAACATATGGATGATAATGGAATAGTGTAGGTTAGATGGGCTTCAGATTGGTTTCACAGGTCGGCACAACATTGAGGGCTGAAGGGCCTGTACTGTGCTGTAAGGTTCTATGTTCTATGTTCTATGTCCTTGGTGGTGGGGTCTGATTGCAGATGGCGGAAGTGGCGGAGGATGACGCGTTGGATCCGGAGGTTGGTGGGGTGGTACGTGAGGACGAGGGGGATTCTGTTTTTGTTGTTATTGCAGGGAGGGGGTGTGAGGGATGAGTTGCGGGAAACGTGAGAGATGCGGTCGAGGGCGTTTTCGACCACTGTGGGGGGGAGGTTGCAGTCCTTGAAAAACAAGGGCATCTGGGATGCCCGGGAGTGGAATGCCTCATCTCGGGAGCAGATGCGGTGGAGGTGAAGGAATTGGGAATAGGGGATGGCATTTTTGCAGAAAGGTGGGTGAGAGGAGGTGTATTCTAGGTAGCTGTGGGAGTCGGTGGGCTTGAAAATGATATTGGTTTCCAGGTTGTTGCCAGAGATGGAAACAGAGAGGTCCAGGAAGGAGAGAGAGGTATCAAAGATGGTCCAGGTGAACTTAAGCTTGGGGTGGAAGGTGTTAGTAAAGTGGATGAACTGCTCAAGCTCCTCGTGGGAGCACGAGGCAGTGCAGATACAGTCATCGATATACCAGAGGAAGAGGAGGGGGAGAGGGCCAGTGTAGCTTCAGAAGAGGGATTGTTCCACATATCCTTCTTTTGCTCTGAATCATTGACACAACTCGCTCGCAGGTGACCTTGAATTCCCTGATAATCTTTACCAATCTTTTTCAGTAGCCTGGGCTAGAAAAGTCAACATCTGAATCATTTTAAAAAAGCAAATATGTCGCTAGTGAGCTGTCAACTCAGGAGGCACATTCCCTTACCTTAGCACTTGAACTGGTGTGCCTAATGATTCATAGTATGAAGATCCATCATCTACCTAGGCTACAGTGTGCCTGTGGCACCAAGCTTTGAGTTAGTGTTTGCATGGGTCAGAGTGAGTGACATTGCATCTTCAGAAACCTAGCCTGATGTTCCTGTAGTGGCACAGAACTGTTAAAGGAAAGACAGCAATGTGCATTGCCTTTCAGTGTAAAGAGAAAGTACTTACTAAGGGCAGCCGCAGTTTGTCATGCCAAGAATGTACAATGTAAGATGGAAGTAAGAGAACACAAGGAGAATAAAATGTTCCTGTACCATAATATTCCTCCAGTTACTATTTGCTGCAGTTACAACTTTGCACATTCCTGATGTCAGTTTCATTCACATTTTCTTCTGGTCGTGGTCTCCTACTACAACCTGCCAACAACCTTCTCCTTCAGGAGTTATTCACAGCTGGTGAGAAGTTTACAGCTTTGTCTATTATTGGAGAAACACTGGAATGGAGTATGTGGTATGTAAAGTGTGATATTGGGTTTTGACATACCATAACTCTAATGAGATCAATGAACATTTTTTTTCAACTTTGTAGCTACATACTGGGAGCTAAACCCTTGGCATTCACTTTGTCTGCTACTAAATATCTCCCTCCTCACTCAAATAAGCATGCATCCAATGTAAAACATGTCCAGGTACAAGTCTAAGTGATGACTATAACCTGCCTGCACCAATTTCCTGAGTTTCTGGGACCATGTGACAGGCTTACTTTCACATGATCAGATTTCCAAGGCTTCTTCCTATTGGTGTATATGTAAAGGTGATTGTAATTGTCTTTTGTGCCGTTCATTGATTTTGTTCTTATTTTTAGTACTTGTAATGTATGTTCTCTATTGTTTGAGAGTATTGTTTCCAGAATCCCTTTCCCACTCCTGTTCTGTGTAATGTTAGCACATCGTGTCTCAAACCTGAGGAGGCTGAGAGATTACAATGACAAACTGCAGAGCCCTGGCTCAATAAAGGTTGTAACACCTTACTAATTGGTTATTATCAAAAATAAGGATCGCGTCTGCCCCAGCCAATTTCATGTGTACAGAAAAAAAGTGCAAAGAAAATAAGGAAAACAATGAACACGCAGCCACTGAGACATTTTCTGTGAGTTGCTAAGCAACGGAATATAGAACCAATGTCGTTAAGGTAGCAGGCTCCTTTTGCCGAGGATGTTGCATTAAAGTACGCCTCAATGATTTGAAATCTAAATCTGGGATTGGTTTATGATGCCCTGCAGACCAGTGACAATTCATAACATTGTGCATATTTATGCAGTATCTATAATTCTTTGCAGTCTGTGATTATGTGATTTAAACTTAATTTTTTGATCAGGTTGTCCATATAAAGTGCAAAATTGTTTTATAAATGATAAAACATTAACCTGTCAAAATCACAATATTCGCCAGAAAGGTATGTGCTGTCCAAATTTAATGCAAAACTTTTCTTCTGACTGACTTCACTTTTAATCAAATACAGAGAGAATGTTAACCTTGTGGTTTACCCACTGTTCGTCCTCAAAGTGACACATAAAATCTTGAGCTCTGAAAATTAAATTTGTATGTAATTAACACTAAACTTCTATCAACCAGTAAAAAAAAATCTGCATTGGGAAAGATTGCAGAATCTGTGTCTAATATGGATGCTATGAATACCTCCTTAAATTCAGATAACCTTTGGTAAATGTTAATATATTCAGGTGTTGGGACATGTGGCAGTGAGCCTTTTGTACAGCCATTTTTGTAATTATACAATGCCTAGCAGTGCTGAACATCTTTCAGTGTCAAATTCTAACACCTATATATTCCTTTGATTGCTATTCTGTGTGTAGTTTGTATACTCAGAAATGTCATGCACAATAAAACCAACATTCAAACCTTCTCTTGAATAATCATTTCTGATATCAAATTCACTGCAGAAAGGATGAATTCTCATAGTCTGTTTTGCTTTTTCCTGTTTTATTTCCATCTATAGCAGTTTAATATATGCTTACTCACTACACATTCAACTCAAATGTTTGAGAGTAAATGGCACGTCTTGTCTACAATCTGTTTGTTTATAAATAGAAAATTTGTACCAACATTTGTCTTTGTTGTAGCCCGGGGTTAGATGTTTCTAATGTGGGAAGAATTTTGGCAAGCAGTATGCATCTCTCTTAAGATAACAAGCGTGGGGTTGGATGAACACAGCAGGTCAAGCAGCATCACAGGAGCAGGAAAACTTGCATCTCTCTTAACTTTGTATTAGTATGCTCTTTCAAAAAAGGAATGATTTGATGAGAGCCTGCCTTTCCAGCTATTTCTATTATATGTTCTGCAGAATATGGAGCATGGAGGACTTGGAGATTTCTGATGATTGTCACAGGAAGTTGTAACAATCTTCAACTCAAAGACTAGACTTTGGTTTTAGGGATTGTTTACAGAAATGATGGCTGTCGCAGAACGTGCAGCCCTCCTCTCCCTCCGCTCTAATCCCAACCTCACCATAAAACCCGCGGACAAGGGAGGCGCAGTTGTAGAATGGCGCACTGACCTCTACATTGCTGAGGCCAGGCGCCAACTCTCTGACACCTCCTCCTACCGCCCCCTGGATCATGACCCCAACCCATAGCACCAAACCATCATCTCCCAAACCATCCACAACCTCATCACCTCAGGTGACCTCCCACGCACCGCCTCCAACCTCATCGTTCCCCAACCCTGCACCACCCGCTTCTATCTCCTTCCCAAAATCCACAAACCTGAATGCCCTGGTCGACCCATTGTCTCCGCCTGCTCCTGCCCACCGAAATCATCTCCACCTACCTAGACTCCATTTTCACCCCATTGGTCCAGGACCTCCCTACCTATGTCCGTGACACCACCCATGCCCTCCACCTCGTTCAGATCTTCCAATTCCCTGGTCCCCAACACCTCATTTTTACAATGGGCGTCCAGTCCCTATACACCTGTATTCCCCATGCAGATGGCCTAAAGGCCCTCCACTTCTTCCTGTCCCGTAGACCTGACCAATCCCCCTCCACTGACACCCTCATCCACTTAGCCGAACTCGTCCTTACCCTCAACAACTTCTCTTTCAATTCCGCCCACTTCCTACAGACAAAGGGGGTGGCCATGGGTACCCGCATGGACCTAAGCTATGCCTGCCTCTTTGTAGGTTACGTGGAACAATCCCTCTTCCGTACCTACACTGGCCCTAAAGCCCACCTCTTCCTCCATTACATTGATGACTGCATCGGCGCCGCCTCGTGCTCCCACGAGGAGCTCGAACAGTTCATCCACTTCACCAACACCTTCCACCCCAACCTTAAGTTCACCTGGACCATCTCTAATACCTCTCACTCCTTCCTGGACCTCTCTGTCTCCATCTCGGGTAACCACCTAGAAACCAATATCCATTTCAAGCCCACTGACTCCCACAGCTACCTAGAATACACTTCCTCCCACCCACCTTCCTGCAAAAATGCCATCCCCTATTCCCAATTCCTTCGCCTCCGCTGCATCTGCTCCCAGGATGAGGCATTCCACTCCCGCACATCTCAGATGTCCTTATTCTTCAAGGACTGCAACATCCTCCCCCCCGCAGTGGTCGAGAACGCCCTCGACCGTGTCTCCTGCATTTCCCACAACTCATCCCTCACACCCCGTCCCCGCAATAACAACCAAAAAAGAATCCCCCCTCGTCCTCACGTACCACCACACCAACCTCCGGATCCAACGCATCATCCTCCGACACTTCCGCCATCTGCAATCTGACCCCACCACCAAAGACATTTTTCCCTCCCCACTCTAGTCTGCTTTCCAGAGGGACCACTCTCTCCGTGACTCCCTTGTCCGCTCCACACTCCCCTCCAGCCCCACCACACCCGGCACTTTTCCCTGCAACCGCAGGAAGTGCTACACCTGCTCCCACACCTCCTCCCTCACCCCAATCCCAGGCTCCAAGAAGACTTTCCACATCAAGCATATGTTCACCTGCACATCTGCCAATGTGGTATACTGCATCTGCTGTACCCGTTGTGGCCTCCTCTACATCAGGGAAACCAAGCGGAGGCTTGGTGACCGCTTTGCAGAACCCCTGCGCTTTGTTCGCAACAAACAACTGCATCTCCCAGTCGCGAACCATTTCAACTCCCCCTCCCATTCCTCAGACGACATGTCCATCCTCGACCTCCTGCAATGCCACAGTGATGCCACCCGAAGGCTGCAGGAACAGCAAATCATATTCAGCCTGGGAACCCTGCAGCCCAATGGTATCAATGTGGATTTCACAAGCTTCAAAATCTCCCCTCCCCCAACCACATCCCAAAACCAGCCCAGCTCATCTCCACCTCCCTAACCTGTTCTTCCTCTCACTTATCCCCTCCTCCCACCTCAAGCCGCACTCCCATCTCCTATCTACTAACCTCATCCCGCCCCATTGACCTGTCCTCCTTCCTGGACTGACCTATCTCCTCCCTACCCCCCCACCTACACGCCTTTACTGGCTCCATCCCCGCCTCTTTGACTTGTCTGCCTCCTCTCCACCTGTCCTCTCCTCTATCCATCTTCTATCCGCCTCCCCCTCTCTCCCTATTTGTTTCAGAACCCTCTTCCCCTCCCCCATTTCTGATGAAGGGTCTGGGCCCGAAACGTCAAGTTTTCCAGCTCCTGTGATGCTGCTTGGCATGCTGTGTTCATCCAGCTCCACACTTTGTTATCTCGGATTCTCCAGCATCTGCAGTACCTATTATCTCTGCTTCTGTTTGTTTAGTGCTTTGATGTAAAAATTACATACTAACTAGCTTCTCTTAAGACATTGATTCAATGAATAAAAGATTAGGACACATAACCAAAAGCTTTGTCAGAAAAATAGAATCTAAGGAAGGTGTTCCATGAGGGTATAAAGATGGACAGGTAAGGTATTTGAGGAAGGAATTCCAGAGGTGCATGAAGACACATAGACAAATAGAGAGGTGAAGGGAGGATGTGCAAGGGAAGGGAGAGCAACAAAGAGGTTAAGATAGGGATGACATACAAGTCCTGTAGGGAATTTACATTGTGAAAAAAAAGTCTTCAGTCATATTCAGCATTTCCAACAAAAGGCAGCACACAACTAGATCTAGTAATTGAGAATGAATTCATACAGATAAGACAAGGGAAGGGATAGGAATAAAAGAGAGGATATATTCATGGAGTCAGAGGAAATGGGTGTGGTCCTTAATCAGTACTTCTCATTGGTATTCACTAAGTAGAAGGAAATGGATAATGGTAAGACCAGGAAGGAACATATTGATATTCTGGGGCGTGTTAATGCTAAGAATGAGGTGTTGGTTGTCCTGAAAAACATTCAAGTAGATTAATTCCCAGGGCCTGATGGGATCGTTCCTTGAATACTGAAGGAGGCAAGAGAGGAGATTGCTGGGGCCTTGTCAGCGATCTTTATATCCTGTTTAGTCACAGGCGAGGTCCCTGAAGAGAGGGGAGTAACCAAAGTTGTTCCTTTGATTAAGAAGGGCAATAGTGATAATCCACGAAGTTACAGGCCGGTGTGCCTCACATCAGTCATAGGGGAATTATTAGCCAAGTTTCTTATACACAGGATTTACCTGCATTTAGAGAAGAATGGTCTTATTAGGGATAATCAACATGGCTTTATGCAGGGGAGGTCTTGCCTCAAACTTGATTGAGTTTTTTGAATTGGATACAAATTGGGCTTGGTTCTAGGAGACAGAGAGGAAAGGTAGAGGGGTATTTTTCTGACTGGAGATCTGTCATCCATGGTGTTCCGCAGGATTAGTACAGGGACCTCTATTGTTTGTAATGTGTGTGTGTGTGTGTGTGTGTGTGTGTGTGTGCGCGCGCGCGCGCGTGTGCACGGGTGTGTGTGTGCGTGTGCACAGGTATGTGTGTGCATGTGCACGCATGTGCGTGCGTGTCCATGTGCATGCATGTGCTTGTGTGCGTGTGTGCATGTGCGTGTGTGTGTGCATGTGTGTGCGCACGTGTGTGTGCATGTATATATGTGTGCATGTATGTGTGTGTGTGTGTGTGTGTGAGAGAGAAAGTTGAGCGGAGAAATGGCAAATGGAGTTTCAAGTGTGAGGTGTTGCATTTTGGCTGGTTAAATGCAAGAGGACAGTGTATGGCAAGACCCTTTGGGGCATTGAAATTTCCAGGGTTCTTGAGGTGCATGTCCATAGCAAGTGGCAACGTAAGTCGATAAGATGGTAAAGAAGGTATACAGCATGCTTGCCTTCATCGGCTGATGAATTGAGTATAAAAGTTGACAAGTCATGTGGCAGCTGTGTAAGACTTTAGTTAGGCCACATTTAGCATATGTGTGCATTTCTGGTCACAACACTATGAAAAATGTGGAGGCTTTCGAGATAGTACAAAGGAGGTTCACCAGGATGTTGCCAGGATTGGAGTGTATTAGCTATAAGAAGAGATTGGACAGACTTGGATTGTTTTCGCTAGAGCAACAGAGGCTAAGGAGTGATTTGATAGAAGTATATAAAATGATGAAGGGCATGGATAGGGCGGATAGTCAAAGTCTTTTTCCCAAGGTGAAAATGTCAAATATTAGAGGGCATAGGTTTAAGGTGAGAGGGGTAAAGGTTAAAAGAAATCGAGAAAATTTCATTTTTGCACTGAGGAGGTATTTGCCAGGAACATGCTGCCAAGGGATGTACATAGCAGATATCTTAACCAACTTTAAGAGGCAGGGAATAGAGGGATACAGACTATATGCAGACAGATGGGATTTGCTTAGAATGGCATCATGGTGGCACAGATATGTTGGGCTGAAGGGCATGTTCCTGTACTCTGCTGTTCTATGTTTCTGTGTTCTGTGTATCCATATGAATATATGGGAGTCGCTAGGTAATAGTAATCACAACATGATAGCATTCATGATATAAACTGAGAAGGAATTAAGTAAGACAAAGATGACTGTCATGAATAGAAAAAAAGGTTGGTTTTAAGAAGACAAGAATGGGACTGGAAGAATAAATTGTTGAGGTAGCTACTTGCTTTTATATGTATGACGCTATGATTTAAGGAAGATAAATATAAGTAATGGGTTTTGTCATTTTCCAAAAAATACTGAATTAATCAATGGACACTTCAGAATTTTATTTAATCTCAAAATGGACCCTGAGGTCTGCCTGAAATGGATACTGGATGATAAGTTGCTTTGCAACGTCTAAGGGCAAATGGAGTTGGTTTGATGGTGCATGGACTGGCATTATCACATATTGGGAGTTATAGTACATGAGGTGGCATGAGGCAACATGGGCTGGTATGAATAGGACATTGGCCATGCGTCAATGGATATGGGGGTGAAAAGCGTAAGGGCCACAAGGGCTTTTCCTCACACATGCAACAAAGTACGGACCACTGAGTTTGGCTTTTTGTCCAAATACCTCCATACCCAGCAGTTCTGAAGGTCTTTCAAAGGGTGGTGATCATGATGTTCATTAAAAGCAAACCCACAGGAATGGAAATTCCAGTGTACTGCCTCGAGAGTGAAGATGTAGAGCTAGGAATTGTTCCAATGGAATAAAAATTCAGATCACATACTCAGACCAGTACCTTGACAATGAGGGAGAAGCTGATAAAAAGAAATCCAAATAGTTAAGGCATGAGTGAAAACAACACAGTGAGATGCCAAAGGCAAACTTCAGAACTAAATTGGCATGGGGCATTCAAAAAATTATCCCAGAGACACAAAGCTAACAAATAAAATTGTATCAGAGATAATAGGAACTGCAGATGCTGGAGAATCCAAGATAACAAGGTATGGAGCTGGATGAACAAAGCAGGCCAAGCAGCATCATAGGAGCAGGAAAGCTTGACGTTTCGGGCCTAGACCCTTCATCAGAAAATCAAAATCTGACGAAGGTTCTAGGCCCGAAATGTCAAGCTTTCCTGCTCCTATGATGCTGCTTGGCTAACAAATAAAAGCCTGTTTCTATATAGAGCCACTAAAGAATAAACATAATAAGCTCTCAGGCACTAAAAATGAGGTGACAGCTGTCGTGATTGTAACAAGATCAGCCAAGTGGATCTCAATGAATAAGAGTTCCCTGATTGGGGCTGCTAACCTGGTCCAATCAGGGACCCTGGCTGACACATAAGAACAAGAATGTCAGAGGTTGTGTTCACTCTGACAGCCGGCTCTGAGGAAGACAGACCAGCATCAAGTACTACGCACATGTAAATAAATGGTGATTTCATGGCGCAATACTGGCTTCTGCGGATTTAGTCCTACAACAGATTAAATACTTGATTTGCCTGAGTATTTATCAGAAAAATTAACATGGTGAACAGGAGGTTAGAGGGTTGGATGAAAATAATGTAGATACAGTTAAATTACACACAGAGAATAAGCGATAAGTTGATCATACCTGAAAAGGATGGATGGCTATGTCAGGGAAAATCTAACAGACACATTATAATTTTTGAAAATTCTTTCATTAGCAAGGCCTACAACTTACCTTAAGAAAATGGTGGTGCGCCATCATCTTGAACTGTTGTTGTCTATCGGGTAAAGGCATACACATAGTGCTATTAGGAAGGGAGGTCCAAGATTTTGGCCCTGCAGCACCAAAATAGTCCAAGTCAGAATGCTATGTGGTTTGGAGGGCAACTTGCAGGCAGTAACTACCCCACGTATCTACTGGCCTTGAATTTCTGTGCTAGCTGTTAAAAGTTCGGAAGGTGCTGTTGATGAAGCCTTGGTGAGTTGCTGCAGTTCATCTTGTAGATGATACGCACTCCTGCCACCGTGAATCGGTGATGGAAGGAGGGAATGTTTAAAGTGGTTGACAGGATGCCAAACAGGCACCCATCTTTATCCTGGATGGTGTCAAGCTTTTGAATGCTGTTGGAATTGCACTAATTCAAGCAAATGGGCAGTATTCCATCACACTTCTGACTTGTGCCTTGTAGATGGTGGACTCAATATGGGCAGCTGGGAGGTGATTTACTTGCCGCAGAATTCATAAGGTCTATGCAGTTTTCATAACTACGGTATGTATATGCCTAGTGTGCAATTCAGCAATGTTAATGCCATTGAATATCAAGGAGAGATGGTGGGATTCTTTCTTGTTTGGGATGATCATGGTGTAGCACTCATATGACACCGATGTAACTCACCACTGAAAAATTCAAGCCTGCATGGTGTCCAGTTCTTGTCGCATTTGGTACCAGTGGATTCGCAAAGGGGGCTGAACATTATGCTATCATCAGTGAAAATGCCCAGCTCTGACCTTACCATCGAAGGAAGGTCATTGATGAAACAATTAGATCCAGGATGCCACCCTGAGCAATTGCTGCAGTGGTGTTCCAGGGTTGAGACGATATGCCTCCAACAGCCAGAAACATCTTGCTTGTATACATATCAAAATGTATTTGTACAAGGATTAGTGACAGAAGACTGGTAGACAAGCTACTGTGACTCCAATTTGAAAAAGGGACAACAATAAAGTTAAGGGATCTATAAACCAGGTATATTAAAAAGGCAAACTCATTGTCATATAGAAGTAGACATTGGAGAGAGATGACTGGTGGTTGTTTAGCCTGTGGGTCACCATGCCTCATGTGAGGGGAGAGATTAAGAGTCCTTTACGGCAACTTCAGTTGGTGCAGGAGTTAAACCTGTGATATTAACACAACATTACATTTGAAGCCAGCCATCCAACCAACTGAGATAACCATCCACCTGACCAGGTACAAGCAGCGTAATCAAAAGAATGCATTATCAAAGATGTAATGAAAAAATCATCTAGATTCCGAAAATAAATCGAAGAATAGCCAGAAAGGATTCAAATAGGAAAAGTCATACTTCCCCAATCTTTTTGAATTCATTCAAGTAAAAGAAATTGTAGGTAAGGGTAAAACAGTACACATCCTAGACCAGTCCTTCCAGTTTCTATATAATTGGAAAACAGATGTTCCTCCCGAGTTATACATTGGTATCTTCAGAAGTTCTCTTGTAATAACTAGATGGGAATTGTGCAGGATGTTTAAACTTCTGACAGACAATTACTCTGCATCCGGAGCCTCAGAAAAGATCTTCAACTCTGAATTAAAATCATAGATTTTGGAGGGTTCTAACCAAAAAAATGTTAGGCAGATTGAATCATTGTCTAACTCCTGGATATTTATACAATGGACTCCCACTGTGGACAACTCCTTTGGTCCACAGCCTACAATCCCCTGACTTCCTACAATCCTCTAACAATTTGAATCCCCAACCAAGCCCTCTGACATATCTTCCCTGACCTTCCAATCCTCTGCTGGTGCTCCAAGAACCCCATGAATCTCCATAACCCTCTGAGCTTTGAAACAATACCACCCAACAAACTTCGAGACACTCCTGCCCTGCACACAAATACCTTACTCTCCAAACCCCCACCTGGACTATCAGACAGCATACCCATTCATCTGACCCACTGAATCTTTGCTGGAGCCCATCGACATCCCTATGTTATGCCTATCTCATCTCAGTGATCTGATTTACCACCCATCACTTTGGCTTCATGCCTGACCTGACACTGCTCTCTCTGTCACTCTCCCATCCTCCCTTCCCCGCCAACATACCCACTTGCCTCAACCACAAGAAAGCCATTTAAATGGTCCAATCATTTTCAGTGTTGCAGTGAATAAAGACTTCCCAGATTATTTGACAGTTACTGCTATAAAAAGGGAGAGTGACTTGTCAGCTCCCACCAGCAATGTTGTGTGGTGAAGATGGACTCTGAAAATAGGTTCAGTCCAGGTTGTTATAAGTATAAATTATTATAAAATAATTTAGCCATAAATGCGGATGTCTAATGGTTTCTGGAAAAGTAAGAATGGAGGTGTCAATATGTTGATGACGGTCACTTCTCAGAAGCTTTGGGCCAAGATATAAAAGTCTTTCCTAATGAAGTACAGAGCAAATTAATGTCTAAGGTGAGAACATAAAAAGGCAGGGGGCAACTAGTTGACTGGATAACTAGCTGACTACAACGAACAAATAGGTACCTGGTCAGCCATGGTCCCTGGCAACTTCTGCCATGCAATCTTCCGCTCTTTATCTTGTTTATTCTGTAAAAGGTCTCTTAGATATCCTCCTCAAGGAATTACGCTGCAGGAGAGGTGGAAGTACTCACCACTTCCAGGGCTTTCACACTGTTGATGTTATATTTGAAGTCTATCCCTGCACAACTCCAGGTGCTGCAAGACAAGAGCTGCACATCAGCATGTGCTCCTGCACTGTTATCCCGAAGCCCAGCAAAAGGTGCTAGCTCCTAAGTTTGCTGACAGTGATGGTGTTGGATGAGCTACTGGAGAGGATGGCTGTTTTTTTTTAAAGCAGCTGGCCATTGGAGTATGCAGGGGATGTTGTGGTGAAGACAGAGCTGATGAAGGCCTGGAGACACATGTGGCGAGCTGCTGTCACCAGGTTACTGCTCTCACTTCCAGAATGGGGATTGGTACTGCTAAGTTTCTTGGCAAAGGAAAGCACAATAGAAATGAGGAGATGTGGGCTAATAATGAGAGACAAATGGATGAAAAGAAGGTAATTGCTGCTCAGAGCTCATCGTTTAAACCTTTAAATTATCTTTTCTCAATATTGAGAATTTGATTTCTTTCATTGCTGACATAGTTTTTCACCTTTCTTGTCATTGCCCACACTGTTCAATGGAGTGAAAAAACTCTACTCGGAGTGTTAGATTTACAGTGAGATTTTTATTGTCCTGTGTACTCAAGTACAGAAGTACAGGAGTACAGTAAAAAGTGTACACTGTCACCACACACGGCGCCTCTTAGGTACCAAGATACCAAGGTACAAAAAACTTAGGTACAAAGTAGTGAGAGAAATGAGAGTTAAAAAGTTAAGCATTACTTTGTAGAATAGTAGAAAAATAGAGAAATAAGGTCATAGCTAATATTAAAGTCTTTCATGGTTTAAACTAGGAGAATAAAGGAATAAGTTAAAAGTTGAATAGTCTTTGAGTCCTCCCTTATTTTGCTCTCCAGGAGACCTTAGCTGTCTGTTCTCAATGCCACCACAGCAGATACCGTCACTGCTGCTGAAACTGCCACCTCTCCGATCTCCCCGCCATGCCTCGGGAACATGCCCAGGCAGGATCAACTCGCAGGCCAAGCCGAGGCACCACCATGAGCCACTGAGAGACCAGCCAACATATCACCGAGAGACCAGGACAGGATCTGCCAGGAGCCACTGAGAGACCAGGCCGAGACCTGCCATGGGGGAGGTGAGCACCAGGAGGAGAAAAACACCAAAAGGGGTAAGAAAAAAGAAAAAGGCGAAATGAAGGGAAGGAAATGGGAAATAAACAGAGGGAGCAGAGGAGCGCCAGGTAGGTAATTACTCAGATTGACAAACAGTGGGAGGCAATGTTCCCTAAAGTTTGGTGTCGAGCCACTGTTTACTATTTCTATTAATAATTTGGATGCTGAAATCAGAAATAAAATTTCAAACTTTTTTGATGTCACAAAATTAAAGAATGTAGTGAATGCAGAAATGAACTGTAGTAAAATGCAGTAAGTTGTTGATACATTTGTGGAATGGTTCTCTAACTGATGAATTAACATCCATTTAAATATGACGTGATGTATTTTGGTAAGGGGCCCACAAACACCTTGGAAAATAACCTGTAAATGAGTTGAGGAGCAGAACGATCTGGGTTTCAGATACTCAGATCACGCACAATAGGGTCATGGCTTATTAAAACTGTCAGAAAAAGAATCATCATACTGGTATTCATTTCTAGATGGATAAAATTAAAAAAAATCAAATTATAATTAACTTGTGAAAGGCCTTATCAGGCCACATTTGGAGCACTTCAAACAGTTCTAGTTTCCATTGTAAAAAGCGAAAACAGAGACATATGACAGGAGTAGATAATGATGGATGGAAGGAGGTGTCATGATCATGGGTAAGAACCCTGAAGTACTGGGGACATTTTTAACATATAATTTGAAATTGTTTTGTTTTTAGTTGATACAGCCAGAAACAACTATGGTGTAAGTGGCTAAAGGGAGAGAGAGGGAGGGAGAGAGAAAAACAAAAACCCGTAGAAGTTCACATCTGCAGATGTAAGGGAACTTCAAAGAAGGGAAAAGGCACGTCAAACAGACTGAGATGCCTCTGCATCATCAGACTGAATGATGTCTCTCTGATGGTGAGGCAGCATACAGGAGATGGTGCTATCTGCTTTGTGGAGCACAGGAGATCATTGAATTTTCTTCCACCTGCCTTGATTTCAGTCCAGTGGCATTAGCCTGTGCTACGATCTCTGCTCAGGCTGTACAAGCCTGATAAGAAGGTCCCCTGGTGTTGCTATCTGGGAAGATATCTTTTCTGTCGCTGAGCCCATCCAGCAGTTGCAGGGCAGCACCAATAAACCTAGGAGACAGATTAGACTTCTCAGGTGACATCTCCAGAGTTCTAGGTTGAGGAGAAGTTCCTGGCTTGCCAGCTGGTTTTTAAACATGGCAGCTGGCTTTTGACTACAAAGGTCCTGGCACTGGTGGTAGATATTGAAATCCTCCACACAGAGTACATTTTACACCCTTGTAACCCTCAGTGCTTCCTTTAGGATAATGGGTATCTGATTTTTTTTTTTGAATTAGAATCCCTACAGTGTGGAAACAGGCCCTTCGGCCCAACAAGTCCATACCGACCCTTAGAATATCCCACCCAGACCCATCCCCCTATAACCCACACACCCCTGAACACTATGGGCAATTTAGCATGGCCAATCCACCGAGCCTGCACATAGAACATAGAACAGAGAACAATACAGTACAGAACAGGCCCTTCGGCCCTCGATGTTGCGCCGCCCTGTGAACTAATCTAAGCCCATCCCCCTACACTATCCCATCATCATCCATATGCTTATCCAAGGACTGTTTAAATGCCCCTAATGTGGCTGAGTTAACTACATTGGCAGGCAGGGCATTCCACGCCCTTACCACTCTCTGAGTAAAGAACCTGCCTCTGACATCTGTCTTAAATCTATCACCCCTCAATTTGCAGCTCTGCCCCCCTCGTACTAGCCGACGTCATCATCCTAGGAAAAAGACTCTCACTGTCCACCCTATCTAATCCTCTGATCATATTGTAGGTCTCTATTAAAACCCCTCTTAGCCTTCTTCTCTCCAATGAGAACAGACCCAAGTCCCTCAGCCTTTCCTCATAAGACCTTCGCTCCAGACCAGGCAACATCCTGGTAAATCTCCTCTGCACCTTTTCCAATGCTTCCACATCTTTTCTGTAATGGGGCGACCAGAACTGTACACAATATTCCAAGTGAGGCCGCACTAGCGTTTTGTACAGTTGCAGCATGACACCACGGCTCCGGAACTCAATCCCTCTACCAATGAAACCTAACACACCGTATGCCTTCTTAACAGCACTATCAACCTGGGTGGCAACTTTCAGGGATCTATGTACCTGGACACCAAGATCCCTCTGCACATCCACACTACCAAGAATCTTTCCATTGAAACAGTATTCTGCCTTCCTATTATAATTCCCAAAGTGCATCACCTCACATTTATCTGCATTGAACTCCATTTGCCACCTTTCAGCCCAATTGCACATCTTTGGACGGTGGGAGGAAACCAGAGTACCCGGAGGAAACCCATGCAGACACGGGGAGAATGTGCAAACTCCACACAGACAGTCACCTGGGGCTGGAATCAAACCCAGGACCCTGGCGCTATGAGGCTGCAGTGCTAACCACTGAGCCACCAAGCCACCCTTTAAAACAGAGATGAGAAATTACTTCTCTCAAAACATTGTGAATCTGTGGAATTTAGTTCCCCAGAGAAGATTGGATGCTGGGACAGTGAATAAATTTAAAGCAGACATAAATGGATTTCTCATTTGCAATGAGAACAGAAACTGGGCAGGAAAGGGGACGTCCTTAGTGGAGGTCCTTAATGAATACTTTGCTTTAGTATTCACCAGTTAGAAGGATCTTGACGTTTGTGAGGACAGCATGAAACAGGCAGATAGGCTCAAATACATTGATATTAGGAAGGAGGATGTGCCAGAAATTTTGAAAAACATGTGAATAGATAAGTACCCTGGGCCAGATGGGATATACCCAAGATTTCTACGGGAAGCGAGAGAAGAAAATGCTGCCCCTTTGGCGATGATCTTTGCATCCTCACTGTCCACTGGAGTAGTACCAGAAGATTGGAGGGCGGAAAATGTCATTCCCTTGTTCAAGAAAGGAAATAGGGATAATCCTGGAAATTATGGACCGGTCAATCTTACTTCTGTGGTGGGCAAATTATTGGAGAGGATTCTGAGAGATAGTATTTATGATTATTTGGAAAAGCACAGTTTGATTAGAAATAGTCAGCATGGCTTTGTGAGGGGCAGGTCATGCCTCACAAATCTTTTGAATTCCTTGAGGATGTGACAAAACACATCGATGAAGGCAGAGCAATGGATGTGGTGTATATAGATTTTAGCAAGGCATTTGATAAGGTTCCCCATGGTCGGCTCATTCAGAAATTAAGGAGGCATGGGATTCAGGGAAATTTAGCTGTCTGGATACAGAATTGGCTGTACGGTAGAAGACTGAGACTGATAGTAGACGGAAAGTATTCAGCCTGGAGCTCAGTGACCAGTAGTGTTCCGCAGGGATCTGTTCTGGGACCTCTGCTCTTTGTGATCTTTATAAATGACTTGGATGAGGAGGTGGAAGGGTGGGTTAGTAAGTTTGCCGATGACACGAAGGTTGGTAGAGTTGTGGACAGCATGGAGGGCTGTTGAGGGTTGCAACAGGATATTGACAGGATGTAGAGCTGGGGAAAGAAGTGGCAGATGGAATTCAACCCAGAAAAGTGCGAAGTGATTCACTTTGGAAGGTTGAATTTGAATGCAGAATACAGGGCTAATGGCAGGATTCTCGGCACTGTGGAGCAACAGAGGGATCTTGGGGTCCATGCCCATAGATCCCTCAAAGTTGCCACCCAAGTAGATAGGGTTGTTAAGAAGGCGTACAATATGTTGGTTTTCATTGGCAGGGGAATTGAGATTAAGAGCTGCGAGGTTATGCTGCAACTCTATAAAACTCTGGTTAGACCACTCTTGGAATATTGTGTTTCGTTCTGGTCGTCTCATTATAAGAAGGATGTGGAAGCTTTAGAGAGGGTACAGAGGAGATTTACCAGGCTGCTGCCTGGACTGGAGGGCAGGTCTTATGAGGAAAGGTTGAGGGAGCTAGGGCTTTTTTCATTGGAGTGAAGAAGGATGAGAGGCGAATTGATAGAGGTGTACAAGATGATGAGAGGCATAGATAGAGTGGATAGTCAGAGACTTTTTCCCAGGGCGGAAATGGCTATCACGAGGGGGCATAATTTTAAGGTGATTGGAGGAAGGTATAGGGGAGATGTCAGAGGAAGGTTCTTTACACAGAGAGTGGTGGGTGTGTGGAATGCGCTCCTGGCAGTGGTTGTGGAGTCAGATACTTCAGAGACTTTTAAGCGACTCTTGGATAAGCACATGGAGGATAGTAAAATGTAGGTTATGCGGGGTAGTTTGATCTTAGGAGGAAAATAGGTCGGCACAACATCGTGGAGCCGAAAGGCCTGTGCTGTGCTGTTCTATGTTCTATGTTCTATGAAAGAGGAGTTGAGACTGAGATGAGATCAGCCATGTTCGTATCAAACGTAAAACCAGGCTCCAGGGGCTGAACTGCCTACTCTTGCTCCTAGTTCTTATGTTCTTACATTCTTATTTCTTGACTACATGTGCTTTTCCCACAGCATCTGATTTGCATAGATTACAACCTGAAAAGGGTATGATCATGTGAGGTAACTCACTTCGAGCCAGAGCACTTCTGAAACCATTTGACCACTTGACTCCATACTTCAACTTGGAAGTCGAAAATGTCAGCCTATTTCTTTATGTATATGTGTTGTGCTGTCATTTAAATTAGGAAGCAGCCATTTTACACAGGACAAATAGCACTATATCTTTTGTAATCAAAAATCTGCATATTTATAATGTCACAGCCCACTTAACTAGTAACTTTTATTCCCACAGTAAATTATTGGGAGACAAAAATAGAACTTGCTGGAAAAGCTCAGCAGGTCTGGCAGCATCTGTGGACAGGAATCACAGTTAATGTTTCAGGTCGAGTGACCCTTCCTTGTCTCTGATTTACAGCATCTGCAGTTCTTCTGGTTTTTATGTAGATTATTGGGAAATTCATTAGCTTTTATATATTATTAAGTGTAATGTGGCATGATGAAATAAAATGAAATGGCAGCAATGATTTCTTAAAGATTGGGTATTTTTGTTATTATCTATCTCTAACTGATTTGTTCTAAAATTGTTTGGTTCCGAACAGGAGTGGCCAGATTTGTTTCTGGTCTCTAATTGTCAGCTGTGCACAGATGTGATCAGTAACTAATCTCTTGACTTAAGGAGAAGGATTTTTTTTCCCTCCAATCAACCTGTTATGACATACCTCTGAAGCAGGTGGCACTTGAACTCAGGCCTTCCTAGCTCCAGCAGAGGGACACTAACACCGTACCACAAGAGCCCGCTTAGAAGGAAAATTGGGTGGAGGTGTTGTTCAGCAGTGATGCTCACCACGAACAAATAGCCCAAAATACTCCCTGTTTTTTCCCAGAGAGGAAAAATTGCTACATGAGATAGATATCAGAATGCTGGTGACACCAACTCAACCCTGTGCTCGCTCTTTATCAACAGCTTTGGAAGTGGTTACTTAAAACTGCTAATAAAATCCCTACTGTGTGAAAGCAGACCATTCTGCCCATTGAACCCACACCAACCCTCCAAAGAGCATCCCACACAATTGCTGCATTTACCTTGGCTAATCAAGCAAGCCTACTCAGTATGGGCAGTTTAGCATGGCCAATCCACCTAAGCTGCAGGTCTTCAGACTGTGAAAGAATACAGGAGCACCTGGAGGAAGCCCAAACAGACGGGAGAAAGAATGGACAAACTCCACACAGACAGTCACCCAAGGCTGGGATTGAACCCGGGTCCCTGCTGTTATGAGACAGCAGTCTGAACCATGGAGCCACCATGCCACCTGGTTTCATAGCTTAGTCTTCCTTTATACTAAAATTTGATCAACTGTATGTCCATTATTAGTGAAACAATTTTTATACTTATTGCACGCAAATTCTATTCTGATCCAATCTCCTACATATAAAAAGACATTCAGAAATTCCAATTCTTAAAGTTGTTTCTCTGTAATTCTAATATATAAATAGCAGTGTACATCATGTTGTCATAGAAACATCATGATTCATGACGAATGTTTTTTTTGCACATGCTGGGAGTAGTAGAATTATGGTTCTTAACTGTATTATTAGGTAACATTTGTACTGGGTTCCTGAAGCTTTTTATGAATAGAACTGAAATTTCAGAATTAGACATGTCATCTTAAAAAGAAACCTGTTTACTGAGTATTAAGGAAGTAAGAGATTTCTATATGTTTGGTGTCAAGTAGATTACTACTTTTTAACCTCTGGGACCTGGGTTTGAACCCAGCTCAAACAAATTGAATAAAAAAAAACATTTCATTTCTGTGAGCTGTCAGGAGCCTGAGCCTTGACATCTGCATTTGATTTCTACTGGGCAGGAATCCATGACACAGATTTTCTCATTATTCAAAAATAATTGTTTCTAAATTGGCAAAACTCATGCAGTAAACCTGTATCTGGGTAGAGACTTGAAAAATTGAGCTGGCTTTATATTTATTTGATCTGTCCAAGCATTTATACCAGTAGAAATAGGCCTGTGGTTGCCAAAACTTTTGAGTTTATTGCCTTTACAAGGAGAGAAAATTCACTTGTCTGGTGTGCTGATTAAGGTGCTTCCCTAAATTACTTTCTGTAATCACACTCACCAGACCTCGTTCTCCAAACTAATCTCTTTCTGGTTTGACTCCATCCTTGCTTCACATTGGAAAAGGTTTTAAATGCTTCTGATCAACCAAAGGGCCAAGGCCAAAAGCCAAGACCAAAGACCATCAATGTGGGATATGAGTCAGGAAGACTTTAAGAATGACAGGTGAGATTCAATTCCTGCACCTACTCCTATTTCTGGCACAATGCTTTTGTACACATTCAACCCTGCAACAATAGTTGGAGAAGATTCATGGGGACATGAAAGGGACATGAAGAAATGAGGCTTCATGGAGGGTGCAGGAGCATATAGAGAAATATAGGAGATATGGAGGAATTGTGGATGCATAAGAGATAGAGGAGCATTGAGGGAGCATGATAGCTATGAGGGGGAATGAATTAGATATTGGAGATATGAGGGAGTTTACATCGGAGATTCGATGGAGCATGAAAGGAGCATAAGGACATAGAGGGTATATGGAGGATATGAGAGACGCGTTTACAACTGGGCTGAATAAATGGAGGTGAACCTTCTTACCTACTAGCCTTATTGTCAGCCCGCATCTGCCGCTGCCTCAGATCTGTCTCGGAAAAGCAAATATTGATTTCTTAATAGGAATAGGTTACAATGTTGAAAACTTTCCCAATTCCTGCTCCATGTTTCCTTCATGAAGAAGTAACCAACAGAATTTGACAGTATTGGAATTGGTCAAGTTGTCCACAGATTTATAGCAGTGTTTTTTTCTTTACATGAAACACGAGTTTAAACGCTTCACCTGCATGCCACCCCATTTCTTCCTTCCTTACTTCTTTTCCCTCTGTTCCAAGCAACAAACTAAATAACTTTTTAAAAATTCCTTATTGGTGTTCCACTTTTTTTGATAGACCTTTCTAATCTCAAAAGCACTGCATGCTATTTTCCAACTGCCAACTGAATTATTTTTCCAGTTATCTTAACTTTGTGCCCTCTAGTTTTAAAATGCAACAGAAATAATGTACCACCATTTGCTCTAATAGAAAACTCATAATCCTTATGATCTCTTCAATTCTCTCCTAACCTTCCCAACATTAGTTAAAAAATTCTAGCTTAAGAAACTCCAGGGCCTGTTTGATCTAATGTGGTCGAGGACCCCACTCTTTCACTTGACCAGAAAAAAACTGTGGTAGTGAACATGAAACACCTTATTGCAGGTTGGCAACTTGTTGCAGGTTTCATTAATATGATAGATATTGTTACAGAGACTTCAAGGAGAACTGAAAGTTAGATGTCACTCTTTCTAGATTCTTAGCTGTCTGCGCACACTGTCAAAGTGGGTGTTGTTTATGGCATACCACCATATTAACATTTTCAGACTAATAAAATATCTCCCCAGAAGCATCTTTTTCTCAATTAATTTTATTCATCTATGTAAATAGTTACATTAACCACTACGTCATCTGCTCCGCAAGTCTCTGACTTTAGAAATTTAGGTGATCAGGAGGTTTCACAATGCTCGTAATACATTTTCTCTTGGAATTTTGGAGACTAGACATTTGCTGGGTGGAAGATTGCTGGCTATGATGGCCTTCCTGACTATCCGAATGCTGTAGGTCGCTTTAAACTGGAGGGTTTTCAATCTGCCGGATCTCCTTTAGGAGGACATCTTTCCTGCCTAAACAACAATTTCTTCCTGTGGTATGTTGAATAGTTTGACGCCGGAGATCACTTCTCAGTGGCTAAGATAGACCCACATGCACCATATCTTTAATCTGTCGTAGCAGATTTTTATTCTCAACCTGGCACAAATCACCACATTTTCCAATTTAGTGTCAAGGATTTATGTATAAAGTAAAACAAGTTTCCCCACCCAAACTGTTGTGGAGCAATCTCTTATCACATACTTCCAATATAAAAGGAAACCTTTAACAATTATCTATTTTTCCTATGCCATCCACCATTTGTCTAACGCTGTCGCTAACATTTCACTCAATTCCATGTGTTTTTAATCTTTGCATATATCGTCTTTGGTGTGTTAAAACAATTAATTTTTTGAAATTTATTTTTAAAAATCCATTTCATTTTCTTTATTAATATCTGTTTCAATGTAATCTATAAGCTTGGCCTGGAACAACTATGACAATAGAAATGGTTCTTTCCAACCCTGATAAACTCCTGCTTCTCTTCATGTTTAATCATATCATCACATAAGGGCTAATTTTCTTGGGATCTACTTGGGAAGTGCAACTGAAGGATATTCATAAATAGTGTCCAAATGATGTCAGGAATAAATATGTTCTGCCAATGGTGGCTATGATTTACCACAGTCATAAAGCAATAAAGGACATTGAAGGAGCTGGTACATCTTGAGTGTTTCAGAACTGCTGTGAAAAATTTCTGGATATTGAGGAAGCAGTTGTTTATTAGAAGGATGGAATTTACTGTTGCATTTACCTGGAGTGTTTTTGCCCAGTTGTATGTTAACCATCATATTTTTCTCCAATTCAATATCGAGGAGGAATAATTCTGCATTTAGCAGATTGTTGGCCCAACATTCTCACATCAGGCAAGGGAGCTTGTGCAGCTTCGATGTGGTCAAAATAGAATAATGGCTACAGACAGTGTGATGAGAGAGTAAAGCCTTCTTTCTATGTTTAGAAGGTATTGAAGGCACAGAGCATGGCAAGAGGCTGCAGAAAAAATAAATGTAAACAGGTTTGTTCACGAAAAGTGGACCCAGTGCAGGAAAAGAATTCTCAATCATCTCAGCAGAAGTGGAATAATAAGTATATCATATTACAGCAGTTATACTTTTGGGAGTCAGTGACTGCTGGAGTCAGCTTTCATCTTGTTATGGCCTGCCTCTCATTCAGTTGTGAACGACACTGGAGCATGTTAGTAATAATCCCAATAATCCAGACAAGTAATGAAAGGAAGACATTTAGGCAGCAGCATTTTGTAACATCACTGTTAAATTCTGGATTAACCAGTGTAGCCATGATGGGCCAAATAGCCTCCTCCATGCTGTGATATAGCTGAGAAACGGTCGCTTTCACCTGCATGGACAGAGGGGTCTTGAGAAACACAAGTACAACTTGAGGCTACAGCTGGTTTGTGCATTGTCACTGGCATGATTGATTTTCCTGCTCTGATGAACGGTCACAAACCTGAAACCTTGTGCTGGATTTTACGAGGATCTGCAGACCCCACCACCAAAGACATTTTTCCCTCCCCACCCTTATCTGCCTTCCGGAGGGACCACTCCCTCCGCGACTCCCTTGTC
>JAHRHZ010000249.1:49920745-49943113 GCA_024137785.1 Ginglymostoma cirratum
CACCTTTACTGGCTCCATCCCCGCCTCTTCGACTTGTCTGCCTCCTCTCCACCTATCCTCTCCTCTATCCATCTTCTATCCGCCTCCCCCTCTCTCCCTATTTATTTCAGAACCCTCTTCCCCTCCCCCATTTCTGATGAAGGGTTTAGGCCCGAAACGTCAAGTTTTCCTACTCCTATGATGCTGCTTGACCTGCTGTGTTCATCCAGCCCTATGCTTGTTAACTAGGGAACTAGGTCCCTTTGTTCAGCAACACTCCCCAGGGTCCTTCCATTAACCTTATAAGGCCCTGCCCCGAATTGCTTTACCAAAATAAAACACCTCGCATTTTATCTAAATTAAACTCCATCTGCCACTCCTTGGCCCATTGACCCATGTGATCAAGGTCCTGTTGCACTCTGAGATAACCTTCTTCACTGTCCATTACATTTACCAAGTTTTCCATCTGCAAACGTACTAACCATACATCCTATATTCACTTCCAAATTATTTAGCTAAATGATGAAAAGCAATGGACCCAGCACCAATCCTTGAGGCATTCCGCTGGTCACAGGCCTCCAGCTCAAAAACAATCCCCCACTACCACCCTCTGTCTCCTACCTTCAGGCCAATTTTGTATCCAATTGGCTAGCTCCCTCTGGATCCATGTGATCTAACCTTACTAAGCAGTAGGCCTACAGGAATCTTATTGAAGGCCTTGTTAAAGTAACTAACTAACATCTGCCACTCTGCCTTTACCAAACATATTTTTCTCCTCTTCAAAATTCTCAATCAATTTCGTGAAAAAACGATTTTCGACACACAAAATGACCAAAGCTTGATCAAAAAGGCCATTTTTACAATGTCAGAAGATGGAAAATGATGTAGAGAGGTAAGATGCTGAGAGTATTCCAGAGCTCAGGCCCAGTCTGCTAAAGGCAAGTCCATCAATGGTGGAGAGATTAAAATCAGGAAAAGCATGAGAGGCCAGGATTAAACAAGCATAAGCGTCTGAGCATGTTGTGAGGTTGGTGGAGATTGCTGAGACAGAAAGGGATAACACCACAGAGAGATTTGAAAATAAGGATAGATTTACTAGGAGCCATTGCAGGTCAGTGAGCACAGGATTGATTTGGGAAGGGGATTGTTACAAGTTAAGCACAGGCAGCAGAGTTTTGAATGGCTTCAAGTTTACAATGGGTAAAAGTAAAGTTTCCATGTTCTTACCAGGCCAAAGGGCCGCTCTCTCATTAGAGATAGACGATTGATAGTGGTTTAATCTGAAGGTCACCACACCTCAGGCGAGGGGGGAAGTTGAGAAGGAGTATCCTTCATGATAATCTTAAACGTGGCTGATGAGACAACAATGTGTTAGAATAGTCAAGTTTAGAGGTATCAAAAACATGTAAGAGGAAAGGGATGAAATCAGACAATGTTCTGAAGGTAGAAAAAGGTGGTCTTTACGATGATGCAAATATATGTATGGAAACTCAGCTCAGGAGTGAATGTGAGGAGGGCCCTGAGAGACTTAATTAAAAAAAACTAGAGCAGCAGATAAGAGGAGTTCCCCAAGACAAACAAACAGTCAGCAGCTACTGGAGGAGTTTGAGAGAGGAGAACCCTGATGCAGGCCGTCAACAGCACCTAAAAGAAGGGGCAAGTGGAAAAATGAGACAAGTAATTAACAATACCCAAAGGACAGGCAAGCAGAGAATCTCAAGGCAGGAAGCAAACACCTTCTGGAGAAGCAAGGGAGTGGAGAACCTTAAGACAGGTATTTTATAAATGTTTGGTTATTAATTGGGAGTGGAGTAGAAAAAGGCAAACCTCCAGGAACTATAAAGAGGAGGGAAAAAGATAAACATCACAGGTTGAAAAAAAACAAGATAATAGCAGGAAAGTTACAGAGTCCCTCCAGTGTGGAAACAGGCCATTCAGCCCAACAAGTCCACACCATCCTTCCAAAGAGCATCCCACCAAGACCCATTCCCCATGTCTAACCCAAACATCCCTGGATACTATGGGCAATTTAGCATGGCCAATCCACCTACCCTGCACATCTTTGGACTGTGGGAGGAAACCCACACAGACACAGGGAGAATACGCAAACTCCACACAGACAGTCACCAGAGGGTGGAATCAAACCTGGATCCCTAGAACTGTGAGCTGGCTGTGCTAATCACTGAGCCATGTGCCACCCCTAAAGTTGTGAACTGATTTTACACAGTGTCTAACAGCAGTTACTCTCTAAAGTACAGAAATTGATCAAAGTTAATTTTGTTAAGCAACAAGCAGTCATGTAGTCTAGAAAAGGTACAAGCAACAGGGAAATAACCAATTCATGGTTTCGTTATTCCTTATTCTTAAGTGATGATGTTTATTACATTTTAAGGATTAAGTGAGTACCAGTGAGTGGTAGTGACATTAAATTATTTAATAATTGATTAATAATTTAAAAACTTACTTAATTAAGATATAATAAAGATGGCAGGTCGGATGATGTGTTGCAATAGAAGAATACAAGTGAGCTGAATGCCAGTGTGATCCAACATAAACACGCAGGCTATAAGTGTTGGTGGGTTGAGCAACTTTGGCCTGTAATTTATGAGCTGGAAGCCAAACCAGAGACATTGTGACACAGCAAGAAGGGGAAACTTAACTGGACACTTTACTTCAGGCAGTAGTCGCACCTCTTAAGACAAGGTCTTCTGATTTAGTCACTGGTCAGAGGAAGTGTGACTATGATCAGGCAGGTCAAGAGATCCATAAGGCAGCAGTGCATAAGCCTCAGCACTTGAAAGTTAAATGCAGAGAATTGTGGGATACACAGTGACTCCCATAGATATCTCTTCACACTCTGCTTTCAACAAAGACTCCATTTCATTTTCCTAATTTCTCCATCTCTGCTGCATCTGTTCTGATGATGGTGACTTCCACCAGGGTGTCACTGACATGACTTCCTGTTTACTCAACTGAGGATGCCACTCCAACTGTGGTTGACAGGGCACTCTCCACCTGCAACCCATTTCCTGCACTTCTTCCCTCACTACACCCCCTCCCTCCCAGAACAACAATAAGCATACCTTTGTCCTTACTTTCCACCCCACTAGTCTGTGCATTCAAACCATCATCTTCTGCAATTTTTGTCACCTCCGTAGGGATACCATCACCAAACAGCTTATCTCCACTCTACTGTCAGCATTCTTCAGGGACCATTAACTCCATGACAATCTGGTTCACTCTTCCAACACTGTTAACACTTCCTGAGACCTCGTCCCATGCAACTGTCCCTCCTCACCGTCCACATCTTCCAGGAGAAGCAATGTTTCACTTGTACTTCTTTCAATGTAGACCACGGGATTCACTGCTTACAATGAAGCCTCCTTTACCTTGGTAAGACCAAAGGGAGACTGGATGAACGCTTTACCAAGCACCTCCATTCTGACTGTAGGAGTGATCTTGACCTTCCAGTTGCTTGTCATTTCAAATTTTCATCAGGCTCCCACGCTAACATTTCCGTCTTGGTACTGCTACAATGTTCCTTAGATCTATACCTAGACTTCCAAAAAGCATTTCAGAAGGAACTGTATAAAAGGTGATTGTGGAAATAAAAGCTCATGGCCTATGTGGTTCCTATTGGAATGGATGGAGGATTGGTTGGATAAGAGGAAATGGAGTGTAGGTATGTTTGGGCATTTTCTGGCTGGCAAGATGTCACAAGGATTAATGCTGAATGCCTTACCCTTTCACAAGTTATATAAATGACTTGGATGAAGGGACCTTTGTTAAAATTTGCTGATGACAGAAAGACAGGGAGGAACGTAAATTTTGAAGAGGGCGTAATGAGGATGTGGATAAGTTATCTGCAGTGGACAAAGATATGGTAAATGGAGTAGAGTTATAATGTTAATTCTTTGAAAAATTGATTACAAATGCAGGGAGGTTATGGTTTAGCTACACAGGACATTGATGAAACCACATCCAGGTGTTTTGGTCTTCTTATTTCAGGAGCAATATAAATGCTTTCGAAGCAGACCCGGGAATGTTTACTAACCTAAATCCTGGAATGGTGTGTTGCATTATGAAGAAAGGTTTGACAGGCTAGGCTTATATCAACTGGAGTTTTGAGACTAAGAGGTGATTTTATTGATATGTATAAGATCCTGGTGATGTCAAGACTGGGTGGATGTGAAAATAATGTTTCTGCTAGTTGGTGAATCTAGAATTAAGGGACAATTATTAAAAATAAGGAGCTGTCCACTAAGACAAATGGGAAATGTCTTCTCACAGAGGGTCATGAGATTTTGGGACTCTTTTCCTCAAAAATTGATGGAAGCAGAGACTTTGAACATTTTTAACAATGGAGTTGATAGACTCTTGATAAACAATTGGCTGAAAGGTTACTAGAGTAGGCAGGTGTATGGAGTAAATCATGTTGACCATTATCTTACTGGGTGATAGAGTAGGCTTGAGGAGCCAAGTGAACCATTCCTGTCTCTAGTTTGTATGTTTGCACAACACTCAAATTGTGAATAGACTGTCTTAATCTCAGACTGTTGCTACTTAAATGGGGTAGCTGAGAATGGAATTTGGAGGGGGAGCCAAAAGCAATGGCTTCCATCTTTCCAAAATTTAATTGGGCGAAATCTCTACTCATCTAGGATTGTATAGTCTGAGAAGCATTCAAATAAATTCACAACAGCTAGGAGTCGAAAGAAATTGGTGCTCATATAGAAATGGTCACGGTAAGTGTATATGTGAAAACCAATGCTGTGATTTCTGATGATGTCACTCAGGGGTAGTATGGGATAAAGGGGGAGGCCAAGGATAGATCACTGAGAGGATCCAGAGATATCGGTGTGGGAACAGGTAAAGAAGCAAATGATACTTCAGCAATGATTAGATGGATAAGAATTGAACGTCGCAGCAGTCGCAACCAGCTGGATGATGGTGGCGAAGTGTTGGAGGAGGATGATATAATCAATCATGTCAAAGGCTGGAGACAGATTGAGAAGGATGAGGGAAAGGAAAGCCTAGCATATTTGCAATCACTTACAATGCTAATTAAGATTTCAAGAACTCAATACTGTGGTGGGACAGAAACCTAATTGGAAGGATTAAAACATGGTTTTCCAGGAAGATGGAAATGGATTTGGGAGGCAAAGTTCAAGAACTTAAGAGAAGGTTGGAAATGTGATGGTCGTTTGAAAGGATGGTGAGGTTCAGGATTCTTTTTTTCTGAGGAGAGCATTGATGAATACAGATTTAAAGTAGAGAGGGGCATCACCTGAAGAAAGGAAACCATTTACTATCTCAGCTAACATGCGGACATGGAGGGGAGCTTTGATGATTAGCAGTGCAATGGGAATAGGATTGAAGGAACAGGTAGTGGTTCTCATGGACAAAAATCAGCTCAGAGAAGCATAATAGGAGGTAGAGAAGAAACTAGATAAAGATGTGAGTTCAAAGCAAGTGGATTATAGGGAGTTTGCTTAGGTGGCTTTGCAGAAATTACAAATAGAGCAGACACAGCTGCTCAGATGGTCTCCATCTTATTTGCAATGATGTTCATGAGTTTCTAACATTTATTGTTGGCCGTGACAATGGAGGGTACAGGCAAGAGAGACTCAGGGAAACAGTAGAGAAAGTAAGCTGGGATTTGTCTTCGCTTGTGACATTTAATAGGTGCTTCAACAGGCTGCAATTACAGTTAACTGTTTCACTGGTGATAATATTCTATATATTTGTTGAGATGGATTGCCTGACTATTCTTTGCTAAAACAAAATACTGTAACCATTGGAGAAAAGCAGAAGAATCGACTTGGTGAAAGGGGAGAAAAGATTAAATTCTAGTCAGGAATTGTAGCAAGTGGAAAAAGTACACTTCAGTTAGGAGGACAGATTGAAGATGTTGGGCCTGTTCTCTTTGGAGGGAAGGTAGCCGAGAGGAAATTTGATTGATGTCTTCAACATCATGAAAAGGCTGGACAGAGTAGATAGGGAGAGGCTGCTCCTACTTTAAAAAAAAGAACAAGAGGACATGGATTTAAAGTAATGTGCAAGCAAAGCAAGGGTGATGCGAGAAAAGGAAAATATTTTCACACAGCAAATAGGGTATGGAATGCTCCACCTGACAATATGGTGGAGGCAGATTGAATTGAGGCATTCAAGAGGGAATTGAATGATTATTTGGATAGAAAGGATATGCAGGGATAGAGAGAAAAAGTAGGAGATTGAGACTAAGTAATAGAGCCAGGGCAGGCATGATGGGCTGAATGGCCTCTTTCTGTGCCATAACAATTCTGCGATTCTGTGAAACATTTATTATATATATTGATAGGCAAACAGATACATGAATAATAGGCAGTCAGTAAATGTGGGAAACTCTATAAGCACATTTTACATCTGTTAATTTAGGTAACATGGAAAAAACTAAAATACTCAAATCCTGTTCGGGATTACTGGAAATTATTTTTGGGACACTGCCTGGAAAATGAATATAAAATCTTTCAGTAATTGCAATGTAATTTAGAAAGATTCTGGAAGCCTGGTAAGTTAATTAAAAACAATGAATGTTTTTATTTTATATCTATTGCATGGCTCACTGTCATTTTTTTCGCCACTATTATTTCCTGGTGCTGTTGAGTAAAGGCTATTGTTGTAAAACTGTCAGCTGTTGGCATGGACAACCAATGTATCCATTGTGCAGTCACAGGGGGGCAGGAAAGTCCAACATTTTCAAGTCATTGAATTTGCCAAACAAAACGTCGCCTTTCATCACTTTACAGTTTTGACGATTGACAAATATACTATTGCGGGGGTTTAAAGGGCTGCAACAGTAACTTTAAAGGGGAAGCATCATTTTGGTCAGCTCAATTACCTACAATTACTGATAGACAGAAATACAGCAGCACTCTGTGCCCCAATGTTCAGATATTGCCGGAGCAAGTATGGAAGAACAGGGTGAGAGTGCAGTGAAATACAAAGACTGTCTTTGTGGGCAAGCAGTGCAGAGCTTGGAAAGAGGAGGGTAAATATCTTCAATTGCACTAATAGCGGGACGACAGAAGTTAATTGAAGGGGATGGTGAAGAGGTTGAAGATGGTTGAAGGGGATAGTGCAGACTTCCAAACTTTAAGAAATATAATTTGCTCTTAGCTCTTAAAAATGGCTAAACCCATCGGTAAAATATTTTTCTGCAGTACTACCAGGCAGGGCTGGGGGCTTGTGGTTGTTTGATATAACACATCGCACAAGTGCCATGCAGTGACTATCCCTAACAAGAGAAAACCTAGCCATTGCCTAATAAACCTTAAAAAGGTCCTGAGCTGGGGTGAGACACAAACAATTTAATTATTTTCCTTCGATATGTAAACTTAATCCTGGATCTTTGTCCAGGGATGTCTGTCAGTTACACATGGTTCTTTTTGAGTTGTCACCTTTCTTGTAATTTACATCAGTTTCTTAAAATAAATGAATGATGTTTTCCAAGTCTTGTAAGTTGACAACATTTGTGAAAGGATGAATTGAGAGTGTCCTTGATGTTCTAGATGCTTATATCAGGGCTCAGTCAGCCATCATCAGTTGACTAGTATTTAGATTCAGGAATTATCCCTTTGTAGATGAGAAAGTTCCAAAGTTATTTCAAAAAGGAGGGAGAAAGTTAACTGCAGGCTGTCATCAATTACAGAGATGTTACTGAATTCTAATAATCAGAGACAGAAAGGCTGAGTACCTGGATAAAGCTCAGTTGATGAAAAAGAACTAGAGTTACTTGAGTAATCTAATTGGCTCCTTTGAGGAGGTCATCAACATCGGAAAATGTTGACAGATGTTCTGTATATATAAAGGAAATAGTTTGTTCACAGGACATGGATTCTAGCACAGTATGAGGACAGGCTAAGTGGGCAAGATTATGGCTGCTGGTGTTCAATATGAGGAAGTGTGAGAGTGTGAGAAAAACAGGTTCGAATTTCTTTTGAGGTGGCAAGAACTGCAGATGCTGGAGTCAGAGATAACACAGTATGGAGCTGGAGGAACGCAACAGGCCAGGCAGCATCAGAGGAACAGGAAAGCTGACATTTCGAGCCAGGACCCTTCTTCAGAAATAGGGAGGGGGAGGGGAGCTCAGAAATAAATAGAGAGAGGAGGGGTGGTGCAGGGGAAGGTAGGTGGGATGGTGATAGGCGAGTGCAGGTAGAGAGTGGTGGGGATTGGTCAGTGAGGTAGGAGGAGTGGATAGGTGGGAGAGAAGATGGACAGGTTGTGTCAGGTCCAGGAGGTGGGGATGAGAGGGAGGGTTGGTTATGGGATGAGGCCAGGGGTAGGGAGATTTTGAAACTGGTAAAATCCACGTGCAGAAAGACATGAAGACTTGGGAATTTGGGGAAGTTAGTTACGATATCTTGGTGACAGTCCATATCACAGTAGAGGAGTTGTTGGAAGTATTAGAATGTATGAAGGTGGATAAATCTCCTGGTCCTGATCAGATATATCTAAGAACCATGCAAAAGGCTGGAGAAGAAATTGCAGGGGTCATGACTGATATATTTGTGTGTTAGCCATGGGTGAAGTCCCAGAAGACTGGAAGGAGGCAAATACTGTGTCCTTATTCAAGAAGTGCTGCAAAGAAAAACCTGGGAATTATAGGCCAGTAAGCTTAACATCTGTGGTAAGTAAGTTACTTGAGGACATCTAAGGGATAACATATACATTCATTTAGAAACATAGGGTTTGATAGGGAGTATTCAGCATGGCTTCATATGTGGGAAGACCATGCCTCACAAATTTATTAGCGATCTTTGATGAAGTGACCAGGAAGGTTGATGAGGGCAGGGCATTAGACATAGTCTACATGGATTTCAGTAAGGCCTTTGATAAGGTTCCACATGGTAGGCTGCTCTGGAAGATTAGATCACATGGAATCCAGGGAGAGCTGGCAAATTGGATACACGATTGACTTGATGGTATGAAGCAGAGTATAATAGTGGAAGGATGCTTGTTGGACTGGAATCCTGTGACTAGTGGTGTGCTTCAGGGGTTGATGCTGGGCCCATTGCTGTTTGTTGTCTATATCAATGATTTGGATGGAAATATACAAGCCATGATTAGTAAGTTTAGTGAATGACATTAAAATAGATGATACCATGGACAGTGAGGAAGGTTATCAGAAATTGCATCAGGATCTTGATCAGCTGAAGAAATAAGCTGAGAAATGGCAAATGGAATTTAATGTGGATAAGTGTGAGGTGTTGCATTTCGGAACGTCAAATCAAGGTAGGAGTTTCATAGTGAATGGTAGGGCCTTAAGAAGTGTAGTGGAAGAGAGGGACATTGGAGTTCAGGTGTATGGTTCCCTGAAAGTGGAGTCACAGGTAGACAGGGCAGTGAAGAAGACTTTTGGCACACTGGCCTTCATCAGTCAATGCATTGTGTACACCTTTATGACACTAATGTCGGTGGAGTGGTGGACAATGTGGAAGAATGTTGCAGGTTGCAGGGAGACTTGGATAAACTGCAGAACTGGGCTGAAAGGTGGCAAATGGAGTTCAATGCAGATAAATGTGAGGTGATGCACTTTGGGAAGAATAATAGGAAGGCAGAATGCTGTTTCAATGGAAAGATTCTTGGTAGTGTGGATGTGCAGAGGGATCTTGGTGTCCAGGTACATAGATCCCTGAAAGTTGCCACCCAGGTTGATAGTGCTGTTAAGAAGGCATACGGTGTGTTAGGTTTCATTGGTAGAGGGATTGAGTTCCGGAGCCGTGAAGTCATGCTGCAACTGTACAAAACGCTAGTGCGGCCTCACTTGGAATATTGTGTACAATTCTGGTCGCCCCATTACAGGAAGGATGTGGAAGCATTGGAAAAGGTGCAGAGGAGATTTACCAGGATGTTGCCTGGTCTGGAGCGAAGGTCTTATGAGGAAAGGCTGAGGGACTTGGGTCTGTTCTCATTGGAGAGAAGAAGGCTAAGAGGGGTTTTAATAGAGACCTACAAAATGATCAGAGGATTAGATAGGGCGGACAGTGAGAGTCTTTTTCCTAGGATGATGACGTCGGCTAGTACGAGGGGGCATAGCTGCAAATTGAGGGGTGATAGATTTAAGACAGATGTCAGAGGCAGGTTCTTTACTCAGAGAGTGGTAAGGGCGTGGAATATCCTGCCTGCCAATGTAGTTAACTCAGCCACATTAGGGGCATTTAAACAGTCCTGGATAAGCATATGGATGATGATGGGATAGTGTAGGGGGATGGGCTTAGATTAGTTCACAGGTCGGCGCAACATTGAGGGCCGAAGGGCCTGTTCTGTGCTGTATTGTTCTATGTTCTATGTTCTATGTTCTAAAAGTCAGGAAGTTATGTTGCAGCTATACAGGATGTTGGTGAGGCCGCCCTTGGAGTATTGTGTTCAGTTTTGGTCACCTTGCTATAGGAAGGAAGTTATTAAACTGGAAAGAATGCAGAAGAAATTTACAAGGATGTTGCCAGGACTGAAGGGACTCAATTATGGGGGGGAGGTTGGACAAGCTAGGACTTATTTCTTTGGAGCAAAGGAGACTGAAGGGGGGATCTTATAGAAGTGTATAAGATCGTGAGAGACATGGATAGGGTGAATGAACTCAGTCTTTTTCCCAAGGATGAGGAATCAAAGACTAGAAGGGAATCAGTTTAAGGTAAGAGGGGAAAGAATACATGGGAACCTGAGGGGCAACTCTTACACACAGAGGGTGGTACACATATGGAATGTGTTGGCAGTGGAAGTGATTGTGGTGGGTACATTAACAGCATTTAAAAGGCATTTGGATGAATACATGGATAGGAAAGGTTTAGAAGGAAATGGGCCAAGTGCAGGGAAATGGGATTAGAGTAGATGGACATTTTGGTCGGCATGGACCAGTTTGGGCTGAAGGGCCTGTCTCCGTGGTATTGGACTGAGTGACTCTACTAGTCCAAATGCAGGTCAATTTAATTGAGGAACATGTCAGCCATGAACTCATTGAATGGTGGAACAGACTCAAGGGGCTGAATGGGCTCCTGCCATTCATGTTTCTTCCTGCAAGAGGTTTTGATGAAGAAACTGTATGCCCAGTGATTGGTCTGTTCAGGCTGGAGCTCACACTCCCTGAAACCGTTTCTTCTTTCTGCCAAAAAACACTTTCCAGCTTTGTGCTGGATTTTGCAACTTGGCTAATGGAAATCTTTCCATTGCATGCCTGTGAGCTAAGAAGAAAATTATTTGACCATGTGTCTTCCATGCTTCAAGCTTAGACTGTATTGACACTTTGCTATCATTGAAGAAATATGACAAAGGACAAAGTACACTTTACCTTTTTCAAAGCAGGCTTTAAAAGGGTATTGTCCAGGGTAAAGTTGCATGTCCAGGGTGCCCAGATATAAAAATTATTTGTCAATTGAAATTGCATGAAATATGTAACACAGAAACAAGCTCGTCGGTCATACTGTCCATGTTGGCATTGAAGCTCACTCAAGTCTTCTGTCACACTTCTTCATTAAACTCCACCAGTATAGCCCTCAATTTACTTATCCTCATGAATTTATTGAGTATCCCCTTCAATACATCTGTACAATTTGGCCGAACTGCTCCCTATTGCGAATGAGCCCCATTTTCTCACTACTCTTTGGTGGAAGCAATTTTTTTCTGAATTCTCTATTTCATTTTGCAGCGACTATACCATATTGATGAGTTTTAGTTTTGCATTCTCAGTGGGCTAGATCATATTGGCTGTCATTTTCTCTGCATTCCTCCTATGACCCCAAAGGCTGCCCTGTAGCAATTTAATGCCAATGGCAGCATTAATTGCTTTATGCAAGTGCTCTTTTCTCAGGAACAATGTTAGCCAGGAGTGGGGCCATTATTGGGACTACAGGCAGTACAGGTAAATCTGGGATGAGGGGTCCATTTTCAAAATGTCAGGGAAGAGTTAAAGTTGGGAATGACCTGGGGAGCGGTTGCCTCCAAATCCAAGAGACCAGAAACAGAAGCTTCCTCCTTGCCAATCATTGCTCATGCAATCAAAAGTGTCAGATTTGCCCTGCTGTGGGTGATATGCTGATGGAGACTGGATCAGGCCCATAAGTGAGCATTCATTTGCAGTGGGCAAGCTGGCCAGTCCTTGCCTGGTTCCTGTAAAATTTCACTCAAGACAGTACAGGCAGACAGACAATCGCGAGGCCACCCATTGAATTTTACACCTTCAAACCCACAGGTGGCACATCCAGCTCCGTGTCCATTCTAAAAAACCTGTCATTTCATGTTAAAGACCAATATTAGATCTCCCCTCAGCTTTTGCTTTTAAAAAGAGACTCAATCCAATCATCTTTCCCTGACAGTTATAAACTCACATTCTGGTTTCTTCCTTGGAAATGTATTACTTGAAGCCTGACCAGCACCTATCCAGATTCTGTAGTTTGTAACAATGACCAGAACTCTATGGAGTACACAGTGTTGAGACATAATACAATTTTAGCTTTACTTCTCAACTTTTCAATTTAAGTCTCTGGAAATAAACTTAAATACTTTCAAAACAAAAATGGCCTGGTTGCTAGTCTGAACAACTAGTAAATTGCATTGTGCTTCTGGTGTAGTTGTGACGGCACTGGAGAAGTGTTTCAGAGACTGCCCATGCCATGGAGACCTGGGTTCATAGCCCAGTATTGGCAGCTGATGGGATTTAGTTCGTAAAAGGCATAGAATTGAAAGACAATCTCAGTATTGTAACCATGATACTGATTTTTTTGTTTGGACACTGTATTTGGATCACCATTGTCTTTTAGGGAAGGAGATGTACCTTCTTTTCTTAATCTGACCTACAGAAGGCTCCAGATCAACAGCACTGTTATTGGTTCTTAACTGTCCTCTGAAGTGACTGAGTAAGCCACTTAATCCAAGGGTAAAGTAGAAATGGGAAATGCATGCTGGCCTAGTCAACAATGGTGACAGCTCAAGGAATAAGTACAAATATTTCTGGGGTCCCAGACCTTTTATTCTTCAGCCCCAAATTTTCAAATAATGTATAATTTTCTCATTTTTAATAAAATATAATCCTTCTAGCAAAACTCATTTGTCAAAAAATGTTAATTAGTAGGCTTCTTAACATCCTCTTGAGAACAGATCACCCTGGATTTCCAATCAATAATGTTAAAATCCATTCTTGAGCTTTGCAGGGTAAGAAGAATGCTTGAATAACAAGTGCTTATATTTATCAGAAATCAATAGCTATTCATACACATCAAGGAATTGATATCCATCAACCTTATTTGTTATTTCTGGAGTGTCTATGATGTTTATTTGGGATTGTGAAAAAGATAACATACACAGTGATGATTCCACTTGCGAATTCCTTTGCGCAAAGAGTGGTTTATTCAGAGCACCATCGATGCTACGTTATGCCAGTGTTGCAGCCTAATTTGCAAAGATGTTAATTCATTTACTTCTTTAGGTCTATGAAATTATTGTGGCCAAAACACACTTTACCTGAATAACTACCACATTTTAGTAAATATCATTGGTATGTGCACTAGAGAAACATTTATGAGTGTTGCCACGATTGCTGTTCATCTTTAATCAGTACAGACATCTGATGTTGTTCATTAAGCTCAGCATGAAACTTTGATTTTGAAGAGATGCACTATCTCACCAAGTATTCTGATCAAATGGGTTATCATCCTCACAGTCTATGGTGGAGTCATTTCTTGCTGTTCTACAGGATGTTTGTGATTTCTATTAATTTATCTCCCTTCTTCCTGCCCCTTCTCTTCAGGCTGGAGCAAAGTTTGGGCATGTAGCTATTCCAATTGTATGTGAACAAGTGATAATTTAATTTGATTTTCTCCACAGTTTCCATTAGCTGAACTTTACTGTGGTGTTCGTGTTCACAAATATACAATGTACGTTGGTGTCTCTGCTTAGCTCTAGTTAAAAATGGAGGGTTGCAGAGCCAAACCTGACCTAACACTTTGTACTTTCCGGAACTGATCGTTGGATATAATCAAGAGTAAGAACCTGGTTTTATTTCAAAAACAAAAACAGATTTGTCATTTACCCCATACTGTTTACTGTGCACAAATTGGCTGCCATGCCTCCCCACAATGGTAAAACTGCAAAATTACTTCATTGGCTGTACAACAATCTGGGATTTCCTGAAGTCATGGAAGATGTAATGTCATGCAAGATATGCCTTTGTATGCATGCAAAATCATGAGGGGCACGGATAGGGTGAATAGCTAAGATCTTTTTCCCAGGGTAGGGGAATCCAAACTCGAGGGCACAGGTTTAAGACGAGAGGAGAAAGATTTAAAAGGGAACAGAGGAGCAACTTTTTCACACAGAGGATGTTGCGTGTATGGAGCGAGCTGCCAGAGGAGGTGGTGGAGATGGGAACAAAAGGTTTCAGGATGGGTACATAAATGTGAAGGGTTTAGAGGGATATGGTCCAAATACTGGAAGATAGGCCAGAATGGGATGTGTGGATCACAGGTTCAGTTTCTGTACTGCATGACTCTATGACTCTATAATTCAAAATAAAATGCGATTTGTAGGAAAATTTGTATACAATTATGTTCCTAAAATAATTTTGATTTGATTATTTTGGGTCATATTGAAAACATGGATCTAGCAACCTTGGTGAGCTGAATTTGTGGCCATATTTAAGTAGTATATACTGCAGTCAGTGTCTCAGCGATGAAGGCAGTGGATATTCAGTCCAGCAACAGGTTGGCTGGTTGAGCAGATTGTCATGGCTTGGAAAGTGGTCAAATTCCCTAAGTGATCTTACAGCTACATCCCAGGTGACTGGTGAGAATTCTTGACTTGAGCTTTTCATGTGGTAGATAGATTCGGAGGTAAAGTGAATCACTATTATAGAGTATCCAGCGTCTTTGGCTTTGGAGTCATTTCAAAAAAAAAATCATTCATTCAAAACACGTGGATAACACTGGCTAGGCCAGCATTTATCACCCATCCCTAATTCCCAAGTGGGCTGTTAAGAGTTAACCGCATTAGCTGTGGGTCGAGAGTTATATGTAGGCCAGACCAGGTAAGAATGGTAGATGAACACAGCAGGTCAAGCAGCATCATAGGAGCAGGAAAACTTGATGTTTCGGGCCTAGACCCTTCATCAGAAATGGGGGAGGGGAAGAGGGTTCTGAAATAAATAGGGAGAGAGGGGGAGGCGGATAGAGGATGGATAGAGGAGAGGATAGGTGGAGAGGAGGCAGACAAGTCGAAGAGGCGGGGATGGAGCCAGTAAAGGTGAGTGTAGGTAGCGGGGTAGGGAGGAGATAGGTCAGTCCAGGGAGGATGGACAGGTCAAGGGGGCGGGATGATGTTAGTAGATAGGAGATGGGGGGTGTGGCTTGAGGTGAGAGGAAAAACAGGTTAGGGAGGTGGAGATGAGCTGGGCTGGTTTTGGGATGCGGTTGGGGGAGGGGAGATTTTGAAGCTTGTGAAATCCACATTGATGCCATTGGGCTGCAGGGTTCCCAGGCTGAATATGATTTGCTGTTCCTGCAGCCTTCGGGCGGCATCACTGTGACATTGCAAGAGGCCCAACTCCCTACCCCCCTACCTACACTCACCTTTACTGGCTCCATCCCCGCCTCTTCGACTTGTCTGCCTCCTCTCCACCTATCCTCTCCTCTATCCATCCTCTATCCGCCTCCCCCTCTCTCCCTATTTATTTCAGAACCCTCTTCCCCTCCCCCATTTCTGATGAAGGGTCTAGGCCCGAAACGTCAAGTTTTCCTGCTCCTATGATGCTGCTTGACCTGCTGTGTTCATCCAGCCCCATGCTTGTTATCTCGGATTCTCCAGCATCTGCAGTACCTTTTATCTCAGGTAAGAATGGTAGTTTCTTTCCATAAAAAGGACATCAGAGTCATAGAGTCATGGAGTTATACAGCATGGAAACAGATTATTCAGTCCAACTCGTCCATGCCCACAAGATATCCTAAATTACTTCTAGTCCCATTTACCAGCATTTGGCCCATATGCCTCTAAACCCTTCCTATTCATATATCCCTTTTAAATGTTGTAATTTTACCAGATAGAATAAACAAAGTGGTATTTTTCAAAAAACACCAAACAGTTTTGTGCTAATTGTTAGATTCAAGTCCAGAATGGGTCTTTGGCCTAATGCAACAAATGCTAGAGATCACGGAAATAAAACAACATCTTTGGAGAGAGAGCAAGCTAACGTTTCGAGTCAATGGCCTTTCTCCATGGATGCTTTCTGATCTGCTGTTATCTCTAGCATTTGTTGTTTTCAGTACAGATTCCAGCATCTGCAGTAATTTGCTTCCTTTGGTTTAATAGCCTGGCAATAATAACATGAGGCCAAGATCTAGCTTGTTCTGTTATGCTTTCGATTAATGACAATGGTTAAGATTGTCAAGGGGAACTTGGCAATGATGGTGCTGCCAAAGATCAAGAAGAGTTGGTTAACTAAGTTTATGGCTTGACTGCCGTCTCTCATTGGATTAATCAACCTTTGTTGTCCAGATTCTGTGGCAGGCAGTTTGTTTAATTGGAGAAACTGAATAGAGCTGAGCACCAGCAAATATTCTGAACTTTCTAATGTGCAGAGATTCATGATGAAGAAATGAGGTGCAAAAGCGCATTATATATAATTTTCTACAATGTGCCTTTGTATTCCTTTTTCATCATGAATTTCTGCATTTCTGAGTTTTAGTTCTGTTTAATAATGGATTTAACAACGTATGTGCTCTCAAGCTTCTCATTTGGTCAACATGTAAAGTCAGATTCACTGAACTGTGCTTGTATATGTGTGCTCACTGTCATTCCAGAAAGGAAGAATAAATATTATCCTCTACACAGGTCAAAGACTCTTTGCTGATACCCAGTACTTACAGAGATGACACGTACTACATTTAAATTGTAGAAAAACCAAAGCTGTTGTCTTTAGTTCCCACCACTACGTTTGTTCTTTACAGGTTGCTTTTATTTCTATTCTTGGCTAACACCACAGATTCAATCAGACTATTTGCAATCTTTCTGTCTATTTCAATCCCAAGTTGAAAAGACAACCACATAAGCATCTGTATGATGAATACCGTAAATTTCATTTCTGTAATAGCTCCTAATTCCATCCCAGACTCAGATCTTCTGCTGAAACTCTTATCCAGGTTTTTATTACCTCCAGACATGAATGTTCCAGTAATATTCTAGCTGACCTCCCATCTAAAGTCGGTGGAGTGGTGGACAATGTGGAAGAATGTTACAGGTTGCGGGGAGACTTGGATAAACTGCAGAATTGGGCTGAAAGGTGGCAAATGGAGTTCAGTGCAGATAAATGTGAGGTGATGCACTTTGGGAAGAATAATAGGAAGGCAGAATACTGGGTCAATGGAAAGATTCTTTGTAGTGTGGACGTGCAGAGGGATCTTGGTGTCCAGGTACATAGATCCCTGAAAGTTGCCACCCAGGTTGATAGTGCTGTTAAGAAGGCATACGGTGTGTTAGGTTTCATTGGTAGAGGGATTGAGTTCCGGAGCCGTGATGTCATGCTGCAACTGTACAAAACGCTAGTGCGGCCTCACTTGGAATATTGTGTACAGTTCTGGTCGCCCCATTACAGGAAGGATGTGGAAGCATTGGAAAAGGTGCAGAGGAGATTTACCAGGATGTTGCCTGGTCTGGAGCGAAGGTCTTATGAGGAAAGGCTGAGGGACTTGGGTCTGTTCTCATTGGAGAGAAGAAGGCTAAGAGGGGTTTTAATAGAGACCTACAAAATGATCAGAGGATTAGATAGGGTGGACAGTGAGAGTCTTTTTCCTAGGATGATGACGTCGGCTAGTGCGAGGGGGCATAGCTGCAAATTGAGGGGTGATAGATTTAAGACAGATGTCAGAGGCAGGTTCTTTACTCAGAGAGTGATAAGGGCGTGGAATGCCCTGCCTGCCAATGTAGTTAACTCAGCCACATTAGGGGCATTTAAACAGTCCTTGGATAAGCATGTGGATGATGATGGGATAGTGTCGGGGGATGGGCTTAGATTAGTTCACAGGTCAGCTCAACATTGAGGGCCGAAGGGCCTGTTCTGCGCTGTATTGTTCTATGTTCTATGTTCTTCTGTCCTCAATGAGTTGTATCATAAAACCCCTACCGCCTGTATGCCACTACACATCAGCTTCACCTCAACATTAATTTTTAAAATTTTACTGGGTTAAAATACAAAGTTAATAATAATCAAACAAAGTAATAACATGGCTTCAATCTTCCAGTATTATTTCTGCCCTCTAGTCCTACAATCCTCCAAGATCTTGACATTCCTCTGATTATGTTTACAAAATTGAAGTTTCTTTACCTCACATGCATTCAGTATCTGTAGCCTATGCTCTGGAATGTTCTCACTGTACTCTTGTCTGTCTCTCTTTCTTTAAGATGATCCTTAAAATGCTTTCAATCAGCTTTTGGCTACCCACCCAAATGTGCCCCTGTTTTGCTCTGAGAACAACCTTTGGGGCTGTTTGATTATATTAAAGGCACTGTTTAAATGTAACATGTTGTTTGTTGAGATTGAGTTATTTTTATATGTGGACACTGCTTTTGAGTCATTTCAATAGATGTCCAAGTGAAGGGTTTACTTTATCCATAAAAGTAAGTGACTGTCTCTGGTTACCACCACAATCCTGTCTGATAACTTGAAAATGCGACTTCCCACGCGATGAACGTATCAGTAAGATTATCTTTGAATCATGGGCATTGACAAAGGATAGCTAACAGGACCAAAATAGATATTTCACCTGCAATTCCACCAATTTGAACCAGAGCCACTGCTCTGAAGTCAAGACAATCAGACAAGCTACAATAAATTCACGGATTGTATTAAAACGTACACATATCCATAATAGCCATAATGAGCACAAAGCTGTCTGTTAATCTAGGTTTTAACACACAAGGGTCCATTTTAGTTTTCAGATTTGCATGGTGTTAAAACAATCCCTGATGCGCTCAAACCCAAAATGAATGCGGTCTTCTTGCTCATTATTGTCTAATTATAGAAGCTTTTGCTGAACCGTTAGATTGCTCAATCAAAGAACTGATTAAACCACCAGACATACTCGATTTATACTAAAATTATGGTCATTACCTTCAGTTGCCTCTGATTATAGCACATGGATTCATTTTCTAGCATTGATTTAAATTGTGATTGGTGGTTGATGGGTCTTGTTAGAGATCATTTTGAATGTTGCATTCCAGTTATCACACACCTGTCCATTCGTATTCACTTCTCCTGAGTTATTTATTGTCACCCTATCTTTTTTTTTCTTTGTGTGACTTTCTTTATTTTTGTCCACTGTCTCTTCAGACTCGCTCGCCTCTATAATCCTTCACCATTACTTTCACCTGCTTCTCTTCCTCCACAGTGCTTTTCTTTCATAAGCTCAGAAAATCAAAAGGGATGCTTTTCATGTTTGCATTTTTTCAATTGTTCACAAAAATAACCTTTAAGTTGTCTCCCATCAATTTATCCAAGTGTTTGTTGAAACAAATGTTTTCACTGAAAGCCATTGCACACGTGTAACTTTGAATGCAGAATTAGTTCCTGGCTTTTGTCCTAACTTGCCCTTTCACTGTTATTGATCTATATCACCTTTGTCCAGTACCTTAACTTTCATTCACATAAAACTACCTTATGATATTAAACATCATGGGATATCATTTTGGCAACTGCATTGGATTTTGGCAACTCATGACCTCTACTACTGACCCTCATGATGAATGCAGAGTCAATGAAAGTTTATTTGATTGGCCCAATGGCAGATGCCTATAGATGTTGGGCACCTATCAGCCCTCAGAGACCAATACAGGGTTACCTGAAAGAGACCTGGATTTTGTAGGCCCCCTTTGTAAGGAGTCTGAAGAATTAATCTTAAATTGGTTGCTTTGTTAACAGTTCAATATGGTTTGGAACTGGATGCATTTTTAACTTATAAGGGAGAGACTAGAACTAAAGGACACAATGAAAGGAATAAGAGGGTGTTGGTCCATGGAATTCTCTTCCAAACAGAGCAATGCATGCTTTTAAGACTGAGGTGGATAGATTCTTGACTAGTAAGGGAGTCAAAGCGTATAGCAAGTATCCAGGAAAGTGGAGTTGAGGTCATATTCAGATCAAGTATGAGCCTATTGAATCATAGAGCAGTCTCAAGATGCAGAATATTCTACTCCTGCTCATAATTACAGGGTAGATGAGGGAAGTTTGTTTCCTCTTGTGGGAGAGTCCAGGACCAGAGGGAATAATCTCAGAATAAGGTTCACTGATTTAAGACTGATGAGGAGGAATTTCTTCTCTCAGAGTGTGAATTTGTGGAATTCTTTACTGCAGAGGGCTGTGAAGGCTGGGTCAGTGTATTCAAGACTGAGAGACAGATTTTTAATCAGCAAGGGAACCAAGGTTATGGGAAAAAGGCAGGAAAATGGAATAGAGGATTCAGAGGTCAGCCACGATCTCATTGAATGGTGGAGCAGACTTGATGGCTTGAATGAAGCTCCTGCGCCTACACCTTATGTCATGTCCACATGTTAAGTGTATGCCATCACCACTAGAAAAGAGGTGAAAATGTCATTCACAGCTTGTGCATGAGCTTGCAAGGATGACTCTTCTTCCATGAGTGATCGATCATTGGGAGTCCCACAGCTTCTCTGAAACCCGGTTATTTAAGAAATTGGGGAGCAAGTACAAATGATTTATTCCACTGACACCATTGTCTTAAGCAAAGATCTGCTGCTTACTTTCCGACAGTCAACTTTGTAACTATGTCTGGGGTTTTGCCAAAAATTTCCTTTGCTTACAACATTTTGGCGAAGTTAGCAACGAGACTCACCCAAGCATCAAATAATACCGACTTGCATCAAAACACTGTGTCAAAATGCTATTATTATTCTTTAGAAGAAGATCAAAGTGAATTCTTGTTAAATACAGCCTGAGGGAAAGAGAAACTAATTTTAATATTAAAAGGTGAATATACTATTCAAATGCCATAAAACAGCATCTGTACGTATTAATCACATTCATTGACTATGTTTACTACCTTGGATAACCTCTATTGTGAAGTACCTGTGATATTACATGCAGACAATTGAATTGGCTGAAGACTATGTTACAGCAACTATAGACATTTGAAGACGAGATCAAGATGCACTTTCCAGTTGTCATTTGTAGCTGAATATTACAAATACTTCAATTTTATGTTTGTAAACATCTGCTGTCTATCCCCAATATTGGAGACGGGAAATTTCTGGAGTCTCCTTCTTCTGCTAATTGTATACTGCATGTCATGATAGGAGAGGTTAATCTGATTCATTAATTGTAATGTTGCTTGAGGTATGTTCATAGCATCCTCCTTCTGTTTGGAGTCTTGTGTTGTAGCCACATCCATTGAATATGATCACGGCTGATCAAACACAATGACCCCATCCCCCTAACCTTTTTAATCAGAAATGCAGCAATCCCTACCTTAAACATACTCAAAGGCTAATCCTCCATGGTTCTCTGTGGTAAAGAATTCAAAGGTAGACACCCTTCTTGGTAAAATAGTTTATCTTCATCTCAGACCTAAGTGGCATCACCTTATTTTTAAATTGTGTCCCTTGGTTTTAAACTCCCCTTCCAGGTGAAATATCTTATCTACACCTACCCTATCTATCCCCTTAAGTACTTTATAAGTTTAAAATGAGATCACCTCTCATTCTTCAAAACCTTTGAGCATACAGGCCAGCTTGCTCAATCTCTCTTGATAGGACAGCCCAATTTTCTTGGGAACAAGTCTGGTGAGCCTTCGTTGACCCTTCATCCATTGCAATATTGCATTTTCTGAGGTAAGGAAACCAATTGCCCACGTGTGGACTAATAGAATTGAAGCAAGACTTCACTATTCCTGTTTTCAAATTGTCTTGTAATAAAGGTTATTATTCCATTAGCCTTCCTAATAGTTTAATGACTTCAGTGATTTATCCCTTTGTACATCTACAATTTTCCAACATCTTACATTTAAGAAACGCTCTGCTCATCTCTTTGGCCAACAAAGGGATAATCTCACATTTTTCAAGAGTATATTCCATCTTCCATGTTCTTACCTATTCACAAAGTCTGTCCAAATCCTCCTGAAGCCACTCTACATCTTCCTCACAACACACATTCTCACTCCACTTCGTATCATTTGCAAAGTTGGAATTACTACATTTGATCTTCTTCACCTTCAATTTATTGAACTATTTTGAACAGCTGGGATCCAAGTACTAGAGATAGTAGGTACTGCAGATGCTGGAGAATCCGAGATAACAAGGTGTGGAGCTGGATGAACACAGCAGGCCAAGCAGCATCATAGGAGCAGGAAAGCTTTC
>JAHRHZ010000249.1:49944057-49960009 GCA_024137785.1 Ginglymostoma cirratum
CCAGCTCCACACCTTGTTATCTGGGATCCAAGTACTGATCCTTGCAGTATCCCATTAGTCACAGAGTACTAAAGCAAAGAATGGCCTATTTATTCCTTTTGTTAGCCATTCAATAATCCATGCCAGTATGTCATGTTCTATTTCATGTGTTTTAATCTGACTTTCCAGCCTCCTGTGGGATCATCGTCTAGCATCTTTAAACAATTTCCTATTCATAAATCCATGCAGAGTCTACCCAATCAAATTAACTATTTATCCCATCTTTTAGAACGGTTTCTACGTTTTTCTCTACTTTTGATATAAGGCTAACAGGTCTGTAGTTCTCCATTTTCTCTTACTCCTTTCTTAAATAATGGAGTGACTTTTGCTGCCTTCCGATCCAAAGGATTCATTCCAGAACATGTAGAATTTTGATTATCTCTATAGCCACCTCCTTTAATAGTCTTGGATGAAGACCACAGATCCCGAGGATTTATCAACTTTCAGACCCATGAATTTCTCCAATACAATTATTTTACGAATGCTAATTTCCTTCAATTGCTCAATCTCCCTCACCACTTGGATCTACTTCTGGTATATTTCTTGCACCTAGTCAGTTTTAAAATCTGGAACCAAAAGTCTATATGATGGCCAATCATTTTTGATTGTTGGAAAAAAAATGGCTCCCTGATAATCCTTCGGAGAACGCCCTTTTCCTGCTTGTCTATCCTTCCTAATTGTTGAATATCTATTTTGTGCCTTTGTCACCACGCAGGTTTGTCCCTGTAATGGCAGTTAAGTCACATGCATTTAATTCTAATTTAGTCTCACTCAGACAAAGTTTCCCCCACTCTTACCATGCCCTTAGAACAAGCCTTCTCAATGTTCCTTAAATGTAACACTTGAAATTCTATGTGTCCATGAATGTTGAAAGTAAGGTGATTCAACCACAAGGGTATGAATATGTGTTTTGTCTACTAGTGCCATTTTAAATAAAAGGAGTTATATTTTACCTTCTAACCAACGTTGCTAATATTTTTCTTGTAGATGTACGTATCCATCTCAAATTGCTTCAGTAAAGTGCAAAAAAGTGCAAGCTACGCACTTTATTCAAGCTGTATTTTCAGATAGATGGGCATTTTTATGAAAGCATACTTTAGGCGCACAGAATGTTGTCAACTGGCTCAGTAATCAGTTCCAGACATGAAGTCAAACTGAAAAATATTAATGTTAGAAATGGTAGACCAGAAAATGATCTAGTTTACAAAACACATTTACATTAGTTTTCTGCTGTTTCTATTTATAAGCCACTGATACGATATAAACCACAATTATCATGACAATAGCCTTTTCTGAATCATTTTTCTTAAGTTAATCAATTTACCATGTGATTATCATGGGGACTGTAATATATGCATAAGAAGCGTGAGAAACATAACAAGCGTGCAAGTAGGCAGAAATGTGGTCATGCTGGCTTGCATGTCTCTTGTTCAATAACTGTTTGTTGGAAACCACAGAACTAAAATAACAGCCAGGATTACTGCCAGATATCCTTGGATGACTTCATCTGTATTAAGGAGTCTTAAAAGTAAGTTTGTCCTATAAATAAGTTTCAATACTGAGCTATCAATAGTCAGTTGTTGACTATAATATTTTTGTGATGTGCAGTGGTAAATAAAAACAATGTAACTTATTTAAGCAATAAATCCATGAAAAGGATCAACTGCTCCATTATTCTGAGGTGAGGACATTAACTCCTTCACGGTGGCCACAGTTAAGACAAGAAATCTTTTTGCACTGTATTTGAACATGTTTATGTTACAATGAAATGGATTCAGCCTTTAAACAGGTAAAAAAAAATCTGTTTTTCTAAAATTTCAGTCGTTTCCACAAAAACAATTTATTTCTGTTCATATTGTTGACAAATAACTAACAAGAAAGAAACGCCATTGAAATCTTATTTATTGCCTATTGAATGTGAGGAAAACGTTCATTGACTAAAAATAATCAGTAACTTCATCAACTTACAAATAATTAGGAAAGGGTGATCTTAACAGCTAGCTTAAAGAAAAATTCTTTAATCTATCATTATAAAGCAATTCTTCTTTAACCACTCACAGAAAGTTACACCCCACATTTCAGTGGTACAATTTCTGAAACACTATATTTTTTGAGCAATTGATGTTGTTCCTTATCCACCATCATTTTCCACCTGCATTCTATAGCTACACTTGGCCCCTATTTTCAGTATTCACCTTTGCACTCAAACTAGAGTAACTGGATGAAGTAGCAGTTAGATTTGAAATTCAAAATGTTAGCTTCTTCTGCTGGTCAAATCTACATTCATGACAAAACTAAGGTGTCTATTTATTACTTGGCTGAAGGAATAGACTCGCAGTTGTGACTAAACTTGCTCTGACCCCATGATACTTCTAACCCTAGTCTTCAATTGCCAGATTCAGCTTTTAAAATCATTAAAATGCCTAAGATTAGGTTGTTCTTTGCATCTCAGGAGAAAACAATATTTGTTCAGTGCAAGCAAACCTTATTGAGAGCAGGATGAATCAGACATGAATGTTTCTGCTGATTGTTTATTGCTTGGGAAGAAAAGCACTATCTAGGCAGGTGGAAAGTCATACTGTCCACTGAATGTCACTGGGTAGGAGTTCTTGAGGCAGCAGTTAAACACTAAAGTTACCACTGTGCCTCTGAGGCATGGAGTATGCAAACCCACTGATATTCCTGCTCACACCCTTTGTATTATTGGACACAGCTCTTACACTTTCTATAGTTGAGCAGAATGCCAACTCCACTATGCTAGAATATACACCATCTTAAAGAACTGAATCTTTGATTAGATCCTGGAGTGCTAGGATGTCAATTGAACCACTAGTAACAGTGATTGCTTGCAAAAGAGGAGGTGCGATGGTTAAACAATGTTGATGGAAGGATACACTTTTAATTGAACTCATAGAATCCCTGTAGTATGGAAACAGGTCCTTTGGCCCAACAAGCCCACACTGACCCTTGGAGCATCCCACCCAGACCCATTCCCCTATAACCCACCTACTCTACATATCCTAGAACTCCATGGGCAATTTAGCATGGGAAATCCACGTAGCCTGCACACCTTTGGAGCGTGGGAGGAAACCAGAGCACCCGAAGGATACCCACACAGGCACGGGGAGAATGTGCAAAATCCACACAGACAGTTGCCAGAGGGTGAATTCAAACCCAGGTCCCTGGCGCTGTGGGGCAGCCGTGCTAACCACTGAGCCACCATGCTGCCCTGTAGCACAAAAGTATGGAAACCATTCAAATCTTTTCAAAAAATTTTGGGAATTCTGATGGACAAGGAGAATAGAAACCAGTGAGATGTTTTGTGTTTGTTTTATACCTGTAATAAAACCAGATGTATAGTTAAACCAGATACAGTTTAAGTTCACAGTCAGAACTTGCACATTCAAAATCTGAAGATAAATGTGTTATTGATTTCAATTCAATCAGCACATATTCTGGGAATGTTGTCAGTTAACAACTTAGTAACAATAACCATATCTGGTGGGAATTAAAAATTGGAGGAAATAATTATCATTGTCTCTGAACAGATGCACTGTGCATTCAGATACAGCTGGATACAATCTCCCTTGGAGGATTTCTGGATGTTATTGTCGAATAATGTTCAATTGGTGTAGAGCTGCGATCAACTAAACCAGCAGAGTGCTAAGCTACAGAGCCAAAATAATAGAATACAAACCAGAAAAAAATGATAATCAAAATTTGCAGTGTTCAAGTACTGGGCCAAGTTCTATTGAATTGTCAGAATATAACAAGGGATTGCAGATTTAAACTGACAAAAGACAACAATAGGATTGATATCTCAAATTGCTTCCTCACACAAGTTCACAGTACATAAAACTGAATCCCAGATTCAGTAATAGGAGCTAAGCCCAGAGACTCATTAACAAACTAATAGGCTGCTGCATTAAAGAGTCATCTCTGCCAGCTGCAACACTAGTTTGGCTTGGTCAACCCAATCATCTTGTTCTTACAATCATAGATTTCCCCTGAGCGACAGCGAGTGAGTAAGGATTCTTTAAAATTGCTGCTTCAATCTGATTCCCGAGTATTTATGCCGTTGCTTTCATGAGCAGGTTTAAGAATGAGACAATCAATTGCTCTCAGACATCACTTTCCCAAAGGTCCTTAAACAAGTGTATGGCCTCTATTCATATATCTTAATAAAATCATAGAATCCCTGCAGTGTGAAAGCAGGCCATTCAGCCCAACAAGTCCACACTGCCCGTCCAAAGAGCATTCCACCCAGACCCATTATCCCACCCCTGATTTCCCCTGTCTAACCCACACATCCCTGAGCACTATAGCATATACTAATCCACCTGCCCTGCATATCTTTGGACTGTGGGAGGAAAGTAGAGCACCTGGAGGAAACCCACACAGGCATGGGGAGAACATGCAAACTTCACACTGACAGTCACTCAAGGCTGGAATTGAACCCAGGTCCCTGGTACTGTAAGGCAGCAGTACTAACCACTGAGCCACCATGCTGCCTTAATTTCAGGTTGCAGCCAGGAATATTGCAGGAACGTGTTCACCAACATAGTAACAGTCACATTTCATGCATGTTTCTGCTGTGGGTTGTCCCACTGTGAAATTGATTTGTGTAACACCAAATTTGTTCTTGAATATTTGGCAAGGTGCAGATTAATTTCAATTTTACATCTATTTTTGCACTTGTGACTGGGAAGAGTAGAGGAATGTTCAATTCTTGCAAAATGCAACTAACCAGGGTAGGGAGAAATTCAGAAGCTCTGAATTTGGCCAATGTTGTTAAAATGAGTTGAAGTTAAACTTTTCTCAGTTGAGATTTAGAAAATCACAAACCTATTCATTTTTAAATTATTTTTTTAAAAATGTTTTAGTATTAATATGAAGTAAGGATTTCTCGAATTTTTGTAGAAATTTCTTCCATTTAATAGCAGGAACACACTGTCTGAAAGCATAGTAGAAGCAGACTCAGTAGTAATTTTCAAAATGGAGCTGGATAAAGCACAGAATTGTTCCAGTGCGGAAGGACACTGTTCAGCCCATCATATCAGTACTGGTTCTCTGAATGAATATTGTGACTTAGTGTCATTCTTCTACCTTGTTCCACAACTCTACAAGTTGTTTTTATTTAAACTCTCTCCCTTCCAGCATTGTAGGTGCATCTCTACCAAATGAACTGCAACAGCTTGAGCAAGTCTGTCTTCATTGCCTTTTCAAGCGATGTTGGCCCAGCCCAAGAAACCTGCATTCCCAGAATAAAATTCATAAAAATGTCCCTTTGAATGCCTGAACTGAACTTGCCTCCACCACATATCAAGGATGTGTATTCCATATCCTAACCATTTACTGCGTAAGAAAGCTTTTATTTCTCAAATCACGTTTGCTTCTTTAACAAACTACTGTATCACTGTACACTTGCGTTCTTGATCCTTTTGTGAGAGGGAACAGTTTTTCCTGATCTGATGATCTTTGAAAATTATTGAAAAGGAAAGATTAACTGGATATGGAGAAAAAACAGAGAAAGTAGCCTACTCAGATGTTTCTTATAAAGAGCCAGCATAGGTACTCTGGGTGGCTGCTTCTGTGCTGTATGATTCTTTGAATGTCTAAACCCTTCATAAACAAACTGTATAAGATGCAATGAATGAAAAAATTGCATATATATTCTCATTACACATGAGGATCATTGCATTCCCATTTAGTCAGAGAGTGGTCGGGGCGTCGAATACTTTGCCAGAGCGAGTAGTGGAGTCGGCCTCATTAGGGACATTTAAGCGGCTATTAGATGGGCATATGGATGATAGTATAAGGTAACGGTGGAGGTTAGATAGACCTTAGGATTAGGGTAAAAGTTCGGCACAACATCGTGGGCCGAAGGGCCTGTACTGTTCTATGTTCTATGTTCTATGTTCTATGTTCTATATATGTGTCTGCACTAGATCTGGAATACAAATTTTGAATTTTCTTCTGTAAAAATCCTGTAAAAAATATTTTATTACCATTAGAAATTCAGCTGGTTTCTTAAAATTTAGTATGCAACCTTAGTGATGTTTGGATTTATTTTATTTTTAAAAATATCTTCAATATTTGTGTTACTTTGTAAATTCACAATTTTTGTACTTTTCTTCGCATAAACATACGAAGGATGTTCACCTTCATGAATGAAAGACTGGTTTTGTTTTGTCTACTCAGTAAGTTTGACTGTTGGAAGTCCAAGATTTAGAACTCTGGGTCAAATAAAAATAGAGAGACTGTAAAGTACAGGTCTGTGTTTTTCTTTCCTCAAACATTTATGAATACTACAAGATTTGAACAAATTCCAGGAAAATATATAGGATATGTTAGTTTGAGTGCATGAATGGCAGCCTTTGAATGTTTTGTCAGAAAATGGACTGTTAACTCAAACATGTGGCCTGTGGGTTTGAACAACTTTCAATATGTTTGTCAAGTTTAGCTAACCCATTTCTATAGATTTTATTTGGATGATCAAGAAATATTGAAATGGCATGAAAGGAAACTGATATAAGAGGTTAGCTTTGACAGCAGTGGCAACATAAAGTTTCATATTCTAATTCTATCACTGTATTGACTGGAATCTGAAAGGCTACTTTAGTCCTGACTGAAAAGGCTTCCTCTATTGGTTGTGTCAGACTTGACTCAGTGAGTAGTATTCTTCACTCTGAATCAGTATGGATTCAAAACACCTTCCAAAATCCAGAATAAATTTAGGATGACAGCCAGTGATGCCCACATTCTATGTGACCAAGGAGATAAATGAAGGCCAGCAGTCAATATTGTCGATATGAACTTTAACAAGGCCTTCAACAACGTTCCATTGGCTAGTAGACTGGCTAGTGAGGTTAGATCACATGGGATCCAGGAAGAGCTACCCAATTGGTTGCAAAATTGGCTTATTGGTAGGAGACAGAGGATAGTGGTAGAGCGTTGTTGTTCATACTGAAGGCCCTTTCCCAGCAGTATGCTGCAAGGTTTGATGCTGGGTCCGCTGATATCCATCATTTACATAAATAATTTGGATAAGAATATAGGAGGCATGGTTAGTGAGTTTGTGGATGACACCAAAATAATGGACAGTGAAGAACGTTATCTAAGAATACAACTGGATCTTGATCAACTGAACTAATAGATCAAGGAACAGCAGATGGAGTTTAATTCAGATAAATGTGAGCTATTGCATTTTGGTAAGAAAGCTAGGGCAGAACTTATACAGTTAATAGTAGAGACCTGGAGACTGTTGTCAAACAGAGAGATCTAGTGGTGCAGGTACATAGTTCTTTGAAAGTGGCATCACAGGTAGACATGGTGGTGAGGAAGGTGTTTGGCATACTTACTTTCATTGGTCAGAGCACTGAGTACTTGGATGCCAAGACATTGGTAAGGCCATATTTGGAGTACTGCATACAATTTTGGTCACCCTGCAACAGGAAGGATATTATTGAATGGAAAAGGATGCAAAAAAGATTTACAAGGATGTCACCGAGACTGGAGAGTTTGATTATAAGGAGAGGCTGGATAGGCTGGGGCTTTGTTCTCTGGAGGGTAGGAGTCTGATGGTTGACCTTATAAAGGTTTATAAAATCATGAGGGGCATAGATAAAGTGAATTGCCAAGGTCTTTTCCCCAGTTTGGGGGAGTCCCAAATTCGAGGACATTGGTTTAGGGCGAGAGGGAGAAGATTTAAAAGGGCCCTGAGGGGCAACATTTTCACACAGCGAGTTGTGAGTATATAGAAGGAGCTGTGAATAGAAGTGGTAGATGCTGGTACGATTACACTATTTAAAAGACATTTGGACAAATGTACAGAAAGGAATGACTTAGAAGGATATAGGCCAAATGCAGGTAATTCTATGAATGAATAAAAAAAGTTAGAACATCTATTTTTCAGTTACATCCTAATAATGTTTTTGCATGCTTATCCTTCGTTGAAGGGCATTTGAAAGCGAAACCTCACAAGAAAGGTCATCAGTATATTTGTCTTCCAGGTTTGCTGTCAGTGTGAATTCTCCAAAGGCAAAGTCTGTTTCCCTTGCTTGAATACTGCTGCTAGACACCAGAGGTTTTATTGACTTGACACGAGCATCAAATTAACATCAAGAAAAGCGAAATCCCGTTTACAGGGATTGTTTTGCATGGGTTGGAAATGTTGCCACCCAACTCTAATACAATCTGACTGACATCCAGATGATTTGGATGCAAATAAAAGACCATATTTAAATATTTAGATTTATTCACAAAATTCCAGGACTTAATCTTGCTGGGTTAAGTTTTGTCCACATCACACAACTCAGGCATAAAATAAGATGCGCTGAAATCCCAGGAGCTGGTCTCATGAGGTAGGATTTTTTAAATTAGATAGTGGATTTTTCAGGAAATCTTCTTTTGTGTTTTACTCCTAGTGTCAATTACTTTTTCTGGGCAATCCTCCAATTTTCTACATTTTGCTTCAGTCAGACAAACACTGCTGTATTGTTCTTGGGTGCTTTAGGCTCTCCATTGCCCCCTACTAGGAAGAAATGTTGGTCGTCTTGTGGGAATTCCAAATGCAAGCTATAATTACAACGATGCAGAAAAGTTCTTGAGGTGCCGATGCATTCACATTACATGCCTCCTGAGGTATGTTGGTCTCATCCATTTACATCCCTGAAATGTAATTTATAGACTCCTCCACATGTGCCTGGGCATGTCAAAGGAGACCAATCCTCATCTCTTTAACTGCACAGAGCAGGCTGCCACAGACTTGTACCATCTGTTGCATAATGATCTGCAAACCTTTGGATTGGCAACAGCTCCTTCCACAGAACTGAAGGTTACTATAACATGATGTTTTCATGCTAGCAGAATCTTTCAAGCCACTACAGGAGACAGCTGCCATTTCAGGCAGTCTGCCATGCATCCATATGTATCAGGAGTGGCTATTTCCATAAGAGTGAAGTTGCAAAACAGCATGAAGTTTCCATGTTATTGAATCTTTCCAGGTCACCATACTGGTTCTCTGACATATCAAGCAAGCTGCAACACAGATGTGTATCGAAAAAATGACAACTGTGCTTGTGAGGGACAGGGGGCACATCATGTTTTGTAACAAAAAGAGATACCAGGATGAACAGTTTTTAACCAAGGGGTAGCATATAAGTGGCAAGCATGACTCCAACACTCTTCATTTCAATTACACACCTTTTATAAATATGAAGTGTCAGTAGTTAGGGAGCATTTGATACAGATACGTTCTTAATGGATCATTCCATTGTACGTGGATTATTTGAACAGAAAATATTGTGTTTTTTATTCATTGCTGGTGCACTGCTTTTTGGCACTTTCAAAGTCACAACACTGCAGTCCAAGGTGAGCTGGTAACAGAGTTTTTCGGGCTGGAGGTTAAGAGGAAGCAGACAAGAAAACAGATATTTATTCCATTAGTTCACACTAGGAATTGAAATTTTGCTCTTGACTAGGCAACACAAAGTCATGATAATTCCCAAATCTGAAAATTCAATCTGGGGCAAAGTGCTCCACATATTCTCATTTCCACTCCAGGAAAGGAGTGTGTTTACGGAAATTTGGCCCACTGCCCCCAGAAATAGTGCAGAGACAGTGACAGGGGCCATAAGTTTCAGAGGGGGCTGCTGTGTGAAAGGATTCAGTGTCACAATAAAACAATAAAATAAGCACTCTAGCTGTCACTGACACTGTCTCACCCATCCCACCCCTCCCCCACGATATTCATGCAACTTATGTCTCAAACCATGACCCCTCATCTCTACTGTGCAATTTTATGCCCCTTAATGCACCTCCATTGCTCCTCATGTGCTCCGTGTTGATCTATATCCCTCGACCTGCATCCCATGGCCCCTTATAGCCCTTATGCCAACTTAATGCCAACTGAAGCCAACTGATGTGCCCCACGTTTCACCATATGGACTTACATCTTTCTTGCCAACTCACCCAGTATACAACATGAGCAGACCTGTGGAGCCATGTTGAGATGAATTAAATAGAGTTCCAAAATGTCTGTTGCAGACCTATTTAAAACAAAAAGAACATTTTAATAAAACCACATTGAGTAACTGAAATTCCTTCAACAATTTAATCCCTTAAGAGAACAAATGTTTCATTCAGGTACTTAATCTGTTATAAAAACTCATATTTGTATTCATAGTCCTATATCAGAATCTTAACAAGCATTTGAAGCTATCAATCAATGTTGTAAACTAACATACATCCCACAGTGCTATGGGAATCATGCAGCATTAATCACATGACAGCAATATATATCACATATATTTTATCTGAAAAATAATGATATAGGAAACATTGTTTTTCTTTTTAAATTGCAGGGTTTTGTAGAAAAACAGGACAGGGCAGAAATTCTGAATGTTTGAATGCTTGACAGTTTAACAAATTTTTTCCACATTTCATGTCTACCCATATCAGTTGAAAACATCACATTACCTCTCCCAAAGGTTTACCTGGATCTATCCAACAGAGACTGTACAACTCCCAGTATGGTGGAGCAGGCTCAGGGGGCTGAATGGCATGCTTCTGTTCTAATTTCTCATGGTCTATGATCCAAAGCCTGCAACTCGTAATGTAGAAATCCCACAAATGAAAATTTGATGTGCTTGAAGGCCTTTGCACTTTTACAATGTACAATTTCCTCTGTGAATTATGGTATGCAATGACAATGTGTCCCATTGCCTCACTGATGAAAATGATGTGTACAGGGTAGTGAGGCAGGGCTTCCAGAATCTGGCTGTGGTGTAATTTTGGCAAATTCATAGACTCCTTCAGTCCCTGTGAAGATTTAGGGCTAGGTTATAATAGCCAGGAACCTTACTGTCACACAACTCCTCTGCTGCTTGCTGGCTCCTTTTCTAGCTAGCAATGTAATTTCCCATATTGCAGCTTTCCTTTATCACTTCTTTTGCCTTCTGATATAACCTCCCTCCATTTGCTATAATGTTCGTATCTGATCGTAATCCAGCCCCTGGATACCATGTTATACCCTATCTCTTAAAAAAAAACACACCTACATAGAAAGGAGCACAGAAAGATAAAAATTGGACATGGTATCATTCTCATTTGTACACTTATCATGTTTAATCTAAATTGTTTTTTGGGATGTTTTAGTACAGGATTAAGCAACAGACCAGTGGTCCTGCTACCCATGGATGCATTAAGCATGGACAGAGAAAGTTTTGTGTGTTGAGAACAAAATCAGGAAATCAATTGTATTCAATGACAAATCAAATCTCTCGATTTACAGTTTTCACAGAGTACCTGGCATAATTACTGGAAATGTATATGAGCAAGGCCATTTTCAATCAAACAGACCTCAAACTGCAAAATATGGATAGTTATTCTGAAATACCAGAGACTAATCAATGGAATTTGACTTAGTTAGTTATTGTAAATCAACGGTCTTTGCTAATAAATTGTATTATATTAGTTAACACTCCTGTAGCTAAAAAAAGCCTCAAATTCACCCTGAGCAATAACAAAGGAAGTCTGCTAGTACAGTTAAATGTTCAATTGTAGTATCCCCCTCCCCCAACCGCATCCCAAAACCAGCCCAGCTCATCTCCACCTCCCTAACCTGTTTTTCCTCTCACCCCAAGCCACACCCCCATCTCCTATCTACTAACATCATCCCGCCCCCTTGACCTGTCCGTCCTCCCTGGACTGACCTATCTCCTCCCTACCCCCCTACCTACACTCACCTTTACTGGCTCCATCCCCGCCTCTTCGACCTGTCTGCCTCCTCTCCACCTATCCTCTCCTCTATCCATCCTCTATCCGCCTCCCCCTCTCTCCCTATTTATTTCAGAACCCTCTTCCCCTCCCCCATTTCTGATGAAGGGTTTAGGCCCGAAACGTCAAGTTTTCCTGCTCCTATGATGCTGCTTGACCTGCTGTGCTCATCCAGCCCCATGCTTGTTATCTCGGATTCTCCAGCATCTGCAGTACCTTTTATCTCTAATTCACAAATCCTATTGGTTTATAAGCCCCTTCAAATAGATTAGTAATCACAGAGACCCTGATGAAATTGTAAAACTATTTATTAATCATAATAGCAGGATAAACTTGCACTTTGACACCTTTTCTTTGAGTTCAAATGGAATATATTTTTAAAACACTTTCTTTTCTTGAAGACAGCTGAACTCATCCAGTGCCCAATGCCAGTCTTAGTAAGTGCAAGCCTACCTGGTGATCACTCTGTGTTGTATGTTCTCTGGGTAGTTTCTGTACTGCTCATCTACTTCACTGTACTCCTCTATTACAGAAACTTAGGATTCCACAGATGCCAGTTTGAGAAGCTCCATTATAATAATTACTATAATACTCCAACAAATAATGTCCTGTGTAGAAATACATAATATAATCAAGCAGAGGCAGCATGGTTTCACGAAGGATAAATCATGCCTGACTAACTTGTTAAAATTGTTTAAGGAGGTAACAAGTTGGACTGATAAAGGGGAAGCAATAGATCTGATATATTTGGATTTTCAGATGGGGTTTCATAAGATGCAGCATGTTAGGCAACATAATGAGGTAAGAGTCATGGTTTTAGAGGTAAAATTTTAACATGGATAGAGGATTGGCTGACTAGTACCAGACAGACAGTTGAGATAAGAGGACATTTTCGTGAAGTCAACCTATAACTAACAGTGTTGCATAGCCATCAGTCCTGGGGCCGCAATTATTTATGGTACATATTAAAGAGTTGGATAAAGAAACTGGGTGGACAATAGCCAATTTGCAATTAGATGTTAATGCAAGTGGTGAGGATGATTCTTAGAGTCTGCAAAAGAAAAGAGACAGGTAAAAACTGGTAGAATGGGCAAAAACCTAGTAGGTGGACTATGATGTGGGAAAATATGAGGCTATGTACTTTGGCATGGAGACTAGAGGAGCTAACTATTATTTAAGTGGAAAAAGACTGCATAAAGCTCCAGTACATAGATCCTGGTACATAATTCACCAAAAGCTAACCTACAGGTTAAGCAGGTCATAGGTAAGGCGAATGGAATGTAAGCCTTTATTTCAGAGGGAATGGAATATAAAATAAGCAGATTTTGCTTCTCAATAGAAGGCACTAGTCAGAAAAAAGCTAGAATACTGTGAACACCTTTGGTCCCCTTATCTAAGGAAAGATATGCTGGCATCAGAGGCAGCCCAGAGAAGGTTCATTAGTTTAATCTTAAGAATGAAGAGATTTCCTTATGAGGAAAGGTAAGTAGGCTGGGATTTTACCTAGATGTGTTTAGAAGAATGAGAAGACCTTAATAAAAGTCATAATTGGAGGCTGAAACGTTGTTGTCCTTGGAAGCAAGTCTAAGAAAAGAAGGTATTGCATCAGAATAAAGGGTGACCCATTCAAGATAGAGATAAGGTGGAATTTCTCCTCTCTGAGAGCAGTGATTCTTTGAAATTCCTTTCTATTGACAGCTGTCAAGACTGCATCATTAAGTATATTCAAGGCTGAGATGGATGCTTCATCAATAAGAGAATTAAGTTTTATGAGGAAAAGGCAGGAAAGTTGATTTGTCTCTAATCAGGTCAGCCATGATCTTATTGAACGGCAGAATGGCGTACCTCCTGCCCCTATGTCATATGGCTCAAAAAACCAAAGGATTCGCTATGGCTCAAAAACCATTTCCTGTGCTTAGTGATGCTGAGCTATTTGCAATGTTAAGTATCACCTTAAAGTAAACCATCTGATATGCTTTTACAGCTGGCCAGCTAAATTGGTTAGTTATGATGTCTCAGCTGTGAAAGATGTCATTGCAATGTTAATGATTATAACATTGCATTTCCTAACCAATTTTTAAAAATGAATTTCTTGCGTGCATTAATAGCTTTTGAATTTTTTGCAACACTGAAAAGGGCTTTAGATATGCAGATTGTTTACTTTTTAATATTCTAGCAGAGTTTTCTTATCTCAAGTTAGATATTAACGTCAAAACATATTTCTGCAGAATTTCTAAAGAGAAAGTGACATGCATAAATGATTTCTTATGTGTTGCATTCCTATGTGCCCTTACAGCTTGTGTCACTGCTTGAAAGAGATGGGTATGTTGATGAAACAAGGAACGAAATGACACCAAATGGCCAGCAACCAGGAATAGCCTAGGCAGCAGCATGCTTGATGGAGGATATGCGTATAAGGTGTTGTGTAAATGCAAGCAAACATTTTGTCTATTAAGCAAATTTACTGAGGTTGTTCATGTAAATTGAACCTGCCCTACTTATTATTCCCGTATGTGAGTGATAGCTCTGCTTTAAGGAAAACAAAACAAGAATATGACAATGCACTACTTTGCTCTCACAACAAGGATCCTGATGATTGGCTGGGAAAAGAGGGTGGTGTGTGGTAGAGGTATAATTTGCTTTGCCCATTTGTGCCAGGAGATACATTTCAATACACTAGGGACTCCAGAATGGGAAAGAAGCGAGGCTTGGAGCTTTCAGAAGAACAATATATATATTTATTCATTAACAGGATGTAGACTCACTGACTGGGCTGGCATTTATTGTCCATTGTTGTTGCCATGGACAAAGTACTATCACCTTGAACCATTGCAGCCCACTTTGTGTAGGTACATGCACAATGCCATTCGAGAAGGAGTTCCTAATGTGGAAAATTGCCCAGGTATGTCCTATGTACAAAACAAAAAAACAGGACAAGTCCAATGTAGCCAGTTACCACCCCACCAGTCTACATTCAATCATCAGTAAAGTGATGGAAGGTGTCAGCACAGCACTACCAAACAGCACCTGCTCAGCAATAACCTGCTCAGTGACACCCAGTTTGGGTTCTGCCAGGGCCACTCAGCTCCTGACCTCACTACAGCCTTGGTTCAAACACGGGCAAAAGAGCTGAATTCCAGAGATGAGGTGAAAATGACAGCCCTTGACATCAAGACTGCACTCAACTAAGGCTGCATCAAGGAGCCCCAGCAAAACTGGAATCCATTGGTATGGGAGCAAACTCTCTACTGGTTGGAGTCATATTGCACATTGGGAAGATGGTCGTGGTTGTTTGAGGTCAGTAATCTCAGCTCCAGGACATCTCTGCAGGAGTTCCTCGGGGTAGAGTCCTGTGCCCAACAATCTTCAGCTGCTTCATCAATGACCTTCCCTCCATCATAAGGTCAGAAGTGGGGATGTTTGCCAATGATTGCACAATGTTCAGCACCTTTCTTGACTCCTTCAGATACTGATGCAGTCCATGCTCAAATGCAACAAGATATGGACAATATATACAGGCTTAGGTTGACAAGTGACAAGTAACATTTGCACCACACAAATGCCAGGCAATGATCTTATCCACTAAGAGACAATCTAACCATCACCCCTTGACATTCAATGGTGTCACCATCGCTGAATCCCCGACTATCAACATCCTGAGGGTCACCACTGACCATAAATTCAACTGGACTAACTACATAAATACAGTGACTACAAGTGCATATCAGAGGCTAGGAACAAGGCAATGAATAACTCACCTCCTGAATTCCCAGAGCCTGTCCATCATCTACAAGGCACAGTCAGGAGTGTGATGGAATACTCCACATTTGCCTGGATGAGTGCGGTTCCAACAATACTCAAGAACCATCCAGGACAAGGCAGCTGGCTTGGTAGGCACCACAACCATAAATATCCATTTCCTCCACTGCCCTCCACTGCTCAATAGCAGCAGTGTGCACTATCTATAAGATGCAGGGCAGAAATCCACCAAAGATTCATAAACAGCACTTTCCAAACTCATGATAACAAGGCGTGGGGCTGGATGAACACAGCAGGCCAAGCAGCATCATAGGAGCAGGAAAACTTGACGTTTCGGGCCTAGACCCTTCATCAGAAAAGTTTTCTGATGAAGGGT
>JAHRHZ010000249.1:49960409-49977551 GCA_024137785.1 Ginglymostoma cirratum
CTTCATCAGAAAAGTTTTCTGATGAAGGGTCTAGGCCCGAAACGTCAAGTTTTCCTGCTCCTATGATGCTGCTTGGCCTGCTGTGTTCATCCAGCCCCACGCCTTGTTATCTCGGATTCTCCAGCATCTGCAGTACCTTTTATCTCTTTCCAAACTCATGACCACTTCCATATAAAAGATCAAGGGCAGCAGATATGTGTGAACACCACCGCCTGCAAGTTGCCCTCCTAGCCACTTACTAACATCCTGATTTGGAAACATATCACCGTTCCTTCAATGTCACTGGAATTCTCTTCCTAAGGGCATTTGTGGGTCAACCTACAGCATGTAGACTGCAACGGTTCAAGAAGGCAGCTCAACACCATCTTCTCATGGACAACTAGAGACAGGCAATAAACCAGCCAGTGATGCCCACATCCCACAAATGTTAGAGTTAAACAGTTTAAAATCATAGGTACCAAGCCCAAATTTTGAAGTCACCAGTAAATGTGAACAATTTCAGAATTATTTACTAATTTCTTACAAACTGGGATTCTTTTCTCAGAACATTGAACAATTTTTTAACTGCACAGGAGATTAGAAATATTAAAAGAAAACACAGCAACCAGTCCTGAAGTTTCCAAAATCACTTTACACCTGCCAAAAAAACCCTCAAAATTGGTTTTCTCTTTCTTTCTTTGTTTTTACATCAATATTCTCTGCAGTTGGTGAATTGGTGTTAGTCTTCTCTTGATTGACCAAATCAACTTTCAACCAGTTTCCACCCTGGACATGGCAACACATGGTGTTAAATCATCCACAATGTTCTTTTGGTCAATAATTAAGTTGCATTATCTTCTGAGCTATTGTCCAACAGCAAACATCTGTATTTGTTTTCTTCTCTTTTAAACTTCTCAAAGTTCAACCCATCCTAACCTCAAATTACAGTTTTGCTAAACAAAGAAATTTGGGGAAAAAATAAAGTAGTGTGTGTCTCTATATTGGGAAGGAAGAGTTAACACTTCGAACTTTGGCTGACTAAAAGGCTATCCTATTAGCTGAGTCCCGTGGCTGGAAACCTTGCTCAGGTAGGTTCTATTCCCAATGAATCAGCATCACTCCTGCACAGGTTGCACGGTGGCTCTGTGGTTAGCACTTCTGTTCCACAGTGCCAGGAATCCATGTTTGCTTCCAGCCTCAGGTGACTGTGCTTATTCTCCCCGTGCCTGCTTAGGTTTCCTGTGGGTGTTCCAGTTTTCTCCCACAGTCCAAAGATGTGCAGGTTAGGTGGATCGGCCATGCTAAATTGCCCATAGTGTCCAGGAATGAGCAGCCCAGGTGAATTAGACATGGGAAGTGCAGGCTTACAGGGATACGTAGGGGTAGATTGAGTGGAAAGCTCTTTGAAGGTTCAGTGTGAACTCGATGGGTTGAATGGCTTGTTTCCACACTGTAAGGGTTCTATGGTTCTAGAAAAATAGAAACTAGGAGCCAGAATAGGCTATTTGTTCCTTCTAGCCTGGTCTGTCATTCAATATGATCATATGATCTGTCCCAAAGCCATATTTCCACTTTCTCCCCATACACCTTGATGCCTCTCAATTCTAAAATAAAAACTATCTCTTTCTTGAATATATTCAGTGACTTGGCTTCCATCACCTTCTGCGGTAGAAATGGTCTGCTCTATATCCTGAGAATTTCTCCTGATTCTAGGCTCCCAATCAGAGTTAGAAACCTCCATGTATATAGTCTGTCCAGCCTTGTTGTATGGAGTAAGTTTTCCCTGGAACCAGGAGACACAGTCTCAGGATATGGGGTGGACCATTTAGGATTGAGATGAGGGAAGATGTCTTCACTCTTTGTCTGCATGGTGTCACATTCTGACAAGATCCCATGAAATTGTCAAATCACAGTATAGCCTGGGCTGATTGACACCTTGAGATGTCTAAGATCTAGGCTCAGCCATAAAGGAAGGGAGAGAGATGCAAACCTTATGGAACCTAAGTAGTGGAAGGCAACAGTATCTAGGACTGGAATCTCAACTTGCCTGGCTGGAAGCTTGTGCTATACAAGAGAAAGGTGTCGGGAGTTCGTGGAAGATGTGGCTGATGACATGTGGGTTCAAAAGGAGGGATATCATTCCAAAGTGAGGTTACAATAGTTGAGAAGCTGTCTACTGGGAAAGTACAGAGACATGCTTTAAGTATCATGGGCAATGCACACTATCTCCATACACTGAATGTTTGGTGATAAGGAGTCACCCTCTGAGTCCATACAGGATGGACATCAACATTGACGGCATTCTGGGTAGGGAGGAGGCCGGGTACAAAAAATGTCAAATGGAAGTCTTAGCAGAGGTATCATAGTGCAGGTGTAAAGGCCATTAAAGAGAATGATAACTGTACGCATCAATGCATATCATCATAGATCTCCTGAAAGCATAATACCATGGCACAGAATAACCATGCCATCCTTCCAGCCATCCTGCAGCTAAGTAGGAACCAGCACTTTAAGATGCAGGAGCAGTAACAATAGGTACAGGCAGCAGTTAAGCCTTCAGAAGTGCAAGATCCAGCAAATCAGGGACCACAGAAAGGATGAGCATTGGCTGAACATAGAATCTAGCGGAGGAGCTTCAGTGTCTCCAACTAACCTACAGGTAACACAGGAGATACTTCAGGATGTACCGGGCAGTGGTGCTCCACATAGTTCAATTGTTAGACAAGGACTTTTGCTAGTTGCTTTTGAGGTCACTGCTGCTGTGAACTTCTTCACAAGTTGCACTTTCCAGGGCAATGCCAAGAACCCCTGTGGAACTTCCCAATCAGCCACTCACCGGTGTGTACAGAAGGTCACCATGCTCTATACTGAAAAGGAATTTGTGAGGTTTCCCCGTTGCACAGACCCAGGCAGCCAGAGCAGTGGGGTATGCTGCTACAGTTGCTTCCTCATATCCAGTATAGGTTGTACACACATTACCATCAGAGCACCCTTGGGAATGCAGCTTTCTTTGTGCATAGGAAAGGGTCTACTCTGTAAATATGCAGCTAAACTGTGACCATGCCAGTCAAAAGCTCTAGGTTTGTGCTCAATGTCCAGGAGGCTCTAATTCCTATATTCTGGAGCACTCAACATTTTGCGAATTTGTTAATGCCCCTTGTCGGGTACAGGGCTGTCTGCTGGCAGATACAAGCTGTCCCCAGGAGACCTGGTTGATGGTTCCAGTCAGGAATCACTCTGACAAGAGGTTAAATGACATGGAGCAGGAGATTGTTTAGAGACATGGAGAAGGCAGGGAAGTGGTGAGAGAAGGTAGACAGGCTCACAAAAAAGAATATTGCTGAGGTGAGCTGCAGATAATAATTTATTTAGCTGTCCTTTTTATTAAATCTGCTCACTGGGAGCCTACTGCTTCCTTTTGGGACATTGATCATCACATTATGAATTTATGGTGTTATCTGTTTCTAGTAAGTGTGCTTTCTTTCATTTTACCATGCTGCTTGCGTGATCCCTGAATAGCATCAAATTAAATGTAAAAAGTCTACACTTTGTGCTAAATGCCCAGAACTGCACAGGCATAACACTTGGGGCCATGGGCTCCCGGAGGGAAGCATGGTTTTGGTCATTACCTCGAGTAAGCACCAGTAGGCATTACCGCGAAAGCAACTTGCTGTCTCACCTTGGCTTGGTTGCTTACATTCCATCCAGAACCATTCAACCCCTGCAGTATGGAAGCAGGCCATTTGGCCCATCAAGTCCACACTGACCCTCTGAAGACCATCCCACCGAGACCCACCCCCCTACCTATCCCTGCAACCCCGCATCCCCATTGCTAATCCATCTAACCTTCTCAACCCTGGATACTATGAGCAATTTATCACAGCCAATCCACCTAAAATGTCACCAGACCCAACACGTTAACCTTGATTTTTTTCTTCACAGATGCTGCCAGACCTGCTGAACTTTTCCAGCAACTTCCATTTTTGCACCTAATCTGTCATCTTTGAACTTTGGGAGGAAACCAGAGCACTCAGAAGAAACCCATGCAGATACAGGGAGAATGTGCAAACTCCACACAGTCGCCTGAGGTAGAATCGAACCCGGGTCTCTAGAGCTATAAGGCAGCAGTGCTAACTACTAATCCACCATGCTGCACTGCACAGGCAGGCTATGCCTCGCCATGAACTTTACATGGCAAATATGTTGCAATATGGGGAGGGGAAAGAGGAGCAACATTAGATGAATTCTACTCTGGAGTATGGTCTACAATTCTCCTGTGTCATAGCTGATATGACTCATTGCTTTATTCCCTCCCTATCCCAACCGTCCTGAAGATCTTTCGCATGTATATTTCTATGGCTGCATTGGTTGAACATGCTCAATGACTCTATTTCCATAAGTCTAGGGCAATTCCAACCATTTCCCTCCATCCCCCTGAGACAATAATATACTTCACATCTCAGTGGTGTATTACCTACTTCTTTATCTGAAAATGATTCGCTTGGCAACAGAAACCCTAGCCAAGGGAAAGATCTTTGCCTCATCACCCAGCAGAATCTAGCCGTATTTCCTTATTTCTCACATAGATTGTCTCTGTGGACCTAGGCTCATTCTTCTCACTCTCACCTCATTTGACAAAGTCACTGCCTCTGAATCAGCCTCCTGAACATTGGCTACCATGCTGAAAGGGGATTTTTATCCTTACCTCGGTAATCAGAACAACATCAAGCACACACGTTGCTGACAAAGAGGGGCAATAAAAGTTGTGTTGATGAAAGACCAGCGTTGCATTTCAGATGTGGGAAGGTACTCCACATGTTTCATTCCAGACAGCCATGTCAACAACTCGCGGCATATTGAGACTACAGTAACCTTGTGTGTACTGCAGGTGAAGATATATTTATAGCAGTACAGACCGTAAACATTGAGTGAACGCCCATGCCAACCATGCACCATCAAAATAACATGTTATGGATAACACATTTAGTGAGCTCGTCACATCTCCAATGAGGGCTACACAGACCTGATTTGGGTGATCACCAGGAAGATACGTAAGTGTGGGCAGGGTGTATAGGAGTCCCCTGTGGCCATTCCATCTCAAACAAATAGACCATGTTGGATACTGGTGGCGGGGGTGGGGGGGGTGGGGATGAGGTGTGGAATGATGGGAGGCGGTAGTGAGGCAATGGTGATAGCCAGTCAGCAGAAAGCAACAACAGCAGCCAGATCAGTGGCACGATGAGTTGGAATACTGCATTCAGTTCTGGTCCCTCTGCTATAAGAAAGATGTTCTGAAACTTGAAAGGGTTCAGATAAACATTACAAGGATGTTGCCAGGGTTGAAGGATTTGAGCGGTACGGAGAGGTTGAATAGGCTGGAGCTATGTTCTCTAGAGCATTGGAGGCTGAGGAGTGACCTCATAAAGGTTTATACAATCCTAAAGGGCATGGATAAGCCGAATAACCATGGTCTTTTCCCGAGAGTAGGGGAGTCCATATCTTGACGGCATAGGTCTAAGGTCAGAGGGGAATGATTTAAAAGGGACCTAAGGGACAGATTTTCCCACAAGAGGGTGGAGTGTGTCTGGAACAAGCTGCCACAGGAAGTGGTGGAGGATGGTACAATTACAACATTTAAAAGGCATCTTGATGAATACATGAATAGGAAACGTTTAGAGGGATATGGGCTGAAAGCTCGTAAATGGGACTAAATTAATTTAGGATATCTGGTCGGCATGGATGAGTTGGACCAAAGGGTCTATTTTTATGCTGTACATCTCTATTATTCTATGATAGGCTCTGTTGTACAGCAGGGAGGGTTGAAGTGTAGGCGAGCGATAGTAATAGGGACTATAATGTCAGGGGCACTAATAGGCAAGACTCCAGGATGGTTTGTTGCCCTCCTGGTGCCAGGGTATAGGGCGTCTCTGAGCGGGAAGAAGATGATGAGCAGGATGAGCAGGAGGATGAGCAGCTAGAAGTTGTGTTCCATATTGGTACTAACAACATAGACAGAAAGAGAAATGAATCCTGCAAAGGGAGTTCAGGGAGTTAGATAGGAAGTTCAAAAGCAGGACCTCTAGGGTTGTAAGATTGGGATTACTTCCTGCGCTACATGCCAGTGAGGCTAGGAATAGGAAGATAGTACAGTTAGCTACATAGCTAAAGAGCTGGTGTAGGAGGGAGGGCTTCAGGTATGTAGATATTTGGGATGTCTTCTGGGTGGATGAAGCCTGGACATGAAGGACAGGTTACACCTAAACTGGAGGAGCACCAATATTTTGGCAGAAAGGTTTGCTAGTGCCACTCACGAGGATTTAATACTGTATGGCAGGGGAGTGGGAGCCAGAGCAGTAGGTCAGCAAGTAAAATGACCAAGGAGGAAGCAGAGATTAAGACCAGTAAGGCAAAGAGGAAGAACAGCTAGGAGAGGTTACCGAATATAGCAGGACTAACGGTCTGAGGTGTTTTTGCTTTAATGTGAGGAGTATGTCAGAAAAGGCCAATGATCTTACAGCTAGGATTTGTTTAAAATTTTGTAGCTGTTACAGAGTCTTGGTTGAGAGAGGGACAAGACCACCAGCTGAATATTCTGAGATTTAGCTGCTCCAGGTGAGACAGAGAGGGATGTAACAGAGGAGGGGGAGTTGCATTACTGATAAGGAAGAATATCTCAGCTGTTCTGAGGGAGGACATCTTGGAGGGCTCATCCAGCCAGGCATTATGGATAGAGTTCAGGAATAGGAAGGGTGCAGTCAGTTTGATATTGTACTACAGGCCTCCCAACAACAAGTGAGTGACAGAGGAACAGATATGTGGATAGATGCATAGAAAAATGTAAAAACAACAGGGCTGTTGTGGTGGATAATTTTAATTTCCCCTACAGTGACTGGGACTCCCTTAGTACCAGGGGCCTTGATGGGATGGAGGTGGGCGCGGGATTTGCTACCTGCATACAGGGAGGGTTTATTTAAGCAATATGTAAACAGTCCAATTAGGGAAGGGGATGGGCTAGACCTGATATTGAGGAATTAGCCTGGCCAGTTAATCAAAGTTTCAGTGTAGGAGCATTTCGGGGACAGTGACCATAATTCTGTAAGTTTTAAGTTACTAATGGATAAGAATAACAGTAGTCCTCAGGTGAAAATACTAAATTTGGGGAAATCCAACCAACACAATATTAGGCAGGAACTGGGCAATCTACATTGAAGGCGACTGTTTGAGGGTAAATCCACATCTGGCAAATGGGAATCTGTTAAAGGCCAGTTGATCAGAGTTCAGGGACCAGCACGTTTCTGTGAAAATGAAGGATAAGGATGGATAAGGATGAAGATGGGAACCCTAGATGACAAGAAAAATTGGGAGTTTAGTCATAAAGACAAAAGAGGCATACATAAGGTTCAAGAAACTCGATGAATACAAAAACAACAGTAAAGAACTCAAAGAAGTAGGAGGGCTAAAAGGGACCATGAAATGTTTTTGGCAAATAGGATTAAGAAAAGTCCCAAGGGATATTATACATTTATAATGAACATAAGATTTGTTAGGTAAATGGTAGGTCCACTTCAGAACAAAGGACAGAATAAATGCATGGAGCTAGAGGAAGTGGATGAGGTCCTAAATGAATTTGCTTTGCTATTCAGAAAAGAGAAGGACATGTGGATGGTGAGTCTCGGGAGGGGTATGTTGATATTCTAGAGCATATCAATATAATAAATGAGAATGTGTTGAGTTTTGAAAAGCATTAAGATAGACAAGTCCTCAGGACCTAATGGTATCTATCCCAGAATGCTAGGGAGGCAGGTAAGAAAATTGCTGGGGCCTTCTACAAAATCTTTGTATCCGCTTTACTCACAGGAGAGGTCCCAGAGGACTAGAGAATAGCCAATTTTGTTCCTTTGTTTAAGAAGGCCAACAGGGATAATCCGGGAAATTACAGGCCAGTAAGCTTTCAGTGGTAGGGAAATTATTGCAGAAGATTCCTCGAGGAAGAACAGTATGGAGTTATTAGCAATAGGCAGCATAGCTTTGTGTGGGGAAGACGTGTCTCATAAACTTGTTTGATTTTTTTGAGGAAGAGACTGAAATAACTCTACAGAAGCCAGTATCCCATCACCATTTCACCCTCTATTTATATGTGAAGAGTTCTTGACACTGATCCAGCTCCTCAGAGCCAGCTGTCAGAGTGAACAGAATGTCTGACACTCCTGTTTATATCTGTCAGTCAGATCTCCCTGATTGGACCAGATTAACAGCCCCAATCCAGGATCTCATATTCTATGAAGTTTACCTGGCTGACCTTGCTATAATCACTACACACTATTGTGATCCGTTATCTCCAGGTCCAAAAAGGTTTCAATTGCCTTGTGATGGCCCTTTGGTTTCCCCCATCACTACTAGCTATTTCAGTTTTGCCAAGATCTGGTCTTTCTACATCCAAAATCTGATAATGGCAGCAATGATTGGAAGTGTGTCCAGAAAATTTAAATCTATTACATGTTGTTCCAGTGGCGGTACCACCGGCGGAGTATCTGCCAGTGGGAGGTGGCTCAATGCATCCTTATTTGCTACGTAGCCTCCCATATGATATTCCAAGTTGTAATTATACGCGTTTAGTATTAGAGCCTGCTGCTTAATTTGGCCTAAAGCTACGGGTGGCACTGCCTTGTTCTCTTTAAGTAGACATAGCGGGGAGTTTGTGGTCTGTAATTATTACAATTTACATCCTTAAAGGTGTTGTTCGAACTTCCTGACTCAAAATATGACCAATATCCAGCACCCTGCCCTCATCAATCAACTTTGTCAGTGTTGTGATTGTAACGAGATCAGCTAGGTGGACCTAATAGAATATGAATTCCATGATTCTTTCTCTATGTTGGCTTATTTACAATCCGCATGAGTCAAACTCTTGTGTGCGTACACTATCGGATGTTCCTCTCCATTGGGCTGCCTATGAACTAATACTACCCTGATGCTATACAGGGAAGCATTGCATATCAGTGCCAGATTTTGCCGGGGATCATGCTGTGCTGACTTCTTAGAGGATAATAGCCGTTTCTTCACTTCTTTGAAAGCTAAGACTTGGCTATGCGACCATTTCCAAGGCTGACCCCTTTTTAGGAGATATGCAAAGGTGCCAGCATGGAGGTCAGGTTACGTATGAACTTTCCATAATAATTCACCAGCTCAAGGAAAGACCTGAGCTCCAGTACAGACATGGGAGCCAGGGCATCTTTGATCACCCTCACTTTATCTTCCAAATGGTGTAACCCAATCTTGTTGACTTTGTAGCCCAAGGAGCACTTGGGGTACCTGGAACACATATCTTTGCCTTCTAAGGCATATGCCTGCCTGGGAAAAACTTTTAAGTCTATGTCCAAGTTCTCTAAGTGCTCCTCGTTTGTCTTCCTTCTTATTAGCAAGCCACCTGAATAAATGGCGACATGTGGTATATCTTGTAAAATGTTCTCCATCATCAGTTTATCCCAACTCAAAGTTGATTGTTACAAGCATATTTCTTCAGGACCATGCTTTTCTCTCGTTGCCACTGAAATAACTCCACAGAGGCCGTATCCCATCACCAAGTCACCCTTTATTTCCCCGTGGAGAATCCTTGATACTGATCCAGCTCTCTCAGGGCCCAGCTATCCGAGTGAACATGATGTATGACACTCTTGTTTACATCTGTTAGCCAGTACTCCCTGATTGTGCCAGGTTAACAGCCACAATCATGTAACTCATATTCTATTAGGTCCACCTGGCTGATCTCATTACAATCATAACAGTGACAAAGTTGATTGATGAGGGCAGGGTGCTGGATATTGTTTATATGGATGTTAAAAGGTCCCTCACGGCAGGCTGATAGAAAACATGACATCATGTGGCATCCACGGTGAGCTGGCAAGATGGATGCAGGACTAACTTAGTCATCGAAGATAGAGAGTGGAGGTGGAAACATGTTTTCCTGAGTAAGATCAGTGAACATGGTTTTCCACAGAGATCAATTCTGGGACTCATTTTGTTCATAATTTGTATAAATGATTTGGAGGAGAATATAGGTGGCTTGGTTAGTAAGTTTGCAGATGACACAAAAATTGGGGGAGCTGCAGATGGTGAGGACGATTGCCAGGAGATACTGCAGGATATAGATAGGCTGGAGAGCTGGGCGGATAAATGGCAGATGGAGTTTATTCCAGACAAATGTGAAGCGATACATTTTGGGAGATCTAATGCAGGAGAGAAGTATGCAGTAAATGGCAGAACCCTCAGTAGCATCAACATACAGAGGGATCTAGGCATACAGGTCCACAGTTCCCTGAAATTAGTGATGCAGATGGAAGAGGTAGTCAAGAAGGCATATGGTATGTTTGACTTTGTCAATCAGTGCACAGAGTATAAAAATTGGCAAGTCAAGTTGTAGCTGAATAAAAAATTAGGGCACATTTGGAATATTGTGTGCAGTTCTGGTTGTCACGCTACAAGATGGATGTGGAGGCTTTGGAAAGGATACAGAAAATGTTTACCAGGACATTGCCTAGTTTAGAGGCTATTAGTTATGAGATTGGCTATTAGCAGAGATTGGACAAACCTGTTTTTTTTTCACTTGAACATCAAAGGATGAGGGATGACCCGTTAGATGTTTACAAAATTATGAGTGGCATGGATAGAATGAATAGTCAGAGTCAATTTCCCAGGGTACAAATGGTAATTACTGGGGGACATAGGACAATGAAGATAAATGGGGGAAAGTTTAAAGGAGATGTGAGAGGCAAAATTTTTTTACACAGAGGGTGATAAGTGCCTGGAATACGCAGCCAGTGATGGTGGTGACAGCGACTACAATAGCTACATTTAAGAGGCTTCTTGACAGATAAATGAATAGGCAGGGAATAGAGGGATATAGTCTGTGTAGAGGCAAAGGTTTTTACTTTAGAAAGTCACCATGTAGTCTTGGTGGGCAAATGGACCTGTTCCTGGGTTCTTTGTTCTTTGTTGTTCTTTGTTCTTTGCCACCCACATCAGCCTGCCCTGGCATCCACAGATGAGATGGAGGCATCTTGCTCACTGCTGTACTCTGGGGACAGTGATAACATTGGCAGGACAACATCCTCAAATTCCCCACCAAGCCACTTACCTTCTGACTTGGAAATAGGGTCAAATCCTGGAATTCTCTCCCTGAGGGTATTGTGGGTCTACCTACTGCACACAGACTGCAGCAGTTCAAGAAAAAAGTGAAAAGAAGAGCAGGGATGGGAAATAAATACTGTCATTGCCAATAATGCTCTCATCCCATGAGGGAATAAAAAATTTGATCTTTTGGGGTCTCAAAGCTTGGAGAGTTGGCCCTGCTGGTAATCTCTGATGGTGTAGCATCCTTGATCTGACCTGCTGGAGGTGATGGACTCACGAGCAGAGGACAAAGGGAAAGCTAGGGCACTTTGGGAGTATCCAGAGATGAATCCCCCGACGTTTGTATTGCACAGCTGGCCCTGTGGGTGACTGATGGCAACTTCTTGATTCCTTGAGGTGAAGAGGCACCTAGACAGAGATTTAGGTGCTTTGTTCACCTTCCACCTCTCCATTGACACTCTGCATGAGTGAAGTGCAGGTCCATGCCCATATTAAGCAGCCCCTTTGTTTTCTCCTGGATGCCAGTCCACAAGGCAGCTGTCACTCTTTCCATGAAGCCAGCCAAGTACTTCTATGTTGGAGCCAGGATAGTGGGCAGGACTCGGATGGTGGACAGGACCCAGATGATGGACAACACCACGATGGTGGGCAGGCTCTGTATAGTGGACAGGACTTAGATAGTGAGCAGGACTCAAATAGTGGATAGGAGCTGGATAGTGGACATGGCCTGGACAGAGAACAGGGCCTGGATAGTGAATGGACCCAAATGGTAGATAGAACCTAGATGATTTGTAGGATCTAGATGATGGACAAGACCTGGATAGTGGACTGGACACAGAGGGACTCCTCTAGCCCAGGCTTCACTTTTTTTGTGGGCAGCTGGCAGCTGTGTCTGTCTCTGTTCCTGCATTTCCAACATGGTCAAGTGCAGGAGCTTAGAGATGAGCTACAGCCTGGTCTTCAGTAATCCTGTCATAGTCAGAGGTCTTGGGTATTGACTTCCATGGGCTTACATCAATAATGTGCTCACCATTATGAAACTGAGCCTAATCTAGATACTGCACTCACTGAGATAAATGTCCTGATGGAGGAGGTGCTGTGCTACTGCGTCCTCCGAGGTTTCAGAGACTTCAAAGAACAAAGAACAAGGAAAATTACAGCACAGGGACAGGCCCTTTGGCCCTCCAAGCCTGCGCTGATCCAGATCCTCTATCTAAACCTGTCACCCATTTTCCAAGGATCTGTATCCCTCTGCTCCCTGCCCATTCATGTATCTGTTTAGATACATCTTAAATGACGCTATCGTGCCCGCCTCTACCACCTTCACTGGCAACGCATTCCAGGCACCCACCACCCTATGTGTAAAGAACTTTCCATGCATATCTCCCTTAAACTTTTTCCCTCTCGCCTTGAAATCATGACCCCTAGTAATTGAGTCCCCCACACTGGGAAAAAGCTTCTTGCTATCCACCCTGTCTATACCTCTCATGATTTTGTAGACCTCAATCAGGTCCCCCTTCAACCTCTGACTTTCTAATGTAAATAATCCTAATCTACTCAACCTCTCTGCATAGCTAGCGCCCTCCATACCAGCAACATCCTGGTGAACCTCCTCTGCACCCTCTCCAAAGCATCCACATCCTTTTGGTGATGTGGCACCCAGAACTGTACACAGTATTCCAAATGTGGTCGAACACAAGTCCTATACAACTGTAACATGACCTGCCAACTCTTGTACCCAAGACCCCATCTGATGAATGAAAGCATGCTCTATGCCTTCTTGACTACTCTATCAACCTGCATTGCCACCTTCAGGGTACAATGGACCTGAACACCCAGATCTCTCTGTGCATCAATTTTCCCCAGGGCTTATCCATTTACTGTATAGTTCGCTCTTGAATTGGATCTTCCAAAATGCATCACCTCGCATTTGCCTGGATTGAACTCCATCTGCCATTTCTCTGCCCAACTCTCCAATCTATCTATATTCTGCTGCATTCTCCAACAGTGCCCTTCACTATCTGCTACTCCACCAATCTTAGTGTCATCTGCAAACTTGCTAATCAGACCATCTATACCATCTTCCAGATCATTTATGTATATCACAAACAAACTTCACGAAGAAATATCACTAACTTCATCCTCAGAGTTAGTGATGGTGATTGATTTTAAGGTTGGGAATGGGAGTATGTGTGGAAGGAAGCTATCTCCACTTTGTCCGGTTACTAGAGTGGAGAAAAGAAAGAACATACATAATTCTTTTTTGAATTAATGGAGGCATCCACACTGGTTTCCTGTCAGAATCCTTTCTCTCCTTCCATCCAAATGCAGTCACAGTCCTCCACTACCAGCTCGGTGGCCTCCTTTTAAGGGGCTGAACATTCAAATATCCTCCAATCTAAGCCCACTCCCTCCACTTGTGTGTGATCTTGTTCGGTAGACAGATAAAGAGAAGATTGAATGTCATTGTAGTCGGTGCATGAGAACTGGATCAGAATGCCTCGTCATGCCAGACCCCGAGCCTCTAGAGTAAGCACACTGCCTCAAGCATTCAATAGAACACTGAGAGCATGAGGTGACATTCTGCCAATCAGTACACCCATCCATATGGTAATGAGGCTTGCATCCTATTCTGACATGCCTCTGTACTGACACAGTTAAACTGAGTGATGACTCTGAGTGTCAGTTTACAGAGAGGGACAGTGCCACTTACCCTTGTTGAGTGAAAGGAGGTCATTGCTTCTCTTCCTTCACTGCATCCGGTTTCTTTAGTGACGCTCATGGCACTGACCCACACTGTGATTTCGTTCCAGTCTGCCTTGGGTGCACTGGATACCATCCCTAGGGTAAGAGGAGCTCCTGCCTTTCCTGAAGATCCAACAGCGGAATCTCTAGTGAGACCTGGTTGATGTGTGGGGTCAGTTTTTGCTTGATGTGAGACATCTCTGGGAGGTGACCAAGACAAGTTGAGTAATGCTGCAGACTTTCAGGGATTGAAGGTCTCTCCAAGTGGCCCTTAAATGTGGCGTCTAGGCCTTTGAAACCGGAAGGTCGAGGTGTGGTGTGAGAACCTCCTGCTTGACATTGGCCCTATAAGATTCACAAGTGTCCTTACACAATAAACTGAAAAGCCCTGACCTGCTCCCAAGTGGAAGAGACACTAACTTTCCAACCCACTTCCAGACTTAGGCTCTGTAAAGGAAGATCCTACACAATTGGTCCGCTAGGATCCTGGAGGAAAGCAGAGAGAACAGGCTGAAGGTTAAAGTCACTGTGGTTCACCATTTCAGAATGCAAGTTTATCTCCCACGTAGATAGAAGAAAAGTAAATTTGTCAGGGTTTTAAACAAAGCTGGAAGGTTAGTGTAGCTTGTGTTAGAGGGAGAATCTCCACCAATACACCCTAAATAAGTTATAGCTTTAGAGTTAGCTGTTACCAGGCTGAGAAAGGACAGTAACAGAAGTAAGTATTTAGGAGGTAGAAACATTTTGAATTGATTTTGGAAGAACTGGAACTCTACTTAAAGGCCAGTGTCGAGTGTATCTGTGATATGTCTTTCGGTTGTGTTATCTATCGTGTTTCTAATATCATTTGAAATACTGGAGTTCAATTTTTCCTCATGAATGTCTCTATCAAGTCCACTCAACCTAACTGTTAAGGAAACCTGGAAATAACATGATAATAGACTGACTAGTTTAAAATATTACTGACAAATATGTTGCACTGACCTCCAAGGGTCCTGTGATGCCTCCCCCACTCCCAAAACTTCAGCAAGATCAAATCCAGCCCTCTGTAATATGCTGTAATTGGATCTATGTGATGAGATGGATCTTCCAGGGATGTGGGCAGGAACCTCAGGAATTTTGACTCTACTTAAAATGACTCGGATGAAGGAATACAGCTCAGTTCTGAATTTGCCTGAATTTCAATAACACTAAAAATGCTGGAGAAACACAGCAGGCCTGGCAGCAACTGGAGAAAGAAACAGAGTCAACGTATCAAGTCCAGAATGACACTTCTTCAGATTCAGCTCTGAAAACTGAGTTTCTCCAGCATTCTGTGTTTGCTTCAGATTTCCAGCATCCGCAGGATTTTGCATTTATTTGAATGCCACAAAGCTGGAAGGTATCGTTGCCTTAGCAAAAATGGTACCTGGGCTATGATATTGGAATTCGCACCTCAGAACTTAGCATCCAACATTTCTGCTGGTGGGAGGGGTAGCTGGTATGGGTCATATTTTGTGCATCTGTGTTTCACAGCGTCATCTGTATTTGAGGCAGTTGCATACGGCAAAGTGTAACAGCTTTCAGATGAAAGTAACTTCTGTTACTGGAATTTCTTAATCATGACCCAAGGGCTTTCAATACCTGAGAAAAATTTCCATAGCCTCACAAATATATTTGGAGAAGTAAGGTACTCTACTGAAGAGGTAGGGCAGCCCTTTGTCTGATATCAGGTACCATTTGGAAAAGGTCAGTTATACCACTGAAATTGTTAGGAGTAGACATGAATATGTGTAAAAACTAGCACAGCTCTGTGGAACTGTCATTTTTTTACAACATTTAAATCCCAGGTCCTCCAACATTTTTGATAAATAATCAAGCCTACAATTGATAAAAAATCAATGCCTATAATTTAACTGTTTAATGACATGCACTTGAGGGTTATAATTACAGTTTGAATGCTGCTTGACTGCTTCCACAGAATTTTATGTTCACATTGGGGAAGCTGTAAGATCGTAGAGTCATTGGCATTTCTAAGTGGTGGTAAAAGTCTGGCTGCATTTCGGGTGGAGTTATGAATGCGATTGTTTGTTTTCATAAGGCATTTAGGAGATTTAAAGTGATTTGCAAAAGAAGCTAGGATACAGTGAAGAAAAACTTCCTCACAGTGCGTAGTTAGGGTGTAGGGTGGTGAATGCATTACTTGGAAATATAGTGGAGGCAGGTTCAATTGAGGCATTCAAGAGGGCCCTGGATGATTATTGTTTAAAAGTAAAGTGGAAGGATCTGGGGGGAAAGCAGCAGATTGATACTCAGTCGTGATGTCCATTTAACAAGCTGAAGCAGACAGAAAAGGCTGAATGGAGTCTTTCTGCACTATAACACTCTGTGGTTCTGTGAAGTGCTTGTAAGGATTTAAGTGTTATCAATGAGAGCATTTTTAAAAAAGTGCACAACAAATGATTAATTGTTGTCTTATGTCACCTTGCGATACATCCTGAAGTCTGCCCCATGTGGCTATTGGAGTGAATTGACATGATGAGTGCAATGGGAAAGGGTAGGAATTGCAAGCATGGGTCAGCATAGAAGAATATGAAGGGCAATGGTGGGGGGCATTCTGTGTGTGGGCGGAGGAGCATATTTTGGATTGGAAGACGCAAGGGGCCATGGTGGGGAGGTGGTGCATGAAGTGGTATTATTTGGCATTGGAGTGTATGAGGGTGAGGAGCTGTTAGGGCAGGAAGGCTTATTTTGTTTTGTTATAGCTGGAATGAGATCCCAGAGAACTGAGGTATGCCCTTTTAGCCTAATAGTCTTAGCAGCTGCCTCCAAACCCTTCTAGGGTTGGGAGGTCTGACTCCAGTTCGCGTCCACACCTCTAGAACAAATCTCCGATAACTTGGATAAATATCTGATAATGACAGATTAAATAAGTGGACAAAACTATGGCAGAAAGATTTCAATGGGAACCTATCTATGCTGCTCCTAAGAATGATAGATCACAATACTTTCTAAATGGTGAGAAGACAGGAGTGGAAGGAGAGCAGAGAGATTTTATCTACCCCTGCTGACATCTCCTTGTAACAGAGGTGTCAAGCAGCCTGCTCAAATCTAAGAAGTAAACAGCTTGTGAGGCCTTTTTTTTTGGTAAAAGTTGGAACAATAGAAGCAGCTTGAATGGGTGGGGTCAAGCTCTCACAGAACCAAGATTTTAGTTTAGCTTTCAGGAGCTGCTGGGGTTTAGAAGCTGCTACACCTCCTCTCTCTCTCTCTCTCTCTCTCTCTCTCTCTCTCTCTCTCTCTCTCTCT